>CM069435.1:111616520-112216520 GCA_035610365.1 Aquatica leii
AATGCCTTCTAAACCTTTTCTCAAACGATGACTGACGGTTATTCTCACAAGCAAATCAAATCTCCTTAAAATTGGAATAAAATGACCGCCAATGCAATTTTACTGGGTAAACCAAAAAACGCCAAAAAATGTTGCAATCGTTTGTTTTCTATTAGTTTTTAAAACAATAACCAACAATTACTTTAATAAATTAGATTCATTAGAACAAAATTATGTAATCATTGACAGCTAACTCAAATTAACGAAAATTGTAAAGAAATGACTGCCAATAGATCTAGACCTTCTAAACCTTTTTGAATTATGACGAACAGTTACTCGCATAGCAAATGGAATCTCCTTAAAATTGTAATATAATGACAGATGTTATTTCACTTTTAATTTTTACGATATGTAGCTTTCTCTAGAAATGAAAACTTAATCAACAAAAGTCTTTAATTTCTATGTGTTTACCGAAGAAAACTTCTTTTGCCTCTTAGAATGGCCAACAATTGTTCTAATTATTCAGGTCTCCGTACTGAATGACCGTTAAATAAATCGGTCTTTTTCAAAACAAATTTCAATACTTTGAATCTTCAAGTATTTGAAAATACGAATCGACAAATTGTGCTACACTGATGTATTTGAATCCTTAATTTCCGTTATTTTACTCGGAATAATTTCCTATTCTGATAGTTTTTGCACAAGGATAATTGAAAATTCCGATTAACAACAATTTACAAAGGAATCCCCGCTAAAACATTTTTATCTTTAACGTAGGCGATATTCTTCAGAATTCTTGCCGCATAGAAATTTTTGTAATAACGACTTCGTAATAATGACCGCTAAGCAAATAGTTCCTTGATGAACATAACAAAACTGTATACGGAAATAACCGTCTGCGTCTGTGCGTTTTGATCATTAATTTCAACAATTTTCATACTAACGACTAGCAATTATAATTTAAATAAACCGGTAACAGATGACCGCTAAATTAGTAGTACAAAAATGTACAAATTGACCTACCGAATTTTCAATATGTTACAAGTGCAACACTGTTCCAGTTAAATTAACGAATTAATCAAATATGAACGCATGACCGCCAATTATTAACCCGTTTTTCTTATAAATTATTTCCGCCTTCTCAACTATTTTTAGTAAATCCTTGCCGATAAAGTTGTGAATCTAACGACAAAGAAGTTATCCCCTTAGTTTCACTTTGTTGTCGTAGGTCAAAACTTTCATGACAACCAACCATTTAAGTTCGAAAAGTAAATAACTAAGTTTGGCGATTCATCATACTCATTACAGTTTATAAAAGGAAGTAATAAAGTGCAAAATAGACTCAGCAGTAGTGCACGAAGCGGCCATAAAACTTCACAATGCCAATAAAATCCAAAAGCACGTGGTAGAAAGCACGCTGACCCACAAAGCTTGGATTTAATTTTGAAGAACAAAGCACCTGGCATCGTCCTACACGTCAAGGTGCAGCAACATACAAATAATATTTTTTTGACGTTAACCGTAAAACTCAAACAGTTATCGATTGAACGTTAATTTTCTTTTAACCGTAACGAAATTAAAAATAAAGACCAAGACGATACTCGAGATGTTGGATAAGTTCCAGTTTCGTCTCCCGGAAACGTTCTGTTCCTTCTGTTTATGTACACATAGGAATGTAGTAAAATGAACAGATGTTGATGTTCTAACGCCCATACGGTGTTGGCGCAACAAATTAGCGGGATAACAGATGTCGCATGTGATTGTCCAGTCAGCCTGAAAATGCAATTAAGCTTTATTAAATCAATTATTAGAATAAGACAAAAAGTAAATTGCGGTTTCTTCTACCGGGGATTATGTCAGCCAGGACTGGACGAAGATGCTAATGCAGCTTCCCGCAGCTCTTTAAAAACCAACTTCCCTCTTCCTGTTGTCAATGCACTATTGGCGTGGAGATCACTTTGTTATAGTACACGTATCGATTTTTTTTCTTGGAGTAGAGACAAGTGCAACTGCATCTTTATCTATTTAACATCCCTGGGCAGCTCGCAATTTCACAATTTCGATAAGTAGGTCATATAAAAATAGTTGAAAATCTTTAATTCTTAATTGAATTTGGTTTCACTGCAGGGGAGGATGTGCCCACAGTGAATTGTAATTTAAAGTAAAATCGATTGTCAGATATGGAAGTGAATGATGATCAATCGCGGGGACGTTAAAGAAAATATGATACAAAACAAACGAGAGATAATAAGCTGAGCAAACACGAATCGGAATTTGTTCAAGACGTGCAATGCATTCCTGCAATGACAATTTACAGTTAAACGCGCACTCCACCCGTAATAACGTTAATGTTGCTTTACTTTTGCACTTTGTGAAAATAAGACGATTCTATTTGCACAGATTAGGTAAAATAATAATTAAACTGCGTAAAAATCGCAACAATGGACCTTATACGTAATTTAACCATAATTAAATAAAAACAAGTCGTTTCATTATTACGTACCTGATTATAACTACCTCATAGAAGCGCACATGAATTTTAATTAAACACGATTCACACACAATTTGTCTTTAATTATAAAAAAATAATTAGCGCAACAAGACACAAGCTACTTGGTCGACGCCATGTTGTTATTATTTTACTTTGACAGATTAAAGTATTTTAGCGCCACCGTACGGTGGCACAATGAACCTCACGTTAACAAAAAAATTTTTTTAAAAACATTTTAAAGCCACATTTTTTAAATTCAATGTCATTGACGTTTTACGTCATCACTCTGTTTTTATTATAAAATATTCGAAGTTTACTTTAAATTATAAAGCGAGTGTACTTCCAGCACGCATCTTACGACTTATCTGGTATACGCTTTATAATACAAGGTGATTGAAAAGTCAAGTACCTACGATGTACCCAAAAATAAAATTGATGGCATAAATTTTCACATAATGTTTCAGTTATTTGAAACATAAATTTCAAGAGAGCAATCATCGACGCAAAAGTGGCATGAAGTCAACAGTCTTGATGCGCGTTTTCAAATAACTTCCTACAACTAAATTACGCTTAATATTCCGTAGTATGTAAAAAATTAAAAATAATCTTTGGCGGTCATTTACTCAAAATTGAAGTCTAAACCAGTAAATTAAAACGCTTTGCACCAATGATACCAAACCAGAAAAATTTTTAAAGAATTTTTGAATCGAGATTACTACGATACATTACATACTTCGGCGGTCATAAAAACAAAAATTTCCAATGTTACGACGCTTATGTTTATTAAAGCTACTCTACGACTAATTACACTTAAATCTTAAATATTTTCATAATTCAAATTAGTTGAAATTGGAATAAATGTCTGAATATGTAATAATTGAATTATATTTTTATGTCAATCAAGTAAATGTCAAGCTGCTTTGACCCCTCTTTCTAACTTTAAAAAATGTCGTTACTGTAAAAATCAATCGTGTATTGCAATTAACCTTTTGCTAACTTCGTTATACACGACCCTCAAAATAATGTCCTGCTAAAGTCGTCCTGGTTGCAAAAGTCCATAATTTCTTGATCGAATATTATTGCACTAAAAGATTTTTTTTTTTTTTTTTTAAAAATTCGACCGCTAACCTACTTAATTTTTTTTAAACTTACTAACTTTAAATTTCTGCAACAGAAGTGCAATTTAAATTTATTTTTTAGAAATGACCTTCCGGTAATTCCTTTTTATGGACAACTTATTTATTTAAATTAACGATATAAAGCATTATTTGTTTAGTTGCAATTCATCCATAAACTTATTTTTAGGAACTGCTAGGTAATTTCCTTTCTGCAACTTCACCTAAATCTGCTTCTATGGTTCAAAATCTATTAAGTAAATAGCAATTTTGTAGCAAAAAAACTTTATTCTTACTTGACTTCAATGCGTTTATAATGTATAACTCTTTTATTCCAAGTACAACATTTAAAAAATGCTGACTGCTCAGGTTTCCTTCTTTTAACTAAGCGTAAATATTTTTAATAAAACAATCAACGTTGAAACATTTAATAACACACATTTCTAAGCTATTTATTTTATACTCTCATAGAATTTCATCGTGCATCATTTTGAGCTCAATATTTTAAAAAATTAGACCGCCACAAATATTTTAGGTAGGTATTTTTAATTCCTAAATTTTAGCCAAAACAAATAATACGTTTGAATTTAAAACATTGTTTCTTGATCTTGTTTTAAAAAAATGACCGCCATCAATATTTCTTAAAATATACGTCAGTCGATTAAACCGTTGCATTTTTTTATTTTACAAAATTTAACTTTGCAAGAATAAACCTTAAAAATAGCTAAAATATTTTTGTTGTTTTTAGATATTATTAAGCTTTTCACTTTTAACTAATACTTTTGCTGCTATCTTTTACATTTTGTTGGGCATTCAAAAAGCTCTCATAAACTATGCACCGCCAAACAATTTCAATTGATACCCAAAACGGTTTAACCATTTTACAAGATCCCACCATGCAAGAGAGGACTTCAAAATTTAAAAACTTCAGTAAATGGCGTTCTGGAAGCTAATAATATCTTTAGAACGCTCTCGAAGATAACTTTACGAACGTTTCAGTATAAACACAAAATTTTTAACCCGCACACATTAAACTAACTGCAGTAAATTAACTTTTTTTTTATTAACCCACAAAAAAACTGTTTTTAAATTTAGAAATAAAAACAATTTTTTTGACCGCTTATACTTACTCCCGCCATCAAATAATTATAAAACAAAACCTTATTACCAACATACAAAACATTGACTGCCAAATTATTTCTATCTTATAAATTATAGCTTCAAACGACGATTTTTCTTCTTTTTGATTTTTGCTGAGTTCTATCGCGCAACAAATTTTGAAGGTCGATTATTGAAAAAATATAATCAGCACTTTAAAAAAGCAATACCAATGAAAAAATGACTGCCAATTAATTTCGCTTTGTTTCAACAGAGCTAACTCCACGTTGGGTTCTTTTACAATTTCCCTTCGAGTCCCGTCCAAAAATAATCTTAATCCTTAATTTTGACGTCTAGAACTTAGCTGTGAAAAAATAGACCGCCAAGCACTTCATTTTTATTATATTTATAGTGTAGACGGTTACCTCTTACAGATCATAATCTACAACCATTTCAATATAACTTAAAATTACCACTAAGCATGGATTTGTAAAAATTGACCAGCCAAACCATTTCTGCTTTAAAACTAGACCCAGCAACAATCTCAATATAAAACATTTGATGCTTACAAAGGCAAACATTAAAATATTTTTCAACTAACTTGTAGATCACACTTTCAACAATTTTAATAAAACAATCAACATTAAAATTAACAAAATTAAAAAATTCGTCCTCGCCCAAGTATTTTTTAGTCGAATAGTCAAAAAAGATTGAACCACCAAAGAAATTGTTTTTTTCCTTCTACAATGTTTTTAATAAAACAATTTTTAATCATTTCTCTTTCATTGTCTTCTAGCTAATCCAAAGCAGAATAATTTATTTTTTTCACAAAGGGCCCCGGACCGCCATAAGCATTTTGAAATGTTTAACATAAATACAAATTTTTTAATTTGCCTTCAAATAAAGAAAATAAAATAAAAACGTTAGTACCAAGAAAACAGAAACATTGACCGTCAAATTATACTAAGTCATAATTTACAGCGAGTACTATGCCACTATCGTGCAAAAAGTTTAGTAGCGTTTTCGCTTTTAGCAGCTGGCCCATGTTACTTTTTAATGATTTGTTGCATCCAAAAATAATCTCCATCCCTAATACAATTTTCTATGCTTTATTTGATGTTTAAAACTAGCATAAATCCTCAAAAAACCAGTCCGCCGAACCTTCTTTTTAAATTTATAGTTTAGAACGGTTAAGTACTTTTTTAGCTCTTTCAGATCACCTCGTACTACTTTATTATCAGCATAACTTAAAATGAACATAAACTTTGATTTGTAAAAATAACCGCCAAACTATTTCTATTTTAAAATCTCTAGTTTAAGAAACGTAAGAGTTGCATTTCATTTTAAGCTTTTAGAAACCAACCTGCAAAAATCTCAACCCAAAATTCAATCGTTGATTATCTTCTTCCAAAAATTGCAACCATCGTTTAAAAAGATTCGACAGCCAAAAAATTGTTTTTCTTCCCTTTGTGCAATGCTTTTAATGAATCCTTTTTATTACTCAAAAATTCCAATTTTTTCTAATTCCTAACTGAAACCTCCTTTAATTTATGATCTCTTTTCAAACGTTTAAAATTAATATTAATAAAACTCAAAAAACTAGACTGCCAAAGTATTTTTCCTTTTTATTAACATGTTAAGTTATATAAGTTATAAAATGTTTGCTTTCAAAAGTTAAACTGACGAGTTCATTCTTAAAAAAAGAAATGACAAAGCCAAATGATTTCGTTTTTTAAAATGTGTAGCCCAAAAACGGCATAAACCATTTTTACAGATCACACCATGCAACAGAGCCTCAAATAATTATAAAACAAACTTTAGTACAAACATACCAGAAACATTGATCGTTAAATTTATTTGATATTTCTTCCAAAATTACAATCAACTTGTTTTTAAAAAGAATAATAGCACAAAACCGTGACTTTTTGTATACAACATTTTGAACAATTTCAGTAATAAAACATTGGACATTGAAAATTAAGACAAAGAATTAAAAAAGATTGGACCGCCAAAAATTGTCCTTTTATTCCTTCTGCAATGCTTTTTAATGAATCATTTTTATTCTCCAAAAATTCTAAAAGTTTTTTCTATACATACAACTGAAACCTTTTTTATTTTTGGTGATCTTTCTTCTCAACCGATTAAAATTAGTATTACTAAAACTCAAAAACTATACAGCCGAAGCATTTTTTCCTTTATTAACGTGCTAGGCTACATGAAAACAACAATTTTGCTCTCCAATCTTTTAATAACACGATGACTATCAATCTTTAAAATAAGATAATAAAAGTTGAATTTTACATTAAAAGCTTAAAAACGGATTACGACTTTATCTTTTAAGCTAAAAATGTTTTGGCGGTCATTTTTTACTAAATTAACAATATTATGACCGCCTTATACTTACTCCCGCCATCAAATAATAATAAAAAAACCTTATTACCAACATACAAAACATTGACCGCCAAAATTATCTTATAAATTATAGCTTCAAACGACTGGTCGATTTTTCTTTTTTGATTTTTGCGAGTTCTATCGCGCAAAAATTTTAGTCGATTATTGAAAAAAAAATCAGCATTAAAAAAAGCAAACCACGAAAATGACCGCCAATTAATTTTGCTTTGTTTTAGCAGCTAACCCACGTTATTCTTTTTTTACGATTTCCTTTAAGTCCCGTCCAAAAATAATCTTAATCCTTAATTTGACGTCTAGAACTTAACTGTGAAAAAATAGACCGCCAGGCACTTCATTTTTTTTAATATTCATAGTTTAGGGGACGGTTACTCTCTACACATCACACTGTACAACCATTTCAATATAACTTTAAAATTAATATAAACATGGATTTGTAAAATTCGATCGCCAAACTATTTCTGCCTTTAAAATAGACTCCTGCAACAATCTTCAATATAAAATATTTGATGCTTACTAAAGGCAAACATTAAATATTTTTCAACTTCTTGTAGACTACACCTTCAACAATTTTAATAAAACATTCAACATTGAAATTAACAAAAACTTAAAGAAAATTCTGGTCCTGCTCAAGTATTATTAGTCGAATAGTCAAAAGATTGAACCACTAAAGAAATTGTTTTTTTTTCCTTCTACACTGTTTTTAATAAAACAATTTCTTTAATCATTTCTCTTCATTGTCTTCTAGCTAATCCAAAGCAGAATAATTTATTCTTTTTCACAAAGGGCGGACTGCCAAAGTATTTTTTGAATGTTATAAGTATAAATACAAATTCTTTACCCCGCCTTCAAATAAAAATAAAAATAAAAACGTTAGTACCAAGAAAACGTAAACATTGACCGCCAAATTATACTAAGTCATAATTTACAGTGAGCACTATGCTGGTATCGTGCAAAAAGTTTAGTTAATTGCGTTTGCTTTTAAAGCAGCTGAACCCATGTTACTCTTTTATGAATTTGTTGCATCCAAAATAATGTCCATCCTTAATACAATTTTTCTATGCTTTATTTGATGTTTGGAAACTCAGCATAAACTTTCAAAAACCAGACCGCCGAACAATTTCTTTTTTTAAATTTATAGTTTAGGACGGTTAAGTACTTGATTTTAGCTCTTACAGATCACATCAAAATTACCACTGGTAGTATAACTTAAAATAAAACATAAACATTGATTTGAAAAATGATCCGCCAAACTATTTCTGTTTTAAAGTAATCTCTAGTTTGAAAACTGGGTAAAGTTGTATTTTCGTTTCTTTAAGCTTTGCTTAGAAACCAACCCAAGCTAAAAATCTCAATCTGAAAATTTCAACGTTATTATCTTCTTTCCAAAAATTGCAACCATCATTTTAGCAAAGATTCGACCGCCAAAAATTGTTCTTTTCCTTGTGCAAATGCTTTTTAATGAATCCTTTTATTCCCCAAAATTCTAAAAAGTTTTTCTATACATACAACTGGAAACCTTTTATTTTGTGGATCTTTTTCAACTGTTTTAAATTAGTATTAATAAAACTCAAAAACTATACCGCCAAGTATTTTTCCTTTATTAACTTGTTACGCTATGAAAGCAACAATTTTGCACATCCAAAATGTCAAACTGATAAAGTTATTTTTGAAGGAAATAACAGCCAAATAATCTGTTCTTTAAACATACGTAGCCCAAAAGTAGGGTTAAACCATTTTACAGACTCATACCATGCAACAGAGCCTCCCAAATAATTATAAAACAAACTTTAGTACAAACATACGAAACATTGACCGATCCACAATTATTTATCTTCTTCCAAAAATTACAATCATCGTGTTTTTTAAAAAGAATGAATAATGAATAAACTGCACTTTTTATATACTACAGCATTTTGAACAATTTCAATACAAAATGACATTAGACATTTAAAAATTAATTAAGACAAACAATTAAAAGATTAGGGACTGCCAAAGTATTTTTAATACAACAATTTCAACACAACACTATTGGTTTATTACCAAGATTTAAAAGATTAGATCGCTGAAAAAGTTGTCCTTTTTTCTCTTCCTGCAATGCTTTTAATGAATCATTTTATTCTCTCAAAAACTCTAAAAAGTTTTTCATATACATACAACTGAAACCTTTTTATTTTGGGATCTTTTCAACCGTTTTAAAATTAGTATTAATAAAACTCAAAAACTATACCGCCGAAGTATTTTTCCTTTATTAATGTGCTAGGCTATGAAAACAACAATTTTTGCTCTCCAAAAGCGTCAAGCTGATGAAGTATTTTTAAAGAAATGAATGTTTGCTAAATAATTTCTGTTCTTTAAAATATGTAGCCCAAAACTGTTAAACCCATTTTACATGATCACACTATGCAACAGAGCCCTCAAATAATTATAAAACATACTTTAGTAACAAACATAATGGAATACATTGATCGCCAAATTATTTTCAATTGAGCTGGATTATCATAAAAATATAATCAGCATTAAAAAAAGGAAACCACCAAACTATATTTTTTAACTACTAATAGTTTCAATCGCCAAAGATAATGCAACAATAAATTTTGCCTTTTTCGTAAAAAGAGGCCGCCAATTTAATGAACTGTAGTCGCTTGCTTTTAGCACGTTACAACTTTTATGATTTGTCCATCCAAAAAATAATCCACCATCCTTTATTTGATGAATGAATGAATTAAATATAAAAAAATTAGCACACGCCGTCAAAAACCAGACCGCCACAACCATTTTTTTAAGTTTATAGTTTAGAATGGAGTTCCAAGTCCTTTTTTTAGCTCTTACATGATAGACATAATACAACTGTTTGAGTTGATGACTTAAAATGAGACGTGCAAACATTGAATTTCGTAAAATGACCGCCAAACTATTTCTGTCTTAAATTTATAGTTTAAAAGGTAAAGTTGCCATATTTTCTGTTTTTAAACTTCTTGGAAACCACGCCTTAGCAAATAATCTAACTTCAGTCTAAAATTCAACGTTCTGAGATTTCTTCCAAAAGTTACAATCATCGTGTTTTCTAAAAAGAATAATACATAAGAAACCATGAGTTTTTATAGACTACACCTTAAACAATTTCAAAAAGAAATATTCTGACATTTAAAATTGAGAAAATAATTAAAAGATTAGACCGCCTAAGTATTTTTTAATCCAACAATTTCTACTTCATACCAAGATTTAAAACATTGGAGTGCTGAAGAAATTGTTCTTTTAATGAATTATTTTCTTATTCCTCAAAAATCTTAAAATTTTTTTAACTCCATACAACTGGAAGTGTGTTTTTATTTTGTGATCTCTTTCAAACGTTTACTAAATTAGTAAGTGATAATAAAACTCAAAAAAACTTAAGCTATGGAGAACAACAATTTTGATCTCCAAAAGTTAAGCTGGATGAGGTATTTTTTAAAGAAATGACAGCAAAATAATTTCACGTTCTTTAAAACGTGTAGCCCAAAACGGTATAAACCATTTTACAGATCAAGCACCATGCAACAGAACCCTCGAGAATAATACATAATAAAACTTTAGTACCAACATACGAGACAGAATATATTATTGACATGCCAAATTATTTCTGATCCTGATAGATTTAGAGGTTCAAACTGATTTTAGCTCGATTATTAAAAATATAATAGCATTCAAAAAAGGAAACCACCGAACTAATCTTTTTAATCGCCAAAAGATAATACAACAATTAAATTCCAAGCTTTTCGTTTAAAGAAAAATGACCGCCAATGCTTTTAGCAGTTGTAACCTTCTGTAATTTCTTACTAGTCCCATCCAAAAATAATCTTTTTGATATGACGTTTAAAAGTGTTGCATCAAGTTTCAAAAAACCTGACCGCTAAACCATTTCTTCTTTTTTTTTTTTGGATTTATAGTTCAGAAAAGTTAAGTATTTTTTAGCCTGTTACAGATCACATCGTTCAATAATTTTCAATATAACTAAAAAATCAACATAAAAATTGTAAAAATGACTGCTCAAACATTTCTCAGCTTAAAAGATAAAGTCGTAATCCGTTTTTAAGCTTTTAGTCTAAAATTCAAACTTTTTGATGTTATTTTAAAGATTATAGTCAATCTTTTTCTTAATATTTGATACTTCACGAAAATTAAACCGTATTATTCGATTTCTTATATGTAGACTACTACTCTACAACAATTTTAATAAAACAATCGACATTTTTTCGACTGCCCAAGTATCTTTTAATCTGAACAAATTATAAAAGTTTTTAATTCAGATTCAAAATCTTGTTATTTTGTAATTTGAGACGTTTAAAATTAGTGTTAATAACACTCAAAAACTATGACCGCCAAAGCATTTTTCCTTTTATTAACTTGTTAAGTTATCAAAGCGACATTTTTTGCTCCCTCAATCTATTTGAAAAAGATATCTCACGTTCTGTATTTAAAAACAAGCGCTTAATCGTTTGTTTGCTTTTTGATAGCATTCTTAATTTTACGTTTTCTTCTAGGTCACGAGTGTTTCTACGTGCATAAACCAGACTAGTTTTAAACAAAATTTAGAAATAGCAATGCTTTATTTACGTTTTTTCCTAATGCTGAGAAATATCTCATATTTTTTTCTCTGGCTCATTATCAAGACACTGAAAAAATTTTTTTTCTTGACTGCAAAAATACCTTACGTAACTTATTTATACGTAACCTGTTGGGTTGCCATGCGTAGGCGCATAGAAATGAAGTTTCATCTGATAATCCATCTGAACTTTTAGATCGTTAAAATGACTGAATTACAAAGCATCGATAACATTTTGAAAAATTGGTTCTTTTTAGCCGATCAAGAAATAAGGTGTAATAAAATATTATACTGGTTGCATGGCTATAAGTAAGTGTTCATTTTTGTTTATTATCTTTGGGTGTGAAATTAGATTTTGCAGAGACGATTGATTTAAAGTGATGTACAAAGGCGAGGATTTTGAAATTGCTGGTTATGAGTTTTTGGCAAACGCTGAACAATTAAGATGTCCGGAGAATTGTAACGAGTTGCTGCTTTTCAAAATAAGTTACCTTTGCTGAGTCGTCCGCGCCTATTTTGAGCAGCGCGCTGCTTTGTAAACACATCGTAGCTAAAGATGCTATTAAGGTGGCAGCGAAGGCAAAGGCCAATGCGTTTCTTGTTTTCGTAGGAGCTTGGAGTAAAGATTTTCTGTTTTGTCGCCGTTGTGTTTTTGCATCGTTAATTTGGCGCATTCGCAGATATGCCTTTCGCCTTTTGTAACCAGAGAAAAAGAACCTTGTGTGAGTACCGCAGAGTCTGCGGAAAACGGCCCTACTACAAAGTTTCTGCAACAGGTACTTTGGACTTCGTCTAAGTAGTGTGTGACGTCGACAACTTTACAGCGTTTGTTAATCGGTGATGTCACAATACCGTAAATTTTCTTCACTTAATTAACCTTGACGTTTTAAATTCGACCACAAATTAAGATTGCATAGACAGGGGTTAATTATTTTGTTTTTTCTTTGGGTAAAGTTAGGGCAAAAGAGCACAATATGGTGATTGTCTCGCCAATTTTGAACGTGATCAGGTACATGGAGATGTGATCTGGAACATCGGCGGTGGTTATCGATAACCATGGCGATGTCTTAGGCAAACACAGGAAGAATCATATTCCGCGGGTTGGCGACTTCAACGAGAGTCTATTATTATGCAATGGAGTGGCAACACCGACATCCGGTTTTTGGAGGTGTAGTGAGTCTCGCGAGTACTTATCCCAAAATCGTATTGATATAATTTTAGACTGAATTCGGGAACATCGCCGTTAATATTTGTTACGGCAGGCACCATCCTCTTAATTGGTTGATGTTTAAACAACGGCAGCCGAAATCGTTTTCTGTAATCCCTTCAGCCACTGTGGCTAATAATAATAACGTTCACTGTGGGTTTTAAGCCTTTCTCAACAAAAACGTGTTTTAGACTCTGGAAGCGAGCTTAGTGAACCGTTATGGGGCGTTGAAGCGCTGGGAACGCTGCGATAGCTAATATAGGTTATTTTTCGGTGGCGATCAATCGAGTCGGCACCTGAGGTTTTCCCACGAGGATTTGGAAATCCAACGCATACTGATTTTGGACACTTTTATGCGGTCTAGTTATGAAGTGGCTCCTGAAACGGGTCCCGGACAACCCGTGTAAAGCAAATTTAACCCGACGTAAACCGTTACGATTCTTATCTTTCAGACTATCGCGAACGCAGAACGGCATCCTCATAGCCCAACTCGATTTGAACCTATGCAGACAAGTAAAAGATTTTTGGGGATTCCGTATGACCCAGCGTTTGGATTTATACGCGTCTTCTTTAAGCGCAGCTGTTAAGCACGATTTTACTCCACAAGTTATACGTAAATGAATCATACTACGATGCTGAATAAATAATTTAACAAAACTAGTTTTTTTATTTACACTTAAAGGTATCGGATTAAATGCGCAGCGGTGTTTACTATTGTATTTACGTGTAATTTCTTTCGTATCGATGACTAGTCTAATTGAAACGGTAGTATCGTGACCGAAACAATCCGAAATCGACTGACAAGTTCTGATCGTTTCCTTTGGCCTTAGGGGGCTACAAGATAAATTGTTAAACGTGGTGTTAAATAATTTAGTCCACCATTGTGCGTTACCGCGTCTTTAATCAATCATCGTGCGCGCCCACACACCAAAATTAATGTAAGTAAAATTATTTTCAAAAAAGTAACAAACGGCCTGGGTACTTTTTCCCTTCTTCCAAAGGGACCAATTAGAAAGGTTTGTTTTATTCAAGGACGTGGGTAATTAAACGAACAATTTGAAGAAACCGCCTGAAATTAGCCTCGCAATTAAGAAAGCATTTTTGGATTTGATTTTTATGCCGGTTTTTACGCGTTATGTCTAAACGCGACGAGTAGATGTCGCGCGCTAAGTTGCAACGATGATCCGATAAAAAAGTTTATTGTTTCAGCGATTAAAATGTTATGTCTTGCATTTTCACTGAATTATTCATGTAGAGAACCAGTTTCGACGCAATTATTTTTTGCGCGTAGCTTAAAAAATGAAAGTTTCCACGGGTTATTCCCCAATTTTTGGCAAAGTTTTTTTGAATCTAGTTGGCTTAGTAATTACTTCAAAGCTATCTACGATTTAAAATTGCGTCACAGGATGTTTTCGTTCTAATTTATTTAAAAGCAAATGTCGGCAAAATGTTGAGTGTGCGCGTTGAAGCGACTACATCCCTTCCGCTAAGGGTAGGTGTAAAACAGCCCGAAACGCTCTTTGTGCCATGACCAGTTTCACAACACGCCACAATTTGAATCTAACAAAGCAAAACCGTGTTAGCTGACGTATTTGCAGAAACCTTCACGTTTATTGATTTTTAATCAGCTGGTAAGCTTTAACTGTTACTAGAATATAAAACACGACCCTGATTGCTTTTTTTTTGTGCAAAAATTGCATTACGTCACGCTGACTTTCCCAACTCATAAAAGAGCGCCATGTTTTTCTAAAATTACATGATCGTTTCCTGGAACTTTTAGATTTCAAAGCTTGGGTCGTTGACTGACCCTCAGCGTACCTATTATCAATCGTTCTCTCAATCAGGTGTTTTCAATTTCAATTGAAAACCAGAGCGCGATAAAGTTATTGACCTGTTTTTGAATCGCATTGTTGAATCAAGTACCTCTATTTCCCGTCACTATCAAAATTAACCAGGTCACATCAACGACAGCGGACTTTTTCCACTTTGAAAAGTCTCGCAATTTTCAAGGTCTTAGTTTAGCAAGACGGAGGGCTTGGCAAATAAAAAAATTATATCAATGAGGTTGAGATAAACTAGTCCACGTCAAAGCATCTTGTAGACGTAGCCGACGGCACGTAAAATTAGAATGGCTCAGTGGGTGTGTCTCTCAATTATTTGCTATGACGTTCAAGTCTGTTAACTGGTGACGTTATTCCTTCGAGCGGAAATAACAGCGTTGCCAAATACACTTAGGAAAAGTAGTTTGCAGTTTTTGGCACACCATAACTCTTTGGCATCGCGTTATAACACGTGCACGGTGGAGGTGTGCGTTCCCAGTCACTCATATATAAGAACCCAACTGCCAAACACCTCAGTTTCGTGCAATAAACAATCAGGTAAGCCGTGCTTATAAAACAAAAGCTTTATAAAAAAACAAACGCTAATCCATAGCCGCCTCAAACACCAAATTAAACATCCCCATAAACCTTTAATAACGAACTAAATCTATATTTCCACTTAATTCCATTCATAGATAACACGCTTTATCACAACAAAAGACGTTAATTGCAAATTTACTGTAGCAATGACGTCTGAAGGGCACCGACTAAAAACACACAATACGTAATTTCCTCAATTTTTCTCTCAACTGACACTTTACAACTATAACTGACAAAACCGGTTCGGCTTCGCTTCAAATATCAAAAACGATTTATTATTTAAAGTTATTGTTAAATTACATAATGCGAAGGTCTCTGCAAATTTAATCGCCAAAATTTAGCCTCAGACGGTTATTATTTAATCTACGAACGAATTACCCACCGTCCTG
The DNA here is from genome assembly GCA_035610365.1 of Aquatica leii. NCBI lineage: Eukaryota > Metazoa > Arthropoda > Insecta > Coleoptera > Lampyridae > Aquatica > Aquatica leii. Next base: position 111,632,214 of record CM069435.1, read on the forward strand.
TTTACTCAACATTCAAACGATAAGTTTCGTTGTTTTAGATCCCAAAAAAAACACGAAGAAAATAGGAGTATTTAAATTGGGACATTCACCGAGTGCATTTGTTTTCGGGACTCTCGGCTCTTACGAAGGCGTGTTTAATCGTCCCGTTTTAAAAAAAAATAGAGTTAAAGATAACAACTATCGTCAGTTTCTTATCGAGCGCAAATAAAAAATAGCAAATAGTATATAAAAAGTTGAAGTACAGCGATTACTGCTAAAGTAGACGATGGAAGCGATACAATTCTACTTTAAGGAAAAGAAATTGAGTTGGTAAAGAAACCAATTCCAAAATTGACGGATTCCAAACAAATTCTAGTTAAGGTTGCGTACTCAGGTATTTGTGGAACTGATCTGCATATTATCGAAGTAAGTAGGTTTAAGTGTAGGTACCCGGTACTACTTTTAAAAAAATTTAAGGGCCATTTTCCGTGTAACGCCAATGGACTGGTACTAGGACACGAATTTTCTGGAGTTGTAGTTGACGTCGGTAGCGAAGTGAATCACGTTAAAAAAGGTGATAACGTGGCTGTGGACCCAAATAAGTAAGTTGTTTTTGTTACAGTACTCGATATTAACCAGGTACTTTTTACAGTGGCTGTGGAGTTTGTCATTTTTGCCACTCAAGCGATCCGCATTATTGCAAAAGTGGAGGAATTAACAGCACAATTGGCATTTATAAAGACGGTGGCTGGGCCGAATACGTTTTGGTGCCCGAAAAACAAGTGCACAAATTAACTGAAAACATTACTTTAGAACACGGTAAGAATAACCGTGTTAATTGCTTTAATCCCAACCATGGAAATTGCAGCCGCTTTAACTGAACCGATATCTTGCCTGTCCCATGGATGGGACCTCATTTCTCCCATCACCATGGGCGATAAAATATTAGTAACCGGTGCTGGAATCATCGGTAATTTGCGGGTAGCTTTACTGCATTTACAAGGCGCATAGAAGAGTCACTGTGTCCGAACCTAACACGTCTCGTCGCGAACTACTGAAGAAACTAAGTAAGTTTCAGACAGACGTCCTTAACCTGCTTTAACAAACTTTCATGGTACTTGCAGACACCGGCTTCCAATGTGTAACACCGGAAGAGCTCAAAGAAAAACAAGCGAAGGATTCCGATTACCTTTTCGATTTAATTATCGATTGTACCGGTTCGGCACCAGCCATCGAACACGCGTTTTCCTTATTAAACGCTGAGGAACTTTATGCATTTTCGGCGTGGCACCTCCACACGCCAAAATCAGGTACGTAAAGCAACGTCGACTTAAATTCATTACAATGAAATCTTTCCAGTATTTCACCATTCTGGAAATATACAAAAAAGAAATTAGAATAGTTGGGGTTAACATTAACCCGTTTAGTTTTCCAAAATCGTTGGGTTTCTTAGAATCGCTAAGCGACAGGTACCTCAAATTTGATAATTTAGGGGTCAAGACTTTCGCTTTGAAAGATTACAAGGAGGCGTTGGACGATTTGAAAAAAGGCGCAATCGCCAAAGCCGTGTTTAAGCTGTGAATTTTATAAAACAAGTGCAAGTTTATTTTTATGAAGCATTTTGTATCGTTGACGTTTAAAATGAGTTTTAATATTTGTGTCAAAATAGAGTTAGAAAAATTTGTATATAGATTCTTAGATGCTAAATAATTTAGCAGCAATTTTTATTTATCCGAAACGTGCTTATGTTGTAGTTGCTTAAGTTTTAACATGTAATAAAATGGACCAATTTATTGCTTTATTTCAGGAGTGAGTTTGTAGGCGACATACATAGAAATTGTATAATTGCCCGTCATCAATGACATAAAAATTTGGTTTTGGTGAAATTAATTATATGAAGTTGGCAGTTGGTTATAAATGTTGCTGCCTATTTATTTGTCGACAACAGAAATTTGCTATTTATTAACTTTTTGAGTTCCCTATAATATGCTGTATAACTACTAATGAATTAAAAGTGAAGGGAAAATCGGCCATTTGCAGAGTAGGCAAAATATTGGTTAATGACAAATAGTCATGGCTACCATCTTGTGGGCATCTCACGAACTGCTATCAAAGAAAACTATACATAAACTAAACGATACATTTGCCCGGCTCCCGCGTTGACACAGCACCATAACACCAGAGACTATGGCGGGTATTATGGACGCCAGCAGGTACACTGGTGAAACGATAACCTGGTCCGGCTAAGAAAATTGCTCTCACAGCTAATAAAAAAGTCAGTAACCATGAATCACACCAACGTTACAAAATACTGAGGAGCGACCTGCGAAAAGAATTTAATAAAGCAAAGAACAAGACATGGCTAGAATTATGCAGGAGCATATATCACGATCCATAGGGGAAAGGATATAATGTAGCTACAAAAAGGTTTAAAAAGCTCAACCTTGCACGCTACCCAATCATCAACAATTATACACCACCATAAAGGAACTTTTCTCCGAGAAACCATCTAAGGGTGTAGACATGATATCTCTCCTCCCCACCACCTTTCTCAAAAGAGAACGTAGTCGTAACTGCCAAAAACCTAAACAATAAGGTTACGGCTAACAACCCCGACGTGCTGACACGCCTCACGAACCACGTGCTCCAAACTCAATCCTTTCCCGAGCCTTGGAAAAGAGCCAGGCAAAAATGCGCCAAACGAAGCAAGTTCATATAAACCCCTCTGTTTACTAAACACTATTATTGCTAAACCATACGAACGCCTAATACTTCACAGAGTGTAGACTCGCGTAAGCACCAGGAGAACTAAAGAACTCCGTGTCTTGGTCACGCTAGATGAGAAAAATGCATTCAACTCCCTAGCGTAACCAGTCATAATTGAGGCACTCGAGGAGAAAAAAGTTGAATATTACCTCACCAACATCGTAGCAAACTATCTTAATAATAGAAGTTTCGATGGATTATAAATTCTTCAGGTGACCTGCGGGGTTCCACAAGGGTCAGTATTGAGACCGTCTTTGTGGAATGTCACATTTGACAGTATACTAAGAATGGACCTCAGCTCACATCGCGTTTGCGGACGACATTCTCATAATGACCAGTGCAAGGATAGAAGACGAGCTCGCGGGAGTGACTCTAGCGTCTTTGGTTCTAACTACATGAATTGATTCGCTCATTCCAACGAAAAAACCAGTCACCGTACTTAGCCGAACGAGAAGAAATCTTGGATGCCATTTTGCTGATCACCATTACAAGGATCATTGGTAAAAACTTCAACAAGAAGTTTCCATTGCGGAACAAAATTTTTTTGTTAGTCTACGCTATAATGTTGTTGCATAGAGATCAAGAAAAGTTAACGCTGGACCATTCAGACTTGTTCTAAAACCAGAGCTAGACATGTCGCACCAAAGACTGTCACCAAGAACCTTTTTCTCAATATCAAGGTCAATAACGGGACGAAAAATGGTCTACACATCTTGGCAGTGAACCTATACGAAGACGCTAAACCAGAAGCAAATTGCAGTAAAAACAGCAGTTTACAAACCTTTACAAAACGGAATTCCGCCATTACACAATCCTACAAACGACCCTTCAATTCGTAACTTAAGTTGTCAGCTCTTGGCCAGCAGATCAGAACTGGTCCTGATTGTTCCAAAGTCCGAGACAAAGTGTAAAACAGCAGACAAGATTAAAACTAATGAAGGTCTTAAATCCTACCACGCTCGGTCTACGACTAAACCGAGTGACGAAACTCCGGCCTTGTGATCAGACCGCAATGCAAAGTCCTTCCTAGGATTTCTTTTTCGGACGTTCCATCTAACCTTTCCCCCGAGCAATTAAAAAAGCCGATCCCCGAGCAAAATTTCGATGCCGCCTCTGACAAAATAGTTAAACAGGCTCAAGAACACCTTAAGGTTAAGGGCAAATATGTCATTGAAGTAACTTCGGAGGTATGAAAGTACCTAATAGTCAACCGCCAAGTCTACGTGGCCTGGAATTCATGCGTGTGCGTATCTTAAGATGCTTCAAGTGTCAGAAATTCAGTCGCCAACCAAGTGACTGCAAGAGCGCTCGCTCAATGCGGTAATTGTGCTGAAAAGCACGATACGAAGGATTGTCCAAAAGCCGCAAATTGTATAAGATATGACCATAAATGCGATGTGATAAAACACAAGGCGTCTTCTAACAAATAACCGACGTACTTAAAGAGACTTGACGCCAAGATACCTCATACCGATTATGGACAGTGAGAACGCTTCTCTGGCTTTTAGGATTGCGCAAGTAAATCTTCAGCGTTCTCGTGCTGCGACCTTGGAAGTCATGAGCTTCTCTTCCGACAATGACATAGATGTTTTACTGACCCAAGAACCATATGTGTATAGTTTTGGTTCAGAAAATAGGCCTTGTCCTTCAGCAGGATCACTGCATCCACTTCTATGCGGTATTTCTCGATCCCTTCAACGTCAAACGCATAGATCCCTTCAAGTTGAACATAGCTGTCAGCGCCCTACTTGCTACTTATCTTCCACTAGAGCTAAGTGTCACGATCCTAATTCTATTGTCTCGATTAATAAACTGACCAGACTGATCCTCGAATCTAGCCAAATGCGCGCTTCACCAGTATAAACTGGCAGTAAAAACGCCAGATTTACATCATGGCAAAGGTTTGTAGAGAGAAGTTTGGCGGCGATTCCGTAGAGATTTAGTTTATAGAATATCCTCAAAAATATTTCTTTCTATCCAACCACACTCCAACGTCAGTGATGGTGCCCGATACACTCTCACAGAGATCGACACAATCAAGTCAATAATTACTTCCTTTGTTCCCAGACGACGATCCAGCGAACGACGGTCATTTACCAAACCGGATTTATATCCCAAACTTTTGCAAACATTTAATCCCAACGCTGAACTTCGTGCTCACATCGCACGAACCTGATACAGCCCATCTGACTCCTCTAACTAGGTAATCCTTTGTTCTCGTAACATATCATAAAACGTTCTATCCTATATGTGGCGAACTAGAACCAAGCAAGTTCGGGTGGTTTGGTGGGTCCACATCCTCCACCTCCACTACACAAATTGTAATCCCAACTAACTCGCCTAAAATAATAGTCGAAGTACACCAACGATCCGTCATGGCAACCATTTCTGTAAAAGATATTGAGACGAAGAATCCATGAGTCTAGTATGAAGCTTCTTGTAACGATACCACCATGGTGCTTTTGATTAAATAACGCAATAACCAATAGCAGGTGACCATCAAATAGAAAGACGAATTCGACTGTCATCTCCGTGAACAACACCCCGTGAAGGCGTTTGCTTACTTAGCTGTTCAGATTGAGATGTGTGCTGAAGGCTTGCTATTTCATATGCATATATCTTTAATAAGACAACTTTGGCTAAGCTTATAATTCGAGTTATGAGCGAAGTTATGCAAAAGTTAACTATTAAAAACAAGACAAACACACTTGACGCAATTGGTTGTTAAAAAATTAAAGTGAGAGATTAGAAAATTGTATTGGTTCGAATAACACATAAAACAACACATATTCAACCAACAGATTCAACAACCGATACGTACTAACACTAATTTTCTGCGTCGTATAATCTAACGACGTCGAGTGGTTTAGCGGGTAGATTCGTGACGGGACATCGATGTTGGGTTTGTAAATGTTTCACGATGCACGGAAAACAAAACACGTACCTAAAGAGCACGATAAGAGCAATCATTAACTAGTAAGTTTCTTACCCCGAAACGGGTAGCACGGTCGGTATCTTCCAATTCTGAAGGCACAACGGACAACGACCTTTGTAATCGCCAGATTTCCTATCCAACTACAATCAAGCGTAGCTTAATATAAAGAATCCGTTATGTGAGACTAAACGTACCGGCGGTGGAGGCACATTCGGCAAAGCTGAGAAATTATAATTCGATTGCTCTTCGTTCCAAACTTGTAAAACTGCATAAAAAGACAGCAGCTCCAAGAAACTTTGCAACGAGATTTCGAAAAAACCCTTTCTAAAATCGTTCAAACTAAAATGAAAGTAATAAGTTAACGTGGGAGTGTTTATATGGAAGCGTACCTTAAATTCCCTCGGATTAAGGCTGACCAAAACGCGGGCGCAACAGTGGCGCTGGCATACACCAGTTTCAGTTTCAGTAAGCGTAACGACAATGATTGATACTCGCTCGAATTCGACATGTACGACAAGTACTGTACAAAAGTCAGCGATCGATGAGTAATTTGGTATAAGGTGTACGTGAACATGAGTAATCGTTTGCAAATACCTGAAACGTCCTGAAACGTGAATATTAGTATTCGCGTTCGCTGATATGAAAACTTTACCTTTTTAGAGTATTTTCCGCATGTTCCAACTTGTATAACTGCACCTTCTCATCAACTTTACGTTTTATGTATGGCAGTAAAACGATAAATATCAACGACAATTTTCTTCAGCGTCTGTTAATGATTTAGTCTTTGTTGAGATTCTTTGCAAACCATAGAAATATTCGGAAAATCCGGCATCTGAAAACAACTAAGTGTTGCTAGAACGACTCACTCGTCGGGAGTGGTCGTAAGTAAAAAAATCAGATTGATATAGAGGATTAACAAAACGTAGATGCAGATCAAAGTAAAGACCGTGATCGCCGAGCACTTTAACCAAAACTGACAATTTTATACGTTCCGATACGTATTGATACTCGATACGTATCGATAATACGTATTAATAATGCAAGTATCGAAACTTGATACGTATTCATGTTCCATAAGTATCGATGTTCCGATACGCATCGATGTTCCGATACGCAGCAATGTTCCGATACGCATCGATGTTCCGATAGACATCGATGTTCCGATACGCATCGATGTTCAGATACGCATCGATGTTCCGATACGCATCGATGTTCCGATACGCATCGATGTTCCGATACGCATCGATGTTCCGATACGCATCGATGTTCCGATAGACATCGATGATCCGATACGCATCGATGTTCAGATACGCATCGATGTTCCGATACGCATCGATGTTCCGATACGCAGCGATGTTCCGATACGCATCGATGTTCCGATACGCAGCGATGTTCCGATACGCATCGATGTTCCGATAGACATCGATGTTCCGATACGCATCGATGTTCAGATACGCATCGATGTTCCGATACGCATCGATGTTCCGATACGCAGCGATGTTCCGATACGCATCGATGTTCCGATACGCATCGATGTTCCGATAGACATCGATGTTCCGTTACACATAATGCATCCCCCACTCATAATAATGAAACCAATAGCATAAAACAGCAAATACAAACACCCATTAACATATACCTGAACAAAGAACTGCGTTTGCATTGTGGACCTGTAGTTTATGCCTACTTACAATGACATCACATTAGAAAAGCTCGAATAATACGACAGTCAAGTCCGAAATCATGTGATAGCTAGACATGTTCCCTAAACCCAGTACAAAAAAAAAACTTCCAGAACAGGAATCTTTCGTGTGGAGTTGTAGGTCTCCCATCAAACGCGTCCCCAAGTGGTGGATAGAGGAACGTCCCCTAGATATGGGAGGCACTAGGGAAATCAAATATCAGCGCGAACCAAAACCTTCAGGCAAAGACGTGCCTTTAGTCTCGTAAGACATCGTCCTAAGGGAGCGATCCCCAACAGAAAAGACAAAGCTGTGGATCAGTCTCAATTTATATAATGGCGGAACCAAAACTACACTACTCCAGGGAGGTACTGTAGAACACGGAGAATCCTCACTGAACATAGCCTCTGTAGAACTATGCTAAGACAGCCCCACGGATTCTGAGGGGGAGGGGGAATTTCGCTTAAATAAATCGATATCAGAACAAAAACCAAATACCACTAAAAAAAATGGTCCAATGGTTCCATCCAAATCTGTTTAATCCTAGACCAAGAAGTAGTCCAGTCGGCAGTACACAAGAAAGACGTCCCAGACCTCAATTAGATGAAGTACAGCAATCTGGAAATTCTAACTCCGAGGACAACATGAGTAACTGCCCCCCAACTTGGCAGAGGGTACCACAAACCCGAAAAAAGTTGTAGATCTGATCAGACAAAAAGGACTAATAGAACATACTTTCAATGTCAAAGGTGCCAACAATATGATCACACCAAAAACAATTGCATGAGGCCATACAGATGTGTAAAATGTGGGGAAGGTCACAAAACATCAGATTGTTTGAAAAAGGACAAAAACGCTCCTGCAAAATGTGCATTACGCCCATGTGATCACCCCGCTACTTACAAAGACTGCGAGGTCCATAGACAAATCCTAGCCAGAAAAAAGAAGGTCATCTATCCAAGAACACAACCAGCAGAGCAAACATCAACTTCTACAGTACTACCATCACATCCCAACAACTCAACTAGAACAGTCCAAAACAATCCTAAAATGACATATGCAAGAGCTACTGCTGGGCATCTACAGGAATCCCTACCAGAAGAAAACAAGAATAACGCTCAACAAAGTTCCACACTGGAAAAATTGCTGATCAAACAAAATAAAAATTAGATCAACTCTTTCAACAAATAGGTACTCTACTAAACCTATTGACAGTCATTGCCAAATTAAAGCCTTAATGGCTTCCCTTCGAATTGCTGCGGAGAACATTAATGGACTGTCACCCAACATAATTGAACTAAAATCTCTAATTATAGTAAAACAAATTTGATATCGTTCTAATTTCTGAATCGCATTGCACACCCAGAAGTTCCTTCCAAATAAAAGGATACAATATATATTTTACCACACACTCGAATGGAAGAGCTCATGCTGGTTCAGCATTAATAATCGGGTCAAATTTAAAACACTCCCAAATGGAAAATTACACCTGACACCACATCCAAGCAATCACAGTACAGATAGAAGACCCCACTGGTCTCATCAAAGTATCTGCAATATACTGCCCTCCCAAGCATGTAATATCTGAAGAAATGTTTGGGGACTACTTTCAGACTCTTGGAAACAAATTCATATCATGAGGTGACTGGAACGCTAAGCATACATTCTGGGGATCCCGTACTACTTTACCGCGAGGTCGTACATTGAAATCCAGCTTAGAAGCAAACCACCTACAACCGTTAGCAACAGGGAAACCTACATATTGGCCATCCGATCCCAAGAAACTTCCTGGTTTGCTTGATTTCCTTGTTACTAAAGGATTAAGACACCTGTATTCGACAGTAGAAGTCTGATCACACCCCAGTAATAATCACCGTGACTACTACCCCAAATAGCCAAGAACAAGTGGAATCCTTGTACAATCATAAAACAGATTGGGAGGGGTTCCGTAGTTATCTTGAAGAAGATTTAGAGCTTTAAGTTCCATTAAAGACATCCGAGAACATTGAAGACTTCTGTGTACACATAACCAACCTGATCCAAGTTGCACTCTGGATAAATACACCAAATGTAAAACCAAAATCAGCTAGTGTCTCATATCCTTGGGAAATCAAGAATAAAATCAAAGAGAAACGCCGCCTAAGACGAACCTGGCAACAATCAAGACATCCCGATGATAAACCTGAATACCGGAAAGCCGCAAAAGAACTAAAAGCAGTCCTTTCCCTAAAAAGAAAGCTAGAAAACGTGACTCCCTATGGTAAACCTGAATACTCCATATGGAAAGCTGCCAAAATATCTGGCAAACCGCAGCAATGTTTCCCCCCTATAAATCATCCACAGCTTGGGCAAGGACTAACACAGAAAAATCGGAGACATTTGCTAAGCATCTGGCCTCAATATTTAGATCAAACGAAAGTCTTGTTGATGAAAGTGATATCGATCGGATATTAGTTGGGACATGCAAATGGGCTCACCAATCACACCTACTTCTCTGAAAGAAATTTTAAGAGAAATCAAGTTGTTAGATGGTAATAAAGGACCCGGCTTCGACTTGATCACCCCTAAAATCCTAAAAGAGCTCCCAAGAAAAGACATATCTCATTTGGCTTGCCTATTCAACGCAATTATCCGAATATCTTATTTCCCACGCATCTGGAAAGTTTCTTAGATAATAATGATCCACAAGCCAGGAAAACCTGCTCATGAGACTTCTTCCTACAGGCCAATCAGCATGACACCTGTACTCTCTAAGCTATGGGAAAAAATATTTTCAACCAGGCTAAGATCAAGTATGGATGATTGCGACATAGTACACCAATTTGGATATCGAAAATCTCACCCCACCGCATATACCAAATAGCAAGACAGGGCCTTGAACAAAGACAATACTGTTCTACGGTCTTTCTAGATGTGAAACAGGCTTTTGACAAGGGTCCTCTATGCAAGGTTAAGGGGAAGCTGCCATATCCATTTTTCCTTATAATTAAATCCTATCTGGCTGATAGACCATTCCAAGTGAAACACGGGGAAGCTAGATCGTCTCTGTACACAATAGAAGCAGGGGTTTCACAAGGTACAATACTTGGCCCTATGTTGTATAACATATTTACATTTAATCTCCCTATATCAGATGGGACCACTGTTGCTACCTATGCAGACGACACAGCCAACCGACAGCATCCTCAGAAGGCTATAGTGACAAAATACAGCATTTTGTTAGACAAGACAAATAAATGGCTACAAAATGGCGTATCCTTGTTAGCACCGAGAAATCCAGCCACATCACATTCACCCTAAGGAAAGGAGAATGCATACCAGTAAAACTAGGTCACAATGTTTTGCCACACTCCAACTGTGTAAAGTACTTGGGTTTCCATCTAGACAAGAGATTAACTTGGAGAAACCATATTAAAAAGAAAAGGGATGAAATTAACCACAAGTTCAAAAACCTGTACTGGCTCATTGGCAGTGCTATCAGTTGATAATAAATTGCTCATCTACAACTGGATACTGAAACCTATATGGACCTATGGTGTTCAACTGTGGAGCACGACCAGCAAAAGTAATAAGACTCTGCCTGCAACGAGTACAAAACAATATACTACGCACTATAGCAAACGCTTCATGATTCACCAGAAATGATGAAATTCACGAGTACCTGAACATACCGACTGTAAATGCCGAAATAGAAATTTAGAAACAAAAATACACTGTACGTCTCGCACGTCACTCCAACCCATTGGCCACTGACTTGCTGAACCAATCCTATGCAGTGAAAAGACTGAAAAGGAAGTCTGTACTTGAAGTGGGAAATTGACTGCCCTAAAATACATGTAGCACACAACAGACCCGCTTATAGTCATCCAGACTGATTGCAGATACAAACCCAAAAAAAACAGGAATCTGTACTTTTTTCACAGGTAAGCTGTAGATTCAAACTATATTCCTATTGGTTCCCAGTTAATATTTGTTGCCATAAACCACTCCCCTTTAACAACAACCTGATCTAAATTACCAACTGTGATGTTTACATCAAATATAAAACCTTAGAGCATCCAGACTTTAAAGCTAATGGTAGTTTCCACGAATAAATTCCACTAGAATCAGCACACCGCAGTTTAGAGTGCAGCTTCAAAACATGCCACACCCTTACTAACATCAACCCAATGAGAATTTCTATATTAACAAAGATTTTTAATGAATGCATCAGAAACCAAAAGTATACAAAAACAAACGAAAACACCAAAATTTTATAATAAACTAGAAGTAAAAATACCTTTCGCTCTTAAATAATGTTCCTGCAAGAATCCGCTTAAAACCAAAAACACTTCATCGTAATAATGCGTCAACCAGCCGAATCTGTTTGACTTGCAGTGGCTAGAAACTATAAACAAAATGATTACACAGAATGCCTATTATTCCTGCTTACCAAAGCAATCTTCCGAAAGCTGGATGGATCACATCGCTCAAAGATCTATGTGCTATTACATCAAATATCTTTGGTTTAACATCGTAGGTAGCTGTATAGTGACCTACATTTGCTGCCATTAAATTTTAAATTCAAAAACTACTTCACTTGTAATTATTAAAGTTTAGTTATTAAAATGTGTCTTGAAGCAGTGTTGCCAATCAAAAATTCCGATTTTATTGTTTTGGGCCAATTTTGGGCAGTGTTGCCATGAAACAGTAACAATTATCAGCTGTTGCCGGCATAGAAGTAGTGACAAGGACTGTCAAGTTCAAAAGTCATTTATTTATAGTATTTTATGTGCCTATACTTGGCCCATAAATCGCTGAAACTTTTTAATACCCGATTACACACATTTTCAAGTATTACAGCTGTACGATGGTGAAAAAAGCCTTGGTACTTATTGCTGAGGGGACTGAGGAAATGGAGTGCGTTATAAGCGTAGACGTTCTGCGTCGAGCTGGAGTAAGCTTCATTGACTGTTACGAAACCTTAAAGCAGTTGTTAATTCCAGGTGGAGGTTACACTAGCCGGTATTGCAGGCAACGACCCTGTTAAGTGTAGTCGTAATGTTGTTGTAGTACCAGACAGTAGCCTCTGTGATGCAACCAGTAAAGGTCCTTATGATGCAATTGTATTACCCGGTGGCCTAGGTGGATCTAAAGCATTCGCCGAATGCAAAGAATTAGGACAACTCTTAAAAGAGCAAGAAACTGCAGGACGTATTGTTGCAGCAATCTGTGCTGCCCCAACTGCTCTTAATGCACATTCCATCGCACTTGGTAAAAGCATAACATCGTACCCATCAGTCGAAGCTCAAGTAATGCAAAATGCCAAATACAACTATAAAACAGATAGTGTTGTCGTCGATGGGAATTTAACCACCAGTAGAGGACCAGGCACCGCTTTCCAATTTGCTTTATCCCTCGCTGAGCAACTAACCGGTAAAGAAAAAGCCACAGAAGTAGCTAAAGCAATGCTGCTTTAAAAAAATCTTTATTCTTTATACTACAATTTGTTTGTTAACAAATAAATTAAAATCTAGTCGAGTCGCCACTCTTTAACTATTACAATACCAGAATCTCTAATCGCCTAACATGTTTTTTACGATCTTCAAATCGCTTTTAAAGTTTCATATAAATTGCTAATATCGAACGCCGCCTTAATATTCTCCTCCGAAACAAAACTTAACAATCTTTCCTTTGGTATCAATCAATGGTCTCCGATCGACTTCTTTCCCATCTTTAAAAACTAGCATTGTCGGTAATTGCTTACTTAAACTACTATCGCTGACGTGATACTTAACACCCGCGATCCGGTATCAGCCCAACGCCGAAGTTTACCAAATTTAAAATTATCCAAGCCGTAATCACTACTAAGCTTCGCAAAATTGGTGCAAAATTCACACACGCCGGGTTCCAAACTGTATAAAAAGCAACAATCCAAACAACGTGTTTATCCTGCGCTAGTTCTTCGCCTAAGCTTATTAGGACCTCGGAAATAAATAACTTTATCAGGACCGAATATGCCGGTTCAGGTAGTAACAATCCCATTACTAAAACTCTCCAATTAACACCGACGATAAAGCCAAACATACTTACATACTAACACGATCGTAAACTATACCCATTATAAAACCGGCGTAAAACCATAAAATTAAATTAGCAACTTTCGTGTATATAAAACTCGACGATAAATAATTTATCATAGTCACGCTACCAGTTTTACGGCTCCTTATCATTACGACTATAACGAGAAAAAACAAAATTACGGTTTCTCTCTAAAAACGTCTATTAATCAGAAGTAGGTGTAATCTTGTTGGTTTTACCCCATCGAATTCACACTCTTCCACCGTGAACAGGTAGTTACAGATGCCAGGTGTTTTTCGGCATATTATGTATGAAAACTTAATATTATGTTGAATACGTAATATGGCTTAATCAGTTGTCGAAAATCTTGTTTGAAAGACATTGTTAATTAATTTTTTAATAGAAGAAAATATTTACAACTTTTTTAATTAACGCAATGTTACCAATTGCGCAAAATTACCGGCGATGTATAGGCAACACACACTACACAACGCTTTGAAATGTGATCAATTGTTTATTTATCTGTTTCTCATCCGCTGCTAATAGCCGCTGAGTCTATCTGAATACACCCAGTGTTTAGTTTTTTATTCCAAACCTTTCAAAAAAATTCTATTTAAAAAAAAAACAACATTTTTACTCATGTTTAAAAAGAAGAGAAAATTTTGTCTTTACCAAAACTTATTTTGTCTAATACTGTGTATATATGTACATAAGAACTACATTCTGGAGTTTGAGGTTATATTTCTAAATTTTTTTTTAAGAAACAATGGAAGGGTATTCGTTGTACATGCATTTAAAATAAATTTAAATGAATGCATTTTGTGTTTTAGGTGCTACGATATAAGAGATATTGTTGTTGTATGCCCGTTCGACAAAAACTCACTGTATCGCACAGAGTCGACTACAACGACACATCATAAAAATGCAGCCGAAACTTTCCTAAACATTTCCTGTGCCATTTCAACGCTCTGCATCGGTTTTTAACTAAAGAAGAACAAGTTCAACACATAATGTTATGTCCTAACAAATCGCTTACTCAACCGTGGCGGTATGTATCAAGATCGGAGAAAAATTGGTCTAGTAGTGCGCCCGTGCATACACCTAATGCACAAACTTTTAACATGGAATTAGAAGACTGGAGTGACGAGTATAGATATAATTAGTAGCTTTTTATAACTTTTATAATGTGATTATTTTTGTTGACCTTTATGACTTAGATTGGTTAACTCTAAAATAAATGTGATTACAGGGATATCTAGAAAATGTAGTTAATTCTTACATAATTCTATTGCATTATGCCAACTTTCAGTTGTAAAAGTTACTTCTAAAGTTTTAAAATATTGAAAAGCCTGAGGAAATCGAAAAGGTAAAAGTATGGAAAATTTATTTAATTCAAACAAGGAACTGCGAAGCTTTCTTAGCTGAGACAGGGCTTTACTTCGAAAACATTTGCAGTTTCATCAAATTTTTATTCATTCGCGAATAAATTTGATTTGCTTTGTAGTATTGAAGGCATCATGAATTAAATGCTTCTAAAGCTGAGCGTAAATCAAATATTAATGATAATTTCATTCTTTGGCATCAAGTAGAATTGGGAAACCTTTAAAACATTTTTGCCAGTTATATACGAAACGTAAATACACAAAAATTATGTTCACGCACGTTGTAAAACAAGAAAATATAGTTTTTGCATAAAAGAAAGCGATAGGCACACTTTTAAATATTATTCTTGATTCATTTTTAAAAAATGAAACGCATCAGTGATTGTTTTTATTGATGCCCCACGGTGGGCGCCAATTGTAGTCGAAATTGTAAACAATACATTGATAATAAAACAGTCACTTAATTTTGTGCGGTTTTTTCCACCATGTATATAACAATAAAATTAACAAGGATATGTTTAGTTAACTAATAGATTAAAAATGAAGCGAAAATCGGTTATTTGGTGAGTAGGCAAAATATTGTTATTTTATTGGTTGAAATTATTTAATCTTTACTATGTGAATGGCCTTCTCTTATCTAATTCGACTTTCGTTTCAATACGTATATGTTACCAACATAAGTTATACAGTGCACTACATAATAGAAAATACACAGGGTACTTCATAATTAAGGTTACAACTAACAAAATCAATTTTATTCAAAAATTGTATTCTTGAATTTGGATGCTGAGCACCCTGATAAACAGGGTGAGCTCTGTGCCCACCCAGGCTCCCCTGGTGCCGTCGCTGATCGTAATAGTTATCACCAATGAACTATAGATGTTATCACTTTGCGGGCATCTCACGAACAACTTAAAGAAAACTACATACAGTGAACTCGTAAAATATGAAATACATTCATTCATTTCTAAATGATAAAGCTTGACGAAATCTTCTCGGACACTTCTGTTTTTGTTTGTTTGAACGTCACTTTTTTAAATAGCAACTAATTTATTATTTAATCTGGGATGGCAACTTCTATTGTTTTCAACGAATTTTAATAGTTTTTTTTTCTGAGCAGGAAAAATGTCAAAAACGACCTTGAAGAAAAACTTTGAAATATATTAAACTACAGTCGTGTTATTTTTGTCGTCGCATTATTCTGATTGGCGCTAATTTCATATAAAAATTTAATTTCCTTTAGTACGTACGATCATATCGATATAAGCAGATTATTATTAAACAATAAAATAATATATTTATTAAACTTCTTTTTCTTCTTATTTTCTTTGCTTTTTCAGGCGTCGGATTGTGGGTCACGGTCCTCTTTAACCCATTTCTTCCATGCTTTTCTATATCTTGCTAAAGTTTTCATCTTTTTCCTTTGTTTAGCTTTTTTTTTCTTCCATGTTCTTCTTGATCTTCCTCTTTTTCTATTTCTTGGTTTCTACTTTTATTAATCTTTTGTCAGCTGATCGTTATTCATTCTCATGACATGTCCGTACCATATTAGGTTTTCCAGACTTCCAATATTTCTATTATTTCTATTTTGAGTTCTTGCTGATTACTTTTTATTGTTTTTATTTCTTTGTATATATATTGTCCAAAACTCTCTTATGTTTGTCTTATGTTTGTCACTATTTTTTGTCCAAACTCCAGCTTTCCTTTTTCGCTTTTTTGATTTTTCTTTTTACTTTGTTCCTTTTTTCTTTATATTTTTCTTTATCTTCTGGGTCTTTTTTCGGATATATTTTTTCCAAACCTGTTTCTTTTCTTTCACTATTCCTTTTATCTCTTTTTAGTCCACCATCTTGTTCTTTAGGGTTTTGTTGATGTTTCTTCTTCCACATACCTCCTCCGCTACCTTTAGAATTATTTCTTTGAATTTTTCCCATTTTGTCTCCAAGTCTTCTTTCTTTGTTTTCTGTAATAATTTCCTGAAATTGCTTGTTTGTTTTTTCTTGGTATTCTTCTTCGCTTTCCGGTTATTTAAGTTTGTATAGGGCCATTCTGCTGTATGTTAGTTCTTCACTTTTATTCACTATTTCTTCTATTTTTGCAACTACTAGTTTATGGTTTGTACCTATTTCCGCCTCTTTTCTTGTCTCCATGTCTTGTATTCTTTCTCTTAGTGTGAATACTATATATAGTATATTAAGCTTTTTGTATTGGGTTTTTCTGCCACAAAAATGTATTTATCTTCCATATCTTGTTTCCGTAGTGTGTTTCTTATTATCATATCGTTTATTTGACAGAAATTGATCATTTTTTTCCCATTGGGGTTTACAGTTTGTTCTCGATATTTCCCCATTCATCCCATGCTTCTATTATGGTCGTTCCCTACTCTTGCATTCTAGTCGCTCATTATTATGGATGGTTCTGTTTTCTCTCTTGCTTCATCCAGTACTTCTTGTAAATTGTTATAGAATTCTTCGACTTCTTCTTCTGGTATACATTTTATCAGCCCGTATATTTGTATAATGTTTATTTTCTGTTGTTTTTTTCACTAGTATTATCCTTGAGTGTACGACTTTCCATTTTATTATTCGTTTGTTTAGTTCCTCTGTTATTATTATTCCTAACCCTTGTTTTGCTCTCTTTCCTGCGTCAACTCCGGCGTTGTATATTACGTGTTTATTTGTTAATCTTGTGTTTCCTTTTCCCTTCATCTTTGTTTCTGCTCAGTCACATTATTTGCATTTTATTGTTACCTATTTCTTCTGTAATCTCTATCTCCTTCCCTTTGATTGTATTTATTTTCCATGTTCCTATTCCAATTTTCTCTTTTTTTTATTTACTTTACTTTTTCCTTGTTCTTCCGTCTTCGTCGTTATTTTTCTCATTTGTCCTTTTCTCTTGCCTATTGTCGTCGTCTTTTTTTCTTCCAACTGGTTTTCGTTTCTTGTTAGTTTTTTTGAATTTGTTGGTGTCGATTTGTTTTTTTGATGTTCTTAAGTGTTTTGTTTAAATCTTCCTCCTGTGAGCTCAGCCTTTCTTTTTGGTATGGTGTTAGTATGGTCTGTGCCAGTTTTTCTTCTTGTTATTTCTCCCCGGACAGAGCTTGGTTCTTCCTCATCAGTGGATCTGGCTCTTTTTTTTTGTTCCTCTGTATCATTACATATTATTACTTTCTTATTTTTTTTATTTTCTCTTGTAATGTCTTCAATGAAACACTCTTCTCCATTTATTAGTAGTTTATTCTTTCTAATTACTGCTCTTAGCCCTTTTTAGCGTCCTCCATGTGAGAGATTGGTTGTTTCTCTTCTTCTCTTGTCTTCTTGTCTAGGTCGTCACTCATTCCTATTTGTATTCCTGTCAATTTCTTTGTGTTCCTCATGATATGATTTCCTATTTTTTAGTATTGTTGTAATCCCCATATTTACTGGTCTGTTTTTATTTTTTTTCTTTCCCTAGTCTGTTGATAAAGTCTATTTCTATTTTCTTCCAGTTGAATCTAAATTTTCTTCCTTATTATTTCAGGTTGTCTAAGTATTCCTCTGCGCTTTCAGGTATTGCGAAGATTTATAAATTTCTTTTCCTTAGTTCATTCTCTAATTTCTCGATCTTCGCTGCCTGATAATTTATAGTCTCTTCTAATTTTTTCATTTGCTCTAATGATCGATTCATGTTTACATTTGTCTCATCAACTTTTCCTTCTACCTGTATAGTAATTTTTTCATGATATCGTTTAAAGTTATTTTTTTGTTTTCATTCATGTCGATTTCTTCCCGTTGCGTTCTCTATTTCGTAATTTGTATTAATTTACTTGTCTATGGATTTTACGCTCGTTAAAATTTTAGATACTTGCCGGTCTTATTGGCGCTGGCAGTTTGCGTTTTACGTGTTTGTTACGCACCTGCTGTTCAGCTTTTGCCGCGTAAAAAGGTCAACTCCAGTCAACCCAAAGATGAGTCAACCAGTCGCAAGTTGTTCCCCCTTATCTATTTTAAGTTAGGTTGAATTTTTGTTTATTGTTCATATTTATTTAACTAATTTGTTTTGTTATTTTGTAGTTTAGATTTTGCGATCGTGTTTTTCAATAATAAAATTAAATACGATTTGGTGTAAGCGGGTTGCCAGAAAAGCAAGAAGCAAGGTGCGTTCATTTACGAGATAAGTAGATATGCGCCGTACGTACGTGTTTGGAATATAGGGTTGACAAAGTACTGAAAGCTGGATAAGAAGAATCAGTAGCGTCTTTAACCAGCGCAGCGGTTAATTTATTTTCGATTAATACAAAATAACGACATGTAACAAAATGACAAAATAGAAACAATAAAATACAAATTAGAAGATAAAATCAAAATGCTTGAACAGAAGATAAAATGAAGTTAACTGCCATGGTGAAGAAAATGAATTTTTAAACTGTTTTGACTACTTCCAAGGAAATTAAGAACTCTTAATTTTACGTTTAGAGATAAGATATGGAGATGCTCATCTTCAACCGGTGTACCAAGTCCAAATAAAAAATCGGGTTCAGAAAGAGCAAAAAGTTTTCAAGATTTTGCTCAAGTACTCGCTCAAACACAAGAAAGCATTGAGAAAAGTCAACCTCAATGAGCTATGCCCCAGAGATTACTATTTTCCAACGACATCGCCTATGGGACAGTTGCATAGCATTTATCTTGAAGGCAAGATCAAAACACTAGTTGACACAAGAACAACAAAGACCATCATACGTCTTCTCATCTTATTGAAAACTGAAAAGACATCACCGATAACGGTACGACTTCGAACGGCGACGGGTGAAAAAATACCTACTCACAAAGAAGTAATAGTGACTATTGGTTTAGGAAATGGAGTACTCGACCATTAAGTACTGATAGCTGACATTACGGAAGACGTTTTTTTGGGAATGGACGTTATAAAACGTTTGGAAACCATCTTGCAATTTAAAGATGTCTGCTTTATCTAGACAACGTGATTGTGATAGAAAGGTCGTTTGAAAACCATCTGAACAACCCAAAAAGATTGTTTTAAGGACTATGTAGGACAAATCTAAAACGAACCTTAAAGAAGTGACACGTATTTAAGAAAGAAGTGCTTTGGCTACGCATCAGCAAATGGTCTAGCAAAAAGCGCAAAGCATCAATGAAACAATATATCTGATTTGGGAAACAAATACGCATGTTGGTCAAGATGGATTATTTCTACAAAATGGACTGAAACTTACACCATAGGTACCCAATTAAAAACCAGTTACAATCGCATATGTTTTGGTAACAGAGTTTTGGAGTTACATTCCGACCAAGGCCGCAACTATAAATCTGCTCTGTTTCAAAAAGTTTGCTGACTGTTGGGAATTAAAAACTAGAACAACTGGGATTGATACTTGAACCTCTTCAAATGGCGTACTAACTATCCGTTCACAAAAGCACAGGCCGGAAAAAGAAATTGCTGAAGATTACGTCAGCAAGTTGATGTAAAGGCTAAATAAAGTAGGTACATAAAACGGTCCAAAAAACACGCAAATTGCCAGCGACAGAATGAAGACCAGATATGACGTCAAGGCACAAACCGAACGACATGGTGTTGTTTTATAATCTCCAAAAAAGGCATGGTTTGTCGCCGAAGTTGCAACGTCAATAAAAGAGCTCTTATAAAGTTTTGCAACTTATTAATGACTGAGCTAGAGCACAGTTCGAAATATGTTAGAGGTCGTCCTCAGTGAAGCAGAAGTTTAAATGTTGATCTGCAGTTGATATTCAAGTAGAACGTTGGGTCAAAAAAAGTATTGTGGCTGCTAGTTTTATGTTCAAAGAAGTTGCCAAAATGTAGAGAGCTGCCGCTATCGCCACGCGTTGTGTCTCGTTTTTTGTTCCCCTTCTTAAGAAGGTGACAGTAAAACACATAGAAGTTTCGAGATCATACAAGATAATTTGAGGTAATTACCGGAAGGGACAAAATATTCTTGAAGCAGATGGATATAAAGGATAATCGAAATTGTTAAAATGCTGTATCGGTCTAAATAAATAAAGAGTTTAACGCGTGTGCCAAGTATAAATAAACAAGCGTATCAGGTGTAGATAAATAAAAGTATAAGTTATCCGCGGACATTGTTTATAAATATTCAATAATAGTCATGTATAAATCACTTGTAAGTTGTTTTCTTAAATATCGTTACATTTTAAGAGTGTTAATTACTTTATTAAATGTTAGTTTATATACTTTGTGACATAAAACCTGCAGCACCAAGAAGGCGTTGGAATTTTTGGACTAAACTAGGCAGAAATGTTTAACTTGTCAAAGATAGTAATGGAATAGAATTTCAAACAAATTAGACAAAAGATAAAGGCATTTTTTATTAATAATGTGTTGACCACTCCTATCAGTTTCACACTCCCGCATCTTTCTTGGCATGGATTTTGCTAGGTGGTCGATTTCTTCCTGAGGTATTGCGTCCCAGGCAATCTGTAATTCAATCCGGAGGGTTTCTAGTGTCTGTGGAAAATTGACTAATTGCTTGAGTCTTCTACTCGTCATGTCCGATAGGCGAAAGATCGGGAGATGTGAGTGGCCACGCCAAGATATTGACGTTAACCACTTCGAAGCGTTCCATAGAATATCTTGCAATGTGGGGATAGGCATTATTCTGTTTTAAACCCGGGTCTTCCAGCTCCTAGAGAAATGGAAAGATATGGGTTCTACCACTTCATCAACATATCGGTGAGCATTCATATTGCTTCGAATGAATACCAACTGCGACATGCTTTCATAAACAATAGCATCCCATACTATAACTCCCACAGTGTGGTGAACATGCCGCTCAACATTGCGACGTTCTTTACGTCTATCGTGCTTTCTCAAGCAGAATCGAGATCCGTCACTAGAGACCACCCTATGCCATCTCCACGTCCCAATCCAGTCGTAAGGTGCACCACATCAAACGTTGCTGTCAATAGGGAGCCGTCAGCGAAAGTACAAGATGTGGTCGATAGGATTGCAAGCCAAAAGCTCTAACTTGATGGTAAACGGTACGAACTGTTACAAGACCTCCCTTCAAAAAACAGTGGCAGTTTGTTTGGGTTTACAACGACAATACGGCAAAGGCCAAGTTCCCTTCTTGTTTGGGCTCTCAATGAGATACTAGGACTAAGCTTAAAATGTCTGGGTGTTTATATAGGACTCGGTCTAAGCCGAAAGTTGCTTATAATCATAAGACGTCCTTCCGTTCGAAACCATTTATTGGCTGTTGACCTTGTTTTCGAGAATCGGTTTCTTAATGCCATTAATCAAAGATGGCGGTACTGAACCACATTTGTATGTCTTAACCGTCCACTTAATCTTGATCTTCTCTAGACCATGCTTGATAACACCGTACGGATTGGTTACGGTCAAGACGGTTAGCAATTACTCTGAATGAAGAACTACATCAACGTAAGCCAATAATGCGACTTTTGTCAAATTCACTCAGTTGTCGATAATTCTCACGTTGTCACACTCTAGGCATAATCGCAGCCTCAAAACGCAAAGAAGAATACAAAAACAAAAGAATTGCAACCAAACACAATACCAAGGTAATTGCACTATCATATATCATATGACGACGTTAACACGTCTTAATGACGTCTGGTACGTCATTTTGACGATAATAGAACGTAACGTGCTACCTGAGATACACTATTCTTTGTTCGGATATTAGCATTACAAATACGTTTAAGTATACTTTTGACTAACTAAAAGTCAATTGATAACTCAAGAAACGTAACCTGCATAAACACACGTGTTCACGTGAACGGTATTTTGGGGCACAATGGGTGGGGCAGAATGGGGTTTACCCCGTTCCACCCCTGATAATGTTTGAACTTTTGATATGGATAGCCATTTTTGTTTCATCTGCAGATGGCGCGTACACATAGAAGAAAACCACCCGGCAGTCTTGGTCTACAGATGCTATGAACCAAGTTGTTGATGCGGTTGTCAGTGGGGAAATGGGATACGTGGCGGCATCTAATCGGTTTGAAGTACTATCATCAGCACTGGAAAGGTATGTTAAGAAAAGACGACAAAATCCAGAAGCTGTGGTTGATAAAACTTCAAGCAAGTACCACACCGTTTTCACAGCTGAGCAAGAGATTGAACTTGTAACCTACCTGGAAAGATATGCAGAGACAACTCTTTGGAATGACTATGAAAGAATTTCGTCGACTGGCATATCAGTTAGCCGATGCAGCCATAATTTCAACAAAAATTCAGAAATAGCTGGAGAAGACTGGGTTAAAGACTTTCTGAAGCGTCACCGTGATTTAGGTCTAAGAAAACCAGAAGCAACATCTGAGCACGGGCCATGGGCTTCAATAAAGTCGCAGTATCAATTTTTTTCACTCTTCTCAACGTAGTTCTGGACAAACACAAAATGAATGCCACTAGAATTTTAAACTGTGATTGGACGGGCATTAGCGTGGTTGCGAAGCAGTTTTCTAAAATAATTGCGAATAAAGGGCAACGCCAAGTAGGTATCTTAACTTCTGCTGAAAGAGGCACCACTGTTACAGTCGAGATATGTTGCTTAGCTGCTGGATCATATATGCCACCAATGCTGGTATTTCCGCGAAAGAAGAAACAACGGGAATTTGAAATTGGTCTTCCTCCAAGACCGCGGAATTTTTTTTGAAATGGTTTTAAGAGTTCATTCTTTTTTTTTTAAAGCGACGAAGGAAAATCTAATTCCATCACTTCGCGACGGGCATGCGTCACACACAAAGAACTTGGCCGTCATAGATCTAGCTCGTGACAGTGGTGTGGTAACATTATGCTTCCCTCCCCACTGCTTACACAGACTCCAACCATTAGACGTGGTTTTCATGAGATTTCATGATACTATGAAGACGAAATAAGAAAATGGCTCAGGTAACAGAAAAGTGGTACAGCTTTTCGACGTATCTGCACTCTTTGACTAAGCTTTCTTAAATGCAGCAAATATGAGAACAGCTATTAAAGGCTTTGAAAAATCTGGTATCTGGCCACCTAATTTCAATGTATTTACAGATGAAGACTTTCTACCGGCTAAACAACCCTTGAGAACCCCACTGAAAGAACAACACAGGAAGCGCCGACTGCAGCAACCGCCCCTATTCCGTTCATTAAAACTCTTGAAGATCTTCCCATATCAGCTATAAATTCCCTGCCAGGTAGTGAAATACCCGAAGATGCTGTGCCATCTGAAGAAATACGCGTAGATACTCTGCCATCTACCAAAACACTTCAAATTCACCCGATACCTGTTACTGATAATTTTCCTATGCAGGAAAATCTTTCCGTGCCTACGAGTGACGAGAATCCTGCATCACCAGTGAGCATTCATGTCAGTTCTAAACCTGGCTGTTCCTGGATGTCCAATTCTCCCAGCCGTATTATTGCTGAAACGAATTTTTCAATCGCTTCCCCAAAAGATCTCATCCCGTTGCCAAAAGTGGAAACTGGAATGAGAAGAGTTAAAAGAAAGCGGCCATGCTTACTGCCTCACCTTGCAAGACTGAATTGAAAGAATCTACTAAAAAACACAGTAGATCAAGAAAGCACAAATAGAATAAAAATAAACAAAGACTGACGTTTGAAGGTACAGAAAACACGCCTGAAGGAATGAAAACTAAGCCAAAGAAACAAAATTAAACCTGAAGAACATCTGCTTGTATTGCCTTGATTTATACTCCAAATCCACTGAAGGCTGGTGTTCTTGTAGCATCTGTAAAAAATGGGCTCATTTATCTTGAGCTGGTCTAGATGAGAGTGTTCTCATCTGTAAACTATGCCAATAATCAGTACCTCATCGTGCCCCGGTTGCATTTCCCATTGTACCCCGGGGGAGGGGCAGCATGGAAAATTTCTTTAGTTTTTCAAACATTAATTTTTCATAGTGATTAGTAATTTAGATACGTTTAGCTTTAGTTTCTTTGTAGGAAAAGTGAATAAACATATAAATTGCCAAATGACGATGTTGTCCTATTCAAAACGTGACCAAAGCTTAGCTGCCCTGTTTCGCCCTCATGTTTTTTTAAATTATAAACAATTTATTCAAGTAAAAATTACAATAAAATTGAATCCAAATTAATTATTCCTAGTTAAAAACTTGCTGTAAACTTTTAATAATTACAAATGCATGATTAAATTAAATTTTAATTATCGCAAGCGACACGCAATATGAAGCTCGCATAAAGAAAACGATCATGGCACACATGGATCTTTTTCGCAAAGAAAAATTTGGGTTGAAGATTTGCGGCATTTCGGTGTCACCAAAAAAACTGTTTTCTTACAATATTTATTCTGTAGTAGTTGTTGTGTTTTTTGTGTATTTGTACGCCGGTATATTGCTTACAGATCTACTAAAAAAGGATTTTGAAGAATCGTTGGACAGTTGGATGACTTTTGTCGGTTACGTAATGGGTATAACGCAACCGTGTCTTTAACTCAAAGGTTTATACGCTTTTTGCAGTTTCAACTAATATTTTAATTACGTTTTGCAACCGTGCTGACATTGGAAATTTATTGAACGAGTTACAGCAAAAACCGTTTAACGTAGATTCGCAGAATAAGAATGCAGTTAAAGAAAAATTGCTAAAAGAATGGCGTACGTTTAAAGATATCCAAGTAGGTATAGTCAAATTTAAAATCTGGTACAGTTTTGTGTTTGCAGACTATGGTGCTGGTTGCTAGCATTCTTATATCAATCGTGACTCAAATTATTTACTCTCTTACTTTGCGCTTTACCAAAACGAACCCAAACGACTGGAAGTTAGGATATGGGTCAATTTATCTAATTAACATCACTTATAGTCCCAATTTTGAGATCATTTATTTTTACCAAAGCTTATCGATTGCTTACTGCACTGTTTTTGCGGTGACAATTACAATGATTATTATGGGCGTGCTCCAGTTTCTTTCGACGCAATTCAAAATTTTACAAAATATTTTAGAGACAATTTTGGATATAAAGAGTGTCGATTGTTGGAAAAGTTTTAACAAAAAAATTAAGAAGTTTGTGATCTATCATGTAAGGGTCATGGAAATGGTGAGGAAGTTTGAAGATACTTTCGGAAGTACGATTTTTTGCATTTTCCTTGGGGTTTTAGGCATGAACTGCATTGAGATTTATCGCGCGTCTTTAGTTAGTACCTGTCTAAACATGTTCAGAAAAAATTAAGTTTTTTTTTTAGTTACCTTCAAACGACATACGCACGGTTAGAATTCTAGCCGAAGCGATGACATCGTCCATACAAATTTTTTTGATTTGTAATTCGGGCGAAGAAATGGCTCCAGAAAGCGCGCAATTGGCCAAACCGCTTACGAAGTCAATTTTGTAGGCACCGATGTGCGCATACAAAAGTGTTTTGTAATTATTTTTGCGCAAAGCGCAAACACCATGCCAAATACGTGCGGGAAAATTAATCGACGTTTCTTTAATCACATTTGCTGGGGTATGACTATAACGGGTTATATTTTGCAGTACAGTTTTGTTTTGTAGATTTTACGTGCTACGTACTCCACTTATGCAATGTTAAAGAGTCACAATAATTCCTAATTATATTACATCATACTATGAGCACTGTAGTATGAACATATAAGAATTTATGAAATAGCAAAAAGTTTAGTCTATGAATTTTTATTAACGATTAATGATTACTTGCACCGCTTCAATTAATTATAAATGTACGACTTTTAATGCAATAATAAAGATGTCTGTAGTATAAAAATAATATTTAAAATATGTTAAGAGCTGCGTAGAACTTCTAGAGTAATCAAATTTATGAAATAATTAAAATTTCATGAGTAATTTTACTAAAATCAATTATTCAAGCCAGAATCTTTAACGCCGAAGTCTTCCAATACGATATTCAACAAAACAATTTCTACGTCCTTCGTAGCAATACCCGAATACACCAATAGCAGAACTCTTCTTGCAGTCGATTTTATTGCTCATGCGCAAATCATTTTGAATTTTTCCGAAATGCAATGGTCGTTTGCTGATGACCCAAACTGTAATTTTGATTTCCATTAAGAATATGTAACTGCTGATGCTACGCAAATGTTAATGGTTAACTCCATCGACGTCGATCTATCTCTACGAAAAGATGAGGCCACGCAAGCGAACGACTCTGAACGTGCCCAGCAAATACAAGGTAGCTTAATTTAGTAGTTTATTGGGTATTGAAAAGTCAATTATAAGTAATTTAATTTTTTTCGTAATTTAAGAGTAGTATAAGGTGACGTTTAGCAGTAATTTAAATGGTTACTAGTTTAAAAGTAGTATACGAAGTAGTTTAGAAGTATTTCATTATTGTGGTAGCATAAAAGTAATTTAATTAGTATCTTAGAAGTAATTAAAAAATTAAACGTTGTAGTTTAATGGTAATTGAATCATCATTATACCACCCTGTAATTAGAAAGTAATTAAGGAGTAATGTAATGTTGCGTAGCTTAAGACTAGTTTAACCAGTAACTTAAGAGTAATTAAAAGATTGAACGTTGTAGTTTAATGGTAATTGAGTCACCATTATACCACACAGTAATTACAAAGTAATTAAGGACTACTGTAATGGTGGGTAGCTTAAGAATAGTTTAACCAGTGACTTAAGAGTAATTAAAAATTGAACTTTGTAGTTTATCTGGTAAATGAGTTACCATTATACTACCCGGCAATTAAAACAGTAATTTAGGAGTAATGTAATGATTCGTAGCTTGAATAGTTTTACTCAGTAACTTAGTAGTAATTCCAGAATTAGGTTGGGTAGTTTAATGGTAATTGAATGTCCGTTAAAATACAAGGTAAATTAATAGTCAGTAGTAATAGAGTTGCTATATAAATGTTAAGCTAAATTATTTTAAAAATAGTCGTTATATTTGCCAAACAGTTAGGTTTGCTATCAAACAATTGCTTGAAGAATGTATCGAAAGAAGGAAAGTGGCAATTATTATCGACAACTAAAACGATTTCGTACAGTTTATGAAAATACTAATATTAAAAAGTCAAATAGTATTAGTCAATCTGCGGGATCCATCAATCTTGTATAAAATTATGTACCTGCCGTACCCAAAAATATTCGGACCACTTCAAGCAACTAAAACATGAATTATTCTGATTACAGAATAAAAAAAACAACAAGTTTATAATTAATACGTAGTGATGCAAATGTGCATATAGGACTGATTCATCATCAGTCTGATTGTTATGTGAAATATTTAATGGTTTACGTTGAAAGTATTAAATTACGAATAAGTTACTCAATTTAGTATTCAACATATATAACGTGTAGTTCGCATTTATAGTATTAGGTCAGGTAGAGTAGTGGTTAACACGTTTAGGTTGCAACGGATTTTCCTGATGTTCGTGGGATCAAACCCCAGGTAAGTACTTAAATTAATTAAATTCTAATTCTAAAAAAATCTCACAGTTTATCAATTATGTGCGTCAAATTCTGTAAACGAAATAAATAAAAAATTACAGAAACAAATAATTAACTAGAAAAACTATTTTTTAAAATGTGTTAGTAGTTTAATAATAATTTTATAGTTTTGTTAGTAATTCAAAATAGTAGTTTTATGGTAATTTCAAAACAATAATTTAACAGTAATTCAATGGTAATATAACAACAGTATTTTAATGGTAGTTTATTAGTAATTTTGAAGTCAATAAATTTTTGGTAGTTAAGTGGTTGCTTAATGGCGCCCTTTTTACTGTTTAAATTACTATTAAATTACTGTAATTTAATGGCAATTGAACAGTAATTTAAGTTCATCTGTGTTTGCTGGGTGTCCTCCTGGAAGCATTATTTCAAGAACATTGTGAAGTTTTTCAACAGCACAAGGAAACTACTCTTTTTGCTGAGCAAAGAATGCCATTATCAGATAATACTCCAAAAAGGATGGAACCAATAGACTCTGTGTGGACTATAGACGTCTAAACTCAGTCACTCGTTCGGACCAATACCCGCTCCTGAGAATAGACGATTTACTTCATATTCCACGTATAATGCCGTCTACATGTTCACGCTTGACTTGAAATGCGGATACTATCAAGTCCCAGTTACGTTAGAAGATCGAGACAAGACTACATTCGTTACGCCATTTGGCACATTTAGATATAAAATGATGCTTTTCGGTCTTAAAACAGCACCCGCAACGTTCCAACGTTTGATGGACCGATTCCGATCAGGTCTACAACATAGTTCGATGTTTGCTTATCTGGATGACCTAATAATACTTTCGTCTTCGTTTGAAGCAAATCTAACAGACCTAAGAGAAGTTTTTGCTCGTTGGAAATTGTTTAAACTAACGCCGAACTGTACGAAATGTACTTTTGGCAGTACCAAGGTAGAATACCTAGGACATATCCTTACGATAGAAGGTATATCCCCAAACTCAGCTAAAATTATAGCAATAACGTTCATGCCTGAGCCAAAGAATGTGAAACAGTTATTGATCCTGAACAAAACGCATCTTTCGAGAGACTCAAGGAATTGCTGACAACCAGTCCGATTCTGCGCCAGGCCGGTCCCTACGCAACCGTATGTACTACGCACAGACGCTAGCTCCTACGCAATAGGTGCGACTCTACTCCAGAGGGTAGGGACCGGAGGAAAAACGGATAGAATACGCCAGCCGATTGCTGACGCCCGCAGAAATAAACTACCACACGACCGAGAAAGAATTTTTTAGTATTGTGTAGGCAGTAAACAAATTCCGAGGTTACGTTGAATGTTCCTCCGTCGTAGCCAAGAGTGACCACCAACCACTGCGATAGTTGATGTCACTAAAATCTCCAAGTGGAAGATTAGCCAGATGGGCCTTGGCTCTGCAGTCATACGATCTAAAAATAGAATACACACCAGGCCGCGGCAATGCCCTAGCTGACACACTGTCCAGACCACCTTGCCACGATACTGACGCAACCGAGTGCGAAGTTTGCTTAGTATCCGTCGACCTACGGTGGAAGATCCTGACCTGAAAGGAATAATAGACGCTATTGAGAATTCTGAACCAAACGAACTCGATGCTCGTAGACGAAGTGATCGAGGTTACGTAATGTTAAATGGTGTACTGTACAGGTCCTGACCACGATGGAGAAGACGCCCAACAAGTCGTTCCCAAATCAGAAATTCCAACCGTACTGAAAGTAGTGCACAATTCAGCTCTTTGCACGCCATTATGGCGTGGAGCGCACTATTCAAAGAATCCTTTCTCGATACTATTGGCTTGGAATGCGCAGACTATGTTTCCAAGTGCATAGAACGTTAAAAGTACAAGATTACTAACCTAAAATCCCCAGGCTTAGTACAAAGTACAGTGCAACCCCAACCATTTGAGGTAATCTCAATCGACCTATTTGGCTCTTCACCTGAGGCACCAACTGGTGAGAAGTGGATATTTATCGATGAAGATACGTCTAGCAGATGGACAGAACTTTTCCCACGCGAAGCTGCAATAGCCGAAGCTTGTGCCTGATGTTTGATAGAAGAAGTACTACTACGATATGGTATACCTCGCCGAGTAATAAGTGACAATGGTCCCTAATATGTAAGCGATGTTATGCTAAAAGTTGCCTTAGTCCTAAACTTCAACCAGCAACTCTTTCCTTCCTATTATTCTACCGCTAACCCGGTCGAACGTAAAAATCGAGATCTTGAAACGCAACTTCTAAGCAAAAGTGATTATACCAGCTGGAGAGACAAACTTGTTTGTGTACGGTTCGCGATCAACACATCTCGTTGCCAATCAACAGGATTTACGTCAGATCATAGACAATGAGAATTTTGTGCAGCAAATAACCCGTACTTACGTACTTTAGCGTATGCTTTAAGTCAAGCTCGCGAAAACCATGAACTTTCTCAGGGTTCAAGTAAGAAGTTCGCCGATCGGTCGCGTCGCGACGTGCCGCTTTTCCGAGTGAACAATCGTGTGCTTGTAGACACTCATGTATTGAGCAATGCCAAAGCTCGACTAACATCGAAGTTCGTACCCCGACGGGATGGATTTGATATGATCATCAAGGTAGTGAGCCCGACATTTTACCAGGTCGCTACACCCGATACTCCAACGGTTCCGTTAGGGACATACCACGTATCAACCCTAACTCCGTATTCTCTTCTTGCGGAGGGCGAGACCCTGCCATTGCATCCCATACGGAAGAGGAGGAGACGACCTCCCAAACGCACTGCTGTGCCGAAGCAGAAGCTATGTACCCATCTACCTTCGACTCCTGTCAGATCTTCGACGAGGGTCCCCAAGAAGAAGGTTTTCTACGAATAGACACCTAACGTTACATTGTACCCCATCCGAGGTCGTTGATGTGGTACAAAGAAAGAGAAATGTAACGCCACTGACGCCCTGTCATATTATTACAGCCCACTATATTACCGACTATGTAATATAATATATACTAAGGTGTAAAGATGTAATGTGTTGTGTTGTTTATGGTAAAATAAAGCTATTAAAACAATTACAGCTTCCTTACTATATGCCCTTACAAAACAACAATTAAATGTCGCAACTGAAAACTAACGCCATAACTATTATTCCGAAAGAGAACACAACCGAAAAACCATCGACAATCAAAACCGTAGAATACTTAGAAATGAAAATTAATAAATTTCACGACTTAAAAGCTGTCTTTGATCTTTGAGAACCAAAAGCTGTTACGTTACAACATACTGATCTTCGGTTTACTACACTAAATTGACACGACTAAGACGTTAACCAGATTGCGTTTTATTACCCCATTTTTACGTTATTCGAATACCTTTGTAACGTACCTCACATAACCACGAGTCAACAATAAAATAATTTTTTGTTTGATTTAGTAAATTACTAAAACTTATTTGAAATATATACGTTTACAACATTTTTTGGTTGCATAGGCTTATACAAATTTTTAAAAAATACGGAAATTACAAAACGATAGTAACACAGTTGAAACTTGATCAATAAGGTTGAGATAACTTAACTTAAAACTTTTAGCTTTAAAACTAAATTGGGGTTGTGCTATGGCTTTGGTACGAAATGGTTTGGTTTATTAAAATTTGCCAAAAATCGCTTTACGTACTTTACGGCGAATTGTGTTTAGTTTCATTCTTTAAATACGCAATTTAACAACGATTTTCGGTGGATTCTTTGACATCGTACCGAGCAGTCTCGTATATTTGGGCGCCATTCCTAGAAACGACTTCCTGGCGTACCTAAGAGACCGAGGCACGTTATCCGTTCAGTCAATTAAAATTTAAGATACTGAAAAATAACGAATATACCGTTTGTTTTTGATTAATAGTACAAAGGTTTTGACAAAATTCATAACTCTGTGAGTTAACGCACGTTACGCTTCAATTTCGTGCTTTGTGTGAATAAATACACATTTTGTGATTTACAATAAAAGACATTTAGTCAAATATCAAAGTGATGTTTAAAGGAACTTTCGATTAAATTAAAATAATTATTAAGTCGCATCCGAGGATCTCCACAGAATTTTTTGAAGATACCTTTGAGTAGGATCAATCAATATTTGCCGATACATTTTCTCAATGTCGGCGGACACAACATCGGTAAGTATGCTTACGAAAGCAATCAGAATCGATAATAGATCCTGCTGAATGGTCGGACAAACCATTTGAATGTCATTTAGCGAATGACCCGAAAATGTGGGAGAAGATCATTTATTACTCCATGATGAGGAAGGTAATACGATTGTTCAGATGATTGGGATTTTGAGAAAGACAAATTTTGATATTCTTGCATGAACAAACTATAGTGCTTTAAAGGCTCTGAATTATGATGAGAGATAAAAATCTTTTTCGGAGCAACATGAAATGAATCTGAAAATGAGTCGGCATTTCTACGAAAAGTATTTTGAAAATGCGTTTCGCACGCATTTTCTTCGGGTGAAAAAACTTTCTCGACAGGATAACTTTCAAGCTCCCAGAATTTCGAAATGAAACCAGAAAGATCATCTTTGACACTAACGTTGCATTGAGTTTAGGTAAATGTTAGGAGGCTTGTAGGACCAGAAAAAAACCCACCCGAGTCTAGTTTTTTGCAAAATTGGTAGATTAGAACTTAAGTGAATTTGACCCACAGATAACAGATTGAAAAACTGCGAACAACCAATTAAAGGATTATCGCCAGGCTCATTAAATCGGGGTCAGATAACTGAATGGAATCTGCAAGATATTTAATTCAACACGACAACTGGGCGTTACGCTAATTATATCATTCATGATCAAGCAAGACAGCGAAACTTGATGCTTGAAATAATGTGAACGTACTATTACGTCACATTTTGAGGCGATGCGAGATGTGGAATTGCTTATTCCAGTAACAACGAAATTAGCGTCATAGATACGCACATTGAGTTTTTTGCAAACAGAAGTTCGAATAAAATTCGATTGAGAATCTGAGTCAAGCAAAATTCAAACAGAAGGTGGTTTACCGCCTGAATCAAGAATTTGACCAGACGCAGTAAGCAATAAAACTTGAGATGCATTTGCGCATAGTGTTGTGACTGATTGAGATGGTCCAGACGTTTCAACATTTGCAGGACCATCCGGTTGCACTTGAGAATCGACAACACAAGTAAGTGCAGCATGTAGAAAAGAGTGATGCTTTCTTTTGCAAATGCGGCAAGTATACTTTGACAAACACTGTGGCAGAAAATGCCTTCTATGAAGGCAATTTATACAGTTTTAATGCTTTGGATTTGGATAACCTTTGTTGAGGAGATAATTTTAAAAATGCATCACATGAGTTTCAAAGAATGTAAATCTTTGCAAGGCGCACATGGATATGCGTTCACCACAAATGATTTAGAAAAAGTAGATTGACTGTATTTGTTAGAAAAGTCTTGGAACTCAGAAAGAGATGGCAAATCGGAACTGGAGCTGTTCCTAAGAGTCTATCCAGCTCGAAAAAGGATCATGTATCGTATGATGCAAGAACTGTTTCTTTTAAACTTTAATCACACTATTTTCATTCTAAATTTTGCAGCATCTAGAAGCTCAACGAATTTTGTGGCACTTTGAGGTAGTGAACAAACCAAAATAAAAGTAATTAAGCTTTATATTAGTTTTATTCAAACATAATTCAGATTGAAGTATATTTACTACGTAGGTAGCATGAACAATATTTGGGTACGTGCTGCTTACAACATAAGAAAGGGGTAAAATACCTGTACATACATTTCGGCAAGACTGACGTTTGTTAATGCCAACACTTCAATTTTAGCTGGGTTGCTTCTGTAATCAGGACTTTAGTACCTACTGGCAGGCAGTCAGTTAACTAACCCTTCTTCATTTTAAGATGATATTTGTGCATGTGTTATAAGTGTTAGTATTTAATCTGTTATTAAATTTGTTTATTCGTTCAATAGACTTATACTTGAGATGTCTTAACTTTATTGATACCTTTAATTATATAAACTGATAATTGCTTGATAAATTTAATTAGTCGTTTATATTTACATTTAGTTAAAGAATCCAAAAAATTTTTTTGCCTGTTTTTCCTTTTTACCACAAGAGAGAAACTTATAACGATTAAACTTTAACGTGTTTAGAAAATTCCGTTAATTGCATTGTTCGTCAAGAAATTAGAATCTAGAAAATTTAAGATTATTTTAACTCACTACCAAACTCAACGATCATACATGTTAATGGTCTTTTTAATATTAGGATTATTTCCTTAATTATTTATTTTTTGGTAAATTAATAAATATTATTAAACTACTTTGTACAACAAAAGCATCCTGTATATAGAATTTACTCTTGTAAATTTCAAGTGGTATCAATACCAACTGCTGAGTATATTTTATTAAATGTCCCCTAGAAGACAGTATTACACATAACCGCACTTAATTTCAATAACAAATAATTTTAAGTTTATTTACAAATAATAAAATGTCGCTTTATACAAAAGACATAACGTTGTCCGCCGACAGTCCTAAAGAGTTGCTGTTAGAAAAACATGTAGAATTTATAACTAAATATGGTAAATCAGAAGATGATTATGAGTTTGGAATGACCGATTACCTCCGTATATCGGGCATGTACTGGGGCCTTACGGCTTTAGAATTAGTCGACAAGCTACAGACTTTACCTCAGGCCGAAGTCGTTTTGTTTATAAAAAAGTGCCAGGACGAGGATACGGGTGGTATTAGTGCTTGTATAAACCATGATCCGCACTTATTGCACACATTAAGTGCGGTACAGATTTTGTGCACGTACGATCAATTAGACAAGATAAACACAGACAGGGTTGTTGATTATGTTGTGTCGTTACAACAACCTGATGGCAGTTTCACGGGTGATAAGTGGGGAGAAGTCGACACTCGTTTTTCGTTTTGTGCTGTAGCAACTCTTGCATTGCTAAATCGACTCGATGCGATTGATGTTGAAAAAGCAGTAGCGTTTGTGGAATCTTGCAAAAATTTCGATGGTGGTTTTGGATCACGCCCTTTATCTGAAAGCCATGCTGGATTAATCTACTGCTGTTTAGGATTTTTATCGATTACAAATCGGTTAGACATTGTAAACAGGGAAGCACTTGCTTGGTGGTTGTGCGAACGTCAATTACCATCAGGGGGTTTAAACGGTCGGCCTGAGAAGCTACCTGATGTTTGTTATTCGTGGTGGGTGTTGTCGTCTCTGACGATTTTAGGACGATTGCATTGGATTAATGCATCAGCGTTGAAGTCGTTCATTTTAGCGTGCCAGGACGTGGAGACTGGTGGCTTTAGTGATCGGCCAGGTGATATCCCCGATCCATATCATACTCTTTTCGGTTTAGCCGCTTTGTCGCTGTTGGGAAGCAACTGTATAAAGCCGGTTAATCCCACGTTTTGTATGCCACAGCATGTGATTGACAGGCTAAAAATTAAATACCAGTTATTGTAATTTCTTTTATTTGAAAAAATAAAGTTATGAATGATATTTTTTGTAGTGATTATACAATATGTAATCGTTGCTGTATAATATGTGTATGGTGGAACGTGGTAGCAATTTTTTCTTCTTTATTATCGAGATTGGAACAATAGTAAACTTAGTCGATTTAAGTATAAAGTTAAAAAACAGATTGCTATGAATTCTATCTGAGGCTCACAGATCTACACAGGCCCGCGCCTAGCACTTTGGCGCCTTAGTGCAAATTTAACAGTTTAATGCCCTCATTAATCACTTGTGTATCATGATTCTAGGAGATCGATCAGATCTAACCGTCAGGATCGGCTGGACCAGACATTAATGCCGCCATTATAGTCTGTCTTTTTGGATCCTGCAGCTGTACTGTGAGAAACCAATCGTCGTCCGCCATCGACACCACATTAACGCCAGTCTTCACTATCGTCTCGCCAAAAAGGTTTCTGCTTAACGCATCTACGTGTGGCATGCGCCCGCCGGCTCTGTATTCTACCTCAAAGTCAGACTCCTGAATAGTTAGCCATCACCTAGCAATACGGGGCACTAAATCCCGTTTAATGAGGGTTGCTAATATCGCCACGCAATCTGTGACAGCCTTAAACCGCACTCCTAACAAGTAAATCTGAAAGCGTCTTATAGATTCTACAACCGCCAAGGTCTCCAGTTCATAACTATGGTACACCCGTTCGGTCGCCGTAGTTATTCTACTGTAGTACTCGACGGGTTGCAGTACTCGCCATTTTCCTTTGCCCTGATCATACCTAAGATTACCTAACATTTTATTTATGATGCGCTGAAACACAGTTGGAAAGTTAGCAAGGCCAAAAGGAACTCGAAGATATTTGTACTGGCTATCCGGCGTCACAAAGGCAGTCTTATCCACTGAATTAGTATGCATTGGCACCTGATGATACCCTTGAGCCATATCTAAAGTAGTAAAGTACCTTTTATTCGCCAACCGATCTATTTGATCAGATATTAATGGTAGTGGATACCTGTCTTTGACAGTTATAGCATTTAACGCCCTATAATCAACAAACAACCGCATGTCGCCAGACTTTTTCAGCACCAACACAATAGGACTAGCATACGCTGACTGGCTTCGTATGACGCTTTCTTCTGAAAGAGATTGGACCTTTTGACGTACTACTTGACGCTCCGACAATGACAACCTATAGGGCCGGTAATATATTGGCACATCAGTGGTTAGCTTAAGTTCCATTTCGCCCAGGCCAGTGGATACCAAGTCATCATCGTCTCGTGAAAAACAATGCGCCTTGTTTTGTAAACAACCGCCTCTTACAGTCATCTGATACTCTACCTACATTCGCGCATGTCAAGTCAAGCATGCATGGTTTATTAATACTTTTACATATATTTACCTTTACTAGCACCCCATGTTGCCCATGTTGTTGATAGATACCTCTTGTATTGCCCCACACGCCAGGACGTAAGCCATGGAAAGACGCCCATCGGAGTACCACTTCGCCAAAGGTTTTACATACTCACCTGGATAACATCTTCCGCTAAAACCACCGGACGCTGGGGTGGTTCGCGTTCGAGTGTCAATTGCGTAAGAATGTAACTAACGTCATCTTGAGTAGTCAGCACCCTCCTTTCCGCCTCGCACCCCAGCGTGACGCTGGCTGACCTAGCAACAACTCGATTCGCCCTATGTCAGACTCAGTTTCTAACGCCGTGATGTCCAATTGAAACCCACTCATCACCAGAGTGATTTGTACGCACCTGTTACTAGTGGCTACACCACCGCCAAACCCGCATAAAGGTTATCAGCAGCAGAACAATCCACAGGTAGTGCTAAACGCCTCGCCGTGTGTCCTGCCATAATATTTTGTTTGCTACGGGTATCAATATATACGCGTACCGCTCCCGCCATTGACATACGCCGTCTGTTTAAAAATGAATTGCTTGGAGTGATTTATAATCTCACTTGCGTTTGTCCTTCAGTTCGCCTCTTTGAGCAGTTTGCAGCCCAGTGACCTGTTCCGCCGCAACGCCTGCACCTGTTCACCCTAGGCTTTGAACAGTCTCGGCTCATGTGATCGCCAAGCTTCTGGCAGTTGTAACACCTCACCGTATCTTGCGTTGGTAAGCGTCGTTTGATATCAGCCACACAAATCTTAGACGCCATGGTTCAAGCCGTCGCCGTTGCAGTCGCAGCCATTTCGCCCACCTGGTAGCTGTCTAGCCCCGCCTGAAAGTTGTGATATAGTACCTCCGACAGGCTAGCACAAACGCCGTGTGCACTTGCCCGCAACTCCATTGGTAAGTCATCAATAATACACGAAACGGCATTTCCGCCTGAAACGCCAACCCTTGCATACAATGCCAGTTTAGCATGGTAATATGCAGTCATCGTCTCAGAGTCAGTCTTACACCTCGACATCATTTCTCTGAGCATGACAGCGAAATCACGTCGCAGTGGAAAATTACAAAATAAATTGAAATTAGTACACTTAATACTAATTTACAAAAATAACCATTCAAATAGAAATACGCCTATACATAAGCAACCCAAACTGCAACAATAAATACACAACCCCGCGCTGGTACATAATAATCCAGGTCATAGTCCAAATCGCTTGTAGCTTAGAAGGTCTTACTTAGAATTTGATACACCTCTACATAGGATACATAAATTAACAGTTGTTATAAATTGAACTTTATAAAAATATTATTACAACAAAGCACTATGTTTTAGTCTAAAGAAAAGATCTACAATGCAAGTCACAAACATCAACTCGTAATATGCAAAATTAATTCTGCCTTTATTATATTTTTGAAGCTTAGTTACTGCTGAATTAATATTTTTTTTACGCGGTGGTGATTGCAACTATAATTATATAAACAGTAAAATTCTAAGGGTTGCAATCTTGAACGTTCAATTAATAACTTGAGGCGGGGCGGTTAAGATCAAATGGCTTGTAATTATGAAGGTTCAAATATCGTTTGGGGTGGGCAAATGAATTCAAACAACAGAAGAAACAGTAACTTTTTTATTTTTTTTTGGGGCTTATAGTTACTACATAAATATTATTATTATTATTTTCGCGATGGTGATTGCAACTTAACATCGAAACAATAAAAATTATAAGGGTTGCAATCTTGAACGTTCAATTAATAACTTGGGGCGGGGCGGTTAAGATCAAATGGCTTGTAATTATGAACGTTCAAATATCGTTTGGGGTGGGCAAATGAATTCAAACAACAGGGGAAGCAGTAACTTTTTTATTTTTTGTTTGGGGCTTAGTTACTGCATTAATATTATTATTATTATTTTCGCGATGGTGATTGCAACTTAACATCGAAACAATAAAAATTATAAGGGTTGCAATCTTGAACGTTCAATTAATAACTTGGGGCGGGGCGGTTAAGATCAAATGGCTTGTAATTATGAACGTTCAAATATCGTTTGGGGTGGGCAAATGAATTTAAACAACAGAAGAAGCAGTAACTTTTTATTTTTTTGTTTGGGGCTTAGTTACTGCATAAATATTATTATTATTATTTTCGCGATGGTGATTGCAACTTAACATCGAAACAATAAAAATTATAAGGGTTGCAATCTTGAACGTTCAATTAATAACTTGGGGCGGGGCGGTTAAGATCAAATGGCTTGTAATTATGAACGTTCAAATATCGTTTGGGGTGGGCAAATGAATTTAAACAACAGGGAAGCAGTAACTTTTTTATTTTTTGTTTGGGGCTTAGTTACTGCATAAATATTATTATTATTATTTTCGCGATGGTGGTTGCAACTTAACATCAAAACAATAAAAATTATAAGGGTTGCAATCTTGAACGTTCAATTAATAACTTGGGGCGGGGCGGTTAAGATCAAATGGCTTGTAATTATGAACGTTCAAATATCGTTTGGGGTGGGCAAATGAATTCAAACAACAGGGAAGCAGTAACTTTTATTTTTTGTTTGGGGCTTAGTTACTGCATAAATATTATTATTATTATTTTCGCGATGGTGGTTGCAACTTAACATCGAAACAATAAAAATTATAAGGGTTGCAATCTTGAACGTTCAATTAATAACTTGGGGCGGGGCGGTTAAGATCAAATGGCTTGTAATTATGAACGTTCAAATATCGTTTGGGGTGGGCAAATGAATTCAAACAACAGGGGAAGCAGTAACTTTTTTATTTTTTGGTTTGGGGCTTAGTTACTGCATAAATATTATTATTATTATTTTCGCGATGGTGATTGCAACTTAACATCGAAACAATAAAAATTATAAGGGTTGCAATCTTGAACGTTCAATTAATAACTTGGGGCGGGGCGGTTAAGATCAAATGGCTTGTAATTATGAACGTTCAAATATCGTTTGGGGTGGGCAAATGAATTCAAACAACAGGGAAGCAGTAACTTTTTATTTTTTGTTTGGGGCTTAGTTACTGCATAAATATTATTATTATTATTTTCGCGATGGTGGTTGCAACTTAACATCAAAACAATAAAAATTATAAGGGTTGCAATCTTGAACGTTCAATTAATAACTTGGGGCGGGGCGGTTAAGATCAAATGGCTTGTAATTATGAACGTTCAAATATCGTTTGGGGTGGGCAAATGAATTTAAACAACAGGAGAAGCACTAACTTTTTTATTTTTTTGTTTGGGGCTTAGTTACTGCATAAATATTATTATTATTATTTTCGCGCTGGTGATTGCAACTTAACATCGAAACAATAAAAATTATAAGGGTTGCAATCTTGAACGTTCAATTAATAACTTGGGGCGGGGCGGTTAAGATCAAATGGCTTGTAATTATGAACGTTCAAATATCGTTTGGGGTGGGCAAATGAATTTAAACAACAGGGGAAGCAGTAACTTTTATTTTTTGTTTGGGGCTTAGTTACTGCATAAATATTATTATTATTATTTTCGCGATGGTGATTGCAACTTAACATCGAAACAATAAAAATTATAAGGGTTGCAATCTTGAACGTTCAATTAATAACTTGGGGCGGGGCGGTTAAGATCAAATGGCTTGTAATTATGAACGTTCAAATATCGTTTGGGGTGGGCAAATGAATTTAAACAACAGGGGAAGCAGTAACTTTTTATTTTTTGTTTGGGGCTTAGTTACTGCATAAATATTATTATTATTATTTTCGCGATGGTGATTGCAACTTAACATCGAAACAATAAAAATTATAAGGGTTGCAATCTTGAACGTTCAATTAATAACTTGGGGCGGGGCGGTTAAGATCAAATGGCTTGTAATTATGAACGTTCAAATATCGTTTGGGGTGGGCAAATGAATTTAAACAACAGGGAAGCAGTAACTTTTTTATTTTTTTGTTTGGGGCTTAGTTACTGCATAAATATTATTATTATTATTTTCGCGATGGTGGTTGCAACTTAACATCAAAACAATAAAAATTATAAGGGTTGCAATCTTGAACGTTCAATTAATAACTTGGGGCGGGGCGGTTAAGATCAAATGGCTTGTAATTATGAACGTTCAAATATCGTTTGGGGTGGGCAAATGAATTTAAACAACAGGGGAAGCAGTAACTTTTTATTTTTTGTTTGGGGCTTAGTTACTGCATAAATATTATTATTATTATTTTCGCGATGGTGATTGCAACTTAACATCGAAACAATAAAAATTATAAGGGTTGCAATCTTGAACGTTCAATTAATAACTTGGGGCGGGGCGGTTAAGATCAAATGGCTTGTAATTATGAACGTTCAAATATCGTTTGGGGTGGGCAAATGAATTTAAACAACAGGGGAAGCAGTAACTTTTTATTTTTTGTTTGGGGCTTAGTTACTGCATAAATATTATTATTATTATTTTCGCGATGGTGGTTGCAACTTAACATCGAAACAATAAAATTATAAGGGTTGCAATCTTGAACGTTCAATTAATAACTTGGGGCGGGGCGGTTAAGATCAAATGGCTTGTAATTATGAACGTTCAAATATCGTTTGGGGTGGGCAAATGAATTTAAACAACAGGGGAAGCAGTAACTTTTTATTTTTTGTTTGGGGCTTAGTTACTGCATAAATATTATTATTATTATTTTCGCGATGGTGATTGCAACTTAACATCGAAACAATAAAAATTATAAGGGTTGCAATCTTGAACGTTCAATTAATAACTTGGGGCGGGGCGGTTAAGATCAAATGGCTTGTAATTATGAACGTTCAAATATCGTTTGGGGTGGGCAAATGAATTTAAACAACAGGGGAAGCAGTAACTTTTTATTTTTTGTTTGGGGCTTAGTTACTGCATAAATATTATTATTATTATTTTCGCGATGGTGATTGCAACTTAACATCGAAACAATAAAAATTATAAGGGTTGCAATCTTGAACGTTCAATTAATAACTTGGGGCGGGGCGGTTAAGATCAAATGGCTTGTAATTATGAACGTTCAAATATCGTTTGGGGTGGGCAAATGAATTTAAACAACAGGGAAGCAGTAACTTTTTATTTTTTTGTTTGGGGCTTAGTTACTGCATAAATATTATTATTATTATTTTCGCGATGGTGATTGCAACTTAACATCGAAACAATAAAAATTATAAGGGTTGCAATCTTGAACGTTCAATTAATAACTTGGGGCGG
Source organism: Aquatica leii (assembly GCA_035610365.1). NCBI lineage: Eukaryota > Metazoa > Arthropoda > Insecta > Coleoptera > Lampyridae > Aquatica > Aquatica leii. The sequence goes on from CM069435.1 coordinate 111,674,552, forward strand.
GGCGGTTAAGATCAAATGGCTTGTAATTATGAACGTTCAAATATCGTTTGGGGTGGGCAAATGAATTTAAACAACAGGGAAGCAGTAACTTTTTTATTTTTTGTTAGGGGCTTAGTTACTGCATAAATATTATTATTATTATTTTCGCGATGGTGATTGCAACTTAACATCGAAACAATAAAAATTATAAGGGTTGCAATCTTGAACGTTCAATTAATAACTTGGGGCGGGGCGGTTAAGATCAAATGGCTTGTAATTATGAACGTTCAAATATCGTTTGGGGTGGGCAAATGAATTTAAACAACAGGGGAAGCAGTAACTTTTTATTTTTTGTTTGGGGCTTAGTTACTGCATAAATATTATTATTATTATTTTCGCGATGGTGATTGCAACTTAACATCGAAACAATAAAAATTATAAGGGTTGCAATCTTGAACGTTCAATTAATAACTTGGGGCGGGGCGGTTAAGATCAAATGGCTTGTAATTATGAACGTTCAAATATCGTTTGGGGTGGGCAAATGAATTTAAACAACAGGGAAGCAGTAACTTTTATTTTTTTTGGTTTGGGGCTTAGTTACTGCATAAATATTATTATTATTATTTTCGCGATGGTGATTGCAACTTAACATCGAAACAATAAAAATTATAAGGGTTGCAATCTTGAACGTTCAATTAATAACTTGGGGCGGGGCGGTTAAGATCAAATGGCTTGTAATTATGAACGTTCAAATATCGTTTGGGGTGGGCAAATGAATTTAAACAACAGGAAGCAGTAACTTTTTATTTTTTTGTTTGGGGCTTAGTTACTGCATAAATATTATTATTATTATTTTCGCGATGGTGATTGCAACTTAACATCGAAACAATAAAAATTATAAGGGTTGCAATCTTGAACGTTCAATTAATAACTTGGGGCGGGGCGGTTAAGATCAAATGGCTTGTAATTATGAACGTTCAAATATCGTTTGGGGTGGGCAAATGAATTTAAACAACAGGCGGAGCAGTAACTTTTTATTGTTTTGTTTGGGGCTTAGTTACTGCATAAATATTATTATTATTATTTTCGCGATGGTGGTTGCAACTTAACATCGAAACAATAAAAATTATAAGGGTTGCAATCTTGAACGTTCAATTAATAACTTGGGGCGGGGCGGTTAAGATCAAATGGCTTGTAATTATGAACGTTCAAATATCGTTTGGGGTGGGCAAATGAATTTAAACAACAGGGGAAGCAGTAACTTTTTTATTTTTTTGTTTGGGGCTTAGTTACTGCATAAATATTATTATTATTATTTTCGCGATGGTGATTGCAACTTAACATCGAAACAATAAAAATTATAAGGGTTGCAATCTTGAACGTTCAATTAATAACTTGGGGCGGGGCGGTTAAGATCAAATGGCTTGTAATTATGAACGTTCAAATATCGTTTGGGGTGGGCAAATGAATTTAAACAACAGGAGAAGCAGTAACTTTTTATTTTTTGTTTGGGGCTTAGTTACTGCATAAATATTATTATTATTATTTTCGCGATGGTGATTGCAACTTAACATCGAAACAATAAAAATTATAAGGGTTGCAATCTTGAACGTTCAATTAATAACTTGGGGCGGGGCGGTTAAGATCAAATGGCTTGTAATTATGAACGTTCAAATATCGTTTGGGGTGGGCAAATGAATTTAAACAACAGGGGAAGCAGTAACTTTTTAATTTTTTTGTTTGGGGCTTAGTTACTGCATAAATATTATTATTATTATTTTCGCGATGGTGATTGCAACTTAACATCGAAACAATAAAAATTATAAGGGTTGCAATCTTGAACGTTCAATTAATAACTTGGGGCGGGGCGGTTAAGATCAAATGGCTTGTAATTATGAACGTTCAAATATCGTTTGGGGTGGGCAAATGAATTTAAACAACAGGGAAGCAGTAACTTTTTATTTTTTGTTTGGGGCTTAGTTACTGCATAAATATTATTATTATTATTTTCGCGATGGTGGTTGCAACTTAACATCGAAACAATAAAAATTATAAGGGTTGCAATCTTGAACGTTCAATTAATAACTTGGGGCGGGGCGGTTAAGATCAAATGGCTTGTAATTATGAACGTTCAAATATCGTTTGGGGTGGGCAAATGAATTTAAACAACAGGAAGCAGTAACTTTTTATTTTTTGTTTGGGGCTTACTTACTGCATAAATATTATTATTATTATTTTCGCGATGGTGATTGCAACTTAACATCGAAACAATAAAAATTATAAGGGTTGCAATCTTGAACGTTCAATTAATAACTTGGGGCGGGGCGGTTAAGATCAAATGGCTTGTAATTATGAACGTTCAAATATCGTTTGGGGTGGGCAAATGAATTTAAACAACAGGGGAAGCAGTAACTTTTTATTTTTTGTTTGGGGCTTAGTTACTGCATAAATATTATTATTATTATTTTCGCGATGGTGATTGCAACTTAACATCGAAACAATAAAAATTATAAGGGTTGCAATCTTGAACGTTCAATTAATAACTTGGGGCGGGGCGGTTAAGATCAAATGGCTTGTAATTATGAACGTTCAAATATCGTTTGGGGTGGGCAAATGAATTTAAACAACAGGGAAGCAGTAACTTTTTATTTTTTGTTTGGGGCTTAGTTACTGCATAAATATTATTATTATTATTTTCGCGATGGTGATTGCAACTTAACATCGAAACAATAAAAATTATAAGGGTTGCAATCTTGAACGTTCAATTAATAACTTGGGGCGGGGCGGTTAAGATCAAATGGCTTGTAATTATGAACGTTCAAATATCGTTTGGGGTGGGCAAATGAATTCAAACAACAGGGGAAGCAGTAACTTTTTATTTTTTTGTTTGGGGCTTAGTTACTGCATAAATATTATTATTATTATTTTCGCGATGGTGATTGCAACTTAACATCGAAACAATAAAAATTATAAGGGTTGCAATCTTGAACGTTCAATTAATAACTTGGGGCGGGGCGGTTAAGATCAAATGGCTTGTAATTATGAACGTTCAAATATCGTTTGGGGTGGGCAAATGAATTTAAACAACAGGGGAAGCAGTAACTTTTTATTTTTTGTTTGGGGCTTAGTTACTGCATAAATATTATTATTATTATTTTCGCGATGGTGATTGCAACTTAACATCGAAACAATAAAAATTATAAGGGTTGCAATCTTGAACGTTCAATTAATAACTTGGGGCGGGGCGGTTAAGATCAAATGGCTTGTAATTATGAACGTTCAAATATCGTTTGGGGTGGGCAAATGAATTTAAACAACAGGAAGCAGTAACTTTTTATTTTTTGTTTGGGGCTTAGTTACTGCATAAATATTATTATTATTATTTTCGCGATGGTGATTGCAACTTAACATCGAAACAATAAAAATTATAAGGGTTGCAATCTTGAACGTTCAATTAATAACTTGGGGCGGGGCGGTTAAGATCAAATGGCTTGTAATTATGAACGTTCAAATATCGTTTGGGGTGGGCAAATGAATTTAAACAACAGGGAAGCAGTAACTTTTTTATTTTTTGTTTGGGGCTTAGTTACTGCATAAATATTATTATTATTATTTTCGCGATGGTGATTGCAACTTAACATCGAAACAATAAAAATTATAAGGGTTGCAATCTTGAACGTTCAATTAATAACTTGGGGCGGGGCGGTTAAGATCAAATGGCTTGTAATTATGAACGTTCAAATATCGTTTGGGGTGGGCAAATGAATTTAAACAACAGGGAAGCAGTAACTTTTTTATTTTTTGTTTGGGGCTTAGTTACTGCATAAATATTATTATTATTATTTTCGCGATGGTGATTGCAACTTAACATCGAAACAATAAAAATTATAAGGGTTGCAATCTTGAACGTTCAATTAATAACTTGGGGCGGGGCGGTTAAGATCAAATGGCTTGTAATTATGAACGTTCAAATATCGTTTGGGGTGGGCAAATGAATTTAAACAACAGGGAAGCAGTAACTTTTTATTTTTTGTTTGGGGCTTAGTTACTGCATAAATATTATTATTATTATTTTCGCGATGGTGATTGCAACTTAACATCGAAACAATAAAAATTATAAGGGTTGCAATCTTGAACGTTCAATTAATAACTTGGGGCGGGGCGGTTAAGATCAAATGGCTTGTAATTATGAACGTTCAAATATCGTTTGGGGTGGGCAAATGAATTTAAACAACAGGGGAAGCAGTAACTTTTTATTTTTTGTTTGGGGCTTAGTTACTGCATAAATATTATTATTATTATTTTCGCGATGGTGATTGCAACTTAACATCGGAACAATAAAATTATAAGGGTTGCAATCTTGAACGTTCAATTAATAACTTGGGGCGGGGCGGTTAAGATCAAATGGCTTGTACTTATGAACGTTCAAATATCGTTTGGGGTGGGCAAATGAATTTAAACAACAGGGAAGCAGTAACTTTTTTATTTTTTGTTTGGGGCTTAGTTACTGCATAAATATTATTATTATTATTTTCGCGATGGTGATTGCAACTTAACATCGAAACAATAAAAATTATAAGGGTTGCAATCTTGAACGTTCAATTAATAACTTGGGGCGGGGCGGTTAAGATCAAATGGCTTGTAATTATGAACGTTCAAATATCGTTTGGGGTGGGCAAATGAATTCAAACAACAGGGGAAGCAGTAACTTTTTTTTTTGTTTGGGGCTTAGTTACTGCATAAATATTATTATTATTATTTTCGCGATGGTGATTGCAACTTAACATCGAAACAATAAAAATTATAAGGGTTGCAATCTTGAACGTTCAATTAATAACTTGGGGCGGGGCGGTTAAGATCAAATGGCTTGTAATTATGAACGTTCAAATATCGTTTGGGGTGGGCAAATGAATTTAAACAAGAGGAAGCAGTAACTTTTTATTTTTTGTTTGGGGCTTAGTTACTGCATAAATATTATTATTATTATTTTCGCGATGGTGATTGCAACTTAACATCGAAACAATAAAAATTATAAGGGTTGCAATCTTGAACGTTCAATTAATAACTTGGGGCGGGGCGGTTAAGATCAAATGGCTTGTAATTATGAACGTTCAAATATCGTTTGGGGTGGGCAAATGAATTTAAACAACAGGGGAAGCAGTAACTTTTTTATTTTTTGTTTGGGGCTTAGTTACTGCATAAATATTATTATTATTATTTTCGCGATGGTGATTGCAACTTAACATCGAAACAATAAAAATTATAAGGGTTGCAATCTTGAACGTTCAATTAATAACTTGGGGCGGGGCGGTTAAGATCAAATGGCTTGTAATTATGAACGTTCAAATATCGTTTGGGGTGGGCAAATGAATTTAAACAACAGGGGAAGCAGTAACTTTTTATTTTTTGTTTGGGGCTTAGTTACTGCATAAATATTATTATTATTATTTTCGCGATGGTGATTGCAACTTAACATCGAAACAATAAAAATTATAAGGGTTGCAATCTTGAACGTTCAATTAATAACTTGGGGCGGGGCGGTTAAGATCAAATGGCTTGTAATTATGAACGTTCAAATATCGTTTGGGGTGGGCAAATGAATTTAAACAACAGGGGAAGCAGTAACTTTTTATTTTTTGTTTGGGGCTTAGTTACTGCATAAATATTATTATTATTATTTTCGCGATGGTGATTGCAACTTAACATCGAAACAATAAAAATTATAAGGGTTGCAATCTTGAACGTTCAATTAATAACTTGGGGCGGGGCGGTTAAGATCAAATGGCTTGTAATTATGAACGTTCAAATATCGTTTGGGGTGGGCAAATGAATTTAAACAACAGGGAAGCAGTAACTTTTTTATTTTTTGTTTGGGGCTTAGTTACTGCATAAATATTATTATTATTATTTTCGCGATGGTGATTGCAACTTAACATCGAAACAATAAAAATTATAAGGGTTGCAATCTTGAACGTTCAATTAATAACTTGGGGCGGGGCGGTTAAGATCAAATGGCTTGTAATTATGAACGTTCAAATATCGTTTGGGGTGGGCAAATGAATTTAAACAACAGGGAAGCAGTAACTTTTTTATTTTTTGTTTGGGGCTTAGTTACTGCATAAATATTATTATTATTATTTTCGCGATGGTGATTGCAACTTAACATCGAAACAATAAAAATTATAAGGGTTGCAATCTTGAACGTTCAATTAATAACTTGGGGCGGGGCGGTTAAGATCAAATGGCTTGTAATTATGAACGTTCAAATATCGTTTGGGGTGGGCAAATGAATTTAAACAACAGGGAAGCAGTAACTTTTTTATTTTTGTTTGGGGCTTAGTTACTGCATAAATATTATTATTATTATTTTCGCGATGGTGATTGCAACTTAACATCGAAACAATAAAAATTATAAGGGTTGCAATCTTGAACGTTCAATTAATAACTTGGGGCGGGGCGGTTAAGATCAAATGGCTTGTAATTATGAACGTTCAAATATCGTTTGGGGTGGGCAAATGAATTTAAACAACAGGGAAGCAGTAACTTTTTATTTTTTGTTTGGGGCTTAGTTACTGCATAAATATTATTATTATTATTTTCGCGATGGTGATTGCAACTTAACATCGAAACAATAAAAATTATAAGGGTTGCAATCTTGAACGTTCAATTAATAACTTGGGGCGGGGCGGTTAAGATCAAATGGCTTGTAATTATGAACGTTCAAATATCGTTTGGGGTGGGCAAATGAATTTAAACAACAGGGGAAGCAGTAACTTTTTATTTTTTGTTTGGGGCTTAGTTACTGCATAAATATTATTATTATTATTTTCGCGATGGTGATTGCAACTTAACATCGAAACAATAAAAATTATAAGGGTTGCAATCTTGAACGTTCAATTAATAACTTGGGGCGGGGCGGTTAAGATCAAATGGCTTGTAATTATGAACGTTCAAATATCGTTTGGGGTGGGCAAATGAATTTAAACAACAGGGAAGCAGTAACTTTTTTATTTTTTGTTTGGGGCTTAGTTACTGCATAAATATTATTATTATTATTTTCGCGATGGTGATTGCAACTTAACATCGAAACAATAAAAATTATAAGGGTTGCAATCTTGAACGTTCAATTAATAACTTGGGGCGGGCGGTTAAGATCAAATGGCTTGTAATTATGAACGTTCAAATATCGTTTGGGGTGGGCAAATGAATTTAAACAACAGGGAAGCAGTAACTTTTTATTTTTTGTTTGGGGCTTAGTTACTGCATAAATATTATTATTATTATTTTCGCGATGGTGGTTGCAACTTAACATCGAAACAATAAAAATTATAAGGGTTGCAATCTTGAACGTTCAATTAATAACTTGGGGCGGGGCGGTTAAGATCAAATGGCTTGTAATTATGAACGTTCAAATATCGTTTGGGGTGGGCAAATGAATTTAAACAACAGGGGAAGCAGTAACTTTTTTATTTTTTTGTTTGGGGCTTAGTTACTGCATAAATATTATTATTATTATTTTCGCGATGGTGATTGCAACTTAACATCGAAACAATAAAAATTATAAGGGTTGCAATCTTGAACGTTCAATTAATAACTTGGGGCGGGGCGGTTAAGATCAAATGGCTTGTAATTATGAACGTTCAAATATCGTTTGGGGTGGGCAAATGAATTTAAACAACAGGGGAAGCAGTAACTTTTTATTTTTTGTTTGGGGCTTAGTTACTGCATAAATATTATTATTATTATTTTCGCGATGGTGATTGCAACTTAACATCGAAACAATAAAAATTATAAGGGTTGCAATCTTGAACGTTCAATTAATAACTTGGGGCGGGGCGGTTAAGATCAAATGGCTTGTAATTATGAACGTTCAAATATCGTTTGGGGTGGGCAAATGAATTTAAACAACAGGGGAAGCAGTAACTTTTTATTTTTTGTTTGGGGCTTAGTTACTGCATAAATATTATTATTATTATTTTCGCGATGGTGATTGCAACTTAACATCGAAACAATAAAAATTATAAGGGTTGCAATCTTGAACGTTCAATTAATAACTTGGGGCGGGGCGGTTAAGATCAAATGGCTTGTAATTATGAACGTTCAAATATCGTTTGGGGTGGGCAAATGAATTTAAACAACAGGGAAGCAGTAACTTTTTATTTTTTTGTTTGGGGCTTAGTTACTGCATAAATATTATTATTATTATTTTCGCGATGGTGATTGCAACTTAACATCGAAACAATAAAAATTATAAGGGTTGCAATCTTGAACGTTCAATTAATAACTTGGGGCGGGGCGGTTAAGATCAAATGGCTTGTAATTATGAACGTTCAAATATCGTTTGGGGTGGGCAAATGAATTTAAACACCAGGGAAGCAGTAACTTTTTATTTTTTGTTTGGGGCTTAGTTACTGCATAAATATTATTATTATTATTTTCGCGATGGTGATTGCAACTTAACATCGAAACAATAAAAATTATAAGGGTTGCAATCTTGAACGTTCAATTAATAACTTGGGGCGGGGCGGTTAAGATCAAATGGCTTGTAATTATGAACGTTCAAATATCGTTTGGGGTGGGCAAATGAATTTAAACAACAGGGGAAGCAGTAACTTTTTATTTTTTGTTTGGGGCTTAGTTACTGCATAAATATTATTATTATTATTTTCGCGATGGTGATTGCAACTTAACATCGAAACAATAAAAATTATAAGGGTTGCAATCTTGAACGTTCAATTAATAACTTGGGGCGGGGCGGTTAAGATCAAATGGCTTGTAATTATGAACGTTCAAATATCGTTTGGGGTGGGCAAATGAATTTAAACAACAGGGTAAGCAGTAACTTTTTTATTTTTTGTTTGGGGCTTAGTTACTGCATAAATATTATTATTATTATTTTCGCGATGGTGATTGCAACTTAACATCGAAACAATAAAAATTATAAGGGTTGCAATCTTGAACGTTCAATTAATAACTTGGGGCGGGGCGGTTAAGATCAAATGGCTTGTAATTATGAACGTTCAAATATCGTTTGGGGTGGGCAAATGAATTTAAACAACAGGGGAAGCAGTAACTTTTTAATTTTTTTGTTTGGGGCTTAGTTACTGCATAAATATTATTATTATTATTTTCGCGATGGTGATTGCAACTTAACATCGAAACAATAAAAATTATAAGGGTTGCAATCTTGAACGTTCAATTAATAACTTGGGGCGGGGCGGTTAAGATCAAATGGCTTGTAATTATGAACGTTCAAATATCGTTTGGGGTGGGCAAATGAATTTAAACAACAGGGAAGCAGTAACTTTTATTTTTTGTTTGGGGCTTAGTTACTGCATAAATATTATTATTATTATTTTCGCGATGGTGATTGCAACTTAACATCGAAACAATAAAAATTATAAGGGTTGCAATCTTGAACGTTCAATTAATAACTTGGGGCGGGGCGGTTAAGATCAAATGGCTTGTAATTATGAACGTTCAAATATCGTTTGGGGTGGGCAAATGAATTTAAACAACAGGGAAGCAGTAACTTTTTATTTTTTGTTTGGGGCTTAGTTACTGCATAAATATTATTATTATTATTTTCGCGATGGTGATTGCAACTTAACATCGAAACAATAAAAATTATAAGGGTTGCAATCTTGAACGTTCAATTAATAACTTGGGGCGGGGCGGTTAAGATCAAATGGCTTGTAATTATGAACGTTCAAATATCGTTTGGGGTGGGCAAATGAATTCAAACAACAGGGAAGCAGTAACTTTTTTATTTTTTGTTTGGGGCTTAGTTACTGCATAAATATTATTATTATTATTTTCGCGATGGTGATTGCAACTTAACATCGAAACAATAAAAATTATAAGGGTTGCAATCTTGAACGTTCAATTAATAACTTGGGGCGGGGCGGTTAAGATCAAATGGCTTGTAATTATGAACGTTCAAATATCGTTTGGGGTGGGCAAATGAATTTAAACAACAGGGGAAGCAGTAACTTTTTATTTTTTGTTTGGGGCTTAGTTACTGCATAAATATTATTATTATTATTTTCGCGATGGTGATTGCAACTTAACATCGAAACAATAAAAATTATAAGGGTTGCAATCTTGAACGTTCAATTAATAACTTGGGGCGGGGCGGTTAAGATCAAATGGCTTGTAATTATGAACGTTCAAATATCGTTTGGGGTGGGCAAATGAATTTAAACAACAGGGGAAGCAGTAACTTTTTATTTTTTGTTTGGGGCTTAGTTACTGCATAAATATTATTATTATTATTTTCGCGATGGTGATTGCAACTTAACATCGAAACAATAAAAATTATAAGGGTTGCAATCTTGAACGTTCAATTAATAACTTGGGGCGGGGCGGTTAAGATCAAATGGCTTGTAATTATGAACGTTCAAATATCGTTTGGGGTGGGCAAATGAATTTAAACAACAGGGAAGCAGTAACTTTTTATTTTTTTGTTTGGGGCTTAGTTACTGCATAAATATTATTATTATTATTTTCGCGATGGTGATTGCAACTTAACATCGAAACAATAAAAATTATAAGGGTTGCAATCTTGAACGTTCAATTAATAACTTGGGGCGGGGCGGTTAAGATCAAATGGCTTGTAATTATGAACGTTCAAATATCGTTTGCGGTGGGCAAATGAATTTGACTAACAGTGGAATCATTAATTTTTTTATTTTTTGGTTTGGGGCTTAGTTACTGCGTAAATATTATTATTATTATTTTCGCGATGGTGGTTGCAACTTAAGATCAAAGCAATAAAAATTATAAGGGTTGCAATCTTGAACGTTCAATTAATAACTTGGGGCGGGCGGTTAAGATCAAATGGCTTGTAATTATGAACGTTCAAATATCGTTTGGGGTGGGCAAATGAATTTAAACAACAGGGAAGCAGTAACTTTTATTTTTTGTTTGGGGCTTAGTTACTGCATAAATATTATTATTATTATTTTCGCGATGGTGATTGCAACTTAACATCGAAACAATAAAAATTATAAGGGTTGCAATCTTGAACGTTCAATTAATAACTTGGGGCGGGGCGGTTAAGATCAAATGGCTTGTAATTATGAACGTTCAAATATCGTTTGGGGTGGGCAAATGAATTTAAACAACAGGGGAAGCAGTAACTTTTTTATTTTTTTGTTTGGGGCTTAGTTACTGCATAAATATTATTATTATTATTTTCGCGATGGTGATTGCAACTTAACATCGAAACAATAAAAATTATAAGGGTTGCAATCTTGAACGTTCAATTAATAACTTGGGGCGGGGCGGTTAAGATCAAATGGCTTGTAATTATGAACGTTCAAATATCGTTTGGGGTGGGCAAATGAATTTAAACAACAGGGGAAGCAGTAACTTTTTAATTTTTTTGTTTGGGGCTTAGTTACTGCATAAATATTATTATTATTATTTTCGCGATGGTGATTGCAACTTAACATCGAAACAATAAAAATTATAAGGGTTGCAATCTTGAACGTTCAATTAATAACTTGGGGCGGGGCGGTTAAGATCAAATGGCTTGTAATTATGAACGTTCAAATATCGTTTGGGGTGGGCAAATGAATTTAAACAACAGGGAAGCAGTAACTTTTTTATTTTTTGTTTGGGGCTTAGTTACTGCATAAATATTATTATTATTATTTTCGCGATGGTGATTGCAACTTAACATCGAAACAATAAAAATTATAAGGGTTGCAATCTTGAACGTTCAATTAATAACTTGGGGCGGGGCGGTTAAGATCAAATGGCTTGTAATTATGAACGTTCAAATATCGTTTGGGGTGGGCAAATAAATTTAAACAACAGGGGAAGCACTAACTTTTTTATTTTTTTGTTTGGGGCTTAGTTACTGCATAAATATTATTATTATTATTTTCGCGATGGTGGTTGCAACTTAACATCGAAACAATAAAAATTATAAGGGTTGCAATCTTGAACGTTCAATTAATAACTTGGGGCGGGGCGGTTAAGATCAAATGGCTTGTAATTATGAACGTTCAAATATCGTTTGGGGTGGGCAAATGAATTTAAACAACAGGGAAGCAGTAACTTTTTTATTTTTTGTTTGGGGCTTAGTTACTGCATAAATATTATTATTATTATTTTCGCGATGGTGATTGCAACTTAACATCGAAACAATAAAAATTATAAGGGTTGCAATCTTGAACGTTCAATTAATAACTTGGGGCGGGGCGGTTAAGATCAAATGGCTTGTAATTATGAACGTTCAAATATCGTTTGGGGTGGGCAAATGAATTTAAACAACAGGGAAGCAGTAACTTTTTATTTTTTGTTTGGGGCTTAGTTACTGCATAAATATTATTATTATTATTTTCGCGATGGTGATTGCAACTTAACATCGAAACAATAAAAATTATAAGGGTTGCAATCTTGAACGTTCAATTAATAACTTGGGGCGGGGCGGTTAAGATCAAATGGCTTGTAATTATGAACGTTCAAATATCGTTTGGGGTGGGCAAATGAATTTAAACAACAGGGGAAGCAGTAACTTTTTATTTTTTGTTTGGGGCTTAGTTACTGCATAAATATTATTATTATTATTTTCGCGATGGTGATTGCAACTTAACATCGAAACAATAAAAATTATAAGGGTTGCAATCTTGAACGTTCAATTAATAACTTGGGGCGGGGCGGTTAAGATCAAATGGCTTGTAATTATGAACGTTCAAATATCGTTTGGGGGGGGCAAATGAATTTAAACAACAGGGGAAGCAGTAACTTTTTATTTTTTGTTTGGGGCTTAGTTACTGCATAAATATTATTATTATTATTTTCGCGATGGTGATTGCAACTTAACATCGAAACAATAAAAATTATAAGGGTTGCAATCTTGAACGTTCAATTAATAACTTGGGGCGGGGCGGTTAAGATCAAATGGCTTGTAATTATGAACGTTCAAATATCGTTTGGGGTGGGCAAATGAATTTAAACAACAGGGGAAGCAGTAACTTTTTAATTTTTTTGTTTGGGGCTTAGTTACTGCATAAATATTATTATTATTATTTTCGCGATGGTGATTGCAACTTAACATCGAAACAATAAAAATTATAAGGGTTGCAATCTTGAACGTTCAATTAATAACTTGGGGCGGGGCGGTTAAGATCAAATGGCTTGTAATTATGAACGTTCAAATATCGTTTGGGGTGGGCAAATGAATTTAAACAACAGGGGAAGCAGTAACTTTTTATTTTTTGTTTGGGGCTTAGTTACTGCATAAATATTATTATTATTATTTTCGCGATGGTGATTGCAACTTAACATCGAAACAATAAAAATTATAAGGGTTGCAATCTTGAACGTTCAATTAATAACTTGGGGCGGGGCGGTTAAGATCAAATGGCTTGTAATTATGAACGTTCAAATATCGTTTGGGGTGGGCAAATGAATTTAAACAACAGGGAAGCAGTAACTTTTTATTTTTTGTTTGGGGCTTAGTTACTGCATAAATATTATTATTATTATTTTCGCGATGGTGATTGCAACTTAACATCGAAACAATAAAAATTATAAGGGTTGCAATCTTGAACGTTCAATTAATAACTTGGGGCGGGGCGGTTAAGATCAAATGGCTTGTAATTATGAACGTTCAAATATCGTTTGGGGTGGGCAAATGAATTTAAACAACAGGGAAGCAGTAACTTTTTATTTTTTGTTTGGGGCTTAGTTACTGCATAAATATTATTATTATTATTTTCGCGATGGTGATTGCAACTTAACATCGAAACAATAAAAATTATAAGGGTTGCAATCTTGAACGTTCAATTAATAACTTGGGGCGGGGCGGTTAAGATCAAATGGCTTGTAATTATGAACGTTCAAATATCGTTTGGGGTGGGCAAATGAATTTAAACAACAGGGAAGCAGTAACTTTTTTATTTTTTGTTTGGGGCTTAGTTACTGCATAAATATTATTATTATTATTCTCGCGATGGTGATTGCAACTTACCATCGAAACAATAAAAATTATAAGGGTTGCAATCTTGAACGTTCAATTAATAACTTGGGGCAGGGCGGTTAAGATCAAATGGCTTGTAATTATGAACGTTCAAATATCGTTTGGGGTGGGCAAATGAATTTAAACAACAGGGGAAGCAGTAACTTTTTATTTTTTGTTTGGGGCTTAGTTACTGCATAAATATTATTATTATTATTTTCGCGATGGTGATTGCAACTTAACATCGAAACAATAAAAATTATAAGGGTTGCAATCTTGAACGTTCAATTAATAACTTGGGGCGGGGCGGTTAAGATCAAATGGCTTGTAATTATGAACGTTCAAATATCGTTTGGGGTGGGCAAATGAATTTAAACAACAGGGAAAGCAGTAACTTTTTATTTTTTGTTTGGGGCTTAGTTACTGCATAAATATTATTATTATTATTTTCGCGATGGTGATTGCAACTTAACATCGAAACAATAAAAATTATAAGGGTTGCAATCTTGAACGTTCAATTAATAACTTGGGGCGGGGCGGTTAAGATCAAATGGCTTGTAATTATGAACGTTCAAATATCGTTTGGGGTGGGCAAATGAATTTAAACAACAGGGGAAGCAGTAACTTTTTATTTTTTGTTTGGGGCTTAGTTACTGCATAAATATTATTATTATTATTTTCGCGATGGTGATTGCAACTTAACATCGAAACAATAAAAATTATAAGGGTTGCAATCTTGAACGTTCAATTAATAACTTGGGGCGGGGCGGTTAAGATCAAATGGCTTGTAATTATGAACGTTCAAATATCGTTTGGGGTGGGCAAATGAATTTAAACAACAGGGAAAGCAGTAACTTTTTATTTTTTGTTTGGGGCTTAGTTACTGCATAAATATTATTATTATTATTTTCGCGATGGTGATTGCAACTTAACATCGAAACAATAAAAATTATAAGGGTTGCAATCTTGAACGTTCAATTAATAACTTGGGGCGGGGCGGTTAAGATCAAATGGCTTGTAATTATGAACGTTCAAATATCGTTTGGGGTGGGCAAATGAATTTAAACAACAGGGGAAGCAGTAACTTTTTTATCTTTTTGTTTGGGGCTTAGTTACTGCATAAATATTATTATTATTATTTTCGCGATGGTGATTGCAACTTAACATCGAAACAATAAAAATTATAAGGGTTGCAATCTTGAACGTTCAATTAATAACTTGGGGCGGGGCGGTTAAGATCAAATGGCTTGTAATTATGAACGTTCAAATATCGTTTGGGGTGGGCAAATGAATTTAAACAACAGGGAAGCAGTAACTTTTTATTTTTTTGTTTGGGGCTTAGTTACTGCATAAATATTATTATTATTATTTTCGCGATGGTGATTGCAACTTAACATCGAAACAATAAAAATTATAAGGGTTGCAATCTTGAACGTTCAATTAATAACTTGGGGCGGGGCGGTTAAGATCAAATGGCTTGTAATTATGAACGTTCAAATATCGTTTGGGGTGGGCAAATGAATTCAAACAACAGGGAAAACAGTAACTTTTTATTTTTTGTTTGGGGCTTAGTTACTGCATAAATATTATTATTATTATTTTCGCGATGGTGATTGCAACTTAACATCGAAACAATAAAAATTATAAGGGTTGCAATCTTGAACGTTCAATTAATAACTTGGGGCGGGGCGGTTAAGATCAAATGGCTTGTAATTATGAACGTTCAAATATCGTTTGGGGTGGGCAAATGAATTCAAACAACAGGGAAAACAGTAACTTTTTATTTTTTGTTTGGGGCTTAGTTACTGCATAAATATTATTATTATTATTTTCGCGATGGTGATTGCAACTTAACATCGAAACAATAAAAATTATAAGGGTTGCAATCTTGAACGTTCAATTAATAACTTGGGGCGGGGCGGTTAAGATCAAATGGCTTGTAATTATGAACGTTCAAATATCGTTTGGGGTGGGCAAATGAATTTAAACAACAGGGAAGCAGTAACTTTTTATTTTTTGTTTGGGGCTTAGTTACTGCCTAAATATTATTATTATTATTTTCGCGATGGTGATTGCAACTTAACATCGAAACAATAAAAATTATAAGGGTTGCAATCTTGAACGTTCAATTAATAACTTGGGGCGGGGCGGTTAAGATCAAATGGCTTGTAATTATGAACGTTCAAATATCGTTTGGGGTGGGCAAATGAATTTAAACAACAGGGAAGCAGTAACTTTTTTTATTTTTTGTTTGGGGCTTAGTTACTGCATAAATATTATTATTATTATTTTCGCGATGGGGATTGCAACTTAACGTCGAAACAATAAAAATTATAAGGGTTGCAATCTTGAACGTTCAATTAATAACTTGGGGCGGGCGGTTAAGATCAAATGGCTTGTAATTATGAACGTTCAAATATCGTTTGGGGTGGGCAAATGAATTTAAACAACAGGGAAGCAGTAACTTTTTATTTTTTGTTTGGGGCTTAGTTACTGCACAAATATTATTATTATTATTTTCGCGATGGTGATTGCAACCTAACATCGAACCAATAAAATTATAAGGGGTGCAATCTGGAACGTTCAATTAATAACTTGGGGCGGGGCGGTTAAGATCAAATGGCTTGTAATTATGAACGTTCAAATATCGTTTGGGGTGGGCAAATGAATTCAAACAACAGGGAAAACAGTAACTTTTTATTTTTTGTTTGGGGCTTAGTTACTGCATAAATATTATTATTATTATTTTCGCGATGGTGATTGCAACTTAACATCGAAACAATAAAAATTATAAGGGTTGCAATCTTGAACGTTCAATTAATAACTTGGGGCGGGGCGGTTAAGATCAAATGGCTTGTAATTATGAACGTTCAAATATCGTTTGGGGTGGGCAAATGAATTCAAACAACAGGGAAACAGTAACTTTTTATTTTTTTGTTTGGGGCTTAGTTACTGCATAAATATTATTATTATTATTTTCGCGATGGTGATTGCAACTTAACATCGAAACAATAAAAATTATAAGGGTTGCAATCTTGAACGTTCAATTAATAACTTGGGGCGGGGCGGTTAAGATCAAATGGCTTGTAATTATGAACGTTCAAATATCGTTTGGGGTGGGCAAATGAATTTAAACAACAGGGAAAAGCAGTAACTTTTTATTTTTTTGTTTGGGGCTTAGTTACTGCATAAATATTATTATTATTATTTTCGCGATGGTGATTGCAACTTAACATCGAAACAATAAAAATTATAAGGGTTGCAATCTTGAACGTTCAATTAATAACTTGGGGCGGGGCGGTTAAGATCAAATGGCTTGTAATTATGAACGTTCAAATATCGTTTGGGGTGGGCAAATGAATTCAAACAACAGGGAAAAGCAGTAACTTTTTATTTTTTGGTTGGGTCTTAGTTACTGCATAAATATTATTATTATTATTTTCGCGATGGTGATTGCAACTTAACATCGAAACAATAAAAATTATAAGGGTTGCAATCTTGAACGTTCAATTAATAACTTGGGGCGGGGCGGTTAAGATCAAATGGCTTGTAATTATGAACGTTCAAATATCGTTTGGGGTGGGCAAATGAATTCAAACAACAGGGAAAACAGTAACTTTTTATTTTTTGTTTGGGGCTTAGTTACTGCATAAATATTATTATTATTATTTTCGCGATGGTGATTGCAACTTAACATCGAAACAATAAAAATTATAAGGGTTGCAATCTTGAACGTTCAATTAATAACTTGGGGCGGGGCGGTTAAGATCAAATGGCTTGTAATTATGAACGTTCAAATATCGTTTGGGGTGGGCAAATGAATTTAAACAACAGGGAAGCAGTAACTTTTTATTTTTTGTTTGGGGCTTAGTTACTGCATAAATATTATTATTATTATTTTCGCGATGGTGATTGCAACTTAACATCGAAACAATAAAAATTATAAGGGTTGCAATCTTGAACGTTCAATTAATAACTTGGGGCGGGGCGGTTAAGATCAAATGGCTTGTAATTATGAACGTTCAAATATCGTTTGGGGTGGGCAAATGAATTTAAACAACAGGGAAAAGCAGTAACTTTTATTTTTTGTTTGGGGCTTAGTTACTGCATAAATATTATTATTATTATTTTCGCGATGGTGATTGCAACTTAACATCGAAACAATAAAAATTATAAGGGTTGCAATCTTGAACGTTCAATTAATAACTTGGGGCGGGGCGGTTAAGATCAAATGGCTTGTAATTATGAACGTTCAAATATCGTTTGGGGTGGGCAAATGAATTCAAACAACAGGGAAAACAGTAACTTTTTATTTTTTGTTTGGGGCTTAGTTACTGCATAAATATTATTATTATTATTTTCGCGATGGTGATTGCAACTTAACATCGAAACAATAAAAATTATAAGGGTTGCAATCTTGAACGTTCAATTAATAACTTGGGGCGGGGCGGTTAAGATCAAATGGCTTGTAATTATGAACGTTCAAATATCGTTTGGGGTGGGCAAATGAATTCAAACAACAGGGAAAACAGTAACTTTTTTATTTTTTGTTTGGGGCTTAGTTACTGCATAAATATTATTATTATTATTTTCGCGATGGTGATTGCAACTTAACATCGAAACAATAAAAATTATAAGGGTTGCAATCTTGAACGTTCAATTAATAACTTGGGGCGGGCGGGTTAAGATCAAATGGCTTGTAATTATGAACGTTCAAATATCGTTTGGGGTGGGCAAATGAATTCAAACAACAGGGAAACAGTAACTTTTTTATTTTTTGTTTGGGGCTTAGTTACTGCATAAATATTATTATTATTATTTTCGCGATGGTGATTGCAACTTAACATCGAAACAATAAAAATTATAAGGGTTGCAATCTTGAACGTTCAATTAATAACTTGGGGCGGGGCGGTTAAGATCAAATGGCTTGTAATTATGAACGTTCAAATATCGTTTGGGGTGGGCAAATGAATTCAAACAACAGGGAAAACAGTAACTTTTTTATTTTTTGTTTGGGGCTTAGTTACTGCATAAATATTATTATTATTATTTTCGCGATGGTGATTGCAACTTAACATCGAAACAATAAAAATTATAAGGGTTGCAATCTTGAACGTTCAATTAATAACTTGGGGCGGGGCGGTTAAGATCAAATGGCTTGTAATTATGAACGTTCAAATATCGTTTGGGGTGGGCAAATGAATTCAAACAACAGGGAAAACAGTAACTTTTTATTTATTGTCTGAGGCTTAGCTACTGCATAACTCTTATTATTATTATTTTCGCGATGGTGATTGCAACTTAACATCGAAACAATAAAAATTATAAGGGTTGCAATCTTGAACGTTCAATTAATAACTTGGGGCGGGGCGGTTAAGATCAAATGGCTTGTAATTATGAACGTTCAAATATCGTTTGGGGTGGGCAAATGAATTCAAACAACAGGGAAACAGTAACTTTTTTATTTTTTTGTTTGGGGCTTAGTTACTGCATAAATATTATTATTATTATTTTCGCGATGGTGATTGCAACTTAACATCGAAACAATAAAAATTATAAGGGTTGCAATCTTGAACGTTCAATTAATAACTTGGGGCGGGGCGGTTAAGATCAAATGGCTTGTAATTATGAACGTTCAAATATCGTTTGGGGTGGGCAAATGAATTCAAACAACAGGGAAAAGCAGTAACTTTTTATTTTTTGTTTGGGGCTTAGTTACTGCATAAATATTATTATTATTATTTTCGCGATGGTGATTGCAACTTAACATCGAAACAATAAAAATTATAAGGGTTGCAATCTTGAACGTTCAATTAATAACTTGGGGCGGGGCGGTTAAGATCAAATGGCTTGTAATTATGAACGTTCAAATATCGTTTGGGGTGGGCAAATGAATTCAAACAACAGGGAAAACAGTAACTTTTTATTTTTTGTTTGGGGCTTAGTTACTGCATAAATATTATTATTATTATTTTCGCGATGGTGATTGCAACTTAACATCGAAACAATAAAAATTATAAGGGTTGCAATCTTGAACGTTCAATTAATAACTTGGGGCGGGCGGTTAAGATCAAATGGCTTGTAATTATGAACGTTCAAATATCGTTTGGGGTGGGCAAATGAATTCAAACAACAGGGAAAACAGTAACTTTTTATTTTTTTGTTTGGGGCTTAGTTACTGCATAAATATTATTATTATTATTTTCGCGATGGTGATTGCAACTTAACATCGAAACAATAAAAATTATAAGGGTTGCAATCTTGAACGTTCAATTAATAACTTGGGGCGGGGCGGTTAAGATCAAATGGCTTGTAATTATGAACGTTCAAATATCGTTTGGGGTGGGCAAATGAATTCAAACAACAGGGAAACAGTAACTTTTTATTTTTTGTTTGGGGCTTAGTTACTGCATAAATATTATTATTATTATTTTCGCGATGGTGATTGCAACTTAACATCGAAACAATAAAAATTATAAGGGTTGCAATCTTGAACGTTCAATTAATAACTTGGGGCGGGGCGGTTAAGATCAAATGGCTTGTAATTATGAACGTTCAAATATCGTTTGGGGTGGGCAAATGAATTCAAACAACAGGGAAAACAGTAACTTTTTATTTTTTTGTTTGGGGCTTAGTTACTGCATAAATATTATTATTATTATTTTCGCGATGGTGATTGCAACTTAACATCGAAACAATAAAAATTATAAGGGTTGCAATCTTGAACGTTCAATTAATAACTTGGGGCGGGGCGGTTAAGATCAAATGGCTTGTAATTATGAACGTTCAAATATCGTTTGGGGTGGGCAAATGAATTCAAACAACAGGGAAACAGTAACTTTTATTTTTTGTTTGGGGCTTAGTTACTGCATAAATATTATTATTATTATTTTCGCGATGGTGATTGCAACTTAACATCGAAACAATAAAAATTATAAGGGTTGCAATCTTGAACGTTCAATTAATAACTTGGGGCGGGGCGGTTAAGATCAAATGGCTTGTAATTATGAACGTTCAAATATCGTTTGGGGTGGGCAAATGAATTCAAACAACAGGGAAACAGTAACTTTTTATTTTTTGTTTGGGGCTTAGTTACTGCATAAATATTATTATTATTATTTTCGCGATGGTGATTGCAACTTAACATCGAAACAATAAAAATGATAAGGGTTGCAATCTTGAACGTTCAATTAATAACTTGGGGCGGGGCGGTTAAGATCAAATGGCTTGTAATTATGAACGTTCAAATATCGTTTGGGGTGGGCAAATGAATTCAAACAACAGGGAAACAGTAACTTTTTTATTTTTTTGTTTGGGGCTTAGTTACTGCATAAATATTATTATTATTATTTTCGCGATGGTGATTGCAACTTAACATCGAAACAATAAAAATGATAAGGGTTGCAATCTTGAACGTTCAATTAATAACTTGGGGCGGGGCGGTTAAGATCAAATGGCTTGTAATTATGAACGTTCAAATATCGTTTGGGGTGGGCAAATGAATTCAAACAACAGGGAAAACAGTAACTTTTTTATTTTTTTGTTTGGGGCTTAGTTACTGCATAAATATTATTATTATTATTTTCGCGATGGTGATTGCAACTTAACATCGAAACAATAAAAATGATAAGGGTTGCAATCTTGAACGTTCAATTAATAACTTGGGGCGGGGCGGTTAAGATCAAATGGCTTGTAATTATGAACGTTCAAATATCGTTTGGGGTGGGCAAATGAATTCAAACAACAGGGAAACAGTAACTTTTTTATTTTTTTGTTTGGGGCTTAGTTACTGCATAAATATTATTATTATTATTTTCGCGATGGTGATTGCAACTTAACATCGAAACAATAAAAATGATAAGGGTTGCAATCTTGAACGTTCAATTAATAACTTGGGGCGGGGCGGTTAAGATCAAATGGCTTGTAATTATGAACGTTCAAATATCGTTTGGGGTGGGCAAATGAATTCAAACAACAGGGAAAACAGTAACTTTTTTATTTTTTGTTTGGGGCTTAGTTACTGCATAAATATTATTATTATTATTTTCGCGATGGTGATTGCAACTTAACATCGAAACAATAAAAATGATAAGGGTTGCAATCTTGAACGTTCAATTAATAACTTGGGGCGGGGCGGTTAAGATCAAATGGCTTGTAATTATGAACGTTCAAATATCGTTTGGGGTGGGCAAATGAATTCAAACAACAGGGAAAACAGTAACTTTTTTATTTTTTGTTTGGGGCTTAGTTACTGCATAAATATTATTATTATTATTTTCGCGATGGTGATTGCAACTTAACATCGAAACAATAAAAATGATAAGGGTTGCAATCTTGAACGTTCAATTAATAACTTGGGGCGGGGCGGTTAAGATCAAATGGCTTGTAATTATGAACGTTCAAATATCGTTTGGGGTGGGCAAATGAATTCAAACAACAGGGAAAACAGTAACTTTTTTATTTTTTGTTTGGGGCTTAGTTACTGCATAAATATTATTATTATTATTTTCGCGATGGTGATTGCAACTTAACATCGAAACAATAAAAATGATAAGGGTTGCAATCTTGAACGTTCAATTAATAACTTGGGGCGGGGCGGTTAAGATCAAATGGCTTGTAATTATGAACGTTCAAATATCGTTTGGGGTGGGCAAATGAATTCAAACAACAGGGAAAACAGTAACTTTTTTATTGTTTTGTTTGGGGCTTAGTTACTGCATAAATATTATTATTATTATTTTCGCGATGGTGATTGCAACTTAACATCGAAACAATAAAAATTATAAGGGTTGCAATCTTGAACGTTCAATTAATAACTTGGGGCGGGGCGGTTAAGATCAAATGGCTTGTAATTATGAACGTTCAAATATCGTTTGGGGTGGGCAAATGAATTCAAACAACAGGGAAAACAGTAACTTTTTATTTTTTGTTTGGGGCTTAGTTACTGCATAAATATTATTATTATTATTTTCGCGATGGTGATTGCAACTTAACATCGAAACAATAAAAATGATAAGGGTTGCAATCTTGAACGTTCAATTAATAACTTGGGGCGGGGCGGTTAAGATCAAATGGCTTGTAATTATGAACGTTCAAATATCGTTTGGGGTGGGCAAATGAATTCAAACAACAGGGAAACAGTAACTTTTTTATTTTTTTGTTTGGGGCTTAGTTACTGCATAAATATTATTATTATTATTTTCGCGATGGTGATTGCAACTTAACATCGAAACAATAAAAATTATAAGGGTTGCAATCTTGAACGTTCAATTAATAACTTGGGGCGGGGCGGTTAAGATCAAATGGCTTGTAATTATGAACGTTCAAATATCGTTTGGGGTGGGCAAATGAATTCAAACAACAGGGAAACAGTAACTTTTTTATTTTTTTGTTTGGGGCTTAGTTACTGCATAAATATTATTATTATTATTTTCGCGATGGTGATTGCAACTTAACATCGAAACAATAAAAATGATAAGGGTTGCAATCTTGAACGTTCAATTAATAACTTGAAGCGGGGCGGTTAAGATCAAATGGCTTGTAATTATGAACTTTCAAATATCGTTTGGGGTGGGCAAATGAATTCAAACAACAGGGAAAACAGTAACTTTTTTATTTTTTTGTTTGGGGCTTAGTTACTGCATAAATATTATTATTATTATTTTCGCGATGGTGATTGCAACTTAACATCGAAACAATAAAAATTATAAGGGTTGCAATCTTGAACGTTCAATTAATAACTTGAAGCGGGGCGGTTAAGATCAAATGGCTTGTAATTATGAACGTTCAAATATCGTTTGGGGTGGGCAAATGAATTCAAACAAGAGGGGAAGCGCTAACTTTTTTATTTTTTGTTTGGGGCTTAGTTACTGCATAAATATTATTATTATTATTTTCGCGATGGTGATTGCAACTTAACATCGAAACAATAAAAATTATAAGGGTTGCTATCTTGAACGTTCAATTAATAACTTGGGGCGGGGCGGTTAAAATCAAATGGCTTATAATTATGAACGTTCAAATATCGTTTGGGGTGGGCAAATGAATTCAAACAACAGGGAAAACAGTAACTTTTTATTTTTTGTTTGGGGCTTAGTTACTGCATAAATATTATTATTATTATTTTCGCGATGGTGATTGAAACTTAACATCGAAACAATAAAAATTATAAGGGTTGCAATCTTGAACGTTCAATTAATAACTTGAAGCGGGGCGGTTAAGATCAAATGGCTTGTAATTATGAACGTTCAAATATCGTTTGGGGTGGGCAAATGAATTCAAACAACAGGGAAGCACTAACTTTTTATTTTTTGTTTGGGGCTTAGTTACTGCATAAATATTATTATTATTATTTTCGCGATGGTGATTGCAACTTAACATCGAAACAATAAAAATTATAAGGGTTGCAATCTTGAACGTTCAATTAATAACTTGAAGCGGGGCGGTTAAGATCAAATGGCTTGTAATTATGAACGTTCAAATATCGTTTGGGGTGGGCAAATGAATTCAAACAACAGGGAAAACAGTAACTTTTTTATTTTTTTGTTTGGGGCTTAGTTACTGCATAAATATTATTATTATTATTTTCGCGATGGTGATTGCAACTTAACATCGAAACAATAAAAATTATAAGGGTTGCAATCTTGAACGTTCAATTAATAACTTGAAGCGGGGCGGTTAAGATCAAATGGCTTGTAATTATGAACGTTCAAATATCGTTTGGGGTGGGCAAATGAATTCAAACAACAGGGAAGCACTAACTTTTTATTTTTTGTTTGGGGCTTAGTTACTGCATAAATATTATTATTATTATTTTCGCGATGGTGATTGCAACTTAACATCGAAACAATAAAAATTATAAGGGTTGCAATCTTGAACGTTCAATTAATAACTTGAAGCGGGGCGGTTAAGATCAAATGGCTTGTAATTATGAACTTTCAAATATCGTTTGGGGTGGGCAAATGAATTCAAACAACAGGGAAAACAGTAACTTTTTTATTTTTTTGTTTGGGGCTTAGTTACTGCATAAATATTATTATTATTATTTTCGCGATGGTGATTGCAACTTAACATCGAAACAATAAAAATTATAAGGGTTGCAATCTTGAACGTTCAATTAATAACTTGAAGCGGGGCGGTTAAGATCAAATGGCTTGTAATTATGAACGTTCAAATATCGTTTGGGGTGGGCAAATGAATTCAAACAACAGGGGAAGCACTAACTTTTTTATTTTTTTGTTTGGGGCTTAGTTACTGCATAAATATTATTATTATTATTTTCGCGATGGTGATTGCAACTTAACATCGAAACAATAAAAATTATAAGGGTTGCTATCTTGAACGTTCAATTAATAACTTGGGGCGGGGCGGTTAAAATCAAATGGCTTATAATTATGAACGTTCAAATATCGTTTGGGGTGGGCAAATGAATTCAAACAACAGGGAAAACAGTAACTTTTTTATTTTTTTGTTTGGGGCTTAGTTACTGCATAAATATTATTATTATTATTTTCGCGATGGTGATTGAAACTTAACATCGAAACAATAAAAATTATAAGGGTTGCAATCTTGAACGTTCAATTAATAACTTGAAGCGGGGCGGTTAAGATCAAATGGCTTGTAATTATGAACGTTCAAATATCGTTTGGGGTGGGCAAATGAATTCAAACAACAGGGGAAGCACTAACTTTTTTATTTTTTGTTTGGGGCTTAGTTACTGCATAAATATTATTATTATTATTTTCGCGATGGTGATTGCAACTTAACATCGAAACAATAAAAATTATAAGGGTTGCAATCTTGAACGTTCAATTAATAACTTGAAGCGGGGCGGTTAAGATCAAATGGCTTGTAATTATGAACGTTCAAATATCGTTTGGGGTGGGCAAATGAATTCAAACAACAGGGGAAGCACTAACTTTTTTATTTTTTTGTTTGGGGCTTAGTTACTGCATAAATATTATTATTATTATTTTCGCGATGGTGATTGCAACTTAACATCGAAACAATAAAAATTATAAGGGTTGCTATCTTGAACGTTCAATTAATAACTTGAAGCGGGGCGGTTAAGATCAAATGGCTTGTAATTATGAACTTTCAAATATCGTTTGGGGTGGGCAAATGAATTCAAACAACAGGGAAAACAGTAACTTTTTTATTTTTTGTTTGGGGCTTAGTTACTGCATAAATATTATTATTATTATTTTCGCGATGGTGATTGAAACTTAACATCGAAACAATAAAAATTATAAGGGTTGCAATCTTGAACGTTCAATTAATAACTTGAAGCGGGGCGGTTAAGATCAAATGGCTTGTAATTATGAACGTTCAAATATCGTTTGGGGTGGGCAAATGAATTCAAACAACAGGGAAAACAGTAACTTTTTTATTTTTTTGTTTGGGGCTTAGTTACTGCATAAATATTATTATTATTATTTTCGCGATGGTGATTGAAACTTAACATCAAAACAATAAAAATTATAAGGGTTGCAATCTTGAACGTTCAATTAATAACTTGAAGCGGGGCGGTTAAGATCAAATGGCTTGTAATTATGAACGTTCAAATATCGTTTGGGGTGGGCAAATGAATTCAAACAACAGGGAAGCACTAACTTTTTATTTTTTTGTTTGGGGCTTAGTTACTGCATAAATATTATTATTATTATTTTCGCGATGGTGATTGCAACTTAACATCGAAACAATAAAAATTATAAGGGTTGCTATCTTGAACGTTCAATTAATAACTTGAAGCGGGGCGGTTAAGATCAAATGGCTTGTAATTATGAACTTTCAAATATCGTTTGGGGTGGGCAAATGAATTCAAACAACAGGGAAAACAGTAACTTTTTATTTTTTGTTTGGGGCTTAGTTACTGCATAAATATTATTATTATTATTTTCGCGATGGTGATTGAAACTTAACATCGAAACAATAAAAATTATAAGGGTTGCAATCTTGAACGTTCAATTAATAACTTGAAGCGGGGCGGTTAAGATCAAATGGCTTGTAATTATGAACGTTCAAATATCGTTTGGGGTGGGCAAATGAATTCAAACAACAGGGGAAGCACTAACTTTTTTATTTTTTTGTTTGGGGCTTAGTTACTGCATAAATATTATTATTATTATTTTCGCGATGGTGATTGCAACTTAATATCGAAACAATAAAAATTATAAGGGTTGCAATCTTGAACGTTCAATTAATAACTTGAAGCGGGGCGGTTAAGATCAAATGGCTTGTAATTATGAACGTTCAAATATCGTTTGGGGTGGGCAAATGAATTCAAACAACAGGGGAAGCACTAACTTTTTTATTTTTTTGTTTGGGGCTTAGTTACTGCATAAATATTATTATTATTATTTTCGCGATGGTGATTGCAACTTAACATCGAAACAATAAAAATTATAAGGGTTGCTATCTTGAACGTTCAATTAATAACTTGAAGCGGGGCGGTTAAGATCAAATGGCTTGTAATTATGAACTTTCAAATATCGTTTGGGGTGGGCAAATGAATTCAAACAACAGGGAAAACAGTAACTTTTTTATTTTTTGTATGGGGCTTAGTTACTGCATAAATATTATTATTATTATTTTCGCGATGGTGATTGAAACTTAACATCGAAACAATAAAAATTATAAGGGTTGCAATCTTGAACGTTCAATTAATAACTTGAAGCGGGGCGGTTAAGATCAAATGGCTTGTAATTATGAACGTTCAAATATCGTTTGGGGTGGGCAAATGAATTCAAACAACAGCCGAAGCACTAACTTTTTTATTTTTTTGTTTGGGGCTTAGTTACTGCATAAATATTATTATTATTATTTTCGCGATGGTGATTGCAACTTAACATCGAAACAATAAAAATTATAAGGGTTGCTATCTTGAACGTTCAATTAATAACTTGAAGCGGGGCGGTTAAGATCAAATGGCTTGTAATTATGAACTTTCAAATATCGTTTGGGGTGGGCAAATGAATTCAAACAACAGGAAAACAGTAACTTTTTATTTTTTGTTTGGGGCTTAGTTACTGCATAAATATTATTATTATTATTTTCGCGATGGTGATTGAAACTTAACATCGAAACAATAAAAATTATAAGGGTTGCAATCTTGAACGTTCAATTAATAACTTGAAGCGGGGCGGTTAAGATCAAATGGCTTGTAATTATGAACGTTCAAATATCGTTTGGGGTGGGCAAATGAATTCAAACAACAGGGAAAACAGTAACTTTTTTATTTTTTTGTTTGGGGCTTAGTTACTGCATAAATATTATTATTATTATTTTCGCGATGGTGATTGAAACTTAACATCAAAACAATAAAAATTATAAGGGTTGCAATCTTGAACGTTCAATTAATAACTTGAAGCGGGGCGGTTAAGATCAAATGGCTTGTAATTATGAACGTTCAAATATCGTTTGGGGTGGGCAAATGAATTCAAACAACAGGGGAAGCACTAACTTTTTTATTTTTTTGTTTGGGGCTTAGTTACTGCATAAATATTATTATTATTATTTTCGCGATGGTGATTGCAACTTAACATCGAAACAATAAAAATTATAAGGGTTGCTATCTTGAACGTTCAATTAATAACTTGAAGCGGGGCGGTTAAGATCAAATGGCTTGTAATTATGAACTTTCAAATATCGTTTGGGGTGGGCAAATGAATTCAAACAACAGGGAAAACAGTAACTTTTTTATTTTTTTGTTTGGGGCTTAGTTACTGCATAAATATTATTATTATTATTTTCGCGATGGTGATTGAAACTTAACATCGAAACAATAAAAATTATAAGGGTTGCAATCTTGAACGTTCAATTAATAACTTGAAGCGGGGCGGTTAAGATCAAATGGCTTGTAATTATGAACGTTCAAATATCGTTTGGGGTGGGCAAATGAATTCAAACAACAGGGAACGCACTAACTTTTTTATTTTTTTGTTTGGGGCTTAGTTACTGCATAAATATTATTATTATTATTTTCGCGATGGTGATTGCAACTTAATATCGAAACAATAAAAATTATAAGGGTTGCAATCTTGAACGTTCAATTAATAACTTGAAGCGGGGCGGTTAAGATCAAATGGCTTGTAATTATGAACGTTCAAATATCGTTTGGGGTGGGCAAATGAATTCAAACAACAGGGAAAACAGTAACTTTTTTATTTTTTTGTTTGGGGCTTAGTTACTGCATAAATATTATTATTATTATTTTCGCGATGGTGATTGAAACTTAACATCAAAACAATAAAAATTATAAGGGTTGCAATCTTGAACGTTCAATTAATAACTTGAAGCGGGGCGGTTAAGATCAAATGGCTTGTAATTATGAACGTTCAAATATCGTTTGGGGTGGGCAAATGAAGTCAAACAACAGGGAAGCACTAACTTTTTATTTTTTGTTTGGGGCTTAGTTACTGCATAAATATTATTATTATTATTTTCGCGATGGTGATTGCAACTTAACATCGAAACAATAAAAATTATAAGGGTTGCTATCTTGAACGTTCAATTAATAACTTGAAGCGGGGCGGTTAAGATCAAATGGCTTGTAATTATGAACTTTCAAATATCGTTTGGGGTGGGCAAATGAATTCAAACAACAGGGAAAACAGTAACTTTTTTATTTTTTTGTTTGGGGCTTAGTTACTGCATAAATATTATTATTATTATTTTCGCGATGGTGATTGAAACTTAACATCGAAACAATAAAAATTATAAGGGTTGCAATCTTGAACGTTCAATTAATAACTTGAAGCGGGGCGGTTAAGATCAAATGGCTTGTAATTATGAACGTTCAAATATCGTTTGGGGTGGGCAAATGAATTCAAACAACAGGGAAGCACTAACTTTTTATTTTTTGTTTGGGGCTTAGTTACTGCATAAATATTATTATTATTATTTTCGCGATGGTGATTGCAACTTAATATCGAAACAATAAAAATTATAAGGGTTGCAATCTTGAACGTTCAATTAATAACTTGGGGCGGGGCGGTTAAGATCAAATGGCTTGTAATTATGAACCTTCAAATATCGTTTGGGGTGGGCAAATGAATTCAAACAACAGGGAAAACAGTAACTTTTTTATTTTTTTGTTTGGGGCTTAGTTACTGCATAAATATTATTATTATTATTTTCGCGATGGTGATTGCAACTTAACATCGAAACAATAAAAATTATAAGGGTTGCAATCTTGAACGTTCAATTAATAACTTGAAGCGGGGCGGTTAAGATCAAATGGCTTGTAATTATGAACGTTCAAATATCGTTTGGGGTGGGCAAATGAATTCAAACAACAGGGGAAGCACTAACTTTTTTATTTTTTTGTTTGGGGCTTAGTTACTGCATAAATATTATTATTATTATTTTCGCGATGGTGATTGCAACTTAACATCGAAACAATAAAAATTATAAGGGTTGCAATCTTGAACGTTCAATTAATAACTTGAAGCGGGGCGGTTAAGATCAAATGGCTTGTAATTATGAACGTTCAAATATCGTTTGGGGTGGGCAAATGAATTCAAACAACAGGGAAAACAGTAACTTTTTTATTTTTTTGTTTGGGGCTTAGTTACTGCATAAATATTATTATTATTATTTTCGCGATGGTGATTGCAACTTAACATCGAAACAATAAAAATTATAAGGGTTGCAATCTTGAACGTTCAATTAATAACTTGAAGCGGGGCGGTTAAGATCAAATGGCTTGTAATTATGAACGTTCAAATATCGTTTGGGGTGAGCAAATGAATTCAAACAACAGGGGAAGCACTAACTTTTTTATTTTTTTGTTTGGGGCTTAGTTACTGCATAAATATTATTATTATTATTTTCGCGATGGTGATTGCAACTTAACATCGAAACAATAAAAATTATAAGGGTTGCAATCTTGAACGTTCAATTAATAACTTGAAGCGGGGCGGTTAAGATCAAATGGCTTGTAATTATGAACGTTCAAATATCGTTTGGGGTGAGCAAATGAATTCAAACAACAGGGGAAGCACTAACTTTTTATTTTTTGTTTGGGGCTTAGTTACTGCATAAATATTATTATTATTATTTTCGCGATGGTGATTGCAACTTAACATCGAAACAATAAAAATTATAAGGGTTGCAATCTTGAACGTTCAATTAATAACTTGAAGCGGGGCGGTTAAGATCAAATGGCTTGTAATTATGAACGTTCAAATATCGTTTGGGGTGAGCAAATGAATTCAAACAACAGGGGAAGCACTAACTTTTTTATTTTTTTGTTTGGGGCTTAGTTACTGCATAAATATTATTATTATTATTTTCGCGATGGTGATTGCAACTTAACATCGAAACAATAAAAATTATAAGGGTTGCAATCTTGAACGTTCAATTAATAACTTGAAGCGGGGCGGTTAAGATCAAATGGCTTGTAATTATGAACGTTCAAATATCGTTTGGGGTGGGCAAATGAATTCAAACAACAGGGAAGCACTAACTTTTTATTTTTTGTTTGGGGCTTAGTTACTGCATAAATATTATTATTATTATTTTCGCGATGGTGATTGCAACTTAACATCAAAACAATAAAAATTATAAGGGTTGCTATCTTGAACGTTCAATTAATAACTTGGGGCGGGGCGGTTAAAATCAAATGGCTTATAATTATGAACGTTCAAATATCGTTTGGGGTGGGCAAATGAATTCAAACAACAGGGAAAACAGTAACTTTTTTATTTTTTGTTTGGGGCTTAGTTACTGCATAAATATTATTATTATTATTTTCGCGATGGTGATTGCAACTTAACATCGAAACAATAAAAATTATAAGGGTTGCAATCTTGAACGTTCAATTAATAACTTGAAGCGGGGCGGTTAAGATCAAATGGCTTGTAATTATGAACGTTCAAATATCGTTTGGGGTGGGCAAATGAATTCAAACAACAGCGGAAGCACTAACTTTTTTATTTTTTTGGTTGGGGCTTAGTTACTGCATAAATATTATTATTATTATTTTCGCGATGGTGATTGCAACTTAACATCGAAACAATAAAAATTATAAGGGTTGCAATCTTGAACGTTCAATTAATAACTTGAAGCGGGGCGGTTAAGATCAAATGGCTTGTAATTATGAACGTTCAAATATCGTTTGGGGTGGGCAAATGAATTCAAACAACACGGGAAGCACCAACTTTTTTATTTTTTTGTTTGGGGCTTAGTTACTGCATAAATATTATTATTATTATTTTCGCGATGGTGATTGCAACTTAACATCGAAACAATAAAAATTATAAGGGTTGCTATCTTGAACGTTCAATTAATAACTTGGGGCGGGGCGGTTAAAATCAAATGGCTTATAATTATGAACGTTCAAATATCGTTTGGGGTGGGCAAATGAATTCAAACAACAGGGAAAACAGTAACTTTTTTATTTTTTTGTTTGGGGCTTAGTTACTGCATAAATATTATTATTATTATTTTCGCGATGGTGATTGCAACTTAACATCGAAACAATAAAAATTATAAGGGTTGCAATCTTGAACGTTCAATTAATAACTTGAAGCGGGGCGGTTAAGATCAAATGGCTTGTAATTATGAACGTTCAAATATCGTTTGGGGTGGGCAAATGAATTCAAACAACAGGGGAAGCACTAACTTTTTTATTTTTTTGTTTGGGGCTTAGTTACTGCATAAATATTATTATTATTATTTTCGCGATGGTGATTGCAACTTAACATCGAAACAATAAAAATTATAAGGGTTGCAATCTTGAACGTTCAATTAATAACTTGGGGCGGGGCGGTTAAAATCAAATGGCTTATAATTATGAACGTTCAAATATCGTTTGGGGTGGGCAAATGAATTCAAACAACAGGGAAAACAGTAACTTTTTTATTTTTTTGTTTGGGGCTTAGTTACTGCATAAATATTATTATTATTATTTTCGCGATGGTGATTGCAACTTAACATCGAAACAATAAAAATTATAAGGGTTGCAATCTTGAACGTTCAATTAATAACTTGAAGCGGGGCGGTTAAGATCAAATGGCTTGTAATTATGAACGTTCAAATATCGTTTGGGGTGGGCAAATGAATTCAAACAACAGGGGAAGCACTAACTTTTTTATTTTTTTGTTTGGGGCTTAGTTACTGCATAAATATTATTATTATTATTTTCGCGATGGTGATTGCAACTTAACATCGAAACAATAAAAATTATAAGGGTTGCTATCTTGAACGTTCAATTAATAACTTGGGGCGGGGCGGTTAAAATCAAATGGCTTATAATTATGAACGTTCAAATATCGTTTGGGGTGGGCAAATGAATTCAAACAACAGGGAAAACAGTAACTTTTTTATTTTTTTGTTTGGGGCTTAGTTACTGCATAAATATTATTATTATTATTTTCGCGATGGTGATTGCAACTTAACATCGAAACAATAAAAATTATAAGGGTTGCAATCTTGAACGTTCAATTAATAACTTGAAGCGGGGCGGTTAAGATCAAATGGCTTGTAATTATGAACGTTCAAATATCGTTTGGGGTGGGCAAATGAATTCAAACAACAGGGGAAGCACTAACTTTTTTATTTTTTTGTTTGGGGCTTAGTTACTGCATAAATATTATTATTATTATTTTCGCGATGGTGATTGCAACTTAACATCGAAACAATAAAAATTATAAGGGTTGCTATCTTGAACGTTCAATTAATAACTTGGGGCGGGGCGGTTAAAATCAAATGGCTTATAATTATGAACGTTCAAATATCGTTTGGGGTGGGCAAATGAATTCAAACAACAGGGAAAACAGAAACTTTTTATTTTTTGTTTGGGGCTTAGTTACTGCATAAATATTATTATTATTATTTTCGCGATGGTGATTGCAACTTAACATCGAAACAATAAAAATTATAAGGGTTGCAATCTTGAACGTTCAATTAATAACTTGAAGCGGGGCGGTTAAGATCAAATGGCTTGTAATTATGAACGTTCAAATATCGTTTGGGGTGGGCAAATGAATTCAAACAACAGGAAGCACTAACTTTTTATTTTTTGTTTGGGGCTTAGTTACTGCATAAATATTATTATTATTATTTTCGCGATGGTGATTGCAACTTAACATCGAAACAATAAAAATTATAAGGGTTGCAATCTTGAACGTTCAATTAATAACTTGAAGCGGGGCGGTTAAGATCAAATGGCTTGTAATTATGAACGTTCAAATATCGTTTGGGGTGGGCAAATGAATTCAAACAACAGGGGAAGCACTAACTTTTTTATTTTTTTGTTTGGGGCTTAGTTACTGCATAAATATTATTATTATTATTTTCGCGATGGTGATTGCAACTTAACATCGAAACAATAAAAATTATAAGGGTTTCAATCTTGAACGTTCAATTAATAACTTGGGGCGGGGCGGTTAATACCAAATGGCTTGTAATTATGAACGTTCAAATAGTTTGGGTTGAGTAAATTAATTTAATTAACAAAGAAAACTAACTTTTTTTTATCAAATGGCCTGAATGAATTGAACGTTGAAAAATAGTTCGAGATGTAAAAATAGTGTACGTGCACGAAAAACAGTAACGGACTTACAAGTGTATTCTGTATCACTTTTCTGAAACAAAAAACAAGTATTAATACAGTAGTTTTAGGTCTGTTGTATTGATGTGATGTTAATTAATATACAACAAACAAGAAATTTTGATTTTGTTGTACACCATTTCTAATTTGAAATCATATTAATTACTTATTTAATAAAACTTGTAGCGGTTGGATTCTTGTATGCACCAATATTTTAGGAATTAGAGAGACAGCTATAAAAAACATATTATATTTATTTTAAATATCGCAGTGGTTACATCCCAAACAACACATTGGTACAAAAAACGTCTAAATGTCCGGCTAATAGACGTTTATTAGACATTAAAACGTTTTTAAACGCGTTATTAACGTTTATTAGACGGACATTTAGACGTTTTTTGTACCAATGTGTTGTTTGGGATTACGTTTCGCTAATTATTATAAAGGCTTCTTCAGATTTTAATTATTATTATTATATAACTTCCTTCTTAAATTCAATATTTTATTTACATTATTTCCAATATTAGAAATAATTTTTTAATTAAATATTTTTTTATAATTAATAAACTTCAATTTTGAAAATTTTAAATCAAAACTAACATATTAGTAAAATGCTTTCAATTATTATAAATATAATTGGATCGGAGTTTAACACACAAAATTAATTAATTACTTATATTTTTTACTCTAAATCATAATTAATAATTAGATTATCAACACAGGAAGCCAATTCAGCATTCTGTATGATCACGGTTCACCACCACTTAACAGAGATTGCTAAGTGAACCACTCAAAAAAATACTTTAAAACTAAGAATAATAAAATACTTTTTGCCTCGTGAGAATTTCATAACCGTACGCTACATTACATTGTCTAGCACGAATAAATAAAAAAAAATTATATTGCCATTTTCTTATATTAAAATACGTGACAAAAGCAACGCAAAGTTAGTATTTACGTATGAACTGTAATGAAAAAATGATCCTTATTTGGTCTAATATCAGAAACTAAAGGTA
Organism: Aquatica leii; assembly: GCA_035610365.1. Taxonomy (NCBI): domain Eukaryota; kingdom Metazoa; phylum Arthropoda; class Insecta; order Coleoptera; family Lampyridae; genus Aquatica; species Aquatica leii. Next base: position 111,710,073 of record CM069435.1, read on the forward strand.
AAAAAATTTAACTTAAAATCATTAAAAAAATTATAATTTTTTTTAAATTCGAAGTGGCAACATTGGTAAACACAGCGTCTCCTTAAGTGGCACACTTCATGGTGTTAATATTTCAAAAGTTGTAAAATATGAAAAATGAAAGATGGTATATGCATATTTACGCATAATTAAACGTTAATATAAATGACACAAAAAGTTATCGTACGATTATTAATTTCACTATAATTTGTTAGAGCGGTGAATCACGAAAATTTAAAACAAAAATTTATTTAGTTGGCTTAGACCACTTGTCGGCGTCATGCAACAACCTTGAAAATCTAAACGCTTTTCTTTACAATCTTTACTAAATATAAATAATGATGTATTATTATTATTTAGAAAAGCATCCGCATATTTTTATTAGTACGCAAATTCGCATTTAAAATTATCTGGATTTATTAGGAAGCTTACCTTACGATGCGTTTTGTTGCGGCTGGATTTCAAAAGCTGCCTAAAATATTCTTAAGTAAAACGCACTTAATATATTTACGATTCGCGCATTAATTTACAGTTATAATTAAATTAATTAAACACAACAGCACTTATTGTTTTAACCCGTACCGACGCGTCTCGCGTTCTTAAGATAATGGTGCGGGGATGACGACGCACCAATGTACCGCGAAAGTATCAGAGGTGCTTTGATTTGTTTTAAAGAATTTCATTGGCGTTGTCTTGCGATTGTTTTTGTTGTGCGGTAAATTTAAATTTCGATGCTTTGGATTGCGTTAAAAAATATAATATATTTATGCAAAGATAAAACATTAATTCAAATTAGGGTTGATAAACAACTCTTGATGGAGTATTATACCGGGTTTGGCAAAATTACTCATTATTAAAATGCAACAAAAAAAATATTTGATTAGAAACAGTTACCTTTTTTATTCTTTTTTTGTTTTCTCTTTTGCTAGATACGAAAAAACCAGAGAATAACTATTTTCAAACAAGTCAAATATCTTTTCAAGAAACAATGATAAACAACTATTTTTACAGAACTATAAAAAAAATTCTTAAAAATAATTTGAAGAAAGTTGCCCAACTAAATTTTTCCTTTGCTCTTCTTAAAATCGTTGCACTCGTCAAGAAAGTCTCTAAAAAGTAAAACAATCAACGTGGTTTGGATTCGTTCGTTTCGTTTCACTTACTTCGTCAAATCTAAAGTTGTGCTCCAATTATCTTTAGGCGACCACCACGTTTGGCGTAAAATTACGGTTCCTTGAGTGGTTGGGTCCCTCTCGCTTGCTATTAGCGCAAGCTAGAATCGAAAAAGCAATCAGTTAGACTAAATTAATAACGATTGTAACCGAAGTAAATTCTAACTCAACAACACAAGGTCCCAATATAGACTTGTAAATTTTCTCCGACACAAACAACATCGGTAAAAACTGATTGGTTAGTGGGGCACGTTTAAAAGTCTTGAGAACTAGCAATCATAGTGTGTTTGATTTCTATGGCGTTGTTACGAAACGTTATAACTTAAACTAAAACATACCTTATCGGGAAGACCATCAGTATAATATTTGGCCATAACCATGATGGGACAATCAACTTTTCCAATATGCCTACTAGTGTCAAATGCTAAACCGTTTTGCTGTAATACATCCGTAACCATAGAGTCATACCATGGCATCCAAGAAAAAATCTATTAAACAGTAGTTAAACTCAACATTCAAAACAGCATTTACCCTTCCTAATGGCCAAAACCATTCCTTGATTTTATCGGATAAAGAAGTAAATGGATCAACTAGAATTAACCCAGTAGGAACTAAGTTTTCTTTCTGCAACTTGGCAACCATGTGTGTGGCAATCGATGCACCCAGTTTATCTCCCATTACGTAATCATCCCCATTGCTATGATTTAGCAACCACTTATACAATCGAATCGAGTCGGCGACCAAACCAGATTCGGTCAAATCCATAACCGAGGAACCCCCATAACCTACATCCAAACTTACATCAAAGTTTCACCAATTAATCGACATACTTCTATAATCAAAGGTGGTGACATTAAAAGTGTTAGGAAGAGTGTAATAAGCTGCCGCATATGAACGTCTATCACCGACTCCACTGTGAAAATATAACATATTTGGGACTGGATTTCGGTTATACAGTCTGTAACTCGACTCTAAACTTATATTCCACGTTCCTAATGTAATATTCTCAATTTTATTAACTTCAATGTATCTATGGGAAAACGTTTTCTTTCCATTATAATACTGGTTGCTATCTTCATGAGCAATCTTTTTGTATAGATAACTGGGACTTCTAACTAATTAAACCAAAATTAAATACTAAGAATCAGAAGTGTTAAAAAATTACCAGGGTGGAAAATGAGGTTACGCTGAAGTACTAAACACTAACGGTAATGCAACAAAAAGTACCATTGTAATTAAGAAAATTAGGATCCAGCTAAAAATGCGTTATTAGAAAGGTATTTAGTGTGACGTAGTTACGTACAGAGATAAGCATGTATACCGACAGCAGTTGCGACATCCTTTGCTCGTGCATTTGTTGCAAATCCAGTTTTTAAATTTACGATATAAACGAGGCAAGGAAAATATGCATTTGTAGGAACGATAGTCCTCATCCTTTTCATACCCGAGAAGAGATTCTTCATCGGGATGATCTTTGTCGTAATTATTTTCTAAAATTTAACGTTTAAGTTAAATTATTATTTTTTTGATTTTATACCTGGAAATACTAAGCTACACTCGAGGAAACAACAAGTCAATTTTAAAAATTTTGAAAAATTGCATAATTTTGCGTATTATTTTTTTTTTTGGTTAAGTTTCAGTACCAACTTAAATTACATTTTTGGGCAAATTCCCCAGTTTCTAACCTTAAATCTCGTATAATTTATTTTAGCATAAATACGCCACTTGCAAAACCTTGCGAAATAAGTAAATTTATCCAAAAATGTCTTGTTGCGAGCTAGAACTGGCCCTTTTAATCCGTAAAATAAATTCGCAATATTTACTTTAAGGTTATAAATGTATTTTCAGCCACGATAAAAGTTAAAGCTGATGCCGAAGAAACAATCGAAGCTCCATACCTACAATACAAAGGTACCGATTAAATCGAAACTGAAAAGATTCTACAACTGGCTACGTTTTGTGTGGTGCCACAGTCGGGCCAGGAAATGTCGAAAAATAACGTTCCTGACATTGTAAGCACCGTTGTATCGATAATAATTATAACCGAACTTGCATTTGCAGTTTTCAACAACACGTAGTGTTTCGTCCAAGTACTATTATGAAATTTTTCTGAATTTTAACATAACTCGTTGTTTTAGTAATCAACACACATGAGTCGTACAATGCCGTTATAGAGTTCAGAAAGTCGTACGATTTAACAACGTATCATAAACCTAAAAATATGTTCGTCGTCGTGAATAAAACGTTTAACATAACGTTAGGTTTGTGGAGCTTGACTCCACATAAGCACGAAGACCAATATAAACCTACAGTCAATGATCCGTACCTATTATATTTCCACGATTTTACCGGTGATCGTCGAACTTACACGGATGTTTATAATGAACTGTTGAAAAACTTTCATGTGATAGTGTTTGATTATCGCAGTACGTAACTAACTTTACTATTACAACGAGGAATATAACTATAATTCGTTTGGTTTATGGTTATGCCGATTCATTTCACGGTAAATTATCCGAAACAGATTTAGTCAATGACAGTGTGCAGCTTTATAAATGGTTAAAACAAAATACGAATTCTAGCATTTATGTTTGGGGCAATCAGTTAGGGGCTGCAGTAGCAGCACATACTGTCGTAAAATTACAGAAGGAACAAATCGAACCCGTCGGATTGATTCTGGAAAATCCGTATTTATCAATTGGTCATTACTTAGAACAGAATTGGTTTATTGCTAATGTACGGGACCATTCGTTATAATGGGATTTTAATTATTGTCTTTGCAGGTGGTTTCTTACACATTCTGGTACAAACAAACAATTACCAATCCCCTGCACGAAAAGGATTTAAGTTTTTCTATCATTCACAATATTTTGAGTATTAATTCTCCTATTATGTTCGTTCTTTATGGGAATCACAGAAATCCTTTCGATGCTTATGATGTTAAAAATGAGTCAATGAGCTGGTACCATAAAGTTTTTGTAGGTTAATTCTGGGTACATCTCGTATTCTAATTTTAAGGGTGATGAAAAGCATGTTCGAGTACAGGCTGATGTATCTTATTACTTTAACTACAAGGGAGAAGATGTGGGTTCATTCTCAGCAACGATCAGGTTTGTTTACCTAGTCGACAACTGATGATTCTAATGAGTTTTTTTTAGCAATTTTATTAGAGGATGTACCAAGTATCGTGAAGATCAAAATAAATTGTAACGTGTTTTAATAAATATTTTCTCCTATCTGTGTTGATTTACTCTGTATATTTTATTTTAAAACATTTATATTATGCTGCCATCTTTTAGTATAAATTCGAAATTTTGAGTGCTTTTTTAGTTCAGCCATTATTGAACAGGTGGCAGGCATTTTATTCTTCAAACGATTTTAATTGGTACAAACAAGTTTGAAAAACGTGATTTAAATGGACATTTGCCTTAAATATAAATAAACAAACATGTTTCAATAAAGTTTATATTACTAAACAAAAACACAGAAATGTTAAAGTTGTATTAATTCCATTATACAAATTTAAATTGTTAGTTAAATACTCTTTGGTTAAACTTCGAAACTGATCCGAGAAGTTAGTAAATGTTCTACTAACTTTAAATTGTTATTAAATACGCCTTCAACTTAACAAAGTGTCTTAAACATCAAAATAATTGTTAAATAAAACTCTTTCAATTTAATAAATCTATTATGATAAGCTACAAGAGCATAAACATTTGCACCACGCCAACCCTAGACGCCAACAATAATAATAATTAGTAGTCGCCGCGCCCAGTATTCCTCCGCGCCGGTTGGATGCGCGCGAAGAAGAAACCCCTAACATTCGGCCATCCTGAAACAGTTTAATGCCCTCATTAATCACCTGTGTATCATGATTCTAGGAGATCGATTAGATCTAAACGATCGACTTCCTCGTCATCGCCGTCGCTTTTGTCTGAGATCGCATTCACGCCAGGATAACGCCTAAAGGGAGTAAACCGCCACGGTCGCCTGAAACCGTTTATAACCCCTGACGCCTTTGACAGTTTCAACCAAATACCTGTCATGTGCTAGCACTTTCGTTACGCGGTACGGCCCGTCGTATTTGTTTGACAATTTGTGACTTACGCCGATATTAGCTTTTGCAGTAGCTGCATTACGCCACAGCACTAAGTCGCCCACCTTAAAGCGAGTAGCACGCTTACGCTTTTATCGTATTGTGCTTTCATACGCCTTGCAGCCCTTTGTATATTTGCGCCCGCCGTTGCACGGTCCGCCTGTAGCCTTGCGCCCGCCTTCGCCTCCCCAGCAATAGCATCAAGGTCGTCACCCTGTGCCACCACCTGAAGTGCAGAGATTACTGTTAGGCGGATCACCGTATCGCCGTCTCTCATGACAGTATTCGCCATCTCTGCGGCAGTTGCCCTACCAGGGACACTCGTCGTGCCCGCCGAACACCCACTGTCGTTCGCACCAGTGTTGCTTGCAAGCCCACCGTTGGCCAGATCGGCTATCATACCGTGACTATGAGAAAACATCAGGTGAGCAGGAGAGAAATGCGTGCTCGCGTTGACTGTATTATTTAGGCCCCAGACAACGTCGGGCAGCTTCTCGTCCCACCGACCTTCTGTCTCTACGCTCGTCGCCAGAGCCTGTATAATCGTGCAATTTGATCGTTCCACCTGACCCGAGGTGTTGCGACAGCATTCAAGACGTGCCGCACGCCATACGCCCTACTAGTGAATGCCAGTCCTCTGTCGCTTACTACCCGCCGAGGATACCCAAACTCATTGAACACCTCCTTCAGCTTGTTGATCGCCTCAGTTGACCTCAAACTTTTGGTTGGCTTGGCAACCACAAACTTCGTAAACCCGTCGATCACTACGAGGATGTACGAGTCGTAGGGTATCGGTCGCCGTTCTATTGGATGTAAGTAACCTTCGCCCCGCCCATGGTCGCCTTTTGCAAATGCGCACCTCAAGCACGATTTAACATACTTACTCACAAACCGCCTTATTCTAGGGAACCAAAAGGTCTCCTGTAAGAGCGCTAAACACCGTTCATACCCTGAATGCCCGACATCGTCGTGATGTTTCCGTAGCATCCCAAACCGAGCCATCTTTTATCTTATAATTTGCCTTGACGTCAGGATCGGCTGGACCAGACATTAGTGCCGCCATTATAGTCTGTACTTTTGGATCCTGCAGCTGTACTGTGAAAAACCAATCCTCGTCCGCCATCGACACCACATTAACGCCAGTCCTTACTATCGTCTCGCCAAAAGGGTTTCTGCTTAACGCATCTACGTGTTGCATGCGCCCGCCGGCTCTGTATTCTACCTCAAAGTCTAACTCCTGAATAGTTAGCTACCACCTTGCAATACGGGGCACTAAATCCCGTTTAATGAGGGTTGCTCTCATCGCCACGCAATCTGTGATAACCTTAAACCGCACTCCTAACAAGTAAATCTGAAAGCGCCTTATAGATTCTACAACCGCCAAGGTCTCCAGTTCATAACTATGGTACACCTGTTCGGTCGCCGTAGTTATTCTACTGTAGTACTCGACGGGTTGCAATACTCGCCATTTTCCTTTGCCCTGATCATACCTAAGATTACCTAACATTTTATTTATGATGCGCTGAAATACAGTTGGAAAGTTAGCAAGGCCAAAAGGAACTCAAAGATATTTGTACTGGCTATCCGGCGTCACAAAGGCAGTCTTATCCACTCAATTAGTATGCATTGGCACCTGATAATACCCTTGAGCCATATCTAAAGTAGTAAAGTACCTTTTATTCGCCAACCGATCTATTTGATCAGATATTAATGGTAGTAGATACCTGTCTTTGACAGTTATAGCATTTAACGCCCTATAATCAACAAACAACCGCATGTCGCCAGACTTTTTCAGCACCAACACAATAGGACTAGCATACGCTGACTGGCTTTCCCGTATGACGCCTTCTTCTGAAAGAGATTGGACCTTTTGACGTACTACTTGACGCTCCGACAATGACAACCTATAGGGCCGGTAATATATTGGCACATCAGTGGTTAGCTTAACTTCCATTTCGCCCAGGCCAGAAAAACAATGCGCCTTGTTTTGTAATAATGTAAACAACCGCCTCTTACAGTCATCTGATACTCTACCTACATTCGCGCATGTCAAGTCAAGCATGCATGGTTTATTAATACTTTTACATATATTCACCTTTACTAGCACCCCATGTCGCCCATGTTGTTGATAGATACCTCTTGTATTGTCCCACACGCCAGGACGTAAACCATGGAACGACGCCCATCGGAGTACCACTTCGCCGAAGTTTTTACATACTCACCTGGATAACATCTTCCGCTAAAACCACCGGACGCCGGGGTGGTTCGCGTTCGAGTGTCAATTGCGTAAGAATGTAACTAACGTCATCTTGAGTCGTCAGCACTCCCTTTCCGCCTCGCACCCCCAGCGTGACGTTAGGACTCTTAATCGCTGGCTGACCTAGCAACAACTCGATTTGCCCCATGCCAGACTCAGTTTCTAACGCCGTGATGTCCAATTGAAACCCACTCATCACCAGAGTGATTTGTACGCACCCGTTGCTAGTGGCTACATCACCGCCAAACCCGCATAAGGTTATCAGCAGCAGAACAATCCACAGGTAGTGCTAAACGCCTCGCCGTGTGTCCTGCCATAATATTTTGTTTGCTACGAGTATCAATATATACGCGTACCGCCCCGTCATTGACATACGCCGTCTGTTTAAAAAATGAATTGCTTGGAGTGATTCATAATCTCACTTGCGTTTGTCCTTTGAGCAGTTTGCAGCCTAGTGGCCTGTTCCGCCGCAACGCCTGCACCTGTCTACCCTAGGCTTTGAACAGTCTCGGCTCATGTGATCGCCAAGCTTCTGGCAGTTGTAACACCTCACCGTATCTTGGGTTGGTAAGCGTCGTTTGATATCCGCCACACAAATTTTAGACGCCATGGTTCGAGCCGTCGCCGTTGCAGGCGCAGCCATTTCGCCCACCTGGTAGCTGTTTAGCCCCGCCTGAAAGTTGTGATATAGTACCTCCGGCAGGCTAGCACAAACGCCGTGTGCACTTGCCCGCAACTCCATTGGTAAGTCACGAAACGGCATTTCCCCCTGAAACGCCAACCCTTGCATACAATGCCAGTGTAGCATGGTAATATGCAGTCAGCGTCTCAGAGTCAGTCTTACACCTCGACATCATTTCTCTGAGCATGACAGCGAAATCACGTCGCCGTGGAAACGCCGCTGCCACTTTTGTTTTCCACTGCTCTCACGACAGGTTATAATTCTCAAGGCGTTGATGCCAAGTTTTGGCAGTTCCCGCCAGGTTCGCTTGTATATAAGTTTAACTTTATTCATTGCCATTTGGCTTACAAATTTGGTCGTGTTGTCTATACATATATATTACATTTTCTTATCCCTTCTCCCCCCTTAACTGTTTCCTTCTGCTCCATACTTCCTCCATCCATTCCGCTCCTTTTCCGTTTTCATCTAAGATATCCACTGTTTTCATCACCTCTTCTCTTAGCTCCCTGCATCTCTTTCTCATGTGGTTAAGATCTTCCTTTTCTTCTCCACACAGCCTGCACAACTTTTCTGGTTCTTCCTTCCAATATTTGTTTCCTAACTCCTCGTTGCCACATCTGAACCTTGCCACCATTTTTTTTCTTTTGTTGCTTTTTATCTCACTGTCTTTTAAATATTCCGGCACCCCTTCACCCTTGATATCTTTATAATTCCTATTATATCTGCTCTCTTTTATCTTTGTCCATCTTTCTTGTTTTTCGATGTCTTTATCTTTCCTTATTATTTCTTCCTTTATCCCTACTCCCTCTTCTCTTAATCTCTCCACTTCTTCACTCGCGTACCCGTTTCTTTTGTAATACTCTTCTCTGCCCTCCTGCCCGTACTTTACTTTCCCTCCCTTTATCTCTTTCCAACATTCTTGCAGAATTTTGCAATCTGTTCTTTCCCTCATTTCTTCCTCGTATTTTATTGCTCTTTTTCCTGTCTCAATCCTTATTTTTTCTATCTGAACCTCCTCTCTCACAATATACCCCGGTGTATCCCTGTCCAATCCTAACACCCATCTCCAGTATTTTTCCTATAGCCCCTCTACCTCCCTCCACTCCTTCCAGCCCCATATTTCCGCTCCATACATTACCACCCCCTTTATTAATTTTTTGAACAGCAATTTTCTTTTTTTTTATATCCATCTTGAATATTCTTTCCCCCACACCCCATACTTGTCCTATTAGCCTGTTTCCTTTCTTCACCCTTTCCTTTATGTGTTCTCCCTCTTTATTATCCTGTTTCATCGTGTAGCCCAGGTATGTAAATTCCTTCACTTGTTGCACTTCCTCATCACTCCATCTCCACTCCTCTCTTTTTCTTTTCCCCCTTCTTTTCTAAATATCATTATCTTTGTTTTCTCCGTGTTTACTTCCAATTCTTTTTTTTTTTTATATATTTTACTAGCGTTTTCATCATCTCTTTCATTTCCTTTTCCTCCTTAGCCACCAGCACTATGTCATCCGCATACGCCAACGACCATACCTTAGCTTTCCCTACCACTATCCCTCCTGTCTGTTGTCCTCTCATTGTCTCTTCCAGATCCCCCGTATATACCGAGAACAGGCTTGGGCTCAGTGGACATCCCTGCCTCAACCCTCTCTTTGTTATGAATTTCTCACTCTCTTCCCCATTCACTTTAACCCTGCTTCTCGTTTCTTCGTATATTTCCTCTATTCTTTGTATTAATCTTTCATTGATTTTTTCTTTTCATATATTCCCACAGGTTTTCCCTATTCACTTTGTCAAAAGCAGCTTTTAGGTCTACGAATAGTGCTACCATTTTCCTCTCTTTTTTCTAGTTCTTTATTTGCTAAGTGTTTCATTATATATATGTTGTCTATCGCCCTTCTTCCTTTTCTGAATCCCGCTTGTCCGTCTGGTACCAAACTTCTTTCCTCTATTTCCTTCTGTAATCTTTCTAGCAGTATTGTCGCGTACAATTTGTATGCCGAGCTCAGTAATGTTACCCCTCTATAATTCCCGACTTTCTTTTTTTCGCCTTTTTTATGTATTGGGCATATTATTCCCTCTCTCCATCTTTTTGGGAATCTTTCCCCTTTCCATATTTTGTTTATTATTTCCGTCATCCTTTTTGCTACATTTTCTCCCCCGTATATCCACTCTTCTCCTTGTATCCCATCTTCTCCTGTCGCCTTTCCTTTTTTTATATTCTTTATTGCTTCTATTACTTCTTCCTCCCTTATTCTATCCCTCTCTCCTTCTTCTTGTCTTACTACCGCGTCTTTTCTTTTTTCTTTTTCCTGCTTTTGTTCTTCCCTCCCAACAGGTTCCGAAAATATATCTCCCATTCTTTAATTTTTATTCCCTTTGTCGTCCTGTTTTTTTCCTCTGCTTCTTTAGGTACTTCCATACATCTTCTTCCGTTTTTATTCCTTTAATCTGCTCCTCTTGTTTCTTTTTGTTTTCCTCCTTCTTTCTGTCGCATGTTTTTTTGTATATTTTTACTGCTTCTTTGTATTCTTGTTTTTCTTTCTTCCCTTTTTCCACTGTCTTAATGCTCTTCTTGCCTTTTTCTTTGCTTCCTTGCATTCCTTATCCCACCATTTCTTCCATCCAGTTTTCTCCCCCTTCCATTTTCTAAATCTCACTCTCTCTGTTCCTTTCTCCATCATCTCTCTCATTTCCTCTACACTTTCTTGTAATTCCTTCCCTATCCATACCGTTTTCCTTATTCTCTCTTTACATCTTTTTATACTCTCTTCTGTTCACTTTTTTTTAGTTATGTACTTCTCCTCTTCCTCTCTCTCTTCTCTTTCCCTTCCTTCCATTGTCAATTCCAGTGGTTGATGGTCTGACTCTACTCTTTCTCCCACCTTAAATGTCTTTACCTTTTCTGCGGCCTCTTCATTTGTCATTACAAAATCTATTATTAATTCTCCCCTTCTTCCTATGTACGTAAATTCCCCCTTTCCATCATCTTCTCTGTTCCCGTTCATTATTTCCCACCCTTTTTCGTTGCATAATTCCAGCAGTTCCTCTCCCTCTTTATTTATCACCTTGTCCTTTGTTTGTCTCTTTCCCGTCCCTTTTCTTTCTTGTATTCCTCCCTCTTCCCCTATTCTTGCGTTGAAGTCCCCTCCTACTATTATCAATCCCTCTTCCCTCTCTTCTATCATCTCTTCTAAGTTTTTCCTGGTCTCTTTCATTCTACTGCTATAAACCGTCACCACTTTTATTTTTGTTTTTCCCCACTGCATGTTCCTTTCTACAACTCCTCTTCTCTGTTGCACTTTCTCCTTCTTTTCCTGGTTCAACTATTTTTTTCTTATTCCCGTTATTATCTCCCCCTTTGCTCTCCCTTTTTTCTTTTCTCTTTCTGCACGTTGCACCACCCACTCAAATTCCTTTGGCAACTCTTTTTCCCACCACTCCCATTCTTTTTCTTCCATCCATGTTTCCTGTAATCCCACTACATCCTGTTCCTTGATGTACTTCCAGAAATCATGTTCCTTGTTTTTTATTCCTGCTACGTTCCAAAACAATACTCTCAACTCACTCACCTCCCCCTGTGCTTCTTTGCCCTTTAGTTTTTTGCCTTTTGGTTCCCCACTTTCTCTTCTCTTTCTCTGCACAGTCCCCTATCCTTGTCGTTCCATATGTATCTGTTTCTGTCTATCTCCATTTTTCTGTACCGTACCCATACTCTTTTTCCTTCCGCTCTTCTTTCCATCGCTATGTTCATTATTTCTCTTTGCACTCTTCTTTCCTCCCATGTTAAATCGTGACTTATATATATTCTTGTATTCTTTAATTTCTTCTTCTCCTCCATTACCTTCTGTTTTTCCTCCCATCCTCCGATTTCCGCCACCACCATCTCATTTTTTTCTCTTTGTTTATTACTGTCACTTTTTCACCTCTACTTTTACATTTAATTTTTTTCCAGCATCACTGCTAAATCTTTTTGTGGTTTTTTACTTCTCCACCCCTTTTTCACGATATTATTTTTTCTTTTCCATCTTTCCTCGTCTTCCGCTTTTTCTCCAGTTTTTCTATTCTCTCCACCAGTTTCTCTTTTTCTTTCTCCCACTTCTTTTCTCTTTCTCCCATTTCTTTTTTCATTTCTTTAATTTCTTGTCTTATTCCTTGCATATTTTCTTCCATCTGTTTCATCATTTCCTTCATTAATTCTTTTAACTCCTCCATTTCTTTCCTTCCTTCTTCTGTTCTTGAGGTTTTTCCTTCGATTTCTTCAGTTATCTTTTTAATGTCCGGTGATCTTATTGTTTTCGTTCCTTTTTCGCGCGCTTGACCTTTAATCTAGTCCGCGATATCCGCTCGCCTTCGTCTACGTTATCTGAGCCACCTTCACATTCCTCAACACGCACACGTAAATTAATTGCTGTAAATCACTTTAAATTACACAAAACTCCGCACTACTATTAAACTATTAAACACGTCCTCACTCAATTACCTTCAAAATACGACTGCGATCAGGTGTTTGACAATTTATTTGAGGACGCCGAGAACAATGCCAATAAGCTTCTGATTGAGATAAAGATGCCTAGATTATGTGGCAGGCAAACGAATAAAAATAGAAGTAATTCGGTTCCCTCGTCTCAAAGAGTAAAAATAAAATAATAAATCTTTTTTTTACTTTTGAGTTTTGAGGCTTTTAGGCGCCTTTGGCGCCGTCGTGCACCACACGACTTTGCCCTTATGTACGTCGCAGGCCTGGATTCACAGATATAAAAGCCCTCACACAAATTGTGCACAAATAAACGTTTGAGTACCTCTGTCTCACACCTTTTTTAAATCTTATCTTATTTTTTCGGAAATCGTATCGAATTTTTATCAATTCCTTTATCGTTCCTCTTATTGTCCAAATTTAAAGTGTTAGTTTAGTCGATTTTTAGCTTGAGGAAATGTCGTACAGTGACTTCTTAATAACGTGCGCTTATTATTGGGCTTTGTTTTTAATTCCCTTCGTTATCTACGTGGTGATTTTCGAAGATGCTGGTAAAAATAAGAGAAATAAATCACCTGGTAAGATTTTTTTCACGACCTAAATGATGCTTCAAGTGTTTCTGTTTTCTTATCATTGTTTACAAAAAAATTATCTTTATCCTATGAAATAAAATTACTGATTGGTTTTAAAATAAAATAATAATTTCAGATTCTTATTATGTAGTAAAGAGACTGCTGGCCGTCCCTACAATCAATAAACTTAAACGTAGATTAAAAAAAGCGCAGTTAATCACAAATGAAACGATTCAAGAACAACCTAGAAAGCTTGTTGGCGAAGATGTAAGTTTAACAACCGCACGACCAAATCTAAGTTTTGATTGCAGAAAACAAACACGCAATTTTTCTATGGCGTAGACGAATCCGGGAACTCGTTGTATTTGAAATTAATTCTGAAGAAGCATCGGCAAGCAGAGGTGATTTTGGTTCTGAACGTGAATGGAAAAAATTATACATTTCCTAGTAAGTATCTGATTGTATTAAAGCTCGTTCACGCTGGTTTACTTTAGACGAAGAAAAGACACTGATGTGTAACGTGGGAGGTCAAACGTGGCATGCTGGTGGATTAACGCTGAAATTTATCGAACCGCTCCGTCGTGTTCGAATAACTTTTAAAGGGTTACTGAGACCTGGTTCGGGAAACACGGTGCATGTTGAATTCAGCTTCCTGTACGTAACCATCAAACACCTAAACGATAACTGATGAATTGTTGCAGATGGACTAGTGCAAGCAAAGCTTTCTACTACCCCCAAGATGTACCAACCGCGGTACTTTCAGATGCTCTTGCGAAAGAGCGGTGGAGAAACGGTGAATGGATTAAGATGTTGTACGAAGCCATCGTTGATTTTGATTTAACATTACAATGGTTGTCTTTTAGGGGAGACGAGAAGGGGTACGAGCAGTACGGTGTTTTACGCGGTTCAGTAACTCACGGTTTTTCCAAAGTTGAGTTGTATTTGCGAGGATTTAGAAAACGGTATTGGGGTAGAGCCGAGCACTTGACTCAACATAGAGACTTTTCGCTTTTTGTAATTGGCGAAGATGGACTAGCGTTAAATATTGGTGTTAAATCGTATTGTAACGGCTGTGACGAGTAAGTTTTATCTTAATCTCAATAAAATCTACTTTGGGTGTTACAGATTAAAGTATGGGTCGCTTTTGGACAATGTGGGTGAAGTTTTTCCAGTTACTCAACACGACGTTGGTTTAGAGAACGTCGATCAACACAAAGTTTCATCAAATCTAATATTGCATTTAACAGGTAAGTGCAAACTTAAACGGGTTATCGTTGATTCGCAATTTTGCAGCAAAAAAGTCTTATAAGTGCATCGTCTCCCAGCTAATAAAAAATGCTGTTGTTACAAAAGGCAACGGTTGGGCGTTAAACATAGTTCCGTGTAAATTTATCATTAACGCTCAACAAGGTGAAGGTTTTGTTAGTTTTTGGCAATTGTCGCATAATACCATAAAACCGTACCTTAGACCGAAACCTTTTGTCACATCGTTGTCCGACCAAATGGTTCAGGACGCATCATTAGCTGGAGAAAAAGCAAAGTACCTTGCTTTGGCGTTGTTAATAAAACCACGTAATGTAAGTACAAAACGCCAAATAAGTTACATAGTAAGTATACCAAATTTTGTTTATTTCAAGAGGTGGTTCGTCTAGCGCTTCTGCACTGTGGTCTCCTTGGTCCTTTTGTGCACCTCTGGTTTTTTAGTTCCTCATCAGTTCTGTTTCGTCAATAAGGTCCAGAAGGGGATTTTTTCAACTCATCATCGGTCAGCTTTGGTTTTCCGAGAATCGTTGTGCGTTGCATTTGATACGCTTCGCATTTGCACAGCAGATGCTGCGGAGCCTGGTCGTCCTCCAAGCATCCGCCGCATAGAGGGCTGATTTGCAGTCCCATTTGATGCATATGTTTGTTAAGGCCACAGTGTCCTGTAATTAGTCTCGTGAGTTTCTTTAATTTTTGTCGACTTATGCTTGATAATGCTGTTTGAGTGTTTATTTGTTTATTTTATTGCGTTTCGAAGAGCAGCGAATCCTTTTTGCAGCATGATGGGATAAATTCCATCGGCTCATGGAGACTGAAAAGGTTTAAACGTATTTATTCCCCATTCTAGGTTTTCAGAATTGATTATTTTTCTCGCTAAGTCTCAATTCCTTTTGGGTGCCCGAGTCTGTAAACTTTCCGTTTTCGGTCAGCAAAGAACCAATGTTTCCAGTGCGGCCTTTGCTCAGAGCCTTTTGGAGTTGAGAACTTGTAGGTTCGTTTTCTACGTCCCTACAGTGCCTTCTCCATGAGTCTCTTTTTGCCTTTTTTATGACATTGTTGTATGTTATCTTGTTTGGGGTTCGTTTGACAGTTTTTGGGCAGCTTGCTTCAAATGCAGATTTTAATGAATTAACAATACTATTCGTCATTAGTTCTAGCACGTGCGTTGATCTTGCAACTGTGGGACAGTCCCTGATTTGGCCCGCTAAAGTTTCGTTGAACAAATCCCAGTCGGTTTTTCTCGGGTTTCTGTATTCCATTACGAGTTCCCTGTCTGATTCAATGTTGAATCGAATGTATCTATGATCAGATAAAAAAGGTTCCTCTGATACATGCCACATTTTTATCGCTTTGCTCGCTTTTGAACTAGCAAGCGTAAGGTCAATAAGTTCACTGCGCGACACGGTTATGAATGTGGGCGCATCTCCGTTATTTATTATGTCTAAGTAGCCTTTTTAAAATAAATTCTAAAAGTTTTTCACCTCTTGGATTTGTGTTTGTGCTCCCCACAAGGTGTGGTGTGCATTAGCATCGCATCCGAGAATCAGCGGTTTGTTGGCCCCACTGTAAAATCAGCCTGTGGATTACCTCCGGCGGCGGTGATCCTCTCTGGTCGTAGGGGAAGTAACCGGATCCGATAATGAACTCCCTACAGATATTTTAGCTGCCACTAGGTCTCTAGAACATAGATCCCACAGTGGCATTAAGTTTAATGCATTTTTTATAATAATGCATGTGCGAGGGTTGTGCACAGGCTAGGCCGCAAGCAGCCATCTGCCTGGACAGTTCAGCCCTTTTATTATTCCCTTGGGGATCCATGGCTCCTGGACAAGGGCAATGTCAATATCGTGTGTTGCGATATAAGCTGTCCTTTTTGGAGTCGGCCAGCGCCCGGAGAGTAATCTTTGAAAACTTAAGGTGCAATTCGTTAGTTGACGCTTCCACCTTCTCCCAAGATCCCTTGTCCATAAACAGGACGTATTGGGTTCCTTTAGGATTTGGTTTAGAGTTAACTACCGGCCACGTTTCGGTACTGATGTTGTTCTGTACCGATATTCTTTTCAATAGGGTGGCTGGTTCAAGTGCTGTTCCCGGGACCCAAGTGATAACTTTCTTGGGTGCAGGAAGGTCTTTGAGATAAATAATCTCTAGTTCCCTATCCTCTCCCAGTGGTTTCTTAATATTTGACGTGCCGACTAGCCACTCTCTGGTTGCTTCGTCTGCGCACGTTATTTTCAGAAATCCCTCGGATTCTTCAGGACTGATGGTGTTTTCAGGGAACCCTTTTGGTATAATTGCAAGAGCAATTCTCGTCAGAGTGTCCCTGAATTTCTTTTTTTGGGTTGCTTCGACCCCTCGACTCCGCTTTGCCGGTCGTTTCTGCGACAGCGGTGTGCTACTGTTAGAAAGGTTGCGTTTTTGCGCCCCTGTTCCGACAGTTGCGTGCGCCGTCTGGTGTCGCTGTTGCGTTCCTGACGTGCCCGCTTTTGCTTCTTGTATAGGTGGGTTTCGCTCTCGCGTCCCCGCCATTAAAGTGGAACCGGTTACCTGCGCTTCCGATTCTCTTTGTTTTTTAAGCTTTCGCCTTGCCGCCCCCGAAAGCTTTTTGGGCTTTTCGGGTTCGCGCTCAGCGTCAGCCGTTATTTTTGGGTTCTGCTCAAAGTCCCCGTCTTTTTTTAAATTTAAATTTTTAGTCGATGGTTCCATATATGTTCCCACGAGTGCCGAGGAAAAGAAGGTCGCCGTGCGCAGTGCCCCGATACGCACGAAAGGCTATATACAACGGGGTTCGCCTGGTGCCCCGAGGTTGGAACCGTTGACGGCTGGTCTTCTATTTAGTCGCGCATCTTTCGGCCTGGTCCTCTCCACCTTAGATTTACGTTTTTGATGAGGTTGTCTCCTCTTGGTCCGGACAATTAAGCCAAGACCCCCCAACACCGCTTGCTCGTGAGACATGTCCACAGCAGCAAGACCCTCCTATCCACCACCTGGAGACGCGCCCGATAGGGAGCTCAACCCACGGGTTTCAGAGAGTTGGTAAAACGAACGAATTTTCTTAGGTTACTGGAAGCTTCTTGTGCTCTCATTTGAATTGGTTTCGAATAGGAATGCTCATCCCTGACCTGTGTTTCTTGCGATAAAAATGCTTGTTTCAAGCGATCTAGTGATATTCTTTCTTTGTAACCCTTTACTTTTAGAATGAAGTATTTTTCATATCTTCGGACAACTTCATATGGGCCGTCGTAGGGTGCAGTCGAACTTTATCTATTCGAACGAACACATGTGTTGCAACGTTCAAGTCCGGGTGGACATAAACCTTTTGTGTCGCATAGTTACTTGCGGGTACTGGTCTAATCTCCGACATTACTCTGCTAAGCTGTTCGGCAAATTCAGTTTGGTGTGTTTCAGTTGTTGATGCATGGAGTAACTCTCCCGGTAGTCGCAGAGCTGTTCCGTACACCAGTTCTGCTTATATACATTTTAGATCTTCCTTATACGAATTTCTTAAACTTAATAACACTGTTGGTAGCACATCTGTCCATCGCACATTATTGCAGTTTTTAAACTACGGTGAAATCTTTCCACAGGTCCATTCGCTTGGGGATGATACGCAGTTGTCTTTATGTGATGGTGTTAGACTTCTAAATAGGTCGCTTTCAAATTGCCTACCGCGGTCTGTTGTGATCTTATGAAGGATTCCAAATCTTGATATCCAGTGTATATACAGGTTTTCTGCTACGGTGGCCGCTGTTACTTCTTTAACGGGAATCGCCTCGGGCCACCTGGTGTAGCGGTCGATGATGGTTAGCAAATACCTGTGATCCCGAGATGGTGGCAATGGCCCCACTAAATCAACATGTATGTGCGCAAACTTATGATCGGGAGTTCGTATTGCCTGCATTGCCGTCTTGGTATGGCGGTTGACTTTTGCTTTTTGGCATGCAATACACTCCTTCGTCCACTTTAAGATGTCTCCGTTAGCTCCTGGCCAAACAAACCTGTCCAATATTAAGGCTATGACACCCAACTGCCTTTCTTGCCTTGGTGATAGTTTATCATGCTTTTGTTGTGTATGTAAGTAAGAGGTTTGTGATCCGTAAATACTGTGAATTCTTTTCCTTCTAAGGAATGTTGAAAGTGACTTGAATAAACTGTAGTTCCCTATCGTAATTGTTGAAGTTAACTTTCTTGAAAAGAAGGATATTGGTTTATCTCCTGCTACTGTGTGCTGTTGAAGTACTGCTCCAATTGCAGAATCAGATGCATCTGTGTATAGACTAAGATGGGCATCTGCCTGTGGGTACACTAATTCTGTAGGAGCGTCAAGTGCTTCTTTAACTTCGTCGAAAGCTTTAGTTGCCGAATCGTTCCACTCGATGATTTGGTTTTTACTGGTGCAATTGGCTAATAAGTTTGTCAGTGGCTCCTGTAATTTAGCTGCATTTGGTATTCATCTGCGGTAGAAGTTCACCATTCCCAGGAATTTTCTAAGTTGCTTAATAGTGCATGGCAAGGGGAACTTTCGGATTGCAGAAACTTTCTCAAGTAGTGGTTTGATACTTTTTGCCATTACTAACACGCTCAGAAACTCCACCTCACTAGCACCGAATACGCACTTGCTAACATTTATCACAATTCCGTATTCGTTTAATCTCTGTAGGACTGCTTTAACATGCTTTTTGTGTTCCTCTTCTGAATCAGATGCGATCAATATATCGTCCACATAAACGTACGCAAAGGTGAAATCTCGACAGATTTGATCGAGGAATATTTGCAATGTCTGTGCCGCATTTCGCAAACCGAATGGCATTTTGACATACTCGTATAGCCCAAAAGGTGTCGTTACTGCTGTTTTAGGTAAATCTTTTGGATGGATGGGTATTTGATGGAACGCTTTTGTCAAGTCAATTTTTGTGAACACACTCTAGTCCTTCAGGTTTTGTGAAAAATCCTGAATATGAGGAATTGGATACCTATCGGGCTTTGTGATCCCATTCAGTTTACGATAATCTCCACATGGACGCCAACTTTTGTCGTGTTTTTGTACCATGTGTAGAGGGCTCGACCAACATGATGAAGACGGTCGAACAATCCCATTTTTGAGAAGGAAATTAAATTCTGTTTTTGCTCCGGTACCGTTGCGATTTTTGGCCCCATCTGTGGACCAGATAGTTCCTTTAACCGCACGCGGGTAAATGTTTTTGGTCCATTCGTCCCGTGACGGTAATGTCACTTTAAATTTCTTTAAAATGTGATAATTTTTTGCATCTTATAGTTAAGATTGTTTTTTCACGCAGCACGTTGTATATGCCCGGTTTGTTTTTCCCGGTGATTGACGCGTGTTCATTAATGTGCAGCCTGTATGCTGCTTGTCTTGCTTCCATCATTTTAACGAGGTATAATGGTGGAAGTGAAAGTAGTGCTTCCATGGTTGCTGTGGGCGTGGTTCTTATCGCTCCTGTTATCAGTAGACATGCCATTCTCTTAGCTTAGCTTTGCAGCTGTGCTTTTCAGGTTGGTTCTCTCACTCCATACAAGCGGGCGGTATGTGATGTTTCAATCCCCATGTATGCCCGACCATCCGTTTGGTTGTATTAAGAACCCTAATGGCCTTCGTTGTGACTTTTTCTAGATGAGCATTGAAAGTCAGTCTGGTATCAAGAGTAACTCCCAGATATTTGACTTCTTTTGTCATCGAGAGCGTAACTCCGTACATCGTAGGTAGTTTTATGTCATCCGTTTTCCATCGTTTGGTAAACGGAACAATTGCCGTTTTAGTTGGGTTCACTGATAGTCCCTCTTTTTTGCACCATTTTTCGACGGTGTTTAGTGCACTTTGCATTATGTTCGATACAGTTGCCCCAAACTTTCCGTTTGTGATAATGGTGAGTTCGTCGGAGTATCCTAAAGCAAATACCCTGCCGTCTTCTAGTTCTTGTAGTAGACCGTCCATGACGAGGCACCACAGTAGGGGTGATAGCATCCCGCCTTGTGGGCATCCGCCAGCCACTTTGGCTCCCACAGTGCTACCGTACAAAGTAGCTGTTACCGTCTGATTCCTAAGCATTGAGTTGACCCAGTTTCGGACTAGAGGTGTGATTCCTTCTTTCTCCATTGCTCTTGCAATTGAGGTGAAGGTAGTGTTGTCAAATGCTCCTTCAATATCAAGAAAAGTACCCAATTCAATATCATTGTATTAGATTGCATTTTCGCATCTGCTTACTAGTAGGTGAATTGCTAGCTCGCAAGATTTTCCAGATTGGCAAGCATAATGGTTTCGATGCAAAAGCGAAGCGTTTAGTGCTCCGTCGCGTATATACCTGTCGACTACTTTTTCAAGTAGTTTTAAGATCAAAGAAGTTAAGTTGATCGGTTTGTAGGTTTTTGCCTGGGCGTACGCAGATCTCCCTGGCTTTGGTATAAATACCACCTTTACAATCCAACAGTTGTTTGGTATTTGCGAAAGTGCTAAGCTGGCTCTGAGAATTTCGCATACTGCGTTTCGAAGAGCAGCGAATCGTTTTTGCAGCATGATGGGATAGATTCCATCGGCTCCTATTGATTCCCTATTCTAGGTTTTCAGGATTGATTATTTTTCTCGCTAAGTCCCAGTTCCTTTTGGGTGTTCGTCTGTTTGGTACCTCTAGGTCCTGGTGCTTAGGAACTTCAGTTAACGACGAACCCCGGAAGTGTTTTTGCAATAGTTCTTGTAAAGTACTTCCAAACGAATCTGTAAATTTTCCGTTTTCGGTCACCAATGTTTCCAGTGCGGTCTTTGCTCAGAGCCTTTTGGAGTCGAGAACTTGTAGGTTCGTTTTCTACGTTCCTACAGTACCTTCTCCATTAGTCTTTTTTTTTTATGGCATTGTTGTATGTTGTGAGGCTGGTTTTGTATTCATCCCAGTCTTTTTTGGCTGTATTAAATAGCCTTCTGGTGCGTGCCCCTGCTTTGTCAAGCTCTCTGTTCCACCAAGTTATCTTGTTTGGGGTTCGTTTGACAGTTTTTGGGCAGCTTGCTTCAAAAGCGAATTTTAATAAATTAACAATACTACCAGTCATTAGTTCTAGCTCGTGCGTTGATCTTGCAACTGTGACAGTCCCTGATTTGGCCCGCTAAAGTTTCGTTGAACAAATTCTAGTCGGTTTTTCTCGGGTTTCTGTATTCCATTACGAGTTACCTATCTGATTCAATGTTGAATAAAATGTATCTATGATCAGATAAAGAAGGTTCATCTGATACATGCCACAATTTTATCGCTTTGCTCGCGTTTGGACTAGCAAGCGTAAGGTCAATCATGGGCGCATCTCCGTTATTTATTATGTCTAAATTGTTTTTTAAAATAGATTCTAAAAGTTTTTTACTTCTTGGATTTGTGTTTGTGCTCTCCCACAAGGTGTGGTGTGCATTAGCATCGCATCCAAGAATCAGCGGTTTGTTGGCTAGACTGTTAATCAGCTTGTGGATTTCCTCCGGCGGCGGTGATCCTCTCTGGTCGTAGGGAAAGTAACCGGATTCGATAATGAACTCCCTCCGGTTGCCATCCTCTACTACAGATATTTTAGCTGCTACTAGGTCTCTAGAACATAAATCCCACAGTGGCATTAAGTTTAATGCAATTTTTATAATAATGCATGTGCGAGGGTTGTGCATAGGCTAGTCCGCAAGCAGCCATCTGCCTGAACAGTTTAACTCTTTTATTATTCTCTTGTAGATCCATGGCTCCTGGACTAAGGCAATGTCAATATTGTGTGTTACGACATAAGCACTGAGGGCCGCTGAGGCTGCTCTACAGCGATGTATGTTTATCTGAACCACTTTCAGCATTAGATTTGCCGTCAGCAAGTTCTTTCTGGCTCTGGATTTACATCCATTGCCTCGTGGACATCCCTTGTAGCATCCGGTTCTTTGCTGTCCTTTTTGGAGTCGGCTAGCGCCCGGAGAGTGATCCTTGAAAATCCAAGGTTGCAATTGGTTAGTTGACGCTTCCACCTTCTCCCAAGACCCCTTGTCCATAAACAGGACGTATTAAGTTCCTTTAGGATCTGGTTTAGAGTTAACCACCCGCCACGTTTTGGTACTAATGTTGTTCTGTACCGACATTCTTTTCAATAGCGTGACCGGTTCCAGTGCTGTTCCCCGGACCCAAGTGATAACCTTCTTGGGTGCAGGAAGGTCTTTGAGATAAATAATCTCTAGTTCCCTATCCTCCCCCAGTGGTTTCTTAATATTTGACTAGCCACTCTGTGGTTGCTTCGTCTGCGCACGTTATTTTCAGAAATCCCCCTTTATGGGTACATTCCTGAAAACGCGGAGAAGCTTGTCCCTTCTCCAATTCGTCAATCCGTCCAAGTTTCAAGGTTTTTATGACCTCGGATTCTTCAGGACTGATGGTGTTTTCAGAGAACCCTTTTGGTATAATTACAAGAGCAATTCCCGTTAGAGTGTCCCTGAATTTCTTTTTTTGGGTTCCTTCGACCCCTCGACTTTGCTTTACCGGTCGTTTCTGCGACAGCGGTGTGCTACTGCTAGAAAGGTTGCGTTTTTGCGCCCCTGTTCCGACAGTTGCGTGCGCCGTCTGGTGTCGCTGTTGCGTTCCTGACGTGCCCGCCTTTGCTTCTTGTATAGGTGGGTTTCGCTCTCGCCTCCTCGCCATTGAAATAGAACCGGTTGCCTGCGCTCTCAATTCTCTTTGTTTTTTAAGCTTTCGCCTTGCCGCCCGCGAAAGCTTTTTGGGCTTTTCGGGTTCGCGCTCAGCGTCAGCCGTTATTTTTTTATTTTTCATTATTTATTTAAAAAAAAAATAATACTAAAACTTACGTAGTTTGCAGTACCAGAAGGCTTTGTAGTCTTGGCAAACGCTTTTGAAGCGCACGTAGACAAAAACTTAATCCTAAAGAAAACCATTGACGGAAAAATCGATAAAAGTAAAGAACTGTAAGTGTAAGTCGCTTGTCGCAATTAAGTAATAAGTTGTTTTAGATTTGCAAGTTTGCTTTTAACTGAATTGGTACGTGAAAGTATTGGCCAGGCGGTTATAGACGAGATTGATCGAATCAGCAACGGCAACAAGTACACATGGACGGTGCGCTCTTCAGGTATGGTTAATAAAACCTCGTCACGTTAATCAGGATACTTTCTAGGCGAAGGTACTAAATTCTTAACCCAGTGTCCTGAAACGGGCGTACTTGAAGCAATTGCTTCTTGTTGGAGTTCTTTACACGTAAGCGGGTTTGACGAATGTGGCAACACCGCTGTTATAGTTCAAAAAACAGTGCCCGAAGAAATATCCGGCGTACTCCACAGCCATGATCCATTCCAAATCGCCATCAAACCAAAGCGTCACTTAAGAGTTGCTGATGGCGTCGAACCTCAACTTTGTTTGAGCAACGACCAAATCTCAACGTTAAAGAATGCGGCAGTTACTCTTGAGAAAGAGTTAGGATTTTTTTGCAAAATTCGTTGGTGTTTTTCTGACGTAAGTGCCAAAATAGTCGTTTTTTCCTTAGGACTGTTTTTTTAGAATATCTTACACGTGCTTCAAGTTGAGCCAAGATTGGACATTTGCAATTGGACAGACGATGAGCTTCTGCACGAGTTTGACAGCCCTGTAATGGCCAAAAACGTAGTGCGTACCACCGCGAGTATTCAGGAGATAGTACCAGGCGCTTTAACACCATTAACAGCAAGCATCGTCAAAGACTTTATGAACAACTATTTGTATCAGCCGTTTGGAGCCAAACTCGTCAGTCTACACAAACAGCACTTAATGCTTAACGTCTCTAATGTATGTTATTGTAATCGAGGCATAAATCCTTAATACATTTTGTTTTTCAGTACGTTTTACATAACGTAAGCAAAATAAATTTAGCGTATGACGTCTTTAAAAATGTTTACAAACTGGAGAAATACGTCGAAGAATGTCGCAACGTAATAAGCAAAAAACCTGATAAAATGACAAGCTCAGCGTTAGACATTATAAAAAATATCGAATCTAAGCTGATGGATTTGAATAAAATTGGAGAGTACCACGTACGCGTTACGCGCCATAATATTGCACAAATGTTGCTTTTAACTAAATTAGCCGGGAACGCAAAACGTTTAGATCTTTTATCTCAGTTACTGCCATTTTCTTCAAACTTTAAACTGTTTCACGAATTAAAACAAGCGGCTGATGGAATCTGTCAGCTTAATTTGGAAGAAGAATTTTGTAAAATATCTCCGAGTTGCGGTTACGACTGGTTGGAGGTAAACTGCCCCGATGTCTACCAGTTCATCAAAACTTTTTTGAAAAAATACGGTCAACGCGGTGTTAGAGAAGTAATAGCATAATATGGTTGATACCAACTTGATAGTTTTTTTTTTAGTTTGAGCTTGATTGTCCAATTTGGGAAAACAGTGTTGATTTGATAATTCAAGAGTTGCAGTTTCAATGCAAACCTTTTTTTTCTAACCCAAAAACCGTAGTAAAAAAATCCAAAACACAATCTTTTTTAAACAGGTACAAAAGTCATTAATTTAGATTTGGATTACACTAGTTATTTTTTAGAAAGCTTCTTAATTATCTATCAAAAGCGTGTCGACGGTCTTTATTGCACAGACAAGAACTGGAACAGTACGTTTTGGATATTTTGGACTTAATCAGGGCGATGGTACAAGATCTATCAATCAAAATGACTGATGAGCGTTTACTGAGCGATGCAAAATTAGTCTATTATTTATCGTTGTACGAGTTAAAAAATCTTGTGGTGCACTATGATATGACGGCTGTATTAAAAGCGACTTCGAGAAGAGAGTTATATCCAAGCTGGGACAAAATACGTTTGCCCACGTTTGTGCCTAATTACGCAAATCCCATTAGTACAAAAATTAAAGGAACTTTTCTTGGTGATGCTGGTGACGTCATGGGTAGAGCTTGTGTTGTATCTGCAGTAATTGAGCTTCAGCACTTGCGTCCTGGTAAATGAATCGCAATTACTATATACAAACTTTAGTATGTTTTTTAGGAGATGTTTTAATCACAAAGAGTGTCAGTGATAAATGGGAACCGTATTTTTCTAAAATCTCAGGTTTGGTAACGGAGACTAGCGGGATCTTTTCTTCTGGTACAAAAATTTTTGGTTTTTTCAAATTTTGATTAAAATGTATGTTTACAGGAGCGAATACTGCTAAAGAACATGGTTTGCCATGTTTGGTTGATGCTCAAAATGCTTCTTTAGTCTTCAAAACTGGTGACAATGTTCTGATTTCCCAAAAAAACAGCACAATTGAGCTACTACCTTAAGTTATTACAATTTTGATAAACATTTTTTTTGTATAATAGTTTATGCAATTTATTGTTAACAAGCATCTACATTAAAAAAATCTTTTTTATTATTTTGGTGTTTTGATCCGTGCGTTTTCAATTTCTACATTTATAATCGGTACAAAAATATTGAAACGTTTTTATAGTTACTGTCGACTTTGAGACAATGACCAAAGGATGTTGAACGTTCTAGACACAGATAACAGAAATATATAAAAGCTATTCAAAGGAAGCTGCAGTCAATTTTTCGAAGTCGGAAGTGATACAGGTGTGCGGCAATCGAAACCAGTTGAAAAGGTTGATATTGTGTAAATAAACAACTGTTTAGTTCGCGATTCGAATGTTTGTTTATAGAGTGTAATTATAGTTGTTCCAGTCGAATCAATAAAAAATGGTCAAGAATCGATGAATAGAAATTCAAGAAAAATTAAAAAAAACTGTCCAAAATTCTCAGAAAATGGAAGAAGATTCTAGAAAAATGGATGAAAAGCAGTCTGAAGATTCTGAGAAAATGAAGAAATAATCTAGGTGTCTAAAAGAACAAATACGAACGATCATTGAAAATCAAATAAAGACTATAGAGGAACAAATACAAGTTGGTGTAGAAAACCAAATTTTAATTGTTCAAGAGGAAATAAGCAGATATGCTAAATATGCGAAGTTCCAGAAAACAAAATAGAAGCAATAAAGGACAAATTAGAAGACAATGAAATTGTTTGAAGAAAGAATAAACCAAATGTCACGGTGAAGGAACTGTTACGAACAAAAATTTAATAAACCATTAAAAAGAAGCTATGCAAAAGTTTAAGATTCTACCTCTATCCCTTGGTCGTACTACAAGTAGTTTGAAGTTCGAGCAACTAGCAGAAAGCGACGTCTTTAATAGTGGCTTTATGTGGAGACTTTGGATAACGCTTTAACCGATGCTTTAGAGTTCAAGGCGACGAAACAAGCGTCGTGTGGCACCGAAAAAGTACTATATAAATATCCTAGCACACACAAGAAAGCATTGAAGAAATAGTGCGACGTGTATTCCGCGAACGGAAAAGAGAAGTGACGTGCTGGAACTGCGGAGAAGTAGGTCACGTACGACAACGAGGTACTGTAACCGTCGTTTAAAATGGTTTGATTATTTTCGCGAAGGACTCGGAATTTGAATTGATGTTATTCATTTCTTGTAGTTTGGATTTGTTTTATGGATTTTAGATGGATTTTAATAAATTATTTTACGTTTTTAAATGCAGTCATAATTCAAAGTTGTGGATAAAATTTAGTATTTTGTTACGCCGTTGAATCATCTGTATTCTGCGATTGTGTTTATTTGACAATTTCTTTGTTCGATCAAAAATCCAGTAGTAATGTAGTAGTAGTAGTAGTAAGATATAATTGCAATTAAATATATTTTAGCCGTTCGTTTCTTTTAAGTTTGTTTAAAAGTTCTTTGTTTGAAACACATTTTTAGTGCAGTCGTACTTGGTTTCTTTGTGTAAATCGTTTAGATTACGTAGAAAATTAAGGCATTATCCTGTGGGTTGAGCTTCCTATCGGGCGCGTCTCCAGGTGGTGTATAGGAGGGTAAATAGGATGTAACGGTACATCAGCTGACCCGGGACAACCCTGTTTACCTTAGCGACCTAAAATCCGTACGTATTCCAATACTACTGTCACGCAAACCAGCTCTCCCAGCTCAAATTGTAGTGTCGTGGCAAGAGCCAACACTAGGATAACAATGCCTGCCGTTGCTCTGCTGACTTTGATCAGCAAGCACAGCAGCCAAACCCAAACCTCTTGCTGCTGTGGATATGTCTCACAAGCAAGCAATGTTAGGGAGTCTTGGCTTAATTGTATAGACCAAGAAAAGTCAACCTCATTAAAAACCTATATCTAAGGTGGAGAGGACCAGGCTAATAGATGCGTGACTAGATAGAAGATCAGTCGTCACTGGTTCCAACCTCGGAGCACCAGGCGAACCCCGTTGTATATAACCTTCCGTGCGTATCGGGGCACTGCGCACGGCTACCTTCTTTTTCTCGGCACTCGTGGAAACATATATGGAACCATCGACTTTTTAAATTTAATTTAAAAAAAAGACGGGGATTCTGAGCAGAACCCAAAAATAACGGCTGACGATGAGCGCGAACCTAAAAAGCCCAAAAAGCTTTCGGGGGCGGCAAGACGAAAGCTTAAAAAACAAAGAGAATCGGGAGCGCAGACAACCGTTTTCATTTCAATGGCGGGAACGCGAGAGCGAAACCTACCTATACAAGAAGCAAAAGCGGGCACGTCAGGAACGCAACAGCGACATCAGACGCAACCTTTTTAGCAGTAGCACACCGTTGTCACAGAAACGACCGGTAAAGCAAAGTCGAGAAGTCGAAGGAACCCAAAAAAAATTTCAGGGACACTATGACGGGAATTGCTTTTGCAATTATACGAAAAGGGTTCCCTGAAAACACTATCAGTTCTGAAGAATCTGAGGTCATAAAAATCTCGATACTTGGATGGATTGACGAATTTGAGAAGGGACAAGCTTTTCCGCGTTTTCAGGAATGTACCCGTAAACGGAGATTTCTGAAAAAAACGTGCGGAGACGAAGCAAACAGGGAGTGGCTAGTCAGCATTAAGAAACCATTGCATCTAAGAAGGTTATCACTTAGGTCCCGGAAACAGCACTGGAACCGGCCACCCTATTGAAAAGTATATCGGTACAGAACAACATCAGTACCGAAACGTGGTGGGTGGTTAACTCTAAACCAGATCCTAAAAAAACCAATACTTCCTGTTTATAGACAAGGGGTCCTGGGAAAAGGTAACTAACCAAATGCACCTTGGATTTTCAAGAATCATTCTCCGGGCGCTGGCCGACTCTAAGAAGGTCAGCAAAGAACCGAATGCTACAAAGGATGTCTACGAGGCAATTGATGTAAATCCAGAGCCAGAACAAACCTGCTGGCGGCAAATCTAATGCTGAAAGTGGTTCAGATAAACAAACATCACTGTAGGGCAGCCTCAGCGGCCCTCAGTGCTTATATCGTGACACACGATATTGACATTGCCCTTGTCCAGGAGCCATAGATCCACAAGGGAACAATAAAAGCAATGAACTGTCCAGACAGATAGTTGCTTGCGGCCCAGCTTGTGCACAACTCGTGCACATGCATTATTGTAAAAAAATGCATTAAACTTAATGCTACTGTGGGATTTATGTTTTAGAGACCTAGTGGAGTTCATTATTGGATCCGGTTACCTCCCCTACGACCAGACAGGATTACCGCCGACAGAGGAAATCCACAGACTGATTAACAGTGGGGCCAACAAACCGCTGATTCTTAGATGCGATGTCAATGCACACCACACCTTTTGGGAGAGCACAAACACAAATCCAAGAGGTGACAAATTTTAGAATTCATTTTAAAAGGCAGTTTAGACATAACATGTTCAATTGCAAAAAAAAGCAATTGAACACCAAGGAACAACCTAAAACAGAAGAACAACCCAATTCACTGCTGAGCATCCCATATGTCAAAGGTTTATCAGAATCAATAAAACGAATAGGGAAAAGCTACAACTTGAATACAGTGTTCAAATCATCGACCACCATCAGGAGTATAATTTCCAACACTAAGCCACAAACAAGTCGAGATTCCCAAAACTGTATTTACCAAGTTCCATGTGAATGTGGCAAGTCATACGTGAGGGAAGCCAAAAGACCACTTGACATTAGACTGAAAGAACATCAGACGAACACACAGAGAGGAGAGACTTCTAAGTCCGGCATCGCGCAACATTCGTGGGATAACCAACATCGAATGAAATGGTCGGAAGCAAAAATCATGCACAGAGAGGAACATTCGAACAAACGAAAATTTAAAGAAACGGCATTCATCAACAACAACAAAGAAATTTTCAGCCAGCCAAGTGTCGAGATAAGCAACATATGGAAACCACTAATCGAACCTCTAAAACAACTTAAACTTCACTAAGTAATTTTGTTAATTAATCTGTTACGCTAAGTTGATTTTGTACGCTTGAACGCTTCATCGAACATGTCTTTAGTATAGAAGCTCCAGTAGTTTCTAAGTTTGTTAGTATTCACCTGATGACGATTGCAGATACCACAGCAATCGAAACGTTGTGTATATTCGTTTCAAAATAATAAACAATGAAAGTTCAGCAGAATGTTATTACTTCGCATCAAGCAACATTGTTTAATACATTCAAACAAACTAACCGATGATGAGTTGAAAAAACCCCTTGAAATAAACTTCTGGACTTCATTGACGAAACAGAACTGATGAGGGAGTAATAAATCAGAGATGCACAAAAGGACCAAGGAGCCCGCAGTGCAGGGGCGTTAGACGAACCTCCTCTTGAAATAAATAAATTAAAAAAAAGGCATTATCTTAATTTATTAGACAGTTTAAATATTATGACCGTCTTGAAATGTGATATTTTGTCAATTTGACACTTTTACGAAGGAACAAACATCGTGGCCCAACACTACGTTTGTGACGTTATTTGATCTGTTTGCATCCTCTTTGCACTTTTCGGTGAGATTGTTTTCTTTCATGGAGTTTCGAACACAACCATTGAGAAAATGGTAATCGAATAAGGTTACATATATATGTGATTTTGGTGATAATAAGAAGTTAGTCGGCTAACAGTCATCGAAATGCTTTAATAAGATAGTTTGTTAGTAGGTTTTGGGGTGATAAACTTATCTCTTTTAGATGAAGTAACGCCACATAAAACGTGAATTTTTAGTGCAGTTAGTGGATTTTTGTTTATCCTAATTCCTAAAATCTACGGCTTTTAAGAGAATGTCGTCACGCGCTTTCAGTTTTATTTTACGTAATGTAGAACCGTGTTCGACGAGTGGTACGACGCGGTTATATCTTTGCCTTGGTGGCGGTTATTGAGAAACTTCCGACGGACATAGTTCTCTGGGGGGGCACCCTTCAACGTTTCTTCCTGATTACATCTGACAACCCAGGATCTAACCACAAGTTCTTTTCTGGATTTATGACGACTATTTAAGGTATTTACTTACCGATTACTTCAAGTTTGTGAATTTTATTTACGCGTTTAAGTGTCTTAAAAGCTTTGGTTTTTAAGCAAAATAAGTGCTGCAAATTAACGATTTCATCGGTAATGTAATTAATAATTGATTATTGTCCGTATTTGTCAAAACTATGTGACAAAATTTTGTTGTGTTGAAAATTTGTTTGACGTTAACCGGAAAATTTATTATTAAAATTTTCATCCTGTTTTTAAAATAGATTAATATATTTCATTTTGTATTGAATTGATATTTATTTAATGCGCACACGGCCGTGCTTTAGTTAATTACGAAGACTGTCGTAAGCCAACGCACGCTAGTATCTCAAATTCGGCAGTTTACTGTTAAAAATACTTTCATTAGTATATGACAGTATTTTCAACAGTAAACTGTCAGAAGGATGCAGTCTGGAGGGGTACGCCGACGACACAATGCTCATTGTGACAGCTCAAAATTTAAACATTCTTAAAGCTAACGGCAACAAAGCGCTTATGGTGCTCGAGCAGTGGGTCGGAAACATCTACATCTACCAAGAAGCTATCCAACCCGCAATTTTGTACGCTACCGAAATCTGGCAGGAAGGATGTAACGTGAGGAACTCCAGAAAGCTGTTAAGAGCCCAATGCCAGTTAAGGATAAAGACTGCAATAGCCTAGAGTACGGTCGCTACGGAGGCTGCCCTTATTATAAGCAATTTACTGCCGCTTCATTTGCTTCTGCATAAAACGACTGATGTTCAAAACATCCACAGATAGGTCCCGGACGATGAAGCACCCGCCGCGATCAAAGACATCGGTTACCGGAAGCGCCTGGTCGAAGCGAGAATCGATACTTTCGAGATGGGTCACTCAGCGAGTTTGGCAGACTTCCGATTCATTTTATGAGAAGAAGAAACGCCACTCTGGCGTTACTATACTAATGGTTCGACGACGGAAAAGCTGGGACAGCGTTTGTGCTGTTTTCCAACGACAACCAAATCATCGCGAAGAAAATGAGCCTTGCCGAGGACTGTAACAATTTTCAAAGCAAGCTGGTCGGTATCCGGAAAGCGTTGCGCCACGTACTAGAGATGGAAGATCCTCCGACGAGCGTGGCAATCGTCACAGACTCGAGAGCCGCGTTAGAAGCATTGGGTAGTCTAAAAACGGCAATCGTTCTAGTTTTCTAAGTACAACGACTTATCAAAAGCGTGAAAGATGTTGAGACGGCGAGTAACGAAAGAGCCGACGCGTTAACAAAAGAAGCAGCCCAAGCCATAGATATCGACATAGATTACGACCGCCTGCCTTTGTCAGCGGTAAAAAAACGCGTTCGCGAAAAAACCATACGGAAATGGAACGCGAGATGGGAAAACGTTGCAACTGGGAGACGGACCTTTCAGTTTATTTCCTCAAACGAAACAAGTAGCAAGATACAAGCAAAACTTAATCGTGCAGATCGTCACCGGCTACGGGAATTTTAAAGCGTACCTAAACGGAATAGGTAGATTGGAAACGGTCGATTGCGAATGCGGATGAGGAGGTGACGTCGAACACTTCTTGTTCGACTGTCACTTGACTCAACGCAAACGCGGTATAGCGGATGCCAGGCTAGCACGCATCGGACAGGAGAAGTGACGATTAACGCGGATAGTGACGACTGGTGGACGGAACTGGCTCGATTCGCGAATGCTCTGAACCGTATAAAACCAAACACGGCGAAAGTGATTCGCTAAAGAAAAGCTGAAAGACGCAGTTTAGCAGTAAGTTAGAACAGTTTTTAGAAACTCGTTTACATGAAAGTCCAGCTGAGAAAAAGATGACAGACCACGACAACTGAAAGAAAACGAACGCCCAGTGCAAAAGTTTTTAGTGAATGATCAAGAACGCGATAGTCTAAGCCATTCTGCTTGATAAGGAACTAAAGTGCCGTGGAAACATCGCAAAGTTACCAACGCGCGCGATGACGAGCACGGTACCTCTTCTCGAAGAGGTCGGACTGTCCCATAAGTCAACCGATCAAGATTGGTATCGTAGCTTTGTTAAACGTTAAATGCTGGACGACTTTGTGTGAAATAGTTAATTAGAATTGTAAGACTAGGCTGACTGCAACGTTTGAGCGTTTGATGGTGACCGTTTTGCGCGGAGTGTCTTGGAAGGTGTGCTTGGTTTATCTAGACGGCGTAATCGTGGTTGGAAGATCGTTTGAAAAATACACGAACAACTTAAAAGAAATGTCGGTTTAAATAAAATAAGTGTTTAACGCGTGTGCTAAGATAAATAAGTGTACGTGCTTTTAATATAAATAAATATTGGTCAAGATAAACAGAAGTTATCTGCAGACATTATTATTCGAGTGATGGTAATATATAAATTAGTGTAAGTGTTATTCTTAAATATCGTTAGATTTAATTAGTTACGTGTACATTCGGTGATAACATCATGCAGTTGTCGTAGTTTATCCGTCAATTCATTCTGATTGGCGGTATGTCTATGATTTTGTCAATTAATTTGGAAATGATTAGTCTTTGATTTTGGTACCGCTTCTGAAGTAGCTCCCAAGCCACTTCATAGTTGATGTGAGTAATTTGTAAATGCTGCACCACTCGGCTTGGTTGCCCTCGGATGTGAGTTTTCAGATATTGCATTTTTTCAATTTTGATTAAGGATGGATTTTCATAAATAACTTTAAGGAAAATGTCATTAAAGGTAGGCCAGTTTTCATCTGGAATTTCTATTTTAGGAAATTTTAGGTTTGGTTTGGATACTTCTGGGATTTTTTGATTTGTAACAATCTTTTGTTGTAAATCTTTAACTGCTACTTCGCAGGACCGCTCGGCTAACAAATATTCACATTTTTGAAGTAACTGTCTTGGAAATTAATTTCGTACACCATAATTTCTTAATGTATTGCGTGGATGGTTTCCCACTGCTTATTAATCTTCTGGAGCAACAGTTAATATCGTATTATTGATTTAACTTCTTGTACTTCTTGGTTAATTCATTAGATAGTTTGGTTCAGTTGTTAAATTTAAATGGATTGTTTCTTTCGTCGTAGTGATTGCTCAGCGTCGTTTTTGTCCATGTTAGTGGTCATTTCAATGGCTTACTTGGTTTGATAAGCTTGTTTTTTTTTTGACTGGAAGGTCTCTGGATGGACCGGAAATGGAACCTAATTCAACAGGTTGTAAGTCTGTTAAATTCTGAAACTGGACCGTGGTTTGGCCTTGGCAATAGAACTTCTTCTTTTTTTCTTGTATCGTTGGTCTCTGGATAGAGCGGAAAAAACTTTTTCTTCGTTTGATGGTCGCGGATGGACCGGAAATACACTTCTTCTTAGTTCGATGGTCTCTGATGGACCTGAAATAACTTCTTCTTGACTTGATGGTCTTGGATGGACCGGAAATGGAACTACTTTTTCGTTTTTGCTTGAAGAACCATATATTAAGCACTAAGGTGTTCAACATTCAACATTGAGTTGTTTGATCACTGACACCTGCCCTAGAATCTGGTATTGTTTTAAATATTGATTACCTGGGTAGGTGTCAAACTATTAAGTACGATATACCATCGTGCTTAACATCGTACGTAGAGTACGATGATGCTGAGTGGACGCCATCGGAAAACATCCAGAAGGAGATCCGGGAAACAATCCTGCAGAAGCAAAGAAAATACAAATCGCCCTACGATGTGAAACGATTCAAGGGGGTTACTTACAACATCGGAGATATCGTGATGCTGCGACGAGTACCTACTGCAACAGGTGAGAGCACAAAATAACAGTCAAAATACAGTGGCCCTAGGGTGGTTACGGAGGTCTTGTCAAGTAATATTTATCGAGTGAACACCATTGAGAGTAGCGGAGAGCGTTATTTTACCACCACGGTCCACGTTAGCCAGCTGAAGTTGTACAAACTACCGGACGACGAAGAAAGTTCATTAGACGGAGAACTTAAGTCGACCACCGAGGACGAACCTGGAGCAACTGACAACGCACGAGAGAAAAGTTAAAGTGATAGTGAACAGTACCGGGTAACCGTGTACGAAAAGTGCCGCGTAAGTTTGAAGACTATGTTAGATAAGTAGTAATCAGTACCTTTGTTTTGAAATCTGTAGAGTAATCATTTGTTTGTTAATAATGTAGTAGTAGTTTGTATTTGCGAAGAAGCAAATGAATCAGGATGCTCGAGTTGTTGGCGCCCTATCTTCGAATGCGACCTGAGGCGGCCCATTTGGGTGCGCACGCAAGAGAATCGGTGGGAGGGAGGACGCGAGTCGCGTTACACGTTAAGTATGCGCTCTGTGCTCTTTTTACATTTTTTACGTTGAAAAAACGTTTATTTTGGGTTCAAATGAATGACATTAGGTTAATCCCGACATGTCGACAAAATCGATAACACTCGGATAGGTAAGTTTTGCGATGTAACGTCAATTCGGGAAGAGGTGTAATGCCGAAAGGCGGTGCACTTAGCCCCGCAATCTGACGATTGCGGTTTAATAAATTGTTGTGAGATGCGTGAATTCTAATAAAGATGCTTAGCCTCGCTCGGCCTATACGACAACATCCAGCAAAAAAAGAAAAACCAAACAAATAATTATGAATATGGAGAGAGAAGGTGTGATTGAATCTTTAAATAGCCCATAGGCGTCCTCAGTAGTACTCGTAAAAATAGCTTAACCACGTGATCAAAAAATCCAGCTACACTTTACCGAGAATTGACGATACGTTAGACACCTCTTGTCCTAGTGGTTTTCCACGTTGGATTTAAACAGCGGTTACTAGTAGGTAGAATTGGAACCTAAGGGTTATAAAAAACAGCTTTTACCATTGGAACTGGTTTGTGGCAGTTTCTTGTGATGGCCTTCGGCCTGTGTAACGCCCCTGCAACTTTTGAGCGTTTGATGAAGACCATTTTTCTCGGAGTGTCTTGGAAGATGTGCTTGGTTTATCTAGACGACGTAATCGTGGTTGGAAGTTTGTTTGAAAAACACACGAACAACTTAAAAAAATGTTCCAAAGATTACATGGAGCAAATCTAAAATTAAGTCCAAAAAAGTGCCACATATTTAAGAAAGAAGTGCAGTACCTTGTCCACTTCGTATCTAGAGATGGCGTAAAGACCGACTTAGATAAAATCCAAGGATCTAAAGTTTCCTTGGGTTCTGTACCTATTGTAGATGAGTTGTACCCGGTTTTGCCAATATTGCCAAACCTGACCGAAAAAACAGCAGAAGCTGCAATGAAGACTGCGAAAGAGGGTTTCCATCACAGTCACTAGTCACTTTGCCGAGCTTAAGTTATCCAAGAGAAGATGGAAAGTTTGGATACCGATGCAAGTAATATGGTCATAAGTGCTGTCCCTTCAAAAGTGCACGATGGACAAGAAAAAGTCATCGCGTCTTTTGGTAAAGTTTTGTCGTCTAGTCTATAAAACACTTCTACAAATATTTGTATATACGAAAATCTTTACTAAGGACGGACTACTACGCATTAAAATTGCAGTTTCGTAATCCGAAAGAACAAGTAGTAAAATGGATCGAGAAACTGTAAGAGTATGACTATGATAAAGAATACCGTGCCGAAAACAGTGATCAGAACGCTGATGCCTTGTCTAGAAGACAAACTGCAGCCATTGTTCGCCACTTGGAGAAAAGATCGAATGCTTCCGCAGGACTTTAGAGAGAGTAGGTTTTAAATTACCGCAGGGCCGTTCGCAAAATTCGATTCGGGAAACTAATACATTTTGGTTGCGATAGATTACACTGGTCTGCAAAAAATATTTTTTATCGAGCCCTGACACTATTCCGGGTGATTCCTATGTAAAATGACGTCCTGAATCCAAATATGTTTTCCGTTTTCTTCTATCACCCACCATTTTCGAGGGAGCCCCAAATCTCTAATTTTACCACTTTTCGATAAATTAATTATTATTATTATAATTTATTTATCGAACGATAATAATAATTATAATAATTATTATAATAATAAATATATGGACATGAATTTAATTTAAATGGGAAAAAGAACTATTTTAGCTATAAACAGTAATAAATAAAAAGATATTCATCGTTACTTGGTGCTTGCTTTCCTTTTATACCCTGAGGTACAGCTCTCTCGTTTCAAAAACCAGCAGTACTCCGACAACATGCTTGCATTCCACTTCCCTGAAAATCTCTTCTCCAGCTTAGCGATGTCTTGATGGAACCGCTTCCCGTGTTCATCCGTCTGCTCTTAAATTTTCAGGGAAAAAGTCCAGATGCGAGTCAAGGAAGTGAACTTTAAGATACATGTTACATCCTATGTCCTAAAAGCAGTTCCTCGACGTGAGCGACATAATCTTCACTTTTGTGGTTACCCAGGAAGTTCTTACAAATGTTTTGAAATGCAAGCCAAGCTCGTTTTTCTTTTCGATTTAGGTGTTCAATAAACTTCGAATCTTGGAAGAGTTGTCTAATCTGGGAACCAACAAAAACGCCTTATTTGATTTTAGCTTCGCTAACACCAGGAAATTTAGTTTTCAAAAATTGAAATGCGTCACCTGCTTTGTCTACTGCTTTCACAAATTGCTTGATCAATCCAAGTTTGATGTGTAAAGCTGGTAAGTAAATATTTTCCTTCGGAACTAAAGGATTGTGGGCGACATTTTTCTGACCAGGAATAAGATTTTCTCGCAGAGGCCAGTCCCGTACGATGTAATGTTTATCTCGGGCTCGGCTATCCCATTCACAAAGGAAGCAGCAATATTTTGTGAATCCTGATTGCAGGCCCGTGAGTAGAGCAACAACTTTTAAGTCAGCGCAAAGTTTCTACTTATAATTATGATAACTAATTTTATCAAGGATTCTGAAGATGTTTTCGTACGTTTCCTTCATATCAACAGAGTATGCAACTGGAATTGATGAGAAGTCATTCTCATTTGCCAACAGGGCAACTTTTAAGCTTGTTTTTGATGAGTCTATAAACAGTCTCCATTTGTCTGGGTCACATGGCATCTGTAGCTCTGTCATCAATAAATTTGCATTAGGGCAGAACACTAAACCTTTATCTTCTGAGAAAAGACATTTCAGGGTTGCTTGTCTGATCCTGTAAGAAGATATTTTTACTCCCTTTTCTAAGAGATTCCACTGTTGAAGTCGCGATCCTAGGAGCTGAGATTTAGTCTTGTGTAACTGCAAATCCCTGACAAGAACATTTAATTCCGATTGACCGAGGAGGTGAGGTAGCCGAGAAACTAAATCTGCGAAATACTCTTCATCATCATTGAACGTATTATTCGAAGCCCCAGGTTGTGGCTCAGAGTCTTTTAAATCAATTTCCGGTTCTAGAGTATAAGTGTTTGGGGGCTCTGGGATTGGCAAAGTATCGTTATGAGGAACAGGTCTTAGAGCTGACGGAATATTGTGATACTGAATTGTATGCTTACTTTTGCTCGAAAACCCGACGGTGGAAGTCATAGAAAAGTAACAATCTGTAAGATGACAGCGAGGTTCACGCCAAACCATGGGCACAGCAAATGGCATTGATTTACGGGTACCTTTGAGCCATTTGGTCAAACTACTGTAACAAGTCGTACAGCAAACTGATGGAGCCCAAGTCTTGTCCTGGTCGCCAACTTGACAATCAAAGTACAATTTATAAACTGTTTTAAAAAACGGAGAAAGGGGTTTTCGTTGCGCTTTTAAAGTTAATTCCCTGCAGACATAGCAGAAGCTATCGGGATGATTTTTACACTCGCGTGGCATAATTGAACAGTGATTCAACGCCCGACATTAACTACAAATCACACTTAGTCACTTGAAATAATCCGGAGTAAAAGTAGTAGTTACTGTTTTACACAAATGAACAAAAATGAACACAAAACCCAGTTCGTTTAAAACGTCGACAAGTTAACTCTGCAACAGCTATAGATGTACTGATCGAAGCAGTTAAGCAAACAATGTAATATACTATAATGAGAAGAGTAACGCAAGTTCAAGCCTGTCGAAAATTCCTGTTCAAACCTGCATGTGGTATTGAGATCGCCAGCGTCGTGCAGTGAATTGATATTTTTTTACTGTTCTTATATATTTGTATTTTATTGTTGTTTCTATATACATTTTATAGCAAAACTTTTGCCATATACTTTGGTATAAATTTTATTACCTGCTTTGGGATGTTTAACGGCTATAAGTTAAAATGCAAAAAATAAAATAAAAATGGGGTCCCCCCAAAATAGGTGAGTGATGGGTAAAAACGGAGCTCATTTTTGGATTCAGGGGGTCATTTTACATAAGAATCGTCAAGAATGGTATCAGGATCGATTTTCATGCAGACCAGTGTTATTAGACGAAATGGATAGAGGCTTACACCATACCCAATTTAGAAGCAGACATATTAATGAACTAAGTTCGCAATTTTGAGTCTGGACTGTTTCAAGAAGTTTGCCGGTTGTTGGGAATTAACAAAACTAGGACGACGCCTCTCTATTCTCAATTTGATGGCATGGTTCAACGAATGAATTGAAGAATGGAAAATTACTTAGCCAAAGTAGTGTACGACACTAAAAAGATTGGGATCAGTACTTGCACTTTTTTCCCAATGGCACACTGATCATTTGTTTACGAAAGCACAGGCCAAATACCATCCTGTGTCATGCTCGGTCGTGAAATGTGACTGTTATGCGTTCTCTAGTTTGAACAAAAACCGGAAAAAATTATTGGCAAAGACTACGTCAGCAGACTGGCAAAGAGGCTAGGCAAAGTACATAAAGCAGTCCGTAAAAAAACACAAATTTTCAGCGACAGAATGAAGACCATATATGACGTCAAGTCACAAAATGGTAGGTTTCAACCTGGCGACATGGTGTGGTTGTATAATCCCCAAAGAAGACGTGGTTTGTCACCAAAGCTACAAAAGCAATGGGAGGACCCTTATGAAGTCGTGAAGCGTATTAATGATGTCATATATCGCATCCGAAAACCACCCAGAGCCAAGCCAAAAGTGGTCCACGTCGATCGTCTAGTCCCGTTTGCTGGCGATAACAACGTTATGCAAGCTCAGGTCCGAACCAGAATAATAACTAGCGGAACCAAAAATAAAATCGAAGGAATGGACTTCGATAAGTTAATGACCACATGAGGAAAGACTAGGTCGATTTACAATCGAGGAGCAACAAGACCTGTTCCAAACATGAAAGATTACGCCATTGCACACTGCGTGAGCGAAGATCTTGACATATCCAGTTGCAGTCGTATTTAAGAAGAGGTTTAGGCGGCTAAATGAACTACGAAGACAGCAACCAGCGATCGAAAAAGTTTTAAAATTACGTGGTGACCGACATTTTGTTTTCTATCAAGAAGTACTGACGTACAAAGCCGTTATACGAAAATCTGTGGCAAACATTATGGAATCTCAAAAGAAAAATGGAGTTTCACAATATTAAGAAAATGGCAGTACGCAAGCTTGGTTGTGACTTAGATAAACTGGGTTGGGGGACAATTAGGAATGTGTTGGAAGTCACCTTCCAAGGAACAGACGTTTAAGTGTTGGTCTGTAGCTACCATCCAATTAGAATATCGGGCCAGGAAAAATCCATTGACTGTTACTTTTATGGTCAAGGAAGTTGCCGAAAAGGAGAGAGCAGCCATTATTGCCACGATCCTTTCTATCGGTGTCGCATTCAATTTCCTGGTCTAGGACAGAGCAGTCTTAAGAACGAAGCAGTGAAACGTTCTCGAAGTTATTGTCAACTTGGAGACAATTACCGAAAGATGTTGAACATTCTAGACACAGATAACAGAAATACTTATATATTCAAAAGAAGCTGCAGTCAGTTTTTCAAAGTCGGAAAAAAACTTTGTCGGTTTAAATAAATTAAGTGTTTAACGCGTGTGCTAAGATAAATAAGTGTACGTGCTTTTAATATAAATAAATATCGGTCAACATAAAAAGAAGTTATCCGCAGACATTATTATTCGAGTGATAGTAATATATAAATTAGTGTAAGTGTTATTTTTAAATATCGTTAGATTTAATTAGTTACGTGTAGTTCTAGTCGGGTAAATTATTGTTTATAAATAAATAAGTTCGCTACAATATTTAATTTGTTTTATTTTTATTTTTTATTTATTAAAAACCACTTTAATTTTAGATATTGAAACGTTCAAGAAATTACTTGCAAACGCAAGAGCCTTCTAGAAGCTGTCTAGAAGATATAGCGAAAAGTAGGGAACGTTCGAGAAAGATTCGAGAAGGATTCGCCGATGTCTATAAATGCCGAACATAGAAATCGTAGGTCAGTTATTGTCGTAACGCGAATGCAGCTGTATTAAGAAGATTATTCAAGTGAAGATAAATAAGTGATTAGCACGTGCGAGAGTTTTAAATAAATAACAGTGCACACCGAATCGAGTGAACGTGACTTACAGTGTGAAATCCGAGGACGTTATCTTATCTTAAGTGATAGTGTTATACAACAGTTATACATAAATTCG
Organism: Aquatica leii; assembly: GCA_035610365.1. NCBI lineage: Eukaryota > Metazoa > Arthropoda > Insecta > Coleoptera > Lampyridae > Aquatica > Aquatica leii. The sequence goes on from CM069435.1 coordinate 111,751,420, forward strand.
TGTAAGTGTTTTCATTAAATATTATTAGATTTAATTAAGTTCGGTTAATTTAAAAGTGTACATATTTCTAGATTAAGTAAACGTATTTTTAGTCGTTTTAAATAAATTAGTTTTTAATAAATAGATACGTAACAATATATTATTTTTGCGTCTTTTATTATTTCATTTTGCTGCCAAACATTTAAACACTTTAAAATTATATTTTTAATAAATACTTGAATGAATTTTTAAAATTTTGCCAGTAATTCAGTAATTGCTTACAACGTTTCAAAACTATTGATAATAGAAACTGATCAATACTGACGGTACATTTAGTAGTGTTTAGGTAGGTAATCAACGCCATAAGTCACAACCGTAGAGTGACAATATTGCGTGATTACAAGAATTAATGTCTTTTAAAAGCATAAAAAATCTTAATTGCCCATTAAACATTGTACAGACGATTTTAGATAACGACTGCGCAATTATAAGATTTAATCGAAAATGGCAGTTGTAATTATGTGAACTATGGACCAAAACAAATCAAACCAAACAAAAATTAAAACTTTATTCTAGTAGGCTGTAAAAAACGAAGTTTTTTTCCACAGCTTGCTCTCTATCCACCGACCAAAGTAATAAAAACAAATTAAAGCGAACAAACTCAATCTATGTCTAATTTTTTAAAACTACCCTCAGTTCCAAAAATGTCATTAGCGCTCTTCGGTTTGCCCATGCGTTTGCTCTCATCGACGAGTTGTTTTTCGTCCATTTTGAAAAAGTCGGCATTTTGACACAGCTTTGTTTTTACTTGTTCTGCGAGGAAAAAAATTAACGCACAATAAAAATCGCCTACGATTTTACCGTGTAATTGAACGATAGGTGCCGCTTTGCCGCCGAAATTACTTGGAAGACAGTCTTGCGGCACATATTTGTGTAAAGAGTCTAAAGAATCTGTGTGTAAATGTAGCTAAAAAAAATGTTTGTGTCAACTTATTAAAAAATGGCGCACGCTTACGACGGATAGAAGTTCTTTTTTCATGAACGGTTTTATCAACGCCATGAATTTGTCCATAAATGGCACAACATTTATAAAATGTAATCCTTTGAGGCGTACCGGCATGGCTTCCTAAGATCGTAAATTGAAATAAAAAACACTAACTTATTAGAACCTTACCTGCAAATATAAGAAAAATTTCTTCAAGCCCATGACGTTCAACTTCGTCATATGGGCGAAGGTGATTCCATCCATGTCCATGACAATAAGCAAACCTTCAGCAGTACCCTCCATCATCATCCACAGCATAATACTCATATCAAAATTTTTAATTTGTTCGTTAAATGAATATTTACTAGCATCGCTATCCATTACTTTGCAAAAAATCACTCGGTAGCCTTCTGGCGTCGTTTTGGGCAAGGGTATATAAGCCCTTTATAAAAATTTATAAAAAAAATTAATTACTTCTCAAAATAACCTCACCCGACGTTTAAATGTTCTGCAAATTTAGCATCTGTCGGATCTCTATTAGCAAAAAACTCTGGACACAGCGTTTTGACCGTAAAAAACGTATCGATTGTGGCTTTGGTCATTTCAATGCTAAAGTAACAACTTTGCAAAAACAGAATGTACTGCAACTCTATACAAAAATTTAACAAAACAAAGACGAAACGAAATACGGACCTGATATTTTTGGTAAATGCGGTTGTTTTTCGGCCCATTCGCGTAACGCTTTTATGTCTTCTTCCCGCAACAACTTATTTTTAGCATATTCGTTTTGAACGTTGGCTGTTGACATCTTAATTTACTTTGTCTGTATTGTAGTAAGAACTGAGCGTGACTGATGATGAATTGCATGATCAGTATGAATTTAAACACGCGAAAAATTGTTCTTGCGGTACATTGTTGTTGTTTGTAAAATTACTGTAATGTTTTTAATCTGGTAATTATGTAATAGTAATTATAGATTAAAAGCAAACAAAGCAAGGTAACAGACTTTGAACAACGTCGATACAAATGAATCTGCAGTTTTTGTCGTTCGAAAAGTAATAATTAATAGTTAAATTATAAACCAAACAATTAATAACGTATGCCTTTTTTTGGACATGCGCATGACGTTTGTAATTTACTTAAACGTCTTTTTGCAACTCAAAAATTTTAGAATTAACACTGGTCAGAGTAGCTAAAAATGGTCTTTTGTACCGTTTTTTTTTTAATAAACCGTAATAATACTTTTACAATGTAAAATGTAAACACATAATTTTACAAAATTTTTTTCTGTTGTACCGGAACTCAACATCAAATCCTTTGTTTTAAATATACTTTATGGCATTGTTGTATTCTATTGAAACGTTCGAGAAGTTATTCGCAACTTCGAGAGACTTCGCGAGGTTTTCTAGAACGTTCACCGAAGAATGCAGAACATACGGGAACGTTTTGTCACAATGTATAAATACCGAATAAACAAATCGTAGGTCAGTTATTGCCGTGATGCGAAAACAGCAGTGTTAAAAAGATTATTCAAGTCTAAATAAATAAATCGTTAACGCGTGTTATAAATAAATCTACGAAGTACGTGACATTAGTGTAAACAAGTGTTATACATAAATTAGTGTAAGTGTTTTCATTAAATATTATTAGATTTAATTCATTCGGTTAATTTAAAAGTGTACATATTTCTAATATAAGTAAAAATATTTTTAGTAGTTTAAATAAATTAGTTTTAATAATAAAATTCGTTACAAAGTGGTGTCAGGTGTGGGGTTCGCGATTTTTGTATATTTAGTGTAAATACTATTAAGTAATATCGCTCCCATAACAAAAACATTGATTGCGCAAATAAATAAAACTCTAGTTCGCGTTCCAGTTTGTTAAAGTAGTGTATACAAACTTTTTATTAGTGTTATATATAATTTATACCGGTGACGCCTTTGCAAGCTGTTAAAATGGATTCAAAAATATTTGAAATTCTCGAATCGATGAATAAAAATATCCAAGAAAAACTGTCCAAAAATTCTCAGATGAAAGAAAATTCTAGAGAAATGGAAGAAAATTCGCAGAAAATAGAAAAAATGTTTTACAAAAATTCTCAAAAAATTGAAGAAAAACTGTCGAAAAATTCTAGAAAAATGTAAGAAAATTCAAGAAAAATGGAAGAAAAACTCTCCGAACATTCTCAGAAAATGAAGGAAAGTTCTAGAAGTTTAAAAGAAGAAATGCGAACAAGCATAGAAAATCAAATCAAAATTGTTCAAGAGGAAACTCAAGCAGACATGTTAAATGTAAGAGAAGAAATATGCGAAGTTCTGGAAAACGGAAAACAATCTATAAATGAGAAAATAGAAGCAATAAAGGACAAATTAAAAGACGGAATGAAACTGCTTAAAGAAAGATTGAACCAAATGAATTACCATAGGGAAGGAAGTGTCAGAGTAAAGATTTAATAATGGGCCGCCGGGAAGAAAGCAATCACAAGTTTAAGGTTGTACCGCCAAATTTTGATGGTAAAGTTCTATGGTCCACCTACAAGCAGTTTGAAACCGAACTACAGCTAATGGTTGGAGCAACAAACAGAAAGCGACGTCTTTAACTGTGTTCTTACGCGGAAAAGTGCTTAGAATTTTATAAACTGTTCCTGAACACCTACAAAAAAATTACGAAATCTTAATATCACGATTAGAAATGAGATATGGAGAGGCCCATCTTCAACAATTGTACCAGGCTCAAATTAAAAGTCGGGTTCAAAAAGCTGTCAAAAGTCTTCAAGAATTTGAGGCTGACATCGCCAGGCTAACACGGCTTGCGTATCCGACAGCACCAGATACCTTTTTGGAGCAATTGGCTATTCAAACCTTTGTAGACGGCCTCTGAGACAACGAAACGCAGCAGACTCTCCGGTTAGCTTGACCGAAGATATTGGATGACGCTTTGGTGCATGCTTGGAGTTTGAAACAGCAAAACAAGCATCGCAACGAGACGGTCATAGACTTTGCTGTGCTGCAGAAATACCCGCGCAGACACTGGAAAACATCGAGGAGATAGCGCGACAAATACTTCGGGAAAGAGGAACGACGACTTAGAACTCTGGTGAAATAAGCCATGTACGACGGCATCGTACTAAACCTAAGAAGAGGTCGAAAAAACCGCTCGAAAATTTGGAACAAGGCGATCAAAAGAGACAAAAGATAATCTCGTCTAGTCATGCCCCAAAGATTACCATTCAAATGGCGTCGCCTAAGGAGCAGTTGCATAGCATTTATCTCGATGGCAAGATCAATGGAAGAAGTGTTCAGTTACCGGTTGACACTGGAGCGACAAAGACTATCATTCGTCCTGACATGTTATTCGAAAACGAGAACACATCACCAGTAACAGTACGACTTCGAACGGCGACGGGCGAAGAAATACCTGCTCACGGATAAGTTAAAGTAACTATTGGTTTGAGGAATGAAGTACTCGACTATCAAGTACTAGTAGTCGACATCACGGAAGAAGTTATCCTGGAAATGGACGTGATAAAGAAGCATGGGTTCCATTTGGATATGAAAAACGATGTCCTGAAGATCGACAATGAAGAAATTTCTTTTAATTCGTCAGAGAAGGCAGTTGTGCGAGTCTTATTTAGTGAAGACGTGATTCTGCCTGCAAGGACGGAAAGTGTATTGATGGCACGCCTAGATGGAAATCTCCGGGAAGGCTACATACGCGCGATTGAGCCAATTGAGGGCGGCTTAGTTGAAAAGAGACTACTCGTTGGCAGAACTTTAGTACGAGTAAAGAACACGATGCCAGTAAGGATCTTAAACATCAACGCATGTCCTGTAACGTTGAAAAAGAAGACCGTGGTAGAACAATGCACGCCAGTATCACAAATTGTGAGATTCGTAAAATCGAACGCAGATACGTACCAAAGAAGTGTCTACAACATCTATTGGACATTCTTACCACCAAATGCCAAAACCTGAGCCAAGACCAGCTGGCTAAAGTTAAAGTGTTGATTGAAGAGTATAAAAATGTGTTCGCGCTAAAGAGTGGTTCCAAAGGAAGAACTAACGTGGTGAAACATAAAATTAATACCGGAGACGCTTGACCGATACGACAATATCTACGCAGACTTCCATTGGCGAAAAGAGAAGAAGCCAAACAAATAATTACGGATATGGAAAGAGAAGACGTGATTGAACCTTCAAGTAGCCCATTGGCATCCTCAGTGGTACTCATAAAGAAGAATAATGAATCAACGAGGTTTTGTGTAGACTGCAAACAGCTAAACGACGTGACCAAAAAGGACAGCTACCCTTTACCCAGAATTGACGATACGTTAGACACCCTGTCAGGATCCCAGTCGTTTTCCACGTTAGATTTAAAAAGTGGTTACTGGCAGGTAGAATTGGAACCCAAGGATCGTGAAGAAACAGCTTTTACAATTGGAACTGGTTTGTGGCAGTTTACTGTGATGCCCTTCGGCCTGTGTAACGCTCCTGCAACGTTCGAGCATTTGATGGAGACCATCTTGCGCGGATTGTCTTGGAAGACGTGCTTTGTTTGCCTGGACGACGTGTTCGTGGTTGGAAGATCGTTTGAAGAACACTTGAACTTGAAGGAAGTGTTCCAGCGACTACGTGAGGCTATCCTCAAACTGAGCCTAAAGAAGTGCCACGTATTTAAGAAAAAAGTGCAAAACCTTGGCCACGTCCTATCTAGAGATGGAGTAAAGGCTAAACCAGACAAAATCCAAGCAGTGCAAACATGGTCTAGACTAATCGACAAACATCAGGTCCGAAGTTTCCTTGGGTTGTGCACCTATTATAAACGATTTGTACCCGGATTTGCTAATATTGCCAAACCTTTGACGAAATAGATGGAAGAAAAAACAAAATTTACATGGACTGAAGACTGAGAAAATTCTTTCCATCAACTAAAACAGGCCCTAGTCACTTCGCCGATTTTGAATTATCCAAGAGAACTGCTATGGTTGATGATGAGTGGGAACCTGAGCAGTTACGTCGCGAACAAGAAGACGATCCTGAAATAAGACTACTCCTGGACTGGAAAGAAAGCGGCCGACGATCAACCTGGGAAGAAGTGAGTGCTTTGGGCAGAAACATCAAAGCGTATTGGGCGCAGTAAGACTCCTTGTTAGTAAAAGACGGTCTTCTTAAGCGGGAAACAGACTACAGTTGGTAGTGCCGAAGAGCAGAGTGCCAGAAGTGTTAAAGCATTTCCACGATGGGACATCAGGAGGACACTTTGGCATTAAGAAGACTTTGGGTAAAGTTCGAGAACGATTCTACTATATGAACTGCAAAGAGGACGTCATGAAATGGTGCCGTAAATGCACAGTCTGCGCATTAGATAATGGTCCAGCGAGAAAGCGCAAAGCACCCATGAAGCAACACAACGTAGGAAGCCCTTTGGAAAGAGTAGCGATTGACATCGCAGAGCCGTTCCCAGAATCCGATTCGGGAAATAAATACATCCTGGTGGCAATGGATTATTTCACGAAATGGACGTAGGCTTACGCCATACCCAATCAGGAAGCAGCTACAGTCGCAGACGTATTAGTAGAAGAGTTTTTCTGCCGGTTTGGAGAACCGTTGGAATTACACTCCGATCAAGGCTGCAATTTTGAGTCTGAGCTATTTCAAGAAGTTTGCCGACAGTTGGGAATTAAGAAAACTAGGACAACGCCTCTCCATCCTCAATCTGATGGCATGGTTGAACGGATGAATCGAACAATGGGCAAGTACTTAGCCAAGGTAGTGTCCGAACACCAAAGAGATTGGGATCAGTACTTGCACTTTTTTCTAATGGCATACCGATCATCCGTTCACGAAAGCACAGGCCAGACACCATCCTGTGTCATGCTCGGTCGTGAAATAAGATTACCATGCGACTTTCAATTTGGACGAAGACCAGAAAAAGTTGCTGGAGAAGGTTACGTCAGCAAGCTGACCAAGAGGCTAGACGAAATACATGAAGAGGTTCGTAAAAACACACAAATTGCCAGCAACAGGATGAAGACTAGATATGACGTCAAGGCACAAAATGGTGGGTTTCAACCTGGCGATATGGGGTGGTTGTATAATTCTCAAAGGAGACGTGGTTGCTGTCGAAGCTGCAAAGGCAGTGGGAGGGCCCCTATGAAGTCATGCAGCGTATTAATGACGTCATATATCGCATCCGAAAACCGCCCAGAAGGATGCCAAAAATTGTCCACGTCGATCGTCTAGCCCCGTTTGCTGGCGGTAACTACAATACGCAAGTTTAGGTCCGAACCAGAGCAATAAGTAGCAGAACCAAGAATTCAATCGAAGAAATGAAGTTCGAGAAGTTTATGAATTTATACGGAGGTTCTGGAAAAGCTAGGTTCGTAGTTACCACCGAGGAACAACCAGACCTGTTTCAGGCACAATAAAATTATGCCATCGCACATTGCGTGAGCGAGGGTCTTGACATGTTCAGAGGGGTTGTAGCCGTGTTTAAAAAGAAGTTTGGGCAGCTAGATGAATTACGAAGACAGCAACCGGCAGTCGAAAAAGTTTTAGGGCTACGTGGTGACGGACACCTCGTTTTCTATCTGGTCACCAAGAAATACTCACGTATCAAGCCGTTATACAAAGATCTGTGGCGAACGTTATGCAATCTCAAGAGAGAAATGGAGTTCTATCATGTTAAGAAATTGGCAGTACCCAAGTTTGGTTGTGGCTTAGATCAACTGAATTGGAGGACAGTTAGAAACATGTTGGAGGTCGCCTTCCGACGAACAAGCGTTCAAGTGTTGGTCTGTAGTTACCAACCAAGAAGAATATTAGGCCAGGAATATTGCCTTAATGCGAAAACATCAGTGTTAAGAAGATTATTCAAGTCTAAATAAATAAGTCGTTAACGCGTGTTATAAATAAATCTACGAAGTACGTGACTTTAGTGTAAACAAGTGTGTGAAGCTATCCGCGGACTTTATCTTATCTTCGTGTAAGTGATAGTGTTATACATAAATTAGTGTGTGTTTTCATTAAATATTATTAGATTTAATTAGTTCGGTTAAATTAAAAGTGTACATATTTCTAGTATAAGTAAAAATATTTTTAGTAGTTTAAATAAATTAGTTTTAATAATAAAATTCGTTACACCATGATTACATTTATGACAATTTTTGTATAAGTTTATAATAATCAACTGTTGCAGTTAAAAAAATAACTTTGAAGATAATATCTTCAAAGCTTATAAACACTAAAAATAAAAATTTTCAGAAAATGGAAAAAACTGCACTAAACATCTCAGGTAGTTTTCTTCTTTTGTTCTGTGTTTTGTTCTGTTTTGGTTTTTCTTGTTCCAATTATTGCCAGGTATCTGCGTTTGCAATTGTTTTGCACCCCGTAAGGAGTTTTAGATGTAACATTTCGTCGTAGAATATACTCCACAGCGTAGGTACCAAAACGGAGCCTAGTGGCACTCCACAGGTCAGTTGTAACTTAATTTATTTCCCCGATGGTTATGGTTCTATCTTCTAAGTATCCCTTGATAGTTTCTATTAGATATTGTAATATTTGTTTTTTGTTCATTTCTTTGATCGTTAAACGCGTTTTTGACATCTATTGTAACCATAGCTACAAAGTCTCTGTTGTTCTTTGCTTTTCTTACTAGTTTTTTTAATTTGTTCTAGTGAAGTTATTGTAGATTTTCCTTTTCTAAAGCCGTGTTGGCTGCTTGCTATGCTGTTTTTTTTGGTTAATTCGGATACTATTCTGTTGTTTATAATTTTTTCAAACAGTTTTCCTACAGTATTTATTAGACATATTGGTCTGTACGTTTTTTATTAGTATGAGTTTAGCTGTTTTCCAGTTTTTTTTGTAATTTGGTGTTCTTGATGAGTGCATCCAAGACTTTTTTTATAATGTCCGGTTTTTTCCGAGCTATGAGTTTAATAACTTCCGGTGGTACACCATCTGGGCCTGATGCTTTTTTGTTTTCGATATTTTTACCTGCTTCTTATATTTCTTTAATTGTAATATCTGGAATGTTTTCTGGTGCTATTCTAGTTTTCTCCCATTTTTCGTTCTGTACTTTTGAGAAGAGCCATTTTGCAATTTTTTCTTGCTCTGTGTCTGTAATGTCTAGTATACTTTTTTTTTATTAACTTGTTTATTGCGATCTTGTACGCCATTCCCATCTGTCTTCATCTACCATTCGACTCAGCTTTTTCCATGCTTTCTTCTTAGATTTTTCTATTTCGTTCTCTAGTATTTTTTTTATTTTGTTTGTTTGTTGTTTTCATTTCTTTCTGGTCCGGTAGTTTACTCCTTCCTTTTTGTAATTTTCTTCTTTCTTCTTGGCACTTACTTCTTAGTTTTTTTGTCATTACTCCACCAATATGCTTGTTTTTTGTTAGTTGTTCCTAGTAGCCTAAGCGTTTCGTTGCAAGCTTTTTTTTAATGCCCTATTCAAATTGTCATCGTCATGTTGTTCTTTTATTTGCTCTGTTATAATTTTGATTGTTTCGGCCACACGGAAGTCGAACAGCGGACTGTATTTAATGTATTAGAAAGGAGAGGACTTTCGGTAGCAACCCACCGAATTATTAGTAAACGACAATTGCTTACGTTATGTTCATGTGTCTTCTGGAAGTCGGAAGCGCACAACCACCCAAACCCGTAATAAATCAAGGCCTCGATTTACCCAGAAATGAGCGATTGTTCGACTTACCCTGATCTTACGTTTTCCTGGTTGGAGGAGTTAAGTCTTTAACACACACAGCAGAGCGCACGGGTTACCCACTAAAACAGCACGGTCTGATTTACAAAAATTAACGGAATTGAATGAAAGAAAGGAGGCGTAATACTCTGATCAAAACATACTGTCGTATTTATCAAACACTTGTATTTACAATGACAAATAGAAACTTAAAAGAGGGGACAGCAAGTCACACAACCGAAAATGCAACGCGTGGAAAATCACTTAAAAAGAAAACGCTCGCGCTAACATACCACCCACCTAAAATGAGCTATGCTCTATTTTACAGAAAATTAAAGCGTATAAAAAAAAAGAATAACATAGAAAAAAATAAAAACGAAAGAAATTTAAACGGGTCCTGGAAGCGGAGCTAATCGCGAAAGCGAGCGAGTGAGATGACCACCGGCAGTTTTAACGGTGGCTATCTGAGAGAGACTATGAGGTCCTGGGTGTAAACGCAGTCACTCGACCAAACTACCATGACATTAGCGGTCGGTTGAAATCCTGAACTAGCACTACATCACCCACTTGAGGACCGGGGTTATGTTGAAACCATTTTGCACGTTGAGTTAAGGTATGCAAATATTCAGCAGACCAGCGACGCCAAAAGTACTGTATTATGCTGTTTTGATGACGCCAGCGTTGTTTGAAAGTAGAGTGATTAGTATCTAGAAAAGTAGGAAAAGATAGCAAAGGCTCACCAATAAGGAAATGGCCCGAACTCAAATAGTTTGCAGCTTCGGAGGGATCAGATATTTAATACCGCTTTGAGAAAATATGGTACAAAACTCTTCAAATGTAAAAGCCGTGTTACCAATTTCGCGATATAAAAGACGCTTAGCGGACTTAATAGCGGCTTCCCAAAGTCCTCCAAAATGAAGAGCATATGGAGGATTAAAGACTCATTAAATACTACGAAGTGAGAGATGCTCGCACAACGAATGATTGTTTTTGCGCAAAAAATCATACAGCTCAGCAAGCTGTCTAGCAGCGCCAACAAAATTGTGGCCACAGTCCGATCTGATGCGAGATGGTATTCCCCGACGCGCGATGAACTTGTCTAAACAATCAAAGAAAGCTTCTGTAGATAAAGACGAAGCAAACTCTAGATGTACAGCTTTGGTTGCGTTGCAGACAAACTAACATAGATAACCTTTTGTAGTACGAGACGAACGAAAAATATTAACTTTAACAGTAAAAGGTCCTGAATAATCTACGCCGATTACGGTGAAAGCCCTTTGCGGGTTAACGCGATCCGCGGGCAAAGGCGCCATCGTTGACTTAAACGTGTTAGCTCTAAAGCGGTGACACGTTATGCATTGACGGATGCGCTTTCTTAGTAGACTACGCAACGAAATGATAATTTAGTTTGTAATAAAGCTTGAACGGTCTGAGGACCAGAATGAAGAGAGACGACATGATAGTATGAACACAAAAGGGCGGAGAGATGAGCTTGCTGAGGTAATAGCAACGGATGACGTGAAGAATACGGCAAAACGGAGTGGCCCAGCCTTCCGCCCACCCTAAGGAGACTCTCCTCATCCATAAACGGAGACAACTGTGCTAAAGAGGAAGGGAGGCGTTTACCTTGCCGAAGCAGCGCAATCTCTTCTCTATAATAAGCGGCTTGAGTGATGCGGACGCAAGCATGCGTAGCCTTTTGTAGTTTGGCAGGAGAAAGAGGTAGAAGCTTATCAGAAAAAAAAGTTGTGTTGCGAGCTTGGGTGTTTTGAAAGAAACGAAGTATCCATGCAAACTTCCGGTGCATTTTTTGAAAAGAAGAAAATCGTTCAATGACGGGGAGCAAAGAATGAGAAAGCACAAGGCGAGCAAGAAGGGTTGCGCCAACTTTAAGATCAGGTAACAAACAATCCAAAACGGTAGGAATGGCAAAAGACGGCCACTGCGACAAAGACTTACTTAGAAAAGCAGGACCGGAAATCCAAAAAGAAGCGCTGCTCATAACTTTAGGACAGGCTAAATCAGCAGAATTTTCGGTAGTATCAACGTGATGCCATTGTTGTCGTTCAGTGAGATCGAGAATAGTGACAATACGGTTAGCGACAAAGGTATGAAAACGATGCGGAGGAAGAGAGAGAGCTACGCAAGAACTACTTGAGCGTCAGTGTAAAGGTGAGCTTCTCTAATAATACTACTGGCAAAAAGAGGTTTAATCAAATGAAAAAGGCGCGCCAGCAGGAGCGCTCCACATAGTTCGAGTCTTGGAATTGACAGAATTTTTAATGGGACTTATCTTTGACTTAGCGATTATGAGGTGGCACGATTGTATTTGTCGAGACTCAGCGGAACTAAAGCAAGCGTAAATAGCAGCTGCATATCCCTTCTGAGTAGCATCGCAGAATCCAAAACGTGTAAGATTTTATGAAAAAAGGGGAGATGCATCTTGGTATGTGTATTGGAGAGAGGTAAGGCAAACCGTCGACCAATTTGGTCCATTGGGAGGCAAGAGCCGGGCAAAGAACATCATCCCAATCAAGCCCTTCGGTTTATATACGCTGTAGAACGAGCTTCATTGTAAAAACCAGAAAGGAAAGGAACTCTAGAGAATCAAATATTCTTGCAATATAAGAAAGAACTGCTCTTTTGGTGCAGTCACTACTAAAGGGCTAAACTTGAAAGGAAAAAGTGTCTAAACGATGATTTCAGCACAGGCCAAGGATCTTGAGAGACTTATCCTCGGTCGAAAACAGTAGAGGAGTTTCTAAATGAGCTTCAGGAAGACCTTCTAAAATTTTAGCAAGCTCGGTGCGGAGAATTAGTGCGTCCTCGACGGTGCCGACGCTGGTTATCACGTCATCAACATACGTATTTTTAAGGATAGCGACGGAAGCAGTCGGGTAATGAGAACCTTCGTCCTCTAACGAATTGTTGAAGACATCGTTGAGCCAGGTAAGCTGAAGGAGTTAAGCCGTACGTTACTGTATTAAGTTCATACTCGACGACAGGATTATGAATGGATTCGCGCCAATAAATGTGTTGTAAACAACGATCTTCACGACGTAAGAAAATTTGTGTATACATCATGCAAATGTCACAACACAACGCGATCGGATTTAACCTAAAAGTTATCAGAATAGTGGAAATATCCTTTTGTAACTTAGTACCGCTTAAAAGTTGCTCGTTTAAAGACCTACCATGAAGAGAAGACGAATCGTTAAAAACCACACAAATCTTCGCCCCCTTTTCACTACATTTCGAAACACAGTGATGGGTTAGCACGTATGACGAAGAAGAAGTAGCAATGGACATGTGGCCCAAGTCTCAATACTCAGACATAAATTGTTGATAAGTGGCATAGCGGGAAGAATCTCGAATCAAACGCTTTTCTAAGTTTAAAAACGCTGTGTACGATGACTTTGAATTTGCAGCTACCTTGACAGCGTTGGGTTTTAGAGGTAGAGCTACGACATATCGACCTTCGGAGGTTCGGGCATGTGTATCGCTAAACAGGCGTTTGCACCATTCGTCATCAGGGTTACGGATCTTTCTCACGGACAGTTCTTCGATTTCTCAAAACTTGACGAGGAAGTCTGTAGGATTGGACTGAAGAGTTAGAAGAGAGACAGCCGAAGAGGTTAACGAACCCAGACCTACAGGACCTACAATAACGTTGCCAAATATAGTAGGAAAAATTGAAGGATTACCTTTAATAATGGAGAAACCCTCTCGAATGACGGTAGGAAATAGATCAGCTCCGATAAGCATTTCTATCTTGCCAGGTACATGAAAATATTTATCTGCTAGTTGACGATGTCTTAGGCTAGAATAGACTTGTTCGGAAAGACGAGCCGAAGAGAGGTTTTGAGATATTAAAGAAAGTACGTAAAGAGTTGCTGTGATAATTTCGGAAGAGTAACGAGATTTTATTATACAGTCAACAGTGCCAAGAGTGCGGGAGCCTATTTTACCAATTCTCGAAATCTGTAACTGAGAAGGGCTTGTAGTTAAACCTAAACCTTTAACCATTGCGCTAGTAATAGCAAAGATCTGCAAACCTGGATCCCCCAGAACTGCTCTAACAGAGCGAAACTCACCGCAACTATCTTGGAGCAGTGTTTGAATTGAACCTAGAAGAACCGTATGATTGAAATGAGTAGGCGGAAGACAAGACATTGTTTGAGCAGCTGTGATATTACTTGAGGAAGTCGCCGCTTTTGAAAGTACAGGATTAGAATTATCTTCCTTATCCAAATGCAATAATGAATTATGTTTACGGCTGCCACAATGCATACACGATCGTTCAGATTTACAATCTGTTATTAAATGAGCTCCGAGACAATTAAAACAACGCGTGTGGTTACGCATGGCTTTGCCTCTTTCATCTATGGACATTCGTTGGAATTTTGGACACCAAGTAATACTGTGATCAGATTTACATACAGGGCATCGCCGAGATGATGAAAAAGAACGATTGTAAGTAGAATTAACTTTATTAGTTTTAAAGGACAAAGCGGCCACAAGCGGCTTGGAAGTTAAAGCAACTTCTTTATCTCAAAGAGGAACTAAAGCAGCGGCTATAAGGATTTTTGATTTGACCTTGGTCAAAGAACGTGATTTGGATTCAGCCTCACATAGTTCGAGACTACGCACTTGTCGATTGATGAACTCAGTAAGTTCCTTATAAGTAAATCATCTTCTTGTCGTCGAGATTCAAATTCACGAGAGGTAGATGGATCCAAATTACGCATAGCTAAATAAAAGAGAATAAATTCAAAATAATTTTGAATGGGATTTATTTAAGACTCAAATATTTTTGAAGTATAAGACGTTTTAATAAAGTACATTATTTAATTATAATGGTAAAAAAACAAGTTTTCCATTATAATAGAATAAAGTTTTACTTTACTAGTAAAATAATTATTATCAATCTTTACAAAAGTTGTTATAGAAATAAAATATGTATATTTCCGGCATAACCGGAATAAAACTTGGGAATATTTGGAATGATAGATTAATACAAATTTTTAGATTCTAAATACGATTAGGTTTTGTAAACATCAACATTGTTTGAGACGTTTTGTATAATTCTCATTGAACCAGCTTGTAGCACATATAAAGCGATAGCCGTAGTAATTTATACAAATGGACAGTATCAGTTTCTTTGATCTAAACTGTGTCATGATAATAAGATTCTGATTACTTATGTATAACGCTATTACGATGGTCCTTCAAACCGGCCGCAATAATAAATTGACATAAACATCAAAACAATAAATGTTTTTATACTTTTTTCTTAACGTGATCAGTAAACAATGTATAGAAATAAAAACGCGTGTTTTCTGTTTTTTTTTGCTATTATTATAAACTATTCCAGCATTTAACTTTTGGTAATCGCATTATCTTTTTTATTATTAAAAAAAATGTTATTTTTAATTTAAACCAATCCAAATAATTCAAATCGATAAATACTTTAAATGTTTTTAAAATAAATTAAATATGTGACGTAAAATAAATTTGGTTAGTTTTTTGGTCCTTCGATCCGGTCAAAAACTATTAATTATAATTAAAATCTTTCTAAGGCACAAAACAGCGTTATTTCAAAGTTGTTTTTAAAAACTACATCAACTTGTTGATAATATTCAGATCAAAATACCAAAAATGTTAAAACAATGCTTTGGTTCGCGTAGCGATTGATTTTTGTTCGCATTTTTTTACCATCAAATGATAACGTTAATTTTGGCATAATAGTCGCCTAGAACAACCACTACAACGATAAAGTTTTGAGTTTACTTTCTAACAGGGTTGTATATATGAGGCGATCAATACGTCGGCACTTTCATTACGATTAATTGTAATTTTGAAACGGCTATAAAACTACTATTATATTACTAATGCGAATACGTGTGTGTGAAAAAAACTTAAAGCTTACAACAAATAATTTTATTTTCAAATAATCAACTGCGTAATTACACAGATTAATGTCTCCTCGAAGAATAAAAAACCACGTTTGCTTATTAAATATTCTTCAGACGATTTTAGATAACGACTTCAGCGCGATCATAAAGTTTAATCGAAAATGGAACGATTAAAAGTGAAGATGTGCAGCGAAAACAAAAGTTTTCACGAATCTATGGCGTTTACTTTAGTAATCGGTCAGATTTTTGGTCTGATGCCCGTAGATGGCGTTACCAACAATAACGAACGGTTACTCTGTTTTCGGTGGAAATCTTTAAAAGTTTTCTACAGCGTTGCATTGACATTGTCTCTTTTGTTTCCTATGTATGCGTCTATGTACGATGTTGCTACGAACGAAGCCAACATTGATCGTATTAGTAAGTATATGTATAAAAATGTACGAGTTGTCAGTTTTGAGTTACAGCGGCCGTTATATTTTTTGGCAATAGTATCACTGTGCACATTTCTTTTATTGTATTAGCGAAGAACTGGGCCAAATTCATAGAAAAATGGCATTATACTGAGTTGGCTATGAAAACTTATGGGTACCCAAAAGACCAAAACTGGCGAATAAAAACAATGACCGTTTTCGTTTTAACACTAGCAATTTGTAAGTTGATCTTGCTTGGGCTCAAAAATTAGGCACTTACTTTTAGTGGAGCATCTATTGTCGTTGATCGAACACTTTTTACGAGCGGATGAGTTTCAAAGTAACGACCAAGACATTTTTGAGTATTTTTTCGTCGTGATTGCTTTTCCGCAGGTTTTTTTCTTGTTTAGGTACTCAGTATGGCTTGGAATTTTCTTGCAAGTGCGTTGTGTTTTGTTAAACTATAGCACATTTTTTTTATCTTTGTTGTAGGTTATAACTTTTATGTCCACTTTCTCCTGGACCTATATAGACCTTTTCATAATGTTAATGAGTACCAGTCTTTCTTTGAGATTCCAGCAGATAGCCGATC
Organism: Aquatica leii; assembly: GCA_035610365.1. NCBI lineage: Eukaryota > Metazoa > Arthropoda > Insecta > Coleoptera > Lampyridae > Aquatica > Aquatica leii. The sequence goes on from CM069435.1 coordinate 111,768,004, forward strand.
GCGTCGAGCTCTACTCCAAAAGCAACGTAAGCAACTTTGTAAAAATGTTTATCACTGTTTCTTTTAGGTTACAAATCAAGGTTTGTGGAAAAACTTAAGGCAAGACTACGCCCGCTTGACTCGGTTATGCAAAACACTCAACGAAAACATATCCGGATTGGTCATGCTTTCTTTCGCCAGTAACTTGTATTTCATACTAGTGCAACTCTTCCACAGTCTAAAGTACTTTAAAAAATTGTGTCAAAAAGGTCTTACGCAAAATGCTTTCAGAATGATACAAGAAGTTACTGGGAAAATCTACTTTTTCTTCTCTTTTGGGTTTTTAATCGGGCGCGCTGTGTGCGTTTGTCTGTATGGTGCGTGGATTTATGACGAGAGTAGAAGACCTTTACTAACACTAACCACTCTTCCCGCCGATATCTACAACACCGAGATTAAACGCCTAACCATGCACGTTTGTTTCGCACCAGTCGCGTTGACTGGAAAAAGCTTTTTTGTCGTGACCAGAGGATTAATTCTAAGCGTAAGTAAGTTTAGCTTTATAATTTCATTTATATGTGAGTTACAGATTGCTGGTGCTATTATGACTTACGAGTTGGTTCTAATACAGTATTTTGGAACGTTTCAAACAAAAGCTAATCGCAATGAAACCTTATTATAGTAGGCTGTAAAATGTGTATTCTTCGATAATCAAAAGAATAAAAAAATTAATCGATGTCTAGTTTTTTAAAACTCCCGTCAACTCCAAAAATCCCAGTAACATTCTTCGGCTTAGACATTCTTTTACTCTCGTCGCCAAGCTGCTTTTCATCTTCGCTAAAAAACTCGGCGTTTTCGTACAATCGCTTTTGTAGTTCGTCTACGAAAAAAATCTTTTATGACATGTTTGAAAAAAAAAATTTTTACCGTGTAATTGAGCGACAGATGCTAGCTTACCACCGTAATCGCTCGGAAGACACTCTCGCGGCACGTATTTGTACAAAGAATCAAAAGAATCAGTGTGCAAATGTAGCTAAAAAAAAGTTTATAGTTTTTTCTAAATTTTAAAAAATCATACTAAGATAACAATTTCTTCCGGGTTTGGACCGTGTCATTGTTGTTGTAACCGAAATTGCCAACGTTTCGCCTACTTTCGCAAAGGGCTTCATCAGGGCGTGAGATAAATCGCAAAACTGAAACAAGCAACCGAAATCTAACTAAAAACCTGTCAAAAGTTAGGTTATCCACTTGTGAAACAAGCCATAATCTAAACTCTGAAAAAGTAAGAAAGAAAACGATAACTTGAAAAAGCAAACGAAAATCTAACAAAGAACCACTACCGAGTTAAGTAATCAACTTGTGAACCAAGCCAGATTGTAAACTGCGTAGAAATGACTTAAGAAGAAATAGTCTCCGTATATAAAAGAAAAGGATGGGTAAGCTTGACTCTGATTAAGTTACGGTTGATAAAGGGCGTCTTTTCAATAAATGACTAATGACCGAGAACCAAAGAGGGGATAGCTCGAAATCATGAACGCGACTCTTTTATAAGACTTTGTTTTAAAAGAATTTTTATTAAATAAATGTTTTTTTAAGCAAGTTTATTTTAGCCTTAGTCTTTTATAAGACTTTTTTTTTAAAAGAATTTGGAAGATGAGAGAGTTTCTCCAAGATCAGATGAGGATGCTCACCGAAGAGAATCGCCAGCTCCGTCACCAGGTCGTCGAGTTGACCAAGAAGTTGGATCGTCTCCTCGACGCCCTTCCCGTAACCGCGCCCAAGAAGAAGAAGAAGAAGCAGCCGTCGCTCGACTACTTTCCGCGACGAGTTTCCTGACGTTCCGACCCTGCCGCCACGCCCACCGCCGCGTCCACCTCCGAGGAACCCATGGAAGAAGAATGGACCGTGGCATCCAAAAGAGGCAGCGTCCCGTTGTCCTCGAGAAGCCGGAAGCCACGGCCGCTACCCAGACGACTCGGAAGGATAGGATCTCTCCGATTGTCTTTTACAACCAGAAGGACTACGCTAAAGCGATGCAGACCTGACGTGACTCTAATGTAGATGTTTCCAGGGCAAAGACGACACGGAATGGCGTCGGCATCTACGTCGCCACCCCTGAGGATTTCCGGACTGCTACGCACGTTCTAGAAGAGACCCGCCATGAGTTCCACTCCTACCAACTGAAGGGGGACCAACCACTGAAGGCCGTCATTAGAGGGATGTCGCATTACGACTCGTTGATCGACTACGCCGCCGCCTACCTTACTCGCCAAGATATTAAAGATCTTTATATTACTCGTATGGTTTCAGGACGATCCAAGAAACCAACGCCGCTTCTGTTGGTCCAGGTCAGAAAAACCCCGCAGGCAAAGACGATCTTCGATATTACGAGTATCGGAGTCGTCGACGTCCGCTTGGAGACTCCCCATCTCAGAGGCGACATCGGGCAATGCTACCGGTGCCAGCGATTTGGCCACTCCGCGAGAGGATGCCGAGGGACCTCCCGATGCGTGAAGTGCCTGGAGTTACACTTCAGCTACGAGTGTCCGAAGAAGCGAGAAGACGGTCCGGTTACGTCCTGCAACTGCAGGAATGACCATCCCGCGAACTTCAAGGGATGCCCGGCTCACTCTCGACAGCGACAGGTAAGTACCCAGCGTACTAATCGTTCTGCTCCTGTTTTAGCCCCACGACCAGCCGCCAGGCCGGTGAACCCAGCAGTCTCGTTTGCCCAGGTGACGAGACCGGCTGAGCTTACCGTCTCTGTGCAAACCACCACTGCCGGACAGACAAAGACCCAGAAGTACGTCCAGACCAAGGGTACCAAGGAAAAGTCCGCTCTCATTAGAGAGTTTCTCGCTCAACTCCGTTCCCGCCACCAGTAATGACTGCAAGAAGAAAACCAAACTCCCTCCTCATCGCGATTTGGAACGCCAACGATATCCTTAATAAAAAACTTGAATTTCAGGAATTTCCCTACCGCCGTAACATCGACGTCGCTCTTGTTTCCGAAACTTATCTTTGGAACTGCGACAATCCAAACATTCTCCATTATTCCAGATACAATACTAATCGAACCACAGGTCGCGGAGGAGGTACGGCCGTTTACGTAAAACTGTCTATCTCCCACCACCACATTCCAACGACACAATTTCAAAATCTAGAAGCAACTCAAATCGTCATTAACACGGCAGCCAACGGAGACATAGTTCTCTGCGCTGCTTATATCTAACCCACCAAAGACGCCATTTCCGAAGATTTAGACGCGATTTTTAACGTAAAGACCCTCACAATTCTCGCAGGATACCTTAACGCGAAACATCCAGACTGGAACAGCAAGAAATCGAACCGCAACGGTCGACTACTGCAAGACTTTGCCAGCATCCGACATTTCGTCGTAGTCGGACCCTACGAACCCACCCATCAGGCTACTTCACGATTTAACTACCGTTTCCGACCACAAACCCGTGCTCCTACAATTCGGTGATCAATCAGAAAACGATAATCTTCAGTTCGAAACGAACATAACTATCTGGCCAAACTTCCAATTCGAGGCCAGTAAACTTTTCCCTCAAGTCCCGGTCATAAATAACATCGCCGAACTTCAAGCCGCGATTGACAGTTTCACAGATCTTGTCAAAAGATGCATTTCAAAAGCTACAAAAACTATCACAAAAACCAAGTCCGATCTCCTTCAACTCCCAATTCAAATTCGTAACCTGATCACTGAGAAAAATCGCCTTAGACGCAGATGGCAACGCACTCGTCACCCAAACGATAAAAGAGCTCTTAACGCAGCTCAAAACGCTATCCGAATACAGATCGAACAACATCGAAATCTCCTTTTCAATGACAAACTTCGGTCGTTAAATTCACAGGACCTAAGCGTCTGGCAAATGACAAAAATCATTAAAAACAGGAATAATCCTCCCATGCCCGCTATTCACGGTTCGCGAGGTCTGGTCTACACGGATCTAGAAAGCCGAACCAAACCATCCAGACGACGAAGACTTCCGTCGCACAAATGCCATCCACCGCGAAGTCAGAAGCATCCTGACAGCAAATTCAAACGAGCCCATCAGGCACACTTCCCCCAAACAAATCAAATCTAAAATCAAAAATCTCAAACCGCACAAACCCGGAAACGACGGCATTCCCAACAAAGCAATCAAACTTCTTCCCAAAAAACGTATAGCCACCTTAACCGCGATTTTCAACGCTTGCCTAAGACTCCGTCATTTTCCACATTAGTGGAAAACCGCGGACGTCATAGTCATTCCCAAACCCGCAAAAGATCATGTTATGCCGCAAAATTATCGTCCAATTAGCTTACTTCCGAGGTTTGGTAAGCTATTGGAAAGAATAATCCTAACCCGATTACAGGAACAGGTCGACATTAACCAAATTATCCTACAAGAACAGTTCGGTTTTCGTAAAAAACATTCAACGGTCCACCAAGCCCTCCGCGTCGTTGAGCAGATCACCGACGGTTTCAATCACCGCGACGTCACCGGCGGCGTTTTTCTCGACATCGAAAAGGCGTTCGACAATGTTTGGCATCACGGTCTGCTCTACAAGACTAGGCATCGACGTTCCCATGGTACAACTCATCGGCTTTGCGATTAAACTTCGCACCGCCAAATCCACTCCACGTCACATAGAAGCCGGCGTCCCTCAAGGATCTACGCTATTCCCACTTCTATACAATATCTTCACCGCAAACGTTCCAAAAATTGACGGACTCACTTACACTTTTTACGCCAACGACACAGCGGTTTTGGCAACATCCCGCTCACCCGCTCAAGCCAAAAGAAATCTTCAAATGATTTTCACCTCGCTCGACATCTGGTACGACGACTGGCGAATAAAAGTCAATCCGACGAAAAACGCCGCAGTCCTCTTCAACCGAAAAAACATCGAACCCGCAAGCCACCTCCATATCAAAGGTAACGACGTCCCCTGGGTGGACGAGACCAAATATCTCGGCCTCACTCTAGACAAGAAGTTATTATGGAAATCTCACATAACCCAGAAGCTCGCCTCTTCGAACGGCCTTCTGGTTAAGTTATATCCGATGCTGTGCCGCAACAGCCGCCTCAGTATCGACAACAAATTACTTATCTATAAGACGATCATCCGCCCTGCCACAACGTAGGCAGCACAATTATGGTTCTACCCTGCCAAAACTCACACCACCAGGATCCAAATCTTCCAAAACAAGATCCTCAGAATGATTGCTGACGCCCCCTGGTTCTTCGGAACAGACCGGCTCCATCAGGAACTCGCCATCCTGAAGATCGCAGATTTCGTCCGCCAATCCGCAGATGCGCTCCATGCAGACCTCGCGGCCCATCCCAATCCTCTCGTCGGGCGGCTTTGGGACTACGACAGAGATGACATGCCTAGGCACAAGCGGCCTAAGTATATCATTCTAGATTAAGTTTAGAATGAAATGTACAACCCAGCGGAAAAGTTTGAAACCAAAGAGGCAACTCTTAGGTGGAAAACCGATGCAACGGGGCTATTTAAGAAAATTATGTTATCACTTATGATTAAGCTATATAAAATGTAAAAATTACAGTAGGAGATAAACATGTATGAAATCTGAATTACAAGTTGATTACCTAAGTCGGTAGTGGTTCTTTGTTAGATTTTCGTTTGCCTTTTCAAGTTATCGTTTTCTTTCTTACCTGTACAGATTTTATATTATGGCTTGTTTCACAAGTGGATAACCTAACTTTTGATAAGTTCTTAGTTAGATTTTGGTTGGTTGTTTGAGTTTTGCGATTTATCTCACGCCACGTTGGCAACTTTGCTTACAACAACAATGACACGGTCCAAACCCAGAAGACATTTTTAGCTTAGTATAAATTCCGGCCGTGGAAGCCTTTGCCATTTCTTTAAAAAATTACTTACGATGTCCAAAATCTCACTCTTCATTAATGGTTTTATTATTGCCAGGAATTTGTCCACGTACGACACTACGTTTATAAAATGTAAACCTTTGAGACGCACAGGCAAAGCTTCCTAACAAAACAATCTAAATCGTAATAAAAAAAACTCAGAACCTTACCTGCAAATACAAAAAAAATTTCCTCATCCCTGTGAGGTTAAACTTAGTCAAATGCGAAAAACTAATACCGCTCATATCAAGTACAATAAGCAAACCCTCAGCAGTGCCACTTTGCATCATATTTAACATAATGCACATATCAAAACATTTAATCTGGTCGTTTAACATAAATTTACTGGCATCGCTCTCTACTGTTTTAGATATCAGAACCCGGTAGCCTTCCGGTGTTTCTTTAAGCATCGGTATATAAGCTCTTTAAAAAACCTATCAAAGAAACAAACCAACTTGCAATAAAAACCTCACCCAACTTTAAAATCCTCGATAAATTTAGCAGTTGTTGGATTTCTGTTAGCAAAAAATTCCGGCCACAAACTTTTGATCATAAAATATGTATCGATAGTACCTTTAGCCATTTCGATGCTGAAGTAACAGCTTTGTAAGAACAATATAAACTGCAGCTCTATAAAAACCGTTTTTTTAACATTCGACGTGCAAAATTACGCACCTGATATTTTCGGCAAATGCGGTTGTTTGTCAGCCCATTCGCGCAAAGCCCTTATGTCTTCTTTACGCAAATTTTTATTTTTGGCGTACTCGTTTTCAACGTCGGCTAATGTCGACGACATCGTCTATTTTGTGCAAAGAATTAAACGTAAATAACTGCAAATAACGCGCAAGGTTAATAATTATTCTCGTTTTTTATTCTAGTTTTTACTTAATTAAAAAAGCAAGGACTTAATTTTCTTTACCCGGAACATTACTATGAGAAGGTCACGTCGAGCAAATCCTTAAAAAACAATGATGGATTTTCTGAAAAAAAATGTGTATAAACAAAACGTTTACATAATTTAGATTTAAAATGTTTAAAAACGTTAAGTAAACGAATTTAAATTGAAAGTGATATATAAGTAACACTACTTTCTATATTAGCTATATTTTTGGTAATACATAATGTAAGTTACTTATATCAAACATTCCATTGAGTAATGAAAGTGGTGACAGACTAAGTTTGCAAAATATTAGATTAGATTCATAGTTGGATCATAGAACAGCATTACATAAAAATGCAATAATAAAGACTCATTTTATAATTGTGCAAAATGCTCGGCTGAATAGCGATAAGAAATATTATATAAGGAAGTTGTATTAGATAAGTAGTTAGTTATTAGGTTTACTTTGTTCAAAAAAACACAAAATATATCGAAGTTTTTGCCTAATAAATAAATAAGTTAAAATTGTTTTTTTTTTAAAAACAAAAATCCGAACAAATAAATATAACTGGCGCAGTCGTTAGGATTGTTAATACGGTTTAGTTACGCGAAAGTTTATCCAAAACGAGTGTAATTAATCGGCGAATTTAATTCCAGTGAATCGCCGAAGTTGAATCGATTCCAAACCACCGCAGGTGAATCGAGTAGGTGAATCCGAGTGACCATCCAAAACTGCATCGCGCATAGATCGAAGATCGCCAGAAGCAACAAGGTAGGCACAAATAACTCACATTGTTAATCGTTAAATTTTGTTAAATTTTCCATTAATTGAAAATTGCATTTGCAAAAATTAATTAAGACAAAGAAACTTTTACAAACTGGACGATTTAGTTAATTCACTAGATTCGTTAACTTTACAAACAAAAATGACAAACCCAACAATAAATTACCAACTTTTCAAAATTAAATTAGATACGATTCCTTTATTTGGAGAGAAAGAAACCGAAATAAACGCTTTTTGTACATTTTGTAACATTTTTCAGACTCGCGAGATCTAGAACAACTTACAGTAGAATTTAACAACATTAAAATTAATAAAGGTGAACATTTAGTCGAATACGAACACAGAATTAGATTGTCATTAATAGCGAAATTAAATTTGTCAGATTTAACTCATAAACCACTCCGACAAGAAATTTTATTAAATAATGCATTAGATCGTTATTTGGTCACCATCCCTTATCAAATAGCCATGCAAATTCGTGCTAGAAAACAACTATTGAACAGGCAATTGCCCAAGATAAAGTAAATTTTGCCCAAAGATCAGGACAGCATTTACAATTTTCTAACACACAGACGAAGAATTTTTTAAAACCATTATTTAATCCATTTCCAAAGAATTCTTTTAATTCTCAATCTTCACAACCCAGCCCATCTAAGCCAATTCTATACGATTCTAAATCTTCTTTTAAAAATCCTCAAAGAAAAATGTTTCCCAATCAATTTCAACCGAATAAACCAACTTCAAATGTATTCAGACCCAATCAAAACTTGAATTTCCCGAAACCGACCCTAATGTCAGAAATTTCTAGTATTAAAAATTATTTTCAACAAAATGAATCAGTTATTTATAACGAAGAAACTAATCAATACTTTGCCACTATTGATATAAACCAACTTAATCAAAAAGATTTTGAACCAACCGACAGTGTAGACGAACAAACAGAAACAAACAATGGTCCCGAATCAAATTCAAATTTTTTCGAGGCTTTCTCAACAACAGAATTCAGATGATAGATAGTTTAGTCTACATTAAATTAAAAAACTCACCATTAAACATATTAATTGATACTGGCAGCGAAATTAATATCATCGACCCCAGAATAATTTCAAAATTTTATCCGAATTCAATTCAACCCATAAATTTGAAATTAAGCACAGCCAATGGAATAAGTACAATAAAAAACTTAGCAACAATACCCGACCCGATTTTAAAGTATCCCGGCATAAACAAGGAATTTACTTTGACAACAGACGCATCTAACGAAGCAATAGGAGCCGTGCTAAGCCAAGAACACCAAACTATAGAAACCGATCATAAACCTCTTACGTGGTTATTCTCATTGAAGAACGCAAATTCTAAATTAACACGATGGAAGCTTAGAATTATGGAATATAATTACTAAATCAAGTATAGAAAAGGAAAGGAAAATTTTGTAGCTGATGCTTTATCAAGACCTCCGAAAGAAATTTACTTTAACGACATAGATTTTGACACGCTAATAGCATATGGAGACGGACCCACTAAAGAAGACTTAGCCGAATTAGACAAAATATTAGAAAATTTATCTCAACCAGAAGAAGAAAACAAGACCGCAATGCATACGTCAAGAGGTGAAGTGCAAATAAACATCCCATTTAAAGCAACAATTTTAAACGTAGCGGAAAACCAAATTATATTCGATACTCATAATAGTAGCCCCGAAGTAATTATAAAACATATAAATTTATTTGGAAATACAAAAAAACTAATTTATTGTAACTTCCCCTTTGGCGAGGAAGCCGAAGAAGTAATTTTACAGTTTATGCCGGTTCCTGAAACCTACACAGCCACAATGCAAGCCTTCGAAAACCACTTCATTCCACGTAGAAACTTAATTTTCGATCGTTACTAACTTAATAGTCGTGTCCAGCAACCAGGTGAGACTGTAGAGTTATTTATTACTTGCTTGCATTCTCTGGCAGAGCATTGTCAATATGGTTCTTTAAAAGACGAAAACCAGTGAAAGATTGCAATTGCAAGCGAATCTAACTCTTGCCGATTGTATTATTGCTGTAAAGCAAGCCGAACTCCAAGAAAAACAAAGCCGAGAGTTACGTAGAGGATCAGTCGCGACGGTCAAAAGCGGCCAATCCACCCACAAGTCAAATTTCCATTCCAATCGAGTACGAGAAAAAGACGCAAGACATGACGTCGGAAGCCCAGTTCAGGCGGTACATAGGAGTACTTTTCGAGACGCGGTTACCAGATCTTGTTTTGTCAACAAAAAGGGGAGAGAAGTTCAATATAAAACGACTGCTTCCAGAAAATGTCAATTTTGTGGATTAGCGGACTATCCCAGAGAGAAGTGTCCTGCCAATCAATCGACATGTCGTTCTTGTAATAAGCAAGGACATTGGGCGACTGTATGTCGAAGCAAAAAGGTTAGATCCACCCAATGTGAGTCTATAGATAATGATTGTAATAGTAACCATGGACTAAGTTGTACAAATTGTTCTCATAATGATAGTACTAGTTCAAATCAGTTTTTAGGGTAAATCGAAATGAATTTTTCTTAGAAAGAATGGTCAATTTCTTTAAAAATTTTTGAATTAAACAGAGAAATCGAATTTATGATAGACACAGGTTCTGATAGAACTTGTATACCTGTATCCCTTTTGGATGAACATCTGATTCAAAGCTTACATATTACTGACAGAGTAGAGATTAAATATTTTAGGTATCTTGCATGGTACATTAAGTAACTCTAAAAACTAATGTTTTCGGGCATTTATGTAATCGAAGAATTATGTAAACCAATTTTAGGTCGCTCCGCAATAATAGATTTAAACACCTTCCAATTTGGTGATGGGTTTCTTCCAAAAGTTGGAAGAAATTGAGCAAACATTTCCTAGAATTTTTGATCAGCTGGGTACTTTTAAAACTGAATTTAAAATTGAGATTGATGAAAATGTTCATCCATTTATACAATCAGTTCCACGTGTTGTGCTCGTTCCTTTACTAAAACCTTTAAAAGATGAACTTGAACGCCTACAAAAAATAAACATTATCAAACCCGTTGAATATTATACTCCATGGGTCAGTCCCATTGTTATAGTTCGAAAAGATAACAATAAAATTCGTCTTTGTGTTGACTACACCAAATTATATAAAGCCGTGATGAGCACCCATTTTCCTATAGGTAAAGTCGAAAGAATTCTTGCTCAAGGATCTAAGTACTTTAGCCGGATAGATACAACCTCTGAGTTCTACCAAATTAAATTAGCCAAAGAATGTCAGGATTTAACGTGTTTCATAACACCATTTGGCCGTTTCAAATTTAAAAGGTTACCACACCTGTGCACCCGATTATTTTTCTATGTTAATAAATAAAATCTTAAAAGGTCTTGATAACGTAATTTTTTATATAGATGATATTCTTATCCATGCACTGAATTGAACAACACGATCAAATATTGAATGAAGTTTGGATTTATAAATAAAGTATAACTTTAAATAAAGAAAAATGTCTTTTCGGTGTACGGTCATTGGCATTTTTGGGTCACTCCATATTAGGTAATGGGATTTCTGTAGACCCCGAGCGAACAAGCTTTCAAATTTCCCGAACCATCTGATAAAAACGAACTTGGACATGGTTAATTTTTCATGTCGGTTTATTCCCAACAGATCTGATGTCTTAGAACCACTGACTTCTCTATTAAAGAAAAATGTTTCTTTTTCTTGGAATAATGTTCAAAAACGAGCCTTTGAAAAAATAAAAAAATTGCTGCAGGAGAGTCCGTGTCTTGACTATTTCGATCCGAGCCAGAAAATCATAATTTCTGCTGATGCCTCTTCCTTTGGCATTGGCTCGTGTCTTATTTAAGAAGATGAAAAGGGGAAAAAAGTCGTATCTTATGCATCTAGATTATTATCAAAAGCGGAGCAACGTTACGCTCAAATTGAGCGGGAAGCGTTAGCTTTGACCTGGTCATGCGACAAATTTTCCGAATATGTTTACGGGTTGAAAGTTCTCATTGAAACGAATCATAAACCACTAGTTCAAGTTTTACAATCAAAGAATATTGATGAATTAACTCCGCGTCTTCAGAGATTTAGGTTGAGACTTTTAAGATATGACTATGAGATTCATTATGTTCCAGGCAAACATTTAGTAATTGCGGACGCATTGTCGAGAAAATTTGAACCTTGGCCTCAGAGAAATAGAATAGATCCAGAAGTTTCTACTTATTTCCAATATAGACATGACATTTCGGAATGCTACGGTTATTTATTGCGTGGTTCACGCATAATTATTCCTCAATCTCTCCAAACAAAAACTTTAGATTTTATTTATCAAGGGCACCAAGGCATAGTAAAGTGTAGAGCTAGAGCTAAGTATTCTGTTTGGTGACCAGGATTGTCGACTAAAATAGAAAATCTAGTTGGTAATTGTCCCCGTTGCATTGAGTTCAGAGTTAATATAAAAGAGCCTTTCTTTAGAGAGTAATTTCCGGATCTCGCATGGCAAAAAATTGCACTTGACTTGTTAAAAATGATGGAACGTGGTACCTAATTATAACTGATTGTTTTTCTCGGTTCTTCAAAATTTTTAAGCTTCAATTAATGACCGAAAATGTGATCATCACCAAATTAAAAGAATTGTTTTCTAGGTACGGTCTACCACAAATAGTTCGATCAGATAATGGACCAACAATTCCAATCTGAATTCAAAAAATTTGCAAAAAAATTTGATTTTGTTTATATAACAAGCAGTCCTCAATATCCTCAGTCTAATGGATGCATTGAAGCTGCAGTGAAAACGGCAAAAAATCTTATTAAAAAAGGTGATGATTTATTCTTATCTTTGCTGGTGTACCGTACCACCCCTCTGGAAAATCGTTTTACTCCCAGCCGAATCATTATTTAACAGAAAAATTTGTTCTCCTCTTCCAATTTTACTTAACACCATCCTTGGTGGTGTTCTTATTATGCAATAATAAACTAATCATCGAATTTAGTGTTTAATCTGTAATATAATAGAACACAGCATAACAAAAACTATGGACCTTATTAATCAACAAGTGAAACAAAACATCCACCGAGCCAAAAAAAAGTTCAACAAAAACAACCACAATACGTATTGGAAGAAGTGGCTCTAGAACAGAACCTTATGTTCTAAGGAACCCGCAAAAAAAAGAAACTCACACCCTATGCAGAAAAAATAAAACTACAAAACGTAACCGACAAAACAATCACGTTCAAAAATAAAAGAAGTAGACTTACAAAACTAAAACGAAATTTGGTAAAACGAACTAAAAGGAATTCGTTTTTGCAGGATGAAGATCGTAATATTGATGATCCTGAGCCTAGCTCAAGCGAACGAGGAAATCGAAGTTAAAAAAATAAATAAATATATTCTACCCTTAGAAATAGGAAAACCATATAAACATTTATTTAATCTTAAATTAGTTTTTACAGTACAACCTAGTGATTTACGCTTAGTAACTTCCAACCTAACAAGGCAACAGGATTTAATCTTTAAGAAATTTAACAAAATTAAACGCAAAGAAAATAATGGTAGTATGTCAGAACATGATCTAAACGTTATTAAACTATTAATTCAATCTAAAAGACAAGTTTATCAAATCAATTCAAATATTGCAAATTTCATATCACTTGACCGTAAAAAACGATCAGCCTTTAACTTTGTTGGTAAAGCAGCTAATTGGCTTTTTGATATAATGGATGAGGACGAAAAACAAGAAATTTTTAACATAATAAAAATATTAAAAGAAAATCAAGTAAATCTAATAAATAACATTAATTATAAAACTAACCTGCTAGGTAGCATGTTTGATCAAATCCAATTAATTAACATTACTAATAGCAATCTACAATTAATAGAAAAGCATTTAAGCGGCATAAATAGTCAAATTTCAAAACTAAATCAGTACCTACTACTATTAGAAGCTTTAGAAAACAATTTTAGAGATGTAGAAATATTTGCGAACGAACTGCAGCATTCAATTATATTAGGGTTTAGAAATCAAACACACCCCTTTCTGTTATCATATTCACAAATTAGTAAAGAATTAAACTACTTAAAAACATTGTACCCAAATAGTTTGCTAAATTTAGAAAATAATCATTACTACTACTTCATCCTTTTTGTAAAAGTCGTATTAGATACCGAAAAAATAACCATATAGACAGAATTTCCAATAGTGGAAAATAATAATGCTACTTTGTATAAAATTTTTAAAATGCTTTATCACAAAACGTATGTACTAGAGCAATGTGACTATTTGTCTTGGTCCTACAATAGTGCAGAATGTATTACAGACTATGTGGTGACAGAAAATAAAATTAGAAATAACAATAGAAAATTTGACAGTAATGATTGCTTCAGTAGTTGCAAAATAGTATTAGTAATTGTACAATAATTAAAATAGATGATGTAGAAATTGAACTAAAACCATTAAATGACGCTAATTATTTATTAATCACTAACATAAGAAATTTGTTAAAGTATCAATGTAACACCAAAGAAACAATCGTAGTAAGAAAAAACTCTTTAATTAAAATACCTTTAAATTGTTCAATAGAATTTGATAATCAAATAATAAAGATGAAGTTTATAAAGAAATGATTATACCCAAAATTGTTAAAATAAATTTAGAAAGCGTTACAATGAATAATGTACCAGTCAAACTAACCGAAATTAATTTACAGGGAAACCTGAAGAAACAAATTGTAAACGACGAATTCATGTACTTAAAGAAATACCTTTACGGCATGAAATCTTACATTACTTAATACTTAGAATTGTGATTAGTTTAATTTTGCTTTTAATATATAAACTCAGAAATAAAATAAAATTTAAATTGCACTTTTTAAGCAATCCAGATAGGTCAATACCAAATTTTTCTAAGCCTGAGGACAGTCTTCCAGCTGGTCATAGAGGAGTTATATCGAACATATTTCATTGAGTAATCAAAATAATGACAGACACCAGGTTTGTGAAATATTAGATTAGTTTCATAGTTGGATCATAGAACAGCAAAGCATTTTACATAAAAATACAATAATAAAGACGCATTTTACAATTGTGCGAAATGCTCCGCTGAATAGCAGTAAGAAATATTATATAAGGAAGTTGTATTAGATAAGTAGTTAGTTATTGAGTTTACCTTGTACAAAAAACACAAAAATATATCGAAGTGTTTGCCTAATAAATAAATAAGTTAAAATTGTATTTTTTAAAAACAAAAAATTTGAACAAATAAATATAACTTCTATATTCAAATATTTTGAATGTTTTTAGTGCGTATTTTAGAGTCTTTTAAGTGCACAGGTTTCGAGCTTTATTAATTACACTGGTCTGCAAAAAAATATTTTTTATCGAGCCCTGACACTATTCCGAGTGATGTAAAATGACGTCCTGAATCCAAATATGTCTTCCGTTTTCTTCCATCACCCACCATTTTCGAGGGAGCCCCAAATCTCTAATTTTACCACTTTTCGATAAATTAATTATAATTTATTTATCCAACGATAATAATAATTATAATAATTATTATAATAATAAATATATGGACATGAATTTAATTTAAATGGGAAAAAGAGCTATTTTAACTATAAACAATAATAAATAAAAAGCTATTTATCGTTACTTGGTGCTTGCTTTCCTTTTATACCCTGAGGTACAGCTCTCTCGTTTCAAAAACCAGCAGTACTCCGCCAACATGCTTGCATTCCACTTCCCTGAAAATCTCTTCTCCAGCTTAGCAATGTCTTGATGGAACCGTTCCCCGTGTTCATCCGAGACTGCTCCTAAATTTTCAGGGAAAAAGTCCAGATGCGAGTGAAGGAAGTGAACTTTAAGAGATACGTTACATCCTATGTCCTTGTACGATAAAAGCAGTTCCTCGACGTGAGCGACATAATCTTCATTTTTGTGGTTACCCAGGAAGTTCTTACAAACGTTTTGAAATGCAAGCCAAGCTAATTTCTTTTTTCGATTTAGGTGTTCAATAAACGTCGAATCTTGGAAGAGTTGTCTAATCTGGGGACCAACAAAAACGCCTTCTTTGATTTTAGCTTCGCTAAGACAAGAAAATTTAGTTTTCAAAAATTGAAATGCGCCACCTTGTCCACTGCTTTCACAAACTGCTTGATCAATCCAAGTTGGATGTGTAAATGTGGTAAGTTAATATTTTCCTTCGGAACCAAAAGATTGTGGGCGACATTTTTCTGGCCAGGAATAAGATTTTCTCGCAGAGGCCAGTCCCGTACGATGTAATGTTTATCTCGGGCTCGGCTATCCCATTCACAAAGGAAGCAGCAATATTTTGTGAATCCTGATTGCAGGCCCGTGAGTAGAGCAACAACTTTTAAGTCAGCGCAAAGTTTCCACTTATAATTACTATAACTAATTTTATCAAGTATTCTGAAGATGTTTTTGTACGTTTCCTTTATATCAACAGAGTATGCAACTGGAACTGTAGGGAAGTCATTCCCATTTGCCAACAGTACAACTTTTAAGCTTGTTTTTGATGAGTCTATAAACAGTCTCCATTTGTCTGGGTCACATGGCATCTGTAGCTCTGTCATCAATAAATTTGCATTACGGCAGAACACTAAACCTTTATCTTCTGAGAAAAGACATTTTGGAGTTGCTTGTCTGGTCCTGCAAGAATATATTTTTACTCCCTTTTCTAAGAGATTCCACTGTTGAAGTCGCGATCCTAGGAGCTGAGATTTAGTCTTGGGTTACTGCAAATCCCTGACAAGATCATTTAATTCCGATTGAGTGAGGAGGTGAGGTTGCCGAGAAACTAAATCTGCGGAATACTCTTCATCATCATTGAACGTATCATTCGAAGCTCCAGGTTGTGGCTCAGAGTCTTTTAAATCAGTTTCCGGCTCTAGAGTATAAGTGTTTGGGGGCTCTGGGATTGGCAAAGTATCGTTATGAGGAACAGGTCTTAGAGCTGACGGAATATTGGGATACTGAATTGTATGCTTACTTTTGCTCAAAAACCCGACGGTGGAAGTCATACAAAAGCAACAATCTGTAAGATTACAGCGAGGTTCACGCCAAACCAAGGGCACAGCAAATGGCATTGATTTACGGGTACCTTTGAGCCATTTGGTCAAACTACTGTAACAAGTCGTGTAACCAACTGATGGAGCCCAAGTCTTGTCCTGGTCGCCAACTTGACAATCAAAGCACAATTTATAAGCTGTTTTAACAAGCGGAGAAAAGGGTTTTTGTTGCGCTTTTAAAGTTAATTCCCCGCAGACATAGCAGAAGCTATCTGGATGATTTTTACACTAGCGTGGCATAATTAAACAGTAAATCAACGCCCGACATTAACCACAAATCACACTTAGTCACTTGGAAAAATCCGGAGTAAAGGTAGTTTTACTGTTTTACACAAATGAACAAAAATGAACACAAGATCCACCACGTTTAAAACGTCGATCAGTTAACTCTGCAACAGCTATAGATGTACTGATCGAAGCAGTTAAGCAAACAATGTAATATACTATAATGAGAAGAGTAATGCAAGTTCAAGCCTGTCGAAAATTCCTGTTCAAACCTGCATGTGGTATTGAGATCGCCAGCGTCGTGCAGTGAATTTTCTTAACTGTTTTTTGATATTTTTTACTGTTCTTATATATTTGTATTTTATTGTTGTTTCTATATACATTTTATAGCAAAACTTTTGCCATATACTTTGGTGTAAATTTTATTACCTGCTTTGGGATGCTTAACGGCTATAATTTAAAATTCTAAAAAAAAATGCAAAAAATAAAATAAAAATGGGGTCCCCCCAAAATAGGTGGGTGATGAATAAAAACGGAGCTCATTTTTGGATTCAGGAGGTCATTTTACATAAGAATGTTTTCATACAGACCAGTATTATCATATAAAAGCTATGGAAAAAGATAAAAAGTAGCAATATTTAATTTACAACATCTCAAACTATGTAAAAAACTTGTATCAAATTATTTGTTTATTATAAAGTAAATAAATGCAATTAAAAGTTATTAAAGTCTTTATATTTTCCTAGAATATATTGACGTTTATTTTTTGTAAGCAACTTTTGTTTTAGTTGTATGTATATTTAACGTAATGACAAAAAGTTTTAATTTTACCATTACCGTAGTTGTTATGTTTGTATCGATAAGTAATACGTCTTAGATATACTTCATACGTGGCTAACGTTACTGTGAGTTCTAATGCCATTCAAAATGTTGCTGTTGAACATTATTTATTTAACTTTAACTGTCGGTTTTGTAATTATAAAAGATGAAAAAGTTGAAAATGTAAAAAGTTGTGTACAGCAAGCAATTAAAAACATTTTTGGCGAAGATGACACTTTGTTGTTTATCTTTGACGATGTCGATCAATACATTTTTTCTGACAACATTAATAATCCCAGCATAATTATCGATATGAGTAGAGAAAATAAATTTGTTAATGAAACATCTATTGGACACCAGCAAAATTATGTAATTCACGCAAGAAGTTACAATACCTTACTTCTAACATTAAATAAACTTTATGTTACTAAAATCTGGAAAAACAATAAAATGCCGTTACGAAAAGTTCTATTTGTTACACCGATTTTTGAAAATGAAACTTTAAGCAAAGTAATTAAGACATATTGGTTAATAAAAGTTCTTAATTTGGTTATATTAACGTACGACTTAAATAAAAAAGATAGTGCAACCAGACTTATGGTATCTGATCCTCAAGCGGTTCAAAATCAATGCCAAACAAAAGCAAACTTAATAAATACTTATAGTTGCAATGAGAGCAATCTTATCAAATTTCCACGTATTTTAAGAAAATACGAAAACTGTTTTCTCACGATTTATAGCACACTAGATGCATCAAACAAACATAGAAGTAGACTGTTGTTTACGACTGCATACATTCTTGAAACTATTAGGGAATACTTAAATATGAGCATAACATTGAAAAATGAAACAGATGCATGGTTGAAAGAAGATGTGTTTAGACTAATGATAAATTTTTACAATGGCGGTCTTGTTAGTCAATCGTATGTGTATGATCATTTAGGCTTCGTTTGGATAGTTCCTGCTCCTAAACGAATCCCTCAAATGGAAACGTTAAAACTTGTTTTTAAACAAACAGTGTGGATTTTTATACTTGTTTCTTTTATTTTGACGTCAGTCATGTTGTGGTGTATTAATAAATATGCGTTTCCGAGTAATCAACACAGTTTGGGTTACTATTTTTTGGAGGTATTCTCCATTACCATATTGGGAATAAAAACCTCTAAGCGATTGTTACCATTTCTTCAGTTTATATTTATTTCGTATGTAATTTACTCAATTCACATTCAAGCTGTGTTTACTGGCAAACTGATCACGCTATTAACGATTCCACAATTTGAGCATCAAATTGAATCATTACAAGAATTATCAGAATCGAATAATTCTATAGTGACGTATATTAACACATTGTGTTCTGATAATCCCGATAAAAATGATGGCCAAATCTATCGTAAAATTAAAACAAAATTTACATGTTACAGCTTTCAAGAGTACTGTCGTTTAATCAACACCGCAGAACTAACTATCAATTACACAGTTCTTGTAGACGAAGATGTATTCCAACAAGTTTGTGGACGATCAAAGAGAATATGTTATTACTTTGTAGATAACAGTTTTTTAAGAACTACGCAAGTTTCTTTTTCCATTGAACCTTTTTCGTATTTTAGAATTACACTTAACGAAATTATTATTAGGCTTATTGAATCTGGTTTATTAAAACAACGTAAAGCACGTTATGATTACAATAACACTTTATATCGCAAAGTTTCATTTATAAAAAATCAAAAATTGAACTTAAAACATCTTTATCCAATATTTGTGTTTTGGGTTTTTGGACTTTCTCTTAGCTTTGTCGTTTTTGCTGGAGAACTATTAGTAAGTACCATAAAACAAAAGTATCGACAAGAGTAAAACTGACAATAAACAACATTTACTACTGAAAAAGTGTATGAGGATTTAAGCTAACAAAATAATTGAAAATACTAAAGATTTACAAATTTTTTTACAATAAATTATTTTTAGATAAAATATGTATACACTTTATCTACAGATGCATTTGACTACGAAGAAAAAAGAAGACATTTAACAGATAAGATAACTTCAATGTCAATGTAAAAAAATATTTATTAATTTTGCACGATTTTGTAAAGTGTTTTACACTAATCGTTTTTTTACATATAATGTCTATTTTTGCATTATTAGAGCTGTTAACAAATAAAGTTTGTTTTTGACAAGATTTAGTTTAATTGTTGTGTTGCGTTATAAAACAAATTCAATTTTTAAAAACAAAACAGTTTCAATTTTTTTATCGAATTCTGTGGTAACTAATTCAAAAATAAAACAATAAATTCTAAAATGTGTAAATATAATTTGTTATGTTAAAAAGTTGGTAGTTCAATTTTCAAGTATAAAATTTGTTCGACATCCCTACCTTTTCTTCGTAGCCAGTTGTCAAAACGAATTCATTTTTCTGCTAACGTTTGCTAAAGTACGGATCGTACGTAGCGATCTTTTCGGCCCAAGAAAAAGCTTTCATTATTAACCCAAGTAATACAGGACATCATATGGACGCAGGTATTTTGTCCATAAAAGGTACATACGTCCATGGACAAATAATAAATATCCATCGATCTTTCGAACACGGATAACCGATGTATGTCCATAGATGGATATCGATACTGTGTACATATCGCGTACACAGATGCATGTTGAATAAACGACAAAAGTTCAGGTATATATGTCTTTAGAAGTAACCGTTTTATGTTCTCACTGTGTACATTCAAGAAGCATCTGTTTACAAACAAATACTGAATGTCCATAAATCGTTCGGGTAAGAACGAACTATGTATGTCCATAGAGGATATCCATTGGTTGTTCAAATTATCTTTAAACTACTTCAGGGAAAATTATGCATAACTATACAAAATTAAAAATTAATGAAACTGTTATTAAATTAATTAATTACTTTAAAGTTCTTTCCTATAATTGCGTCGTGCGCAACAAAATGCGCGAACAGTTGCCACCAACGAGAGTTCTGTTTGGATCACGTGGGTTCATGTTTTGATATGGTTTGGATTAACCACCTTTTATTTTTCTAAACAGAATACAAAATATATTTAAATTGCGTGTTAGTTTATATTGTTTACACTTTCCAACTGTAGATATACGTGAAAACACCCCCAAGTGCAATCTATTAATAAAACTTGCCGAAAAGAGATGCATGCGATTTACGAAAGCCGGTTTACTGGGAAGGCAAATAAGAAGATAATCTTGGTGTTTGTGGAGTTGTGAACTTGTGAAAGTCTTTTTACCTATGCTGTTTACTTTGATTAATTCTTTTACATGTTATAAGTAGTGCAAATTAAGAACCAGCATTGAAACCGATCAGTTTTATAATTTTTTATAACAACTACATCTAATTTTCTAATTTTATCATGCCGAAAGTAACTCCAATGATCTACAGAAAGGCTAGAGCGGAAGTTATTATTAACAACTAGTAATTTTACTAGTCTTAGTACTGTTAATAATAAAACTGTCACTTCAATAATAGTGCTATTAGGTAAGTAGTAGTGCCTATGTGGTCAAAAAGAAAAGTGTTACGTGCATAAATTTAAATAATGCATTACCCTGTATATCAGTTTAATTAAAATTACTTTTATATTTCTTGACGCCATCTATCGGGTTCGTTGGTCACTTTGTATTGAGCAGACGACATCCGGTGACAGACCGGCATTTTAACTTTAACATCGTACCTGTTAGTACCTATGTCTGCGTGAATTGAATATCGTTTTTCCAAAAATCATCCACGTGTTGGGACACGATGGAAAATAGAAGTCTTCTGAATTAAATTGATTTCATCCACGCAGACGCCATGTGCTACCTCTTAACTATGGGTGTTCTTATCGTCAGCTAAAATCTTCAAGGGGAAATTATAATCGGAAGCTGTAGAACTAAGAACGCTGCGATACCAGTTTCGATTCGGAGGCAATTATTACGTTATTGAATGTCACCTGTTCGGAAGATCCTAATACGATAAGATTGAATTCTATTCGGAGGCCATAACTTAACCTTGATGACTATCACCTTGCTCGGAAGATCATAATTACTGGATACGATTGAATTCTATTCGGGGCAATAACTTAACACCACGTAACAGCATACGATAAGTGTCGGTTCGATTACTTTCCTTTACATGTGTCTTTTAATTATAGTTTGTGAGACGCCAGGTAGACACGATTGTTTTCAGGAAATTTAATTGCAGGAAGCCAGTAGGAAAAACGTTTTTCTGAAAGTCGCCCTGGAATTTGGTAAGTCAATTGTTACTATTTATACGTTGTCGCTACGGTGTAAACTCACGACTTATTATATTTGCTAATCGTACGTTCGATTTGATTTGTTGCTTGTTATTGTTACTAAATTAGCTTAAGTAAATGACTTATCGCTTGCTGCTTATATCCACAGTAAATTATTATTATTAATGTTACTTATTGATAAAGTTTTATATACGTTTTGATGGCTACACTTTTGTTTGACGTGTAGTGTAAGTTGCCGATCCTGCTGCTATTCTCTTGTCTATATTCTTTCCAGTACCGGCTTATATTTGGCTATTTAACTGTTAATAGATTTATCTTGATAGAGTAATTAAAGTACAATTGTTGTTAACGACGTAGTTTCTTTTTTTCGTTTCTTTCAGCATTACGAACCTAACATCTTGTTACCAGTGATACCATTCTGTTGTGAGCGGACAGAAGTTACTTTGGGATAGGCTCTGGCGCCCTTAATTATCTTTTCAATATTATTTAGGAACCCTACCCTCTCACCGACTATTGTGAGTTGGCCGTGCAAGTTCGTAAAATACCTAAAGCTTGTAACAAAAGTTTTATTAAAAGATGCAGCCAAAACACATAGAAGTGTACATACAGAAAAAGGGGTAGAAGAGGCTTTGGGTTCTTGGCTTCGTAGAGCCAAGGAAAGACACGAGCAGGCGTGAAAATTAATAAGAACAGCTTAGATAGCACGAAACAAAAGCATGCCCTAAGTTGGAAAGAGACCCTACATGCGCAAACTGCGTTCGCTTTGGCCACAAAGGAGACGTCGTAAAACACAAAGCCATTTTCAACACCTGCCCAGCCTACTTGAAAAGGCTTCACGCCAAAATCGCTAATACAGATTATGGACTTAGAGGACACTCAATTAACTTTGAGGTTCGCGCAAGTGAATCTTCGCAATTCACGTGTTGCGACTTTCGAAGCAATGAGTTTCTCCTCCGACAATAATATAGACATACTACTGACCTAAGAGCCATACGTGTTTAGTTCAGGTTCAGGGTACAAGCTCGCAGGGGCGGCTGTACCCTTTAATAGGATAGCCGCATCTTCTTCTATGCGGTACTACTTGGCTATTGTTTTCAATAGTTCGAAGCCCGTCGGAGTGGTAACACTCAACCATTTAACCAACGACTGCAATGCGGTAACCATGATCACGGTTGGAAACACCTCCTTGGCAATCGTTGGCGTTTATTGGCCGCCGAGTGAGGATGTTCGTATTCATCTCTAACACTTAGATAAAATTCTCGATGAACTAAGAGGCACTCCTATTATCATAGCAGGTGACTTCAATTCGAAATCGCCGCTTTGGCACTCCCCGGTGACCGACGAACGAGGACGATGTGTGGAGAACCTCGTGGGTGAACGCGACCTCTGTGTTGTTAATGAACCATTTCAAGCTTTCACTTTCGCTAGCCATCTAGGTTCAACTACGATAGACGTTACACTAGCATCTCCCTCTTTAGCCAGGAAAATATTAAACTGGCGCGTCATTCCAGACGTAATAGAAAGTGACTACAGACGGTTTGAATTAACTGTCAAGGCCCCTAACCACGTTCCGATTCCTAAAAGAATCCTTGATTATAAACGTATTGATCCCGTTCGCCTAAATGAGGCTACATCAAGTTCAATTCCTATTTATCTTCCACGTGGTGCTTTGTGCCACGATACTAAATCTGTAGACGCCTTCATTAATAAGTTGACCAGGATGATCCTCTACTCTTGGCAAAATGGCTTAAACAGTATACGCCTAAGATCTAGAGCTGGTGTACCGTGGTGGAGTCCTAAGTTAGACAGGTTAAAGCGAGCGGTGCGTTGTTTACGAAAACACTAACAAAAAGCTCCTGCCGACGTAAAACCTCAATGGCTTGCCTCATATAAGGCCGCGCTTCACCGGTACAAACTGGTAGTGAAGACAGCGAAATATAGCTCATGGCAAAGTTTCGTGGAGAAAAGCTTAGCAACGAGTCCCTGAGGGTTAGTTTACAGGTTATCCTCCCGTAAATGCCTATCATGCCAAGATAAGATCCCGATCTCTTTTGCTAAGAAATTCTCGACAGGACTGGGTGGTCACTAGCGACGATTTAGCCGCGGTGGCTAGCAAACTTCCTAGAAACAAAGCTCTTGGACTTGACGGAATACATTGCAATGTTTAGCGAACGGTTGTTCTATGGCTTCGTTTCTGGCAAAACGACGACTGAGGCTGTCCGTCGATTAACGACAATTGTACAATCGAACGTTTCCAAGTACAGACTAGCTATTTTTATAGACATTTCTGGAGCGTTCAACAACGTATGGTGGCCGTCTATAATCGAAGCTCTCGTCGATAAGAGAGTACCTGCAGACGCCACGGGCGTCAGGAAACTAGCCTCGCTCCAATCCTTATTCCTGAGAACTATCCGAAGGGCGTATCGTACCGTTCCCGTCGATACCCTCTGTGTTATTTCTAAACATCCTCCCCTACATCTCCTATTGCAGGAAATCTACTGCACCAAAGATCTTCGCAAAGCTGAATTGTGCAATTTCCTTGACCTGCACGTTTCAAACGACGATTTTCCGTCTTTTTCAGCGGCCAAGCGTCACTTAAAGGTCTTGATCTTGGGTGAATGTCAGCGGCTGTGGGACACTTCCCGTAAAGGGCGTAATGCTTATTCTCTTATCCCGGATATCCTTACCTGGGTCAGAATGCCCCACGTCTCCAAACAAGAGGCCGTCCAAATCCTGTCTTCACACGGCAGATTTCGTTGTAACCTAAAGCGTATTAGTGTTTTAGATGACAACAAGTGTCCGTCGTGCGACGTTCCTGACACTCCGGCGCATCGGATTCTCGCTTGTCGTAAACTCGATGAGGATCGGAGTGCCCTGTCAACCATTGTTAGCCCATTATCCGATTCCCCTCAAGCCATCCTCGCACTGGTGCTTGATGTTAAGGTATATAGACCATTTGCAAAGAGAGATCAGAGTTTACAATAAGAATGAAATTTTATTTTGCTAACGAATTTTGCATGGTTTTGTTTATTTTCTATAAGTACGCTATGGCAAAGTAGGTATTTAGTTTTTATTAACATTAATAACATGCATTTTATTTTAGAGTCATTTATTTCAGTATTTTTATTTTGAATAACCCTTTTAGTTTCTTTTTTGCCGTAGCTACTTACCTAATCTGCCTCCCTTAGTACCTGCTCAAAATTTCCTTTTCTGACCTACTTAGTTTTATGCCTTAGAAGCGAGGATAAGCCGAAAGGCAGGTGCTTCGCTAAACCGCGTGCTCTCAAAGCACGTACCGTTTACCTTAGCCCATCCAACTGAGTCTTAACCAAACTTGTCCTTATGAAACATGTTCTTTTCTTACCTATCTTATTTTGTGGCAAACTTGTACCAAGCAAGTTCGGGTGGTTTGGTGGGCTCCACATCTTCCTCCTCCTCCTACTCCTCATCATCATTATCATCAACGATAGCAGTTCTCCGGAAACATTCGACTTTTTCTTTAAGTCGCGAACAATAGTTGCAGTCCGCTGGACCAAACATCAGCGTTGCGATGACTGCTTCTGGCACGGTGTTCTGTGTCATAGTCATGTTCGATCTATCTTGCCACTTGTCCTTCCGGGTTACGAAACTGCAATAGCCATTTTAAAACGGCGTGATTCGTTCTCAGTAAAAGTGTTCGCCCATAGAAATATTTGTAGAAATGTTCTACGGACTTGACGACTACTAACAGCTCCCTCCTAGTCACGCAATAACTTTTTCCTGGTTTTAACAAAACCTTGCTAAAATACGCGATGACTTTTTCTTGTCCATCTTAAACCTGCGAGAGGACGGCGCCTATGGCCAGATTACTTCCGTCGGCATTCAAAACAAATTTTCCGTCTTTTTTTGGATAACTCAAAATCGGCGAAGTGACTAGGGCCTGTTTTAGTTGATAAAAAGCATTTTTGCAGTCTTCATTCCATCTAAATTCTGGTTTTTCTTTGGTCAATTTCGTCAAAAGTTTGGCCATATTGCCAAACCCGGGTACAAATCGTCTATAATAGGTGCACAACTCAAGGAAACTTCGGATGTTTGTTGATTGGTCTTGGCCATGCTTACACTGCTCGGATTTTGTCTGGGTCAGCCTTTATTCCATCTCTAGATACGACGTGGCCAAGGTATTGCACTTTTTTCTTAAATACGCGGCACTTCTTTGGGCTAAATTTGAGATTTGCCCTACGTAGTCGCTGGAACACTTCTTTCAAATTGTTCAAGTGTTCTTCAAACGACCTTCTAACCACGATGACGTCATTCAGGTAAACCAAGCACGTCTTCCAAGACAGTCCGCGCAAGAAGGTTTCCATCAAACGCTCAAACGTTGCAAAAGCGTTACACAGGCAGAAGGGCATCACAGTGAAGTGCCACAAACCAGTTGCAATCGTAAAAGCTGTTTTTTCACGATCCTTGGGTTCCAATTCTACCTGCCAATAACTACTATTTAAATCTAACTTAGAAAACCACTAGGATCGGGACAGGGTGTCTAACGTATCGTCAATTCTGGGTAAAGAGTAGCTGTCTTTTTTGGTCACGGCGTTTAGCTGTATGTAGTCTACGCAAAACCTTCTTAATTTATGTTTCTTCTTTACAAGTGCTACTGGGGATGCCCATGGGCTACTTGAATGTTCAATCACGCTTATTTGCTCCATATTCGTAATTATTTGTTCGGTTTCTTTTCTTTTCGCCAAAGGAAGTCAACGTGGATGTTGTCGTATCGGCCGAGCATCTCCGGTATTAATTTTATGTTTCACCACGTTAGTTCTTCCTTTGGAACAACTCTCCAGCGCAACCACGTGTTGGTACTCTCGGATCAAGACTTTAACTTTAGCCAGCCGGTCTTGGTTGAGGTTTTGGCACTTGGTGGTAAGAATGTCTAATAGATGTTGTGGATACTTCTTCGGCGACGTATCTTCGTTCACGCATCTCACAATTTGAGATACTGGCGTGCATTGACCTACCACGGTCTTCTTTTTCAACGTTACAGGATTTGAGTTGATATTTAAGATCCTTACTGACATCGTGTTTTTGACTCGTACTAAAGTTCTGCCAACGAGTAGTCCCTTTTCAACTAAGTCACTTTTCTTTGGTTCAATCGCGCGAATGTAGCCTTCCCGAAATTTTCATCTAGGCGTTACCACACTTTCAGTCCTTGCAGGCAGAGAGATGTCTTCACTCAATAAGTCTCGCACGGCTGCCTTCTTTGTCGAATGAAAAGGAATTTCTTCATTGTTGATCTTCAGGACATCGTTCTTTATATCCAAATGGAACCCGTGCTTCTTTATCACGTCCATTCCCAAAATAACTTCTTCCGTGATGTCGGCTACTAGTACTTGATGGTCGAGTACTCCATTTTCCAAACCAATGGTCACTTGTACTTGTCCGCGAGTAGGTATTTCTTCGCTCGTCGCCGTTCGAAGTCGTACTGTTACTGGTGTCTTCTCGTTTTCTAATAAGATGTCAAAACGAATGATGATCTTCGTTGTTTCCGTGTCAACCAGTAACTGAACGCTTCATCCATTGATCTTGCCTTCGAGATAAATGCTATGCAATTGCTCCCTATGATGCCATTTGAATGGTAATCTCCGGGGTCTGACTAGACGAGATTACCTTTGGTCTCTTTTGGTCGCCTCGTTCCAAATTTTCGAACGCTCTTCTTGTCCTATTCTTAGGTTTAGTATGATGCCGTCGTACAAGGCCTATTTCACCGCAGTTCAAAGTTGTCACTCCTCTTTCCTCGATGCTTTCCAGTGTCTACGCGGATACTTCTGCAGCACAGCAAAGTTTATGACCGTCTCTTTGCAATGCTTGTTTTGCTGCTTCAAACTCCAAAGCATGCACCAAAGCGTCATCCAATGTCTTCGGTCTAGCTAACCGGAGAAACTGCTGCGTTTCGTTGCTTCGGAGACCGTCTACAAAAGTTTAAATAACCAACTGCTCCAAAAAGGTGTTTGGTGCTGTAGGATACGCAAGCAGTGTTAATCTGGCGATGTCAACTTCGAACTCTTGAAGACTTTCGTCAGTTTTCTGAACCCGACTTTTAATTTAAGCTTGATACACTTGTTGAAGATAAGCATTTCCATATCTCATTGCTAAACGTAAAATTAAAAGTTCGTAATTTTCTTGTAGGTTGCCAAGAACAGTTTGCAAGATTCCAAGAGCTTCTACCCGTAAGAATACTATTAAATACGTCGCTTTCTGCTTGTTGATCCAACCGTTAGCTGTAGCTGTGGCTTCAAACTGCTTGTAATAGGTTGACCATGGAACTTTAGCATTAAAATTTGGAGGTACAACTTTAAACTTGCACATAGTTGCTTCCCTAATGTCCATTATTAAATTTTCATTGGTGACGTTACCTTCGCCGTGACCATTCATTTGGTTCATTTTTTTTAAGCAGTTGTATTCTTTTTCTCTTTTTTTTTTCTAGTTTGTCTTCTATAGCTCTTGAATTTTCTTCTGTTTTAATTTGTCTTCTGGTTTTGCTATTTTGTCATTCATAGATTGTTTTCCGTTTTCAAGAACTTTGCATATTTCTTTTATTAAACTTAACATGTCTGCTTGAGTTTGCTCGTGAACAATTTTGATTTGATTTTTTACACTAACCTTGATTTGTTCCTCTATAGTCTATTTGATTTTCCATGCTCGCTCGTATTTCTAGTCTGACACTAGTTTAACGAAACGGAACAGCTAAGATTAAACAAACACGCAAACTAAAGTTTCATTTATTTACGCAATTAATGTTTTTATTACGGGAGCGATATTAAATTACTTAATGGTATTCATACTAAATATTGCGAACAGTTTATTTTATTCGATACCCCGCACTGACGCCACTGTTACGAATTTATTTATTCTAAAAATATGTACACGTTCATAATTAACCGAATTAATTAAATCTAAGAATATTTAATAAACAACGTACACTAGCGCACTATCACTTACACGAAGATAAAGTCAGCAGATAACTTCTATTTATCTAAACACTTAACAATTGTTTACTTTAAAGTCACTTACAAGGTTATACTCCATATATTTATCTCAAACATACGCTTTAATTACTTGAATAATCTTTTTAACAATGTCGTATTTACATTACGGGAATAATAATAAAGTTCTCGGACCTGAAAATAATTCTCGTACGTTTTAATATGAACTCGGATGTTGCTCAAGCTCACTTGATAAGAAGTTATCCAAATATTAACAAAACACGTGGTTACGCGGTGACTGTAGCAGCTAGACCGCTATTTTAGCAAAGTAAATAAGTATAATTAAAAACTATAAAAGTTTTTAAGTTTTCATATAGAATATATTGACGTTTATTTTTTGTAAGCAACTTTTGTTTTAGTTGTACGTATATTTAAGGCCGTTCGATACATAATTATGACAAGTGAAATTCACTAGAGGCCGTTGTGCTCTAGTGTAAAGCTTAGCGTAAATTAAGCAACGCCTTTTAAATATGATTGGTTAGTTCAAATGCCCAGAGGCACAATGCAAGTGAAAGTGCATTAAGTACTTGTAAGACTCAAAGTTCAATCAGGATGTCGAGCAATCAAAACAATAAAATAAATTCGGAAATTTGCAAAACTTCTATTTAAACTTAATATAAAGTAGATTAAAATGAACTAATTAATTAAAACATATGCTAATAAAAGTAAAAAAAAATATATTAATGACGAAATTAATAAATAGGTTTTTGCGTTTGGGTGGGTAGGCGTATCGAGCTGAGGATGGCCCTTGAACGGTTACCTGGAATACAAAAAAAACACTCTGAGCACTCTTTGATCCAACACAATCTCTGTGCAAAATTATTATAATAATTATCATCCCAACATTTAACATTTTATCTAATCACATCTCATTATCAACTAGTTCAACTAGCGCTTAAATATTTCGGTCCCGGCACTGCCTACAACTCTTTTCCAGAATTTCTTAAAATCGCAATCAAATCAATTAAGTAAGAAATCTTTTTTGATTATTATTTTGTCACAAGGTAATCTTAAATTCTGACTGTGTTATAATGTTATGCAATAAACTGATACTCATATTCGTTAATGAAGCGTTTATTATACTAAAATATTGTATAACCATATGGAGCATAAAACTAATAACGATATAAACTTCTTTGTTTTGAATACATTCCTTTAACCGCCTGGGTATGGATGCCATCAAGTGATTTAACTATTCCACACCAATTGTCTCCCAAGCAATTTCAATCGCTCCAACTAATTCATTGCGATTTTTAGGTATGAAGATGGGACCTTGTTGTTCTTAAAGATATGCACCATGCACTTTGTTTGTTAGGGCAACACATTTAGGTTATTTTTTGTAACCAACGACGAACCATCGTGGATGCGTCTATAGGCACATTGCCCTTGTAACAAAAAAAGTGTCAAAACCATTGTATCAAATCAAGAAAAATTAAGTTTATGATATATAACAGAAAACTTATTTGTTGAAATAGATAATTTCTGTTTGGATATACAATTTCGACAGACGGCTCTATAACATCCCGCAATATATTCAAATAACCGTGAGAATTTAGTCGACCATCGATGATCCAACAAATACCTGGACCTCTCGAGCTAATCCAGCCCCACACATTAACAGAAAAGTAGCCACTACGTTTAGTTTCTCTAACATGATTGGCCTCATAACGATTTCCTCGAGATCGATACACTTTAACAAGGCCATCGTTAAAACTTTTAAAGGTTTTTTCATCGCTAAAAATGACATTATTCCAGAATTCCAATGGCTGGTTGACATATTGTCTGGCGAACTCTAAGCGGTTTCTACGATTTTGCTCACTAAGTTTCTCTTTAGAGACAGTTGTAAATTTTTTAATTCCACTGTTTTTCAATCTTGCACAAGCTGTTACTGCACATCCAGGAAATGCTGTTTGACGCATAGCATTTTTACAAGTGGAAAATGGATTTTCAATCACATATGCTCTTAATGCTTCATCTTGAGCTACAGTGGAAATTCTTTTTTTGCCACTACCTACCACTCTATCAATTGTATGTTCACGATGCCATTTAACACGCACGCGTCCTACAGTAGCACGCGAAAGATTTAACATACGCGCTATTTTGCGAACACTAACACCATTAGCCAACTCTGCCACAATTCGAACCCTTACCTCAGTATTTACATGTGCAGGCATTTCAAATAACGATCGAAACATTAAAATATATTAGGGTTATCATCGGTATTTATGGAAACTTGGTTCCTCACTTCTACAATTATTTGCTAATATCTTATAATTAAACCTGTCAACTTTTTCCAATTCTCTCGTTATCCTTGCATACTTACTAAAATGAATGAGGTTATTTAAATCTTAGAATTTTTTTTCTTACACTAATGAGTTCACCAGACAATATGTCAACCAGCCATTAGAGCTTTGGAATCACGTTATTTTTAGCGATGAAAAAACATTTAAAAGTTTTAACAATGGTTCTGTTATAGCGTATTGATCCCGAGAAAATCGTTATGAGGCCAATCGTGTTAGGAAAACAAAACGTAGTGGCTACTTTTCTGTGAATGTGTGAGGTTGATTTAGCTTGAGAGGTCCAGGAATTTGTTGGATCATCGATGGTGAACTAAATTCTGAGGGCTATTTGAATATATTGCGGGATGTTATGGAGCCGTCTGTCGAAATTGTATATCATGACAGAAATTATGTATTTCAACAAATAAGTTTTCTGTTATATATCATAAACTTAATTTTTCTTGATTTGACACAATGGTTTTGACACTTTTTTTGTTACAAGGGCAATGTGCCTATAGACGCATCCACGATGGTTTGTCGTTGGTTACAAAAAATAACCTAAATGTGTTACCCTAACAAGCAAAGTGCATGGTGCATATCTTCAAGAACAAGGTCCCATCTTTATACCTAAAAATCGAAATGAATTAGTTAGAGCGATTGAAAATGCTTGGGAGACAATTGGTGTGGAATATTTAAATCACTTGATAGCATCCATACTCAGGCGGTTAAAGGAATGTATTCAAAACAAAGAAGTTTATATCGTTATTAGTTTTATGCTCCATATGGTTATACAATATTTTAGTATAATAAACGCTTCATTAACGAATATGAGTATCAGTTTATTGCATAACATTATAACACAGTCAGAATTTAAGATTACCTTGTGACAAAATAATAATCAAAAAAGATTTCTTACTTAATTGATTTGATTGCGATTTTAAGAAATTCTGGAATTTATTATACATTATAATTGAGTGTGAAAACGTGCATAACTAGTAGACTAAATTTTAGTTGATTTAAATCAATATTCCCAAATACCATGAGTTAAGAAATTTTTATACAATATATAATTATCATCACAATAAATATGTTAAGAATTTATTGTGTTCGCTGGTTTTCGTTCTTGCCGAAATACATGTACGGGTGTTTTGCCCCTTCTTATGTTGTAAGCGGCGCGTACCCCCAGAGTTGTTCATGCTACCTTGGTAGTAGAAAGACATCAAGATTATTATGTTTTGAATAAATCTAATTCAAAGTTTATATATTTTATTTTGGTTTGTTGGCCACCTCAAAGTGCCAAGAAATTTGTTGAGCTGCTAGATGCTGCAAAATCTAGACACAAAATAGTATGATTGCAGTTTACAAGAAGCAGTTACTGCATCATACGATACATGGTCCTTCTTCGAGCCGGATGATCTAATTAGGTAGATCAATTCCAACCAATTTCAGAAAAACGTAAGTTTGAATCAACAAATTGTTTTATTTGAGAGAAAGTTATATCCATTTTCCTATGCATTACAATTTTATCCTTTCTGTCGTATTACTTTTAAACTTATCCAAGTAATAAGCATTCCTTTTACTACCTGAATGCCCTTTATTTTGAATAACTAAAGTGATTTTTGTAACAAATATTTTATACGCATATTTTACATTTATATATGTATGTATGTACGTAAAAATTCAATTCAAATTATTTTTGTATTGTAAATGCCATTTGGTTTTCTTCACTTTCAGCGAGTCGCTGTGAATTGACCTTGCAAAGCATATTATATTACTTGCAGCTGCATTGGTTATCGTGTACGATTCAATCATTCAATATCGTTTCACTTTGGGTGCAAGAATTCTATTTCTCTATTTCGATATGAGAATTAGCGATTCTTACACTAAAATCCGTGTAAGAATAAGCAAATTCTTACACGAATTCTAGTAACGTTAGTTTCTTCAAAGTTGGTGTCTCTGTATCGTAAGTTGACGTTACACGAAAAAGCACCCAAAATTATTGTAACTTAACAATTGAAATTCAAATGTTGATGCCAAGATAAAATAAAGACGTCCTGTTAATTCAAACTTATTTACTTATAAAGGTATAAAGAGATAAGTTTGTATGTGATTTTAGGTTAACACATAAATTTCAATATGTCAAAGTGTAAGTGTTCCCAATTCAATAAAATATAAGTTTCCCAATGTTGTTCTAAAACTAAAATTATACGAAAAATATTAAATATTGTATCGAAATAGAGAAAATAGTATAAAACACACGTCATAGAATACGTTTCAATCACTCGACCGCTTCATAAACTCACCGCTGCGCGGCTCGTGTATGAAACCCGGTCTCGTGATTGAAGCGCGTTCATTCTGTAACTTGTGCTTTAATATACTATTATCTATTATTAAGTGCATGTTTTTTTTGTTTGTCGCACATATTTTAGTTTTCACCGTTTCACTGTAACGATAAGAATTTATCTCGTTTTATTTATTTCGCATTATAGTTAATAATTCTTAATTGATTTAAACAATGGCAGAAGTTGCCAAAAAGCATCGTTCTCAATTAAAATCAAAGCTGACTCGGTTTCAAACTTTTTTGTTAAAAATTGCTAATCTCGATATCAATAATATTTCAGACGAACAAATTAAAGAAATTAAAAGTCGTTTAGACGCTAATCTTTCGCTGTTATCTCAATTTGAACAAATTCAATCTGAAATTATCATTTCGACTGAAGACGAGGATGCTGAAAGCGAGTATCACATTGAATTTGAGGATAATTATTACTTAGCCGTTTCTAAAGCTCAAACGTTGTTAGACAAGCTACAAGCTAAGTCAAATAACATCGATCTTATTTCCTCAAATACCGGGCGATCAGAAAATTCAATAGAATTTTCAAACAAAAGTTTAACGTTTAACTTACCGAAAATTTCTATTCCAAAATTTTCCGGAGAACTAGAAAATTGGCTCGAATTTCGAGAAATATTTAATAGTTTAATCCACACGAATGAAAACCTTAATGACATCCAAAGACTGCATTATTTAAAGTCCAGTTTAGTTGGGGCCGCATCTCAAGTAGTTAAGTCCTTACAATTTTCTTCTTGTAACTACAAAATTGCTTGGCAATCAATCTGTGCTAGATACGATCAACCACGAATGTTGATAAGAAACCATCTAAAGTCTATTTTGGATTTAGATCCTTGTATTAAAGAATCCGCTACCAAATTGCGTAATTTTTCCGACGCTTTGTTTAAACATATAACAGCTTTAAAATCTCTTGCAACTGAGGAGCAATTATTTGAAATGGTGATTATCCATATCATGTCAGGAAAACTAGACTTCACTACGTCCCGGGAGTGGGAAACTCTTAGGAACAACTCCAGTTCGGATTTGCCATCTCTTTCTGAGTTCAAGACTTTTCTTACAAATACAGCCAATCTTTTAGATAGTCTACCTTCCAAACCTCTATCAAAGATTGCGCCAGAAAAATCAAAACATAATTTTTCTAAATCATTTGTGGTGAACGCATATCCATGTGCTCTTTGCAAAGATTCACACTCTTTGAGCTCATGTGATGCATTTTTAAAATTATCTCCCCAACAAAGGTTATCCAAAACCAAAGAACTAAAGCTGTGTATAAACTGTCTTCATAGAGGGCATTTTCTGCCACAGTGTTCGTCAAAGTATACTTGCCGCATTTGCAAAAGAAAGCATCATTCTCTTCTACATGCTGCACCTTCTTGTGTTGTCGATTCTCAAGTGCAGCCGGATGGTCCTGCAAATGTTGAAACGCCTGGACCATCTCAATCAGTCACAACATTATGCGCAAATGCATCTCAAATTTTATTGCCTACTGCGTCTGGTCAAATTCTTGATTCTGGCGGTAGACCGCACTCTGTTCGAATTTTGCTTGACTCAGGTTCTCAATCGAATTTTATTCGAACTTCTCTTTGCAAAAAACTCAATGTGCGTATCTATGACGCTAATTTCGTTGTTACTGGAATAAACAATTCCACATCTCGCATAGACTCAAAATGTGGCGTAATAGTACGTTCGAATTATTCCAAGTTTCAAGTTTCACTCTCTTGCTTGATCATAGATGAAATAACTGGCGTAACGCCCAGCTCTCGTGTTGATTGGAATATCTTGCCGATTCCATCAAATATTCAGTTATCTGACCCCCGATTTAATGAGCCTGGCGAGATAGATCTTTTAATTGGTTCCTCGCAGTTTTTCAATCTGTTATGTGTGGGTCAAATTCATTTAGGTTCTAATCTACCGATTCTGCAAAAAACTAGACTTGGGTGGGTTCTTTCTGGTCCTACAAGCCCCCTAGTATTTACCCAAACGCAATGCAACGTCAGTATCAAAGATGATCTTTCTGGTTTAATTTCGAAATTCTGGGAACTTGAAAGTTATCCTGTCGAAAAAGTTTTTTCGCCTGAAGAAAATGCGTGCGAAATGCATTTTCAAAATACTTTTCGTAGAAATGCCGATGGTAGGTTTGTCGTTTCTATTCCTTTAAAACAATCAAGCGAGGTTCTTGGAGATTCATTTCATGTTGCTCAGAAAAGATTTTTATCTCTCGAACGTCGATTTCATCATAATCCAGAACTTTTAAAGCACTATACTTTGTTCATGCAAGAATATCAAAATTTAGGACATATGTCCCTCTCAAAATCCCAATCTTCTGAACAATCGTATTACCTTCCTCATCATGGAGTAATAAAGGAAGGGAGCTTGACAACAAAACTTCGTGTCGTCTTTAATGGATCTTCTGCCACATCTTCGGGTCATTCACTAAATGACATTCAAATGGTTGGTCCAACTATTCAACAGGATTTATTCTCAATTCTGATTCGCTTTCGTAAGCATACCTATGTTGTGTCTGCCGACATTGAAAAAATGTATCGGCAAATATTGATTAATCCCATTCAAAGGTATCTTCAAAAAATTATGTGGAGATCATCACCGTCAGAATCTCTCCAGGTTTTTGATTTAAATACCGTCACCTATGGTACGGCTTCTGCCTCGTTTCTGGCGATTCGTTGCTTGCATCAACTTGGCGTAGAATGTGAGATCACTAAACCACTAATTTCTCAAATAATTAAATCCGATTTTTATGTGGATGACCTTCTTACTGGTGCTGACAACTTAGACGACGCTCGGAATATTTGCTCGGAAATTGCGCGTGTTGTACAAAAAGGATGTTTTAATCTTCGAAAATGGATATCTAACAATCCTAATGTTCTTGCAGAAGTTCCTACTTCAGAACTGCACCCGGGTATTTTAGATCTTGGGTCTCATGATCACACTAGCACTCTTGGTCTGGGTTGGTCATTCCAAACGGACACTTTCATTTTTACTATATCTCAATTAACTGCCGAAAAGGTGACAAAAAGATCTATGCTTTCTGAAATTTCGCAGATATTTGACCCGTTGGGGCTACTTTCTCCTTGCACAGTCGGTGCAAAGATCCTTTTACAACAGTTGTGGTTAGAAAAATTGTCGTGGGACGATCTTATTCCTAACGATTTCTTATCAAAGTGGTGTCGATATCGTAATGATTTAATTATCCTCAATAATTTGAAAGTTTCTAGACACGTCTTATGTAAAGATGCAACTGACGTTCAGCTTCATGGGTTCTGCGATGCCTCAATGTACGCCTACGGAGCCTGCATATATGTCAGATCTATTGATCAAACTGGTCTAATGCAGTCACACCTTTTGTGCGCAAAGACCAAGGTTTCGCCCTTAAAACCTACTACCATTCCAAGGCTCGAGTTATGCGCCGCTGCTCTTTTATCCAAGCTAGTTGGGCAAGTAATTAAAGCTTTAAATGTAACAACTTCTGCAGTTTATCTATGGTCGGATTCTACTATAGTACTTAGTTGGTTAAAAACTAGGCCGAATCTCTTAAAGACCTTTGTTTGCAATCGCGTTTCTGACATACAAGAACGCACGTCCAATGCTATTTGGAAACATGTGCCTACCAAAGATAACCCTGCCGATCTACTATCTAGAGGTATCACTCCTCAAGCTTTGAGATGTGCTGACCTTTGGTGGCACGGTCCATCATGGATGATAGAGAAAGATGTTGCATGGCCTGAATTTTTCTCCGTAAGTTCTAACATTCCTGAAATAAAAAACGTCTTGAAATCTTATATTACAGTAGTTGATTTTCCAATAACAATCACTAACTACTCCAACTTGAATCGTTTGGAAAGGATAATAGCCTTTTGCCTTCGATTTCGTAAAAATTGTGCTACGTTGCCTAAAGATCGTAATAAAGGCTCTCTTACAATAAATGAGTTAAGATCCGCTCTCTTGTGTTTGGTCAAAATGTCTCAAATAGAAACATTTCCAGATGAAATAAAACAATTACAAGCCAATAAACCGTTGAAGAGGTCATCAACCCTTTTCAGTTTAAATCCTTTTCTAGATAGTGATGGTGTCATTCGTGTTGGAGGACGTCTTCGTAACTCCCAATTTTCTTTTGATAGGAAACATCCTATTTTAATTTCTGGCAAGCATCACCTGTCTAAACTTATTGTTAGTCGAAAGCATTTACGAATGCTTCATGCGGCCCCTCAATTATTGCTATCTTCGCTAAGAGATCGATTCTGGATAACTTCAGGTCGATGTCTTGTCAAGCGGGTAGTCCATGACTGTATTAAGTGTTTTCGACTTTCGCCAAGCTTTCTACCACCAATTATGGGAAACCTACCTCAATCACGTGTAGAGCCTTCCGCCCCTTTTCATGTTACGGGGGTTGATTATGGCGGACCTTTCCAAATTAAGGATCGCAAGGGTCGTGGATGCAAACTTTACAAGTCCTATCTGTGCTTATTCG
Source organism: Aquatica leii (assembly GCA_035610365.1). NCBI lineage: Eukaryota > Metazoa > Arthropoda > Insecta > Coleoptera > Lampyridae > Aquatica > Aquatica leii. The sequence continues at coordinate 111,806,068 of CM069435.1, forward strand.
TTTGCTTTGCTACTAAAGCCGTACACCTCGAGTTAGTCACAAGCTTGTCTTCTGAAGCTTTTATTATGACTTTTCGACGTTTTGTGTCTCGCAGAGGTAAGCCCCTGCGTGTTTACTCCGATAATGGGACTAACTTTTCTGGCGCTAATTCTCAACTTAAAGAATTAGCCACATTTTTAAATAAAAATGGTTCGTCATTGTCTGACGCTGCTGTTAGTCAGGGAACTGAATGGCATTTTATACCCGCGCATAGTCCTCACTTTGGAGGTTTATGGGAGGCTGGAATTAAATCAGCCAAGCATCACATTAAGCGAACCGTAGGTAATGAAATTTTAACTTACGAGGAGTTTACCACTTTACTTGCTCAAGTAGAAGCAGCTCTTAATTGCCGCCCACTATCCCCCCTATCTTCTGATCCCAATGATCTCCAACCTTTAACTCCTTCTCACTTTCTCATTGGGAAACCTCTTACGTCTCTACCGGATCCGGACGTCAGCGAACTGAAAGAATCCAGACTGACCTGTTACCAACGTGTACAACAGTTACATCAACGCATATGGAAACGTTGGAGTAAAGAATACGTTTCAACACTTCAACAACGCGTAAAATGGAAATCAAATGGTTCCGAGCTACAAGAAGGCACGCTAGTTCTTCTCAAAGAGGACAACCTTCCACCACTACGCTGGAAGCTAGGTTGCATTGTGCAATTATATCCCGGTAGTGATGGTGTAAATCGAGTGGCGTCCATACGCACAGTGTCAGGAGTAGTGCGCCGCGCATTTACTAAAATTTGTCCTTTGCCCATAGACTCAGTTAGTGCAACAAAGTGACATTAATTTAGTTATTATAGTATAATTTTATTTGTACAAAATCTATATTTAATGTATCTATTGTTTGTTGTTTTGCGTAGTATAGTCATTTCTTTCTTTTTTTTGAAAGCTTTGCCTTTCAAGGCCGGGGGCATGTTAAGAATTTATTGTGTTCGCTGGTTTTCGTTCTTGCCGAAATACATGTACGGGTGTTTTGCCCCTTCTTATGTTGTAAGCGGCGCGTACCCCCAGAGTTGTTCATGCTACCTTGGTAGTAGAAAGACATCAAGATTATTATGTTTTGAATAAATCTAATTCAAAGTTTATATATTTTATTTTGGTTTGTTGGCCACCTCAAAGTGCCAAGAAATTTGTTGAGCTGCTAGATGCTGCAAAATCTAGACACAAAATAGTATGATTGCAGTTTACAAGAAGCAGTTACTGCATCATACGATACAAAATACATTTCCGGTATTTTCACGATTCTTTTGTTACTTTTAATGACCTTTGTATACTTTTTGTTACGTTTTCTAAATAGTTGGATTTATTTTAATCTTGGAATTTTGTTGGTTTATAAATTAAATTTGACAATTAACTTAAATAACTAAAAAAACAGATTAATGATATACATGAATCTTGTGTTGAAGAAATTATTACACAAAAGCTAATTAGCGAATATCATTTCCTAAATACTTACTGGTGCTATATTGTTGCAGACAAAGCGTGTCCTTGCACTTTTAGAAAAAAATATTAATTTATGATCACTTGTAGTTAAAAATGTCTGTAAAAAATTACCGTATTGAATATAATAATTTGCTACATTTAAGAAAACAAACATTGGTAGACGATTTTTTGTTGAATACGATTACTTTTAACGATTTGTCTAATTTATAGGGAAACTAATTGTTTTTTGCTATTTGATTTATTCGATCTAAATTGAATGACAAAAAATCAATCAGAACAAATAAAATGATCGTAACAATTCAATAACCCGTTTCGTCTTCAACGATTTAGCATTAGTAGGTATTTAAGCAATGATATGCTGATGTAATGAAGTAATTGTTTTTTAAAAAAATGTGGATTATCTATTAATTATTATATCTGTTAATAATAATGATGTGCTTTTCTTAAATTTACTTTAGTCTTTTAGTTGTTTATCTTAATAATCAAGCTTAAACTACTAACCAATTTGATTATGCGTTTCCAAATTTAAATTTCTTTAAAAATGTAACCGCCAAAAGCAGTGCATTGCAAACGTAAACGATAAAATCATTCTTTAGTGAAAACAACTAGCAGATTGCAAAGTATGGACAATAAATAGTTTACCTGAAATTATTTGGGGTCTGTAATTGATAGGGTTAAACCCCATTTAAACAACTAAATTCTTCTATTCGGACGCAGGTAGTGTCTCGATTTTTAATTTATTGACTGTACCTACTTTGGATATGGTGCGGATATTAAGGGAGAAAACGCGCATAATACCCATCCAAAGCGCACTCAACATCATATAGCTTAGCACTGAGTCGTGCAATGACACTAAGGGAAATACGCGCAGAGTGTCTGCTCCAGCTACTAACTATAATTGTACCATGGCCATCTTATCACACACCTGCACTGAGACGTGCAACGATACTAAGGGAGAAAACACGCGAAGTATCCGCTCCAGCTACAGGTAAATTATTAGCACTGAGACGTGCAATGACACTAAGGGAGAAAACGCGCAGAGTGTCCGCTCCAAATACTAATAATTGATGCACCATGTACATACATAACTCAATTTGTCAACACAACTTCTAGGTGATCACCAACAACACATACACCTGTACTGAGACGTGCAATGATACTAAGGGAGAAAACGCGCGAAGTATCCGCTCCAGATACAGGATTATTAATACTGAGACGTGCAATGACACCAGGGGAGAAAACGCGCAAGGTGCCTGCTCCAGATATTAATAATAGTTGACAACTTTCAACAAACGGCAAGACAGAAACATATCAATACAAAATTAACATATTTAACGAATTAATCAAGCAAAGATTATATAGAAAAGCATGCTCAGTGAAACTCACCTTAATTTTCTAATATATGTAAATTATAAATTCAAATAAACAGTACAACACAAAAATTACTTCAACATAAGAATTCACATTCAAGAATAATTCGAAATATCAAATCTTAGGGTAACTTTTCGTCACAGACGATTAACAAAGTTTAAGGGAAACTCGCCTATATTCGACTTATGAAATTTAATACATTTGTATATGCTTTTTTATTAATAAATATTCAATCCTACATTATTTACTTTAGAATGTTATTCATTAAATGACACATACAAATTTTGAATAGTTTATTAAAAAAATAATTCAATATTGTTTTACAAAAAATTAAAAAAGTTATTATTAAATATATAATATTTTAATTTCCAATTTTAAAATTTTTGGAACTAAAAGGAACTTTCTTTTTCTCTAATTTTCATATCTCTTGGTATTCTAGGGTCAATTAATTCTGGGAGTATACAATCAATATAAAATGTTTTTAGTTTCGGCAACATTATCGTATTCCAAAAATACTCGTCTCTATAAATCCGTTCTACGTTAAAATCAGAAACAGAAAATATTCGTCACAGTAAATAATAAAATCACAAAATTCTCTTTTGCTGACATTTAATTGACCTTGTATCTGAGAAAAAAAAATTGCAATTTTTTTTAGCTTGTAAGAAAAACATATTTTTATTGTGAAATCATCAATATGTGATAAATTTTACCTAATGGAATTATTCGTGATTGTAAAGCACATGCCAGTTTTTGTAGACTCAACCAATTTTCCAGGAACAGAAGGCAAACACTTTACTTCAACAATGCCATCATCTCCTACCAATCCATCAGGCAATGCTCCTAAAAACGGATTCTCTTTGTCAACAAAAAGGCAACAAACAGCAACGGAAATATTCTTTAACTGTTCGTATTTTAAAATTGCGTTTTTTTCGTTTAACCTTCCGTAAGATATTGCTGGCGTCTGAATATCTTTTCTGTTGAGTATATTTTTTACCAGATGTGAGATGATGTAGAAGGTCTCTTTTTGACAACTCTTCTAAAATTGGAAGCGGTTAGATAATCTAATCTAAATTCTCTCCATAACTTATTATCGTGTTGACCTCTTGTCGACAATTCCATTATTTGAAGTTTTTCTAAGGTTGACACTCTGTCGTTTAATTTTTCTAAAAATGCAATTTTCTTTTCTTTCATATATTTGGAATTCATGTCTGGTAATGCAGGGTTAGTTCCATAATCTAAGTCAGGCCCTAAAGCAGTTTTATTTATTTTTCTTGGATAATCAACACCTTTGTTTTTCCTTCTTAGATATCTTTTTTGTTTTGTTTAGAACACTTGTTGAGTAAAATAAGCAGAGTTTGCCTGAGCTAAAGTTGTCAAGTGCCAACCTGGTCCACCGTTATAGAAAATTGCAGCAGCGTAAGATCTGGCAGTGTATGAAAATCGATTTGTGAAATTGATTCGTTTTCCACCTGTACATTTTGCAACTAATGACATGTATCTGTAAAATATTATTTTTTGCAGATTTTTACAAATTAAAAGTTTAAAATTAATATACTTTTCTGCATGATTAGTTGTTTGATTATACGAAAGTCTATCTGCTTTATTCACCATCGGTTCTGAAATTTTTCGAACTTTTGTAAAAAAATTACTGTCAACTATCGAAGTATAATCGTTTTCATTACTATTTTTGCGTGTGCAAAAGGATTCGTTTAAGTTAAAATATTTAGAAAATTATAAGTAATACAGAAATACCAAAATATTAATGTTTTGTCTTAATTATCATTAAGAAAATAATAATAACGATACTTAAAAATAAGCCTACTAAATTAGAAAATGTAATTAGCAGTTACCGTAATTACTAATAGCCGATAAATAGATATATTAGGGGCGTGGTATATTGAGGGGCGTGTATAAAAATCGTATTTCCAATTCATCTAAAAAAATAACATTATTTAAAAAAAAATAATTAAAGGACGCTATTATTTTTGTTTGATACTAGGGGTCTACGTTTAAAAAATATAAAGATAATTACTGCATAAGTCGTTACTTAAAAAAATAAGATTCACCTATGTTTAAAACGATATTACAAAAAAAACAGTCATTTAAACTAATTTTTGTAAACGACATTCTGTGGAATCAGTAATTGGCTGTATTTGTTCTAAATTTGAAAAAAATTGAATGATGGATTTTCTTTCTGAGTTGGAAATACTATTACATTGTATAACATAGGCATAAATGCGTGTATCGAACCACCTTAATGTAATGACAAAAAGTTTTAATTTTACCATTACCGTAGTTGCTATGTTTGTATCGATAAGTAATACGTCTTAAGATATACTATTTCATACGTGGCTAACGTTACTGTGAGTTCTAATGCTATTCAAAATATTGCTGTTGGACGTTATTTATTTGTCTTTAACTTTCGGTTTTCTAATTATAAAAGATGAAAAAGTTGAAAATGTGAAAAGTTGTGTACAGCAAGCAATTAAAAACATTTTTGACAAAGATGATACTTTGTTATTTATCTTTGACGATGTTGATCGATACATTTTTTCTTGTGACACGCACAATTCTAGAATAATTATCGATATGAGTAAAGAAAACAAATTTCTCAACAAAACATCTATTGGACACAAGCAAAATTACGTAATTTATGCAAGAAGTGGCAGTACTTTAATACTCGCAATGAATAAACTTTGTAACACGAAAGTCTGGAAAAACAGTAAAATGCCGCTAAGAAAAGTTTTATTAATTACACCGATCTATAAAAATGAAACTTTAAGCAAAATATTTAAGGCATTTTGGAGCATGAAAGTTCTTGATTTGGTTATATTAACGTATGATCTAAATTCAGAAGATAGTACCTTGAGCCTTATGGTATCTGATCCTCAAGCGGTTCCTAACCAATGCGAAATAGAAACAAACTTAATAATTACTTATAGTTGCAATGAGAGTAAACTTATCAAATTTCCAGATATTTTAAGAAAACACGAAAACTGTTTTCTTACAGTTTATAGCAGTTTTATAAGTACGAAAAATAAATATGCAAGTAGATTGTTGTTTACGACTATGTACATTCTTGACACGATCAGAGAATATTTAAATGTGAGCATAAACTTGAAAAATGATACTGATGCATGGTTGGAAGAAGATTTTTGTTCACTAACGGTGAATTATGTGAATTATAGCAATGACGATAGTAATTCGTATGTGTTTGATATTATAGATAGCGTATGGATAGTTCCTGCTCCTAAAAAAATCCCACAAATAGAAACATTAAAACTGGTATTCAAACCTGCAGTTTGGATTCTTATAATTGTTTTTTTTATTTTAACCTCAGTCATGTGGTGGTGTATTGAAAAACGCACGTTTCCGGGTAATCAACACAGTTTCGGTTACTATTTTTTAGAGATATTCTCCATTACCATATTGGGAATAACAACCTCTAAGCGATTATTACGATTTTTTCAATTTATATTTATTTCATACGTACTTTACTCAATTCACATTCAAGCTGTGTTTACTGGAAAACTGATCACTCTATTAACGCTTCCGCAATTTGAGCATCAAATTCAAACGTTACAAGAATTATCAGAATCTAATAATTCAATTATAACATATAATAACTCATTGTGTTCTGATGATTCCGATAAATTTGATGGTAAAATTTTTCGTAAAATTAAAACAAAGTTTATATGTTACAGCAACAACGACTATTTTGATTTAATACGCTCCAAAGAAGCAACTATAAATTACACGATTCTTATAAATTCAGATCTACTCCAACAACTTAGTGTACGATTAAAGAGAAAAACTTATTACTTTGTAGATAACAGTTTTTTAGGCACTCCAAAAGTTTCTTTTATCATTAATCCTTTTTCGTATTTCACAGTTACACTTAAAGAAATTATTACTAGGCTTATTGAATCTGGTTTATTGCTTCAATGTAAATCACGCTTTAATTATTATTACAGTTTAAACCGCACAGTTTCAGTTATCAAAAATCAAAAATTGAACTTAGAACATCTTTATCCAATATTTATATTTTGGATTTTTGGACTCTTTCTTGGTTTTGTCGCTTTCGCTGGAGAATTATTAGTAAATACTATTAAAAAAAAGTCTCAACAAAAGTAAAAGTCAGAATAAACCAAATGTTTAGATAACAAAAAAATTCCTTTATCTAAAAATTTTGTTTGAGGTTATACTTTTATAATATATGCTTACACTATAAATTATACATATCTATAAAGAGAAGAAGAAAGAACACATTTGACAAATAAAACAACTTCAATGTTGGTACAAATATTTATTAATTTTGCATATTTTTGTAAAGTGAATTGCAGTAACACTTTTTTTTAAATATTGTCTACTATTTATGTATGTATAAAGCTGTTAACAAACAAATAATAATAAAGACTTTAACAACACTGACACGGTTTAATTCTAAAATACTTATTTTTTAGTGTTAAAAACACGTATAGGGAGCTTGATTCCAAAGCTCGTGTAACGAAACGATGAAACGCTCATATCATTTTCTATAGTCATCAACATAAAATTTTCTAAATTTTCATTAGAAACGGTACTTCTCAGGCGGTTTTTTAAAAATTATAGTGTTGAAAATCTTCTTTCACAGGCAACCTGTGTGAAAGAGAGTGTTAACATATATTTGTATGCTAAGTTGATTACGGCATATGCATCTGTAAGCAAGTTATATTTGCTTAAAATCAGATAGCAACAAATACTGCAATTTTTACATGCTGAACGTGACTTGTTTGTAATTTCCACGTGGTTGATATTTTCTTCAAGGTGTTCAATATCTTTTTTAGCAAAAACTGTATATTCCTCTATTGATGATACTGAATGCGTAGTAATGTCACAATTAGTCTGTGTACAAACCAAATTCTGGATTTGAAAACACTCCAAATATTTTTTTTAGTGGCATGTTTTTGGACCACCAGCGAGTTTCAACAATTGTTGATAGTCTTCGATGATGTTCATCTTGAGTAACATTTTTCCAAATATTCATTCTTTGATAGGAATCTCGAATAAACACAGCAATGTCATTTAACAAACTGAATAATGAAATGCTTGAAATCACGGCATTAGTTGTGTCTGAAATTACCAAGTTTAGTATATGGCCATGGCACCAAAAGTATATTTGATTTGGCAATTCTTTTAAAAACCCAGCAGCAAATCCGTTATACTGTCCTTTCATGTTTGCTGCTCCATCAGGAGAAATGCCGACACATTTTGCTATATCAATGTTGCAAGTTTCCAGAGACTGCGATACTAATTGAGACATGTATTCTCCAGTTGAAAACTCACAAGGAAGAACTGCAAACACCTTCTTATAAATGCGATTGGTCACATATCTCACAATAGTAGAGCATTGGTCCTTTGCTGTAATGTCTTGGGTTGTGTGAATTTGTATTGAAAACATTCTAGCTTGTTTTACATGACTTGCAATCGCATCCTTAATCAGCTGACAAATAGCTTGTATAATTTTATTCACTGTGTTTTTATAGAGTAAAGTTATCAATGATTCTCTACCCGTTTTTCCCGATGAACTTTACTTTGCTTTGTGCGCTCATTAATATGTTTGCTCAGGCAAACATCATACTTGCTAACAAGCAAAAGTATTTCCAGAAAGTTCCCATGATTTACAGAAGCATCTTCTAACGTGTAGGCAGCTTCAAATTCTGTCCCTCTGTAACTTAGGCCTTGTTTTCCTATAAGTTTAATCACATCGATCACTCGGTGGAGTACCTCTCGTCGCCTTTTAACTTGTTCTCGTCTTACAGAAATTTGTTCTGAAAACATTAACTTTCCTACATTAGCTTCCTTTTCATGCAAAAAATATGCTTCAGCACAAGTTCTGTGCATTACACTTTTTTCGTGTTCTTCCATTCGTTGATGAATGTGTCTCCTATCTGCCATACCTTCAATGAATAGATTCGTTTTAGAACTTCTCGAAAATGCCAGACAAACGGAACAAATAAATTCGTTTTTTTTCTGATAGTAGGAAAGCCACTTCCTATTGGTTCTATCTTTTCTGTTAAAAGTTTTTTGTAAAACTGCATCAGCAACATCTTGTTTTAGGTGGTAATTAAAAAATAAACTCATCCGATTTTCAGATGGTCGAGAAAAGTAGTTGATTAAGGTGTTTTCATCAACATGCTGAATTTCACAAGTATAAGCAAGCACAGGAGATTTGCTTGTTGACTCCGTGTTTCATGTTCATTCTTTTCTTCATTGGTGACACTAATACTGTCATCTTGAGTTGCCAAAGTGCTGAGTTGTAATTCTTTGTTGATTTCTTGTGCTCCTGTTTCGTCTGTACTTATTTCTTCTGCACTTGATTCCTTTTCTGTAAAAGCACTAGGTCCAGAACTGCCACTGCCAAACAAATCTGTTAGCTTTTGACATTATTTTGCAGTTGATTGGAGAGCTTTTCGTTTTTCCTCACGAAGATTTTCTGCTCCTCCTTTTCGTTTTCTTTTTCCTTTGTCATCCATATTTTGACAAAAAAAATCTGAAATAAGAACTCAGTTTATTTAATTTACTTTATGTGCTGCCAATATAAGTCAGTAAGTACTTTACAAATGATTTATATTACCCATCTGTGATAGGCCATCACCGTATAAATGCAGTTTATGTAATTGTTGTCCAATGTAAGGACCTGGGTCTGTAGTATTTACACTGTAAATTTTACAGTTATTTAGATTTTTAGTCAATAAAACGTAAAAAATAAGCTGCCTGGGCCTAAAAAAGCGTTTGGCTTTAGATGAGGCAATTTTAATAACACTTTTTATCCGAAAAACGCCTTAAAACAACATTTAAGTTAACTGCATTTATTTTCAAATTACAGTAAATGGAGATTAATATTTAAAGCATTTCTTACCATATGAAGATTATCGATCCAAATGTTCTGCGGTCAGCTGGACACTGCAAAACGGGAGTTTGCTGCAAGATAATTGCACGTGTGGTCCTTGTTGATTTTACTCTGTTTGCTGTTCGAATAGCAATCTTTTGCACTCCAAATTGAGTTTAATTCAAACTGAATAAAACAGGTTTCTTTCACGTGTGGCAGTTCACTAATATGTGAGTTGGAAAATGGCCGAGTATGTGTAAATGTGTATATACGAACGGGGTCCATGAGCAGCGCATCCCCTCCTTTGTATGTAAACAAAATATCAGCAGAAGAACGCTTTTCTGCACGTCACCAACCTCACACTTCCTGATAACATGCAAGGGTGAGAGTGCACTGCTTATGTAAAATTGCCATTGTAGTCTGTTTCACATAAACTCATAATAGATTTTGTTCTAATGTTCATATAATGTTTACATATAATTTATTAAAACCCTACTTTTATGTGCTTGACTAAGCTATCAGTCTGAAATTTAGCATAGGGATAAAGGGCAAATAAATTGAACTACCAAAATAGAAAAAAATTAGTGACGCCGGCCTATTTACATGCCATGATGTTTGTCCGAGTGCATGGATTTAAGATAACGCAATCGGGTTTCTCTTTAGATATGTCACTGGAAGCTATGTCTTATCAGCACGTAGCAATTCTTGATAATGAACGGTCTGGCTCATAATTTGTTATGACAAAAAAATCTCTATAAGTCATTGGTGTTGCTGATTCATCATCTTCCAGCGATGAAGAGGTTATGGGAAACAATTTTCAACCATTTCATGGACAAATGTTAAATACAAACAACTCTATTCTCGTTTAATATGAACTTAGAATACTAGTTATTTGTGTTTTTTTATTTTTTTATTATTTATGTATGCATTCCTATTTTTGAAAATTGTAATAAACCTTGTCCATTATATTACGTAGGTTTGTTTTCAACACCTTATGATAATTGCAAGATTTGCGATATCTGTGAATTTTTTAGTATAGATTCTAAAAACATACAAACTATGCTACAAACTTTGCTACACTTTATTGCACTAGAATAGTAAAAGTAGCACTTCTGCTCAACACAGACCAAATTTGATTCGAATGTCATTAGCAATTTAAAAAATAACATTCCATCAATCCGAAACCGTTGGCTAACAGTTAAGTTTCTATTGAAACTAAGCAAGTTTGTTTTTGCCAAACTTTGGTTTAATTTTTGTGTTCTGGTATCAAATAAATTTGATTCACAGAAACAAAACAATTTCCATTTTTTAAAATCGAAATGTTAGTGACTACGCGAATTCAAAAATGTTTATATTAAAAAAAAACAAAACATAACAACTGTTTTGGAATCCAAATAAGGTTTTGGTTTTGAGTTTTTATAACAAAAATAATTACTTTACTAAGCCTAAGAGAGTTAATAAACGCGTCAAAAGTAACTGAAATTCAAAAAATGAAAACGCCAGTTTATTACATGAAATCACAAAACTGCAAACCTAAAAGTAGAGTGTCAATCAGGCGACTGCAGCGGCTACAGCCGCGCTGCTGCAGACGCGCGACTTTTGCAGTACGACTGCAGCGGCCTATACAAAAGTTTGAGTTTGCAAAAGACTATCATAGAGAAAGCAGTGACATTGTGGTGTGATTTAGAAAATAAGGAAAAAAAAGAAGAAGAACTTTTATTATTATTACTTGTAAATTCTTTACGAAGCAGTCGTTTTGAAACGGTCGCTTTTATCGAATACGCTCTTTTTTGTCTGGTCTCCTTTATAAGGTTCTACCAAATTTCTTTCTTGATTTCAAGTACTCTGTAGTGGCTAATTTTCACTGATTTCAGAAGCATTTTGTTTGTCTTCTTCAGAATCATAGCCTATCACATTTGGGTATGATTATAAGCGAATTTTGGATGAGAGCGCGTCGTAGTTAAACACCCAGACTTCTTAGGCTTGGTTCTATTCTCTCCTTGAGAGCCAAAACAAGAAATAGAACTTCGCCTTTGCCGTATTGTCGTTCGTAAACCCAAACAAACTAACGTTTTACAAGACGTTGCAGCTTGCAATTTCAGAGTGGTAAATGTCACTGAAGGAAAAAGTGTAAGTAAGGATATGTATATCATTAGCAATCAACGTAATTCCCAGACTTTATCTTTTGGTTACCGCTTGACTGACTTTGTTATTACTCGGAGTAAGTGTTTGTATCCTTTCCGAGAAGGTTGATCTTTGTCTTAGAGGATATAATACTGGTAGCCAAGATTTGCTAAGTCTTAAACCGTCTTCTCGGTTTATATTAAATGGATGTTTTTCTATTTCCACAGCTTCGCAGATTAGTCTGGGAAAGTAACAAGGAGTTCTAGCCAACACTTTAGTTTGGTCAAAGTCTAGTGTGTGTCCTTGGTTCCACACGTGTTCTGCCACTGCTGATTTTGTAACTCTGCAATGTTTTTAGTCAACCATATGTTCTTTTCCACAGGAACAATGAATTTTGTAAACTTCAGCATGTTTTAGAGCCTCTTGTTTGTCTTTAGCAAATGTAAACCAAGTGTTCAGCGTATCCTTAGTTGTAAAGACAGTTTTGATATTATTGAATCGTTCGGTAAGTTATTTGCATATTCAAGAGCCTTCTCGAAGTTGTTATCCATCTTCTAGAACGTATATCAAAAGATATGGAACACTCGAGAATGATTTTCAAAATGTGTATATATACGGAACAAACAAATCGCAGGTCAGTTATTTCCGTAATGCGAAGACAGCAGTGTTAAGAAGATTATTCAAGTCTAAATAAATAAGTCGTTAGCGCGTGTGTGTAGATAAATACACGGAGAATAATCTTGTACATGATTTTAGTGTAAACAAGTGTGTGAAGCTATCCGCGGACTTTATCTTATTTTTGTGTAAGTGATATAAATTAGTGTACTTAAGTGTTTTTATTAAATATTATTAGATTTAATTAGTTCGGTTAATTTAAAAGTGTACATATTTTTAGTATAAGTAAAAATATTTTTAGTAGAAGTATAAATAAATTAGTTTTAATAATAAAATTCGCTACAATATTAAATCTTTTTTAAATAATGTTTTGTGTGCCGTAGTTCTTCATTTAATGATATAGTATTTTTTATGAAAAAGTAAATATCATTAAGTTAGATTAGTTAGAGCGCTTATCATTTCATCTGTAACATTATCTAATAAGTATTAGCGTTGATCTACAGTATAATTTAAAGATTGTAGTATGTAATCTGTGTTATATCTAGTTGGCACGTTGTATACAGCAGTTACAGAAACACTTATGTAAATAAATAAACTTAATATACATTTTCAAATATATGTATATAAAAAGTGCAAAATAAATAGTTACATACCTGCTGCTGTAGCTGTAAATTTACTATAATCTGTTTTTCAAACTAATTGGTTTATTTTGTTTTCAAGGTTTGTAGATATTGAGAATAATTTCTTTATCCGATACTAATAAATGTTTTGGTTTACGTTTTTTTATTGACGCAAGATCCACAATAATGTATAAGATAACTTATAAAGATGATAGTTTGTCAGTTTGTAGGTATTTAAAAAAAATAGTTCCTACCTTGATACAAAGCAGATTCTCTTTAAAAAGATTATATTAAAATAGTAAATTTTTTACACATACAAAAATATTGATAAAAGTTAACGAAACGCTAAAATACGAAGATTATCAGTAAACAATAATTTCGAGAAGTGCATCAAACTTTCACGTAGTTTGAATTGACCAATTACAATTGTTACTTGTATCACTAGTACAGAGAGTGCTCTTTTGCGAGAATGAGCATATTCGTAGGCCGAGGTGTAGCCGAGGTCTATAAAATGCAAATACTGACAAAATACTCTTAAGACGTGTAATACACAAAATTTTTTGTCCCAACCTTTATACGATAAATTTGTTAGGAACAGTTATTTAAGTATTAATTTTTAATACAATTTAATAACAATGTTGATAAAACTGAAACCAGTAATGACAAAATTCAATTGTTTTTTCAATTAATTTGATAATTACCTAAAATTATTACAATGTAACATATGAAAATTACACTATTGTGGTTTTTTAGCAATTGTGAAATATAAGCCAATTTGTTATATTTGATTAAAAAAATTGTTAGTGTTACTCTAAACAATAATAACACAGATAATGGTGTATGTTAATAAAACTGAAAAAATGAAAATGACGTTTAATTAAGTAATGATTATTAGTGCCAACTTCTAGTTATAAAATTTCCGACCGCTAATGATGCCTGTAAAATACATCAAAACGGACGGAAGCGCAAAAAAGCATTTCTGGTAGGAACTAGTTGGCCAATCGACGTATAGTAACAAAAACTATTTATTTTATTGTTTTATAAATGCATAATATTTATATTCAAATATTTTTACTGCTTTTAGTGCACATTTTATAGTTTTTAAGTGCATAGGTTCCAGGCTTGACTAATTATAGATAATATAAAAGCTATGGAAAAAAATAGGAAGTAGCAGTATTTGATTTACAACATCTCAAATTATGTAAAAAAAAATATAAAACTCTTCGTGTTTTCCTATAGAATATATTGACGTTTATTTGTAAGCAACTTTTGTTTTAGTTGTATGTATATTTAATGTAATGACAAAAATTTTTAATTTTACTATTACAGTAGTTGCTATGTTTGTATCGATAAGTAATACGTCTTAGATATACTTCATACGTGGCTGACGTTACTGTGAGTTCTACTGCCATTCAAAATGCTGCTGTTGAACGTTATTTATTTAACTTTAACTGTCGGTTTTGTAATTATAAAAGATGAAAAAGTTGAAAATGTAAAAAGTTGTGTACAGCAATCAATTAAAAACATTTTTGGCGAAGATGATACTTTATTGTTTATCTTTGACGATGTCGATCGATACATTTTTTCTTACAACATTAATAATCCCAGCATAATTATCGATATGAGTAGAGAAAATAAATTTGTTAATGAAACATCTATTGGACGCCAGCAAAATTATGTAATTCACTCAAGAAGTTACAATACTTTACTTCTAACGTTGACTAAACTTTATGTTACTAAAATCTGGAAAAACAATAAAATGCCGTTACGAAAAGTTTTATTTGTTACACCGATTTTTGAAAATGAAACTTTCAGCAAAGTAATTAGGACATATTGGTCAATAAAAGTTCTTAATTTGGTTATATTAACATACGACTTAAATGAAAAAAATAGTACAATGAGACTTATGGTATCTGATCCTCAAGCGGTTCAAAATCAATGCCAAACAAAAGCGAACTTAATAAATACTTATAGTTGCAATGAGAGCAATCTTATCAAATTTCCACGTATTTTAAGAAAATACGAAAACTGTTTTCTCACGATTCATAGTATGGTACGTTGGTCAAATAAATATCCAAGTAGATTGTTGTTTACGACTGCATACATTCTTAAAACAATCAGAGAATATTTAAATATGAGCATAACATTAAAAAAAGAAACTGATGCATGGTTGGAAGAAGATTTGTTTAGACTAGTGATGAATTTTTACAATGAAGGTCTTAGTAGTCAATCGTATGTGTATGATCATTTAGGCTCCGTTTGGATAGTTCCTGCTCCTAAACGAATCCCTCAAATGGAAACATTAAAACTTGTTTTTAAACAAACAGTGTGGATTTTTATACTTGTTTCTTTTATTTTGACGTCAGTCATGTTGTGGTGTATTGATAAATACGCGTTTCCGAGTAATCAACACAGTTTAGGCTACTATTTTTTGGAGGTATTCTCCATTACTATATTGGGAATAACAACCTCTAAGCGATTATTACCATTTCTTCAGTTTATATTTATTTCGTATGCAATTTACTCAATTCACATTCAAGCTGTGTTTACTGGCAAACTGATCACGCTATTAACGATTCCACAATTTGAGCATCAAATTGAATCATTACAAGAATTATCAGACTCAAATAATTCTATAGTAACGTATATTAGCACATTGTGTTCTGATAATCCCGATAAAAATGATAACAAAATCTATCGTAAAATTAAAACGAAATTTACGTGTTACAGCTATGAAGAGTACCGTCGTTTAATCAACACCGAAAAAGCAATCATCAATTACACAATTCTTGTAGACGATGATGTATTCCAACAACTTTGTGGACGATCAAAGAGAAAATGTTATTACTTTGTGGATAAAAGTGTTTTAAGAACTGCGCAGGTTTCATTTGGCACTGAACCTTTTTCGTATTTTACAGTTACACTTAACGAAATTATTAGTAGGCTTATTGAATCTGGTTTATTAGAACAAGCTAAAGCGCGTTATGATTTTAACAACACTTTATATAGCACAGTTTCATTTAACAAGAAACAAAAATTGAGCTTAAAACATCTTTATCCAATATTTGTGTTTTGGGCTTTTGGACTTTCTCTTAGTTTTGTGGTTTTTGCTGGAGAGCTATTAGTAAGTACCATAAAACAAAAGTATCGACAAGAGTAACGGTGACAATAAACAAAAACCATATGCAAACATTTGCTACTGAAAAAGTGTATGAGAGTTTAAGCGAACAAAATAACTAAAAATACTAAAGATTTAGAATTTTTTTTACAATAAATTATTTTTAGATTAAATATGTATACACAGATACATTTGACTATGAAGAAAAAAGAAAACATTTGACAGATAAGATAACTTCAATGTTAGTATCTTAAAAATAGTATATTACAGTACGAGTGAAGAAACTACGAGTTTCGCTCACGAATGTTAGTTTTGTGCACGACGCGATAGCCGAGTGTACAAATATACATGAGTGAGCGAATTAGTTTCTCACGAGTGCTGTATATGATTTTGTTCAATCCTGATCTTGAAATAATAAATATTATAATCACAATAATATTAAAATATTTAGTTATATGAAGTATAAATCAACAAAACACGTTGTTGCTATGGTTCATGTAAATATAAATAACAAAATTCCCAAATGTCAAAATAGAAAATAATAAAATTGTAAAGATGGATCAAGTAAATGAAGTTGATATAACAGTTATTGTACCTGAAGATATTGTAAATGAAGCGAATGACGCTGTATTTCATTTATTACCTAACAAATCAAAAGACAGATATTTGAAAGAGATGACAAAATTTCGGTCATGGATGGAATTAAGGAAGGTACGCGTTGTAACATGTTATTTAATTTTAGATTTAAGACCATTTTTGCTATTTTGAAAAGCAAATCTAAAGAGTATCAACCTAAGAAGGCAAAGACGTTTGACCCAAAAGAAGCTCCCGATGAGAAATACTTGCTTATGAAGATAGTAATGGTAATGAGTGTTATGTGCGCTCTTCGCTGAGATGAGCTAGTCAATCTCAGAACATCTGATATTAATGATAAAGGATCCATATTAGTTATTAGTGTACCAAAAACCAAAAATTACAAACCTCGCTCTTTTGCTGTTACTGGTGCTGAAAGAAGAGGCTTCAATGGTTTAGACATTTATCGAAAATATTCAGCGTTACGCCCTTCAGTTCTTGGTCAAGGAAGATTCTTTTTATGTCATCGTTCTGAAAAATGCACAGTGCAACCAGTTGGTATAAACACACTGTCAATCTATACCCAAACTGGTGGCAAACTACCTAGAGTTGAAAGATGCAAATTTATATATTGGCCACTGCTTTCGACGCACTTCTGCAACATTTTTGACATTAAAACGCCATGGAGGTTGGCGTTCTTCATCCATAGCAGAAAGTTACGTGGAAGAGTCAGTGGCTAACAAAATTGACATAGCTAGAAAAATAATTGTTGGCCACGAGGACGTAACTAAAAAAAATTGTATTGCTGAAGTTACTGAAAGTGTTGAAGAAGCTTCTGAGGCAGATCAATTAGTAGGTAACACGTCTTGTGTAAATAATCCTGTTTTTAATAATTGTAATATTAATTTTTATAAAAATAAGTGTTAGGTTATATCGATGGTTTATAGCACACATATGCATGTCCAGAATTGTTAGTTTCGAGATGGACATTTGAAGCTATATAACACAAATTTTCATAAAAGTGGACATACAATATGTGTGTTTTAAACCATCGATATCTCAAACTCTGATATATTTACATAATAATGGCCGACTACAGTCTTGCCAACCAAGGAGTTACAAAATACTTTTTAGTTGTTACAAATATTGCCAATCTTATAGTAACTTAAATATTTTATTATAAAACATAATAAGTAAATAAACAATAATACGTATTGTTTCAAAATATTGTTGAATATGTTTTGGTTTGGTAAATTTAAATATTTTTTGATAAATCTTATTCTTTCTATTTTATAAGGCTGTTTCAAATATCTGTTTATGTAATAATATAAAATCACCGTGGTCAATTTGCATTGTCAGGAATATTAAATTGAGTGGTGGGTGAAAAATCTTTACCCCACACTTTCACCCACCCGTTTCCATAGCAACATTTTGAGTAGACAAAACAAAGGATTTTTAGCTGCGTAACACCGTGTTTTAAGAGCAGGATTAAACAAATATTTATTAATTTTGCACGGTTTTGAAAAGAGTTTTGCGCTAATCGTTTTTTACATATAATGTCTATTTTTGCATTATTAGAGCTGTTAACAAATAAAGTTTGTTTTTGACAAGATTTAGTTTAATTGTTGTGTTCTGTTATGAAACAAATTCAATTTCTAAAAACAAAACAGTTTTAATTTTTTTAATCGAATTATGTGGTAACTTATTCAAAAATAAAAATAAATTCTAAAATGTGTAAATATGACTATAAGCGACTTTCGGTTTAGACCGCGTCGCGTCGTAGTAAAACACTCAGACTTTTTAAACTTGGTTCTAGTCTCTCCTTGCAAGCCAAAACAAGAAGTATAACTTGGTCTTTGCCGTATTGTCGTGCGTGAACCCAAGCAAACTGACGTATCGCAAGACATTTGTGACCTGCGTTTGAAAGTCAGCAGTTTTCTTTTATGACAGACCCCATAAATAGATTCAGCTGGCTGAATTTGCGTTTTCTTTTTTTTTCTTTCTCGATTTGTTAGCTCGGTGTAACCATCGTTTAAAATCGATTGGTTGTTTGAGTAATCTTTGGTAATGGACACAGTATTCTGAATTTGTTTTAATGTAATTTTAGATTGAGTTTAATAAGTTATTTTACGATTTTAAATTCAAAGTTACAATGTAAATTGTTGATAAAGTTTTGTATTTTGTTACGCCGTGAACCATCTGATTTCGCGATTTTGTTTATTAAGTATTTCACTTGGTTTGTTGAGAATTCCAGTTGTAATTTATGTTTCCTTTCTGAGATATAATCGTAATTAATTATATTTTCGTCGTTTGTTTATTTTAAGTTGGTTCAAAAGTTCTTTGTTCAAGTGCATTCTCAGTACAGTCGTACTTTGATTTCTTTGTGTCAATCGTTTAGATTACGTGGAAAAATTAAGTCATTATCTTAATTTATTAGGCAGTTTAAATTCTTGTAATATAATATTTTGTCAATTTGACACTTTCACGTACCAGCGAAATGCTGTGTCCTAATGCTATAAATATGACGTAATGGGGACTGATTGCCTCTTTATCACACTTCTTAATAAGAGTGTTTTCGTTCTTGAAATTTCGAACACAGCCTTTGTGGAAAGGGTATTCGAGAAAAGTTGATATATGGATGAGGATTCGATCGTGGCAGAGAGAATTAGAAATACCGGGAACCGTGAGATGTAGTAGAGTGAGTAGGGTACCTTGCCCTATCGTTATGTAGTACCGCGGAAGTTAATTGGTACCGTGAAAATTAAGTGTTGTGATGAAAATGTTAATTTTTCAAATTTCGTAATGTACGGTTTATGTAGACGTCACGGTATCCAAAAATAAACACTCACGTTTGAGGGATTTAGTTTCGATGTTTTGAGTAGAAAAATCCCTTTTCTTCGCTATTGTGCGGTTTAAATTGTGAAATAAATCTTCCGCTGGTGACCTATTGTTTGGGGGTTCCACTGATCCCGCATTCGACTACGATACGTTTGGGAGCAGCCGAAGTCCATCTGAGGTTGTAGCTTTGAAAACCACTGTGACCCGCAGCTTACCTGGTTTCTACAATTAAGTAAAGGTATTTATCGATTTTGGTTATTATCGTGTAGTGACCCGCGATTGAAATGCAGTAAAAGCTTTGTTGAGCCGATTGAATTACGACGAACGTTAAATTTAATTATTTCAATGAACACTTAAAGTGTTTGCGAGAAGTTAAAATAAATTAACTTTGTTTTGGTGCGTTTGAAAAGTAAATCGTATTCCCGAATATAAGATAATGTAACGAATTATAAACTATATTTTGTTTAGTTCGAATTAAAGTTCGGACATATATTTTATAACCTGTATTGTTCTTAGTTAGTTGAATTGTTTAATTTCTTATGCGGTCAAGGCCTTGAAATTTATGTGCGTTATGTTTTATTTGAAAACGTCGAGTTAACGCTATTATTGTAGCATTTTCTTTTTATAAATTTTAATTTAATGTTTTGTGTGTAGATTGTTCATTTTTGTTTGGTTTTGCTTAAGATTATTAATTTTTATTTTATTAAAATTTGTTTACTAATCATTCATTATTTTTTTTATTGTTTTTGTTGTTAAATATTCAATCAATAAATGTTAAATTGTTAAATGTAAAGAGCTTTTATTCATTTAGCTGCCGCATACGTAAATTTTTGTTTTTAAGTGTATTTCAGTATAGTTACAACTCAAGGTAAGTTCCGGGGTTGTAACCAACCAGATGAGCTTTCGGATAATCAGGGGTTTGAAAGCTACCCTCATCGTGACCTTGGTTGGCGCCCTTACCGATTTTTGACTATTTTACCGTTTTAGTTCAATTTTACGTCGATCGCGTTTCCAATTTTTCACGGAATTTTAAATTACAACCCACCCCCTTCTCCATTGAGCTAGTGGCACAACATCGTTTATGTTACCCCATTTCAGGCAGTAACTTTGAGTTAACTTTGGCATGTAACACATTGTAGCTTGCATTCTTTAGATTGGTAATAGTAGATTACACACCGAAGCGAAAAGTATTCCATTCCTGTCGAAACAACTGGTTTACTGAGAAGCGTAGCCTCGATGTGAACTAGTTCTCGAGACGACCGGAATAATTTTGCCAGGGTTTGTATACTAAGACGTTCGAGAAGTTATTCTCAAGTTCGAAAGCCTTCAGGAAGTTTTTATTCATTTCCAGAACGTTCACCGAATGATACAGAAAATTCTCGAAGGATGACCAAAATGTATAAATGCGGTACAAACAAATCATACGTCAGTTGTATCAGTAATTCGAAATCGGCAGTGTTAATAAAATTATTCAAGTTTAAATATATAAGTGATTAACGCGTGTCGGAGTATAGCCTTGTACGTGACTTTCTATAATCTACGCAAAATCTATAAGAGTTATCTGATTTCTTAACTAAAACTAAAGGGGATGCCCACGGAGAATTTGAAAGTTCAACAATACCATCTGTTAACATTTGGTCTAATTCATGATTGATAAGGTTTTGAATTACCGGGGAGACAGAATAATAACGTTGTCATATAGGTTCAGCAGAAGTTCTAATCTTATGTTCTATCACTTAACATACTTCGACATACTACTAAAATACTCATCAACTAATTCCGTTAAAATACATAACTGTTCAGGTGATAAATTATCACGTGATGTAATTGCATCGACAAAATTATTATCTTCATCCGGAAAATGCCACTCTTTCCTTCGCAAATTTAGAACAATATCCATTCTTTTCCAAACATTTGTTCCTAGAATTAACGTATGGCGAAGAGACGGCATGATCAACAACTCAAAAATTTTTATTTTACTATTTAAGCGCAAAGGAACTGATAAAAGCCCAATAACTTTACATTTACTCCCATTAGCAACAGTACAAGATGACACTGAACTTTTCTTAATCGGCAAATTTAAACAATTTAAGCTATTCCATCCTACCTAAAATACTTTAAGAAGCTCCCGAATCTAACAACCCTGAAAAAGTTTTACCAAAGGTCAAAACTTCTAAAGATGGGCGTTCATCATTTTGCAGCTGAGAAATAAAAAAAACTAAGAGTACTTTAGATTTATCGACCAAGGTTTCCTGAACACCAAAAGCCGTAGCTTAGCCTTCTAACGACCTCTTCTGGCATTTGCCTGCAATGTACAATTAGTGCATGTTCTAGACGTAACGTCAACTTTTTCGCAACGGAAGGTTTGCTGCATTGTAAACTAAGATGAGCAGCTTCTCCACAGTTCCAACACTTAAACTCGCTACGAACCGTATTAGAATTTATTGTACGGGAAGATACAGACGACATCAACAGTTCCGGATATATATACGCCAAATCGGGTTCCAGAAGTTTACCTAACTGACAACGAAGTGGTGGTTTAAATTCTTCTGAAGTTGCTTTGTAAGCTTCTAGTTGACGACCTAACGTTAACAATTCCGGAATAAAATTTATAGAAGTTAAACTTAATTTATCTTGGTAAAAAGGAGCAATATTACCACGTAAAATCTTTAATCTGTAAAAATCTGGCGCTATTACATTGAGTCGATTAAAAATGCTTTAAACTACTGCAACGTATACCCCAATAGATTCATCCGGACCCTGAGTACATTATAGTCGTACGGTTGAAATTCGTCTCGTAATAATTTCGTCAGTTTACTAACTAACGACTTATAAACCCTAAACCATACCAACGCTTTACCTTAAAATAAATCTACAGCACTATTATATAACATCTCGTAAGAAAGGTTTCTAGCTACCCGTAGTTCTTCAAATCGTTCTAAAAACGCGCTTACTGATATACTTAATTTATCTCCCGAGAATTTTAGATTCCATTTACTTGGAGGAATGGGTTTCATTTCGGACCAAGATTCTACTGAAGTAAATTGTTTGCGTACAGGTGTCAAAGAACAAGCCAAATTAGCGTTCTCGTCATCCTTATCGACTAACAGCAAAATATTCTCAAATTTTTTAGAAGCCGACGTTAACAAATTTTTAAGAGAACTTATCCTACGCGTAAACTCATACAGTTTCTGTTGGATTAGCATCCTCGATTAAGCGTTTAATCCTGCCTTCATACGTGAATGAATTTAGTTTCAATTTTTTTATATGTCCCGCCATGAATTGAAATCGTCGAAGTTTTCAACCAAATCCCCCAGTTGTGATAATGTTTCTCTAATACCCTTAACATCTTCCTCAAAAGTGTAAGGATTCGGTGGAAATACTATAGTTTCTCAATCTTTAAATTACTTCGCAATAGTTTACGTAATTGTTCCACATTACCAGTAGGTTCTACACCCCTGATTCTTAATTCATAAATAAGCTCCGATTGATTTAAGCGTTCTACCTCCATCTTTGTTACCTTTGATTAGAACAATATTTACAACTACAAATACTATTTTCTAAGAATAATGAAAATCATTGAGATAAGGAAAACAGCGAACAAAACCGGTCCATCGGGAACAACCGACAGAAACTGACCCCACGTTGGGCGCCAACATTTATGTGACGCACTTAATCAGCGAAGTACCCACAGATAGAAGCTTATTGAGGAAGACTCTGCTCATCAACTCAGATCGAAGAAGGGAGTGGGAAATAAAACTTAAATGGGCGCCACCTGTTTGGTAAAACCTCCTCTGATACTGCACATAAACAGGAAACGTACTATATCAAATTCAAAGAAGTAATACCCGTCAAAAAATTTTATTACACTTTAGAATCAACTAATAAAGTGAAATCAAACACATAGATGCAGATATATACAATTATATAAAAAAATACCCTTTTAGTGGCTTAAACTGCTTTGTAATCATTAATAACAAAACTGATTTCATAAACGTTGATACCGAGTAACTGATTATTTGTGCACAAATAATACCATTAACATACTCTTCTAACGTAATTATAAACCTAATCATCATGCAACATTTATAAACAAATAAACCAGAGTTAATCAATGGCTGATCAATCGACATCGATCCCACGCAAAACTAAATGACAAACAATTAAACGTCCACACTTGTAATTTAAGTAGTATTGATAATAATTTAATTTCTAAAATTACAAAAATTTGTAAAGATGCATCCGCACTATGCCGATCGGCTTTGCATTACAAATATGTACGTGTTGTTCGGCATGATCCCAAAGCCGCGAGGTCAGGGATTATGTATCCGATTCGTGGCGGTCTCGATCAAAGGAATCCGATCAGCATTTTCGTGTGTGGACGGCAATTGAAACCGAACGGCATCGACGCATGGCAGTTTGTTGAGATGTGTAGTTTGAAAATGGAGTGAAATGACGTAAATGTTTTAAGGTTAATTGAACTTTACCGTGAAAGGGAATAATTGTGAAACTGCAAATTAAAGGAGTATAAAAATAAAAACAAACGGCATGACGCTCTTCTGGAAATTGCAGTTTCATTTGGAGTAAGCAAAGAAGAGGTTGATAAAAAAATTAGATACCTGCTTAGTCATTTTGCACGAGAGGTAAAAAAGAAAAAGTAGAAAAGGGAGTGACAAACGATACAAAAGCAAATGGTTTACCTTCAAAAATTTGCTTTTTTTACGCGACAGAAACAAACCCAAAGGATCTACAGATACTGAGGTAAGTTCAATCAATCTCATTTATTTGATATACTTCATGACGAGGAAATAAAGCACAAAACCTACCAAATTTTTGTAGTAAGACGAATTTAGATGAGGTTTTTTGCATTCCTTTCCAAAATTTAATAGGAAACTTTGTACCTACTTTTGATCATGTTTTTTTTTTGAAATTGCATTTGTGCAGTGGAAAATGCATCTTGAAGAATGCATTTTCATAGAAAAAATTCATAACTTCTTTATAAACTTCTAGTATCTACTCAATTTGGGTTTACCGTGGTTTTCCAGGTCTCTGATCCCGAATATGACTTCCAAATTGGCTCACTGCCCACTTGCAGCTCAGGATAGCTGAGCAACGTCATCTCCGAAGCTTTTTCTGAAATTCATTCTCAAATGATTTTAAACATCCGGGTTTTTTTTGGGTTGCTCCGGACGTCAACGTCATCCTCTGGAGTTTCCCTGAAGTTTCTAGTCTATAGGGAACCGAACATTGTTGCGGGGTTTTTTTGGATCGCTCAGATCCAATCTGGTACCGGATACTTTCTAACGAATACCTAGTGCACCACACTGGGGCATTAACAACATTCTCTGGAGTTTCACTGAAAGTTCAAAATAGTGAACCGAAAATAATCTGAGGGATCCAAAATACCCAGAAAACAATTTTCGGTTCCCTATAGGCTTCAAACTTCAGTGAAACTTTAGAAGATGACGTTTATTTCCTCGTCTATTAGTTGTGAGCGTTAAGGTGGCTTTGTAGCGACTAATTTATACCAACGTTATGTAAAACATGGGTTTGATCTAGTAGATTTTGTTATTATGAAAATTAAGCAGATTAATGTCGGTATAGGGAATTTAATGTCATTGCTTTTGGATGCAAAGTAGTTAAAATTTTGAATCGTTTTAAATAAATACCTAACCTAACCCAATAAAGTTAAGTACCTAAATAAAAATCAGACAATGATAATTCAGCAGCATATTTATTATACATATAGCAAATCACATCGTGGTTAATTACCACGTACATTTGTATTATATTATTCAAATTATTGTTCGTATTGAAAATTTACTGCTCCATTTGGGGTTAAGAAATACTCCGCAAATTCGGTCCTCACTTCTTCAGCAACCGCTGCACTTCTTTGTGCAACTCGAGGCAAATTTTGCAATTAGGATGAGCAATTGTCTTGTCTCCGTAGTCCCGGACTAACCCGTCCACTGTCGTTGCATTCAGAATCAAAAGTTCCTGAGGGATTATAGACAGATAGAGATGTCTTTCTTAAGTAATTATGTAAGTAAATTAGACTTAAGGTTACTTTCACTGCTGTTCCTGGCTCTAATAACATTGGTTTTCGAAGTACACGAAAAACAGAAGATAAAATCCCGAAAACATTTTCCACTACTCTGCGGTCCCTACTCAAGCGATAGTTAGAAATTCTATTTTAAGATCCCTTATAATGCGTTCCAGAAAATGGTTTCATTATGTTTACTGAAAAGCTTCATCACTCAAAAACACGTATGGTACTGCCATATTTCTTCCTGGCAGTGCATTTGATGGGGGAACAGACATTGTGTTATCTTCTAGACGTTTCTTGAAAGTTGTGTCATTAAAAACACCCCCATCCGATATGCGTCCTTGACAACCCACGTTAGCGGAAATGAAGTTATAATTTGCGTCTACGACGCCAAACAAGACGATACTAAAAAAGGATTTGTAGTTATAGAATTCTGACCCAGAATTAATAGGAGTTTGTAAAGTAATGTGTTTGCCGTCCATAGAGCCTAAACAATGTGGAAAATTCCATTTACCTTCATACTGTTTAGCTGTTACTCTCCACTCTTCCGCTGATTCTGGCATCTGTAACAAAGTTATTGTATTCAGGATAATGGCACGGTTGATATTGAAAATAAAGTGACAACTGAAGAGCTAAGGGAAGATCAAGTGGGTACAAATCACCCGGCGATTCTCACCCAAGGGGCACAAGTTGGCACCACCGCTCAGTCCTTACCCAAGAGGCATGCATCCAAGGGACGTCAGCAAAATATGCCTGTTGTAAACGAGGCCATTAACCTAATGAAATCGATACAATCGAGGAAAATGCAGGATCGGGATGAGTTCTCTGCATTTGGTGAGGAGGTGGCCATGAAAATGAGAAAACCATCTTCACCGCATGCAAAATTTGCTGTTCAGAATGCAATAAACAGTATTTTATTTGAAGCAGAAATGGGACGTTTTGACAATCCACCACCTCCACTTTTTCATCACAATCCGACTGCAATATACAATACGAATCTTCCACTAAATATCCCACCTCAGTTCCCGCCATACTGCTCGCCGTCACCGCCTATACCTGCTTCAACTAATTGTTTGGGAGGTACTACTTACGTATATTCAACGTCTCCAAGTGTGCAATCTGAACAATCATATGGGGATGAACGGCCAAGTTCTTCACATTCACAGCACAGGGAGGTTGAAATGGGCTTTGGAGCTGACATCGATTACGAGGGAATTCTTTGTTCGTTAGATTAATATTTGTTTATAATAAATTTACTTGTGAAGAGGTATTTGAGCAATCTAGCTGGCCAAAAGTACCAGATAAAACAAAAACATTTTAACCGTTTTTAAATAACTTTTATATTTTCATCCATGTTCGTCAGTTCCATGCCTTCTAATCTCAATATCTCCTCACAAGTAGATATGTTAATTGTGTTTACTTTTTTATAATAAAACCAAAGAAACGTTATCCTTTAGTTTTGTGTATTTCACTTACCTTAATGTATTCTTTATTTATGTTTCGATTAGTGCGTCACACACTTTAGGAACAGTTTCTGAAATAGTCTGCTTAGAGATCTTGAATGTGTACATAAGAGAATGGTACGAATCTCCACTAGCGAAAAATCGTAATGTTACAGCTAAACGTTCAGAAGCTGGAATGGCTGATCTAAATATAGTGTTTTTTTACTGATCTTTGGCCCTATGTTGGTCAGCAAAAATTCAAAGGATGTATTTGTCATCCGAAAAAAGTTTCTAAATCTTGCGTCGCACCTATACTCCAATTTTAGATCATCAACGTCATCCAATATTAAATCTTTAATCAAACCACTGCCACTATATCTACTTCGAAGACTTGAACGTACCCAAAATCGTTTCTTTTGACGTTTTGGGATTAGCGCATCAACTATAATTGCAGCTGCAATTGCCACCATTTTGTCATCGACGTCACTCATTTTTGACAGGCTTCGTCTCGCGTACTAACTACAACTGCAGTAAAGACGTGATGCCATGCGGCCTTTGCTGATCGGTGTTGCATAGTGCGGATAGGCCTTTAAGTGTTTCTCGCGGTTATTTTCCATTTTAAAGTCTATTTTTGATAACAGCTTACCTTGAAATCGACGTAATAATAAAAAAAAAATTTCGTTTTATAAATGCATATTCAAATATGAGTTTGGTGAATATTTTAAAGTTTTTTAAGCGCATAGGTTCCAAGCTTTACTAATTTAACGTAAAAGCTATGGAAAAAGATAAGAAGTAGCTATTTTTGATTTACAACACCGCATATTATGAAAAAAATTTCAAAATTGTATTAATTTACTTAAATAATATCATAAATCATTTACTTTTTATGTTAATTATAAAGTAAATAAATACAATTAAAAACTATCAGTTTTTAAGTTTTTTTGTAGATAGAATATATATATTGACGTTTATTATTTCTTGTGTTTTAGTTGTATGTGTACTTATGTAATACGTAATGACAAAAAGTTTTAATTTTACCATTACCGTAGTTGCTATGTTTGTATCGATAAGTAATACGTCTTAGATATACCTCATACGTGGCTAACGTTACTGTGAGCTCTAATGCCATTCAAAATGTTACTGTTGAACGTTATTTATTTAACTTTAACTGTCGGTTTTGTAATTATAAAAGACGAAAAAGTTGAAAATGTAAAAAGTTGTGTACAGCAAGCAATTAAAAACATTTTTGCCGAAGATGATACTTTGTTGTTTATCTTTGACGATGTCGATCGATACATTTTTTCTTACAACATTAATAATCCCAGCATAATTATCGATATGAGTAGAGAAAATAAATTTGTTAATGAAACCTCCATTGGACACCATCAAAATTATGTAATTCACGCAAGAAGTTACATTACTTTACTTCTAACATTGAATAAACTTCATGTTACTAAAATATGGAAAAACAATAAAATGCCGCTACGAAAAGTTTTATTTGTTACACCGATTTTTGAAAATGAAACTTTCAGCAAAGTAATTAGGACATATTGGGCTATAAAAGTTCTTAATTTGGTTATATTGACGTACGACTTAAATAAAAAAGATACTGCAATCAGACTTATGGTATCTGATCCTCAAGCGGTTCAAAATCAATGTCAAAGAACAGCAAACTTAATAAATACTTATAGTTGCAATGAGAGCAATGTTATCAAATTTCCACGTATTTTAAGAAAATACGAAAACTGCTTCCTCACGATTCATAGCACACTAGATGCATCGAACAAACATAGAAGTAGATTGTTGTTTACGACTGCATACATTCTTGAAACTATCAGAGAATATTTAAATATGAGCATA
Source organism: Aquatica leii (assembly GCA_035610365.1). Taxonomy (NCBI): domain Eukaryota; kingdom Metazoa; phylum Arthropoda; class Insecta; order Coleoptera; family Lampyridae; genus Aquatica; species Aquatica leii. The sequence goes on from CM069435.1 coordinate 111,835,039, forward strand.
ACATTGAAAAAACAAACTGATGCATGGTTTCAAGAAGATTTGTTTAGACTAATGATGAATTTTTACAATGACGGTTTTGGTACTGAATCGTATGTTTATGATCATGTAGGCTTCGTTTGGATAGTTCCTGCTCCTAAACGAATCCCTCAAATGGAAACATTAAAACTTGTTTTTAAACAAACAGTGTGGATTTTTATACTTGTTTCTTTTATTTTGACGTCAGTCATGTTGTGGTGTATTAATAAATACGCGTTTCCGAGTAATCAACACAGTTTGGGTTACTATTTTTTGGAGGTATACTCAATTACCATATTTGGAACAACAACCTCTAAACGATTATTACCATTTCTTCAGTTTATATTTATTTCATATGTAATTTACTCAATTCACATTCAAGCTGTGTTTACTGGCAAACTGATCACGCTATTAACGATTCCACAGTTTGAGCATCAAATTAAATCATTACAAGAATTATCAGAATCGAATAATTCTATAGTAACGTATATGAAAACTTTGTGTTTTGATAATCCCGATAAAAATGAAGGCAAAATCTATCGTAAAATTAAAACGAAATTTATATGTTACAGCAATGAAGACTACCGTCGTTTAATCAGCACCGAAGAAGCAACCATAAATTACACGATTCTTGTAGACCAAGATGTATTCCAACAACTTAGTGGACGATTAAAGAGAAAAAGTTATTACTTTGTAGATAACAGTTTTTTAGGAATTACGCCAGTTTCTTTTACCATTGACTCTTTTTCGTATTTTACAGTAACACTTAACGAAATTATTATTAGACTTATTGAATCTGGTTTATTAAAACAACTTAAAGCACGTTATGATTGCGATAACACTTTATATCGCACAGTTTCATCTATCGAAAATCAAAAATTGAGCTTAAAACATCTTTACCCAATATTTGTGTTTTGGGTTTTTGGACTTTCTCTTAGTTTTGTCGTTTTTGCTGGAGAACTATTAGTAAGTACCATAAAACAAAAGTTTCGAGTAAAGGTGACAATAAACAAAAACCATATGCAAAGTGTATGAGAGTTTAAGCTAACAAAATAACTAAAAATACTAAAGATTTCGATTTTTTTTTACAATAAATTATTTTTAGATAAAATATGTATACACCGCATCCACAGATGCATTTGACTATGAAGAAGAAAGAAGACATTTGACTGATAAGATAACTTCAATGTTAGTGTCTTCAAAAACATTTATTAATTTTGCACGATTTTGTAAGGAGTTTTGCACTAATCGTTTTTTACATATAATGTATATTTTTGCGTTATTAGAGCTGTTAACAAATAAAGCTTGTTTTTGACAAGATTAAAATGTGTAAATATGATTATAAGCGATTTTTGGTTTAGACCGCGTCGCGTCGTAGTTAAACACTCAGACTATTTAGACTTGGACCTAGTCTCTCGTTGCGAGCCAAAACAAGAAGTATAACTTGGCCTTTGCCGTATTGTCGTTCGCGAACCCAAACAAACTGACGTATCGCAATGTATTGTAGCTTGCATTCTTCAGACTGATAATAGTAGATTACACACCAAAGCGAAAAGTATTCCATTCCTGTCGAGAAAACTATAGTTTACCGAGAAGCGTAGCCTAGATGTATACTAGTTCTAGAGACGAATAGAATACTTTTGCCAGGGTTTGTATACTGAAACGTTCAAGAAATTATTCTCAAGTTCGACAGCCTTCACAAAGTTTTTATGTATTTCCAGAACGTTCCCCGAATCATACAGAAAATTCTCGAAGGATGACCAAAATGTATAAATGCGTGTTATGTTAAAAATTAGTAGTTCAATTCGCGAATATGATAAATTTCTTTTTAGGTATAAAATTTGTTCATCGACATTCATCTCTACCTTTTTTCTTCGTAGTCAGTTGTCAAAACGAATTTATTTTTCTGCTAACGTTTGCTAAAGTACGGATCGTACGTAACGATATTTTCGGCCCAACAAAAAGCTTTCATTATTAAGTTGGTTCTATGTGAAAATGTGGGCGAATTTTTAAGTGATATTGAGTGAAAGCTTATTTTGGGCGGGCCCGATCCCTCTACCTGGAACGTTATCATCAAGTTATTATTGACGGTTGTAACACCTGTTTTGTCGAAAGTTTCCATGACGTCAGGTCGCTGGAGGTTAAGGGGATGTAACCATTTCATGAAAAGAAATACTGATAAAGTGCGAAGCTAATTAGAGGGAAGCTCGGCGCATTCTTTTACGTCAACCATTCTATGCATTAAATCAAATTATTTGTATAGTATGTACCTTTGTGTCAAATTACATATTACGTTTTAGGTCAGACTGGTACGGGCTTAGCAAAACCCTACTGGATACTCACAACTGTAAGTATTGCATTTTCTATTTTACTTTGTTGGTCATGTCGATTATTAGAGTGACCACACGTACATACTAGATTGCAATCACAATTAATATTAAACTTTTTTTTGTGTGTCACTTACTTATCGGGTGCGCTTGGATTCTCGTTACTTTGATTTTCGCATTCTCGAAGTTAAACCTAATAAAGTGAAGTCATTCCTTCGTTAAATTTAAAAGTTAGATTGACTAGGGCACGTAGATGTGCGAGTTGTTGTCTCGACTAAGGGCGTAATTTATATTTGGTGATATCAACCCATATAATATTGTTTGCACCATTTATGTAACGATACTTATATACTATCTTCGTCTTCAACTATTTCTGTGATACAATAAACATATATTCTGTGTTATTACTTATGTCGTGTTATTTGTTCTTTTCCAGCTACAGGTAGAGTTAGACGATCTCTCCCTAATTTAACCCTTCATTGTTTTGGCGCATTTTTAGCTTTAATTTATAATTTAGCACCACAAAGCCTGCGATTCCCACTCCGGGGAAACTGTATTAGCCGTCGCCTCTTTTTTTTGTTACTAGAAAACCAGCATAGCATGCGGTACAAACAAAGCATAAGTCAGTTATTTCAGTAAATTGAAGTCGGCAGTGGTAAGAAGATTATTTAAGTTTAAATAAATAAGTGATTAACGCGTGTCAGAGTATAACCTTGTACGTGACTTTAATGTAAACAAGTGTGTGAAGTTATCCGCGAACATTATCTTTCGAGTAAGTGTACTATATAAATTAGCATAAGTGTTTTTACTAATATCAATAGATTCGTGTATACATTTTTAGTATAAATAAATTAGTTCTCATAATTTTTACAGTGGTATCAAGTGTGGGGTTAGCGATTTTTAGTGTAAATACCATTAAGTAATTTAATATCGCTCCCATAATAAAAACATTGATTGCGTAAATAAATAAAACTTTAGTTCGCGCATAGCGTGTTTATTTATACCGTGTAATTCTAGCTGTTTCAGTTCGTTAAAGTAGTGTATTTAAACTTTTTATGCGTGTTGTATATAACTTATGTCGGTAACTCGTTATCAAACCAAAATGGATGCAAAACTATTTGAATTTCTCGAATCAGTAACAAATGGTCAAGAATCGATGAATAGAAAAATGGAAGAAAAGTTTTACGAAAATTCGCAGAAAATGAAAGAAAATTGATGTAAAATTCTAGACGTTTAAAAGAAGAAATACAAGCGAACACAGAAAATCAAATCAAAATTGTTCAAGAGGAAGCCCAAGCAGATATGTTAAATTTAAAAAAAGATATTTGCGAATCTATGAATGACAAAATAAAAGAAGTTGAAGACAAATTAAAACAAAAGTTGGAGAAAAAATTGAGAGAAAGAATACAACTGCTCGAAGAAAGAATGAACCAAATGAGTTACAACGGTGAAGGAAGCGTCACGAGTTAAGATCATCTAACGGTTAACCATTTATTTCAGAATGATATTCATCAAGAATATTCAAACTTAGAATAGTCGTGTGTTCATCATTCGCACTTTTTGAAGCTTTATTACGGATCTCAGAACTTTCTATTGCGGGGTTTTGATGATGTTGAGCCTCTCGAGGTTGATTTTGTGTACGAACTAGATCTATTATTAGAGATTCTGAAGCAATGGGAATACTTGGTGATGCCCTAATCACATTTTCTAGATCCTTTTCACTTTCCAGGTTGTAAGTATCATCGAGAGGCAAAGATATACCAACTTTTATTCTAGATCCGAAAAAAGCTTCGTGTTTTTTTGATACCAGAATAGAACGCTTTATTCTTCATTAGTTGCACAAATTGCAGCCCATCACTCCAACGTTCACTATCATTATCCTGCATCCAAGTTGTTAATATGTTTTCGATGTCCTGGTTTGCTCCCCTGACTTTGGGAATGTCTAGGCTTGCCATGGAAAATTTTCAAAGTCGGCTAGTATCGTTTAAAACTACTTACAATTTGGTTTGAAAATTCTCTGCCGTTGTCAGATTTTAAGATTGCTGGTGCACCAATCAGTGTGAAAATATCCAGTAAATTCTACGCTACTTCCTCCGCGCGTTTTGTTTTCAGTGCTCTTAATATCACAAACTTCGTTAGATGATCCCAATAGACCATTACAAACTTATATTCCCTGTTTGGATGAGATTGATAGGCAATCATATCTACTTGACGGCTAGAATTAAACTCGGATGAAAGTATGAGCTTGAAGATGATTCCATTTTTTTATTCCTTTTTGTTTTTGCTGACACGGTTCGCAAAGTTGCAGATATAGTTCAATATCGTGGCAGTTATATTTTTGTATCGCGTAGAAAGCTCCTTCAGCATTCGGTCTCGTCCTCCATGGCCGATACTCTGACGTGTATCGTAAAGTACTTTAAATAACTCACTATCCGCGACGTAGTATATTGTTATTAGGAGCTTTCACAGGAAATATCAACTTATGTTTTTGACCAACAGTTATAGAATCATAATGCTTCAATAACCAGTAATCCCTGGGAGACTTCTTTTTGGCTGTTTTTGCAATATTTATTTCTTTCAACAATTGTTCATACCGTCGATCATCAATAAACGTGCAATTTTTAGTATTTACTGCTTCTCTTTTAGTTCGCAGTTGCGAACAAAAACTTTCTTTCATCCGAGAGATTCGTTGATCGATCGCCATTTTTAAATAAATTCACTCACGAAACGGAACCAAAGTGAAGAAAAATTTTAGTAGTTATTTATGTAATAATGAGCTTATTACAAGATGCGAATGTCATCTCACGTCGCACAATGTTTGCTACCTGCTCTACTCGAATCTCGAGTGCTCGCGCACATCTCCTCCTTCTCTGCTCTCGTGTTTTACACTCATTACCTGCTGCCCATTTGGTACTGTATACAATACCTAGGCAAAGTATAGAATAAATAATATTTTACACATTACCTGAACGTTTTAGGTATTCTATACATTGCCTAGGTATTGTACAGAATACCGGATTATACAGATTGCCGGTAACATACACAATTTTTTTCACTACTAGAATTATTAAAACCTCTTTACCTGTAACTAAATCAAATTTAAAAGTTAAGATGTTAATTTCAAATTAAAAATCAAGTAAGTGATTATGACAGTTGTCATTAGTTTAATAGAATTTTTTTGAGGTAATTCGTAATTGTGATTTATAACCATCGACCTGGCAACAACGGAAAGCTATGCTTCCCTCTGGACGAGTAATCGCAGACTGCAAAGTGTACACAACATTGTAAGAGATAGAAATAGTATTTGTCAACAAACGGTACGCACTACTTGTCAAACGACAATTGTATTTGTTTACTTTTACATATTCCTACTTCAAGCTAAATATACATTGTATTTATATTTCATGTTTAAAGTTTGATTCAATTCATTTTACTATCTACGTACTTCAAATAATGCTGCTAGAACCGATTCTAAAATTTGAGGTTATAAGTATGTCAACATAAATTGACAAGTAGTGCGTACCATAACAATAAACAAATGTACTTCCTTTTCTACATGTTTGAGACAAACAAACACATTGCAAAAGTATACAGATTACTCGTCCAGAGGGAAGCGTAGCTTTCCGATGTTGCCAGGTCAATGTTTATAACACAGAAACAACCAGATAACGTAAGTTTTTTTTGCTAAGCTTACTAAAATTGTTTAAAACATTATTACTTTAAGCATTGATTATATCTAAAACATATTTAATTCAATAATATTCACATTTAATTAAGCGTGAAACTTGCATATTTGTGCACGTCGAAACCAATGCAATGCAGCGCATGTTAGTCTTTATGCAATTGCCAAGAACAACGAAAGTGTTTTGTTAAATTTGAAGTGAGCTTTTTGTCCTAAAACGTTTTCTAAAAAAGCAATGGCTGAGTGTGGTGTGCACTTTGAAAGGTATGTATTTTTTATTTATTGTACATTAGATATTCAAAAAAAAAACTTATTGATTTCTGCAAAAGAAACATTAGAGACTTTGAATACAATAATGCTTTTAAAGTTTAAAAAATGTTTTTTTGTATTTTTTATGTTTTTTATTTTGATGTCCTATATGTAGGACGCTAGGCAGTTATGTGTCTACCACAATTTTAATAATTTTATAAGATTTTCTCTAAATTATGCCCTTGCTATGATCGAAAATGTTCATGATTCAGCAAGAAACGTTGATGGGATAGTTATTTTTTCCCCAACCAACGCTTGTGCAGATATAACGGATGAGGATTCGAGGGATGAAAATACGGTTTACATAAATAACTTGCCCGGATCCCATTTACAAGCTGCTGCCGAGCTTCTTCGGGCTTCAAACTCTTCGTCCTCAGATGAAGAAGACGGCATACCCTTGTCTGAACTGCAGTCACCACAATTCTTCAACATCGAAATCAAAATTTATTCAACATAAAAAGAAAAAAAAGTTTATAATTGGGTAGAAAAAGATTTAACACTTCCGGTTGGCAATCAGTTTCCGTATGTAAATGAAACAACCAATGAATCTCCTGTCGAATTGTTTTCAAAGTTTTTTGATGACGAGTTGTGGGAAATAATGACAAACATGACTAACAAATACATTCAACAAAAAAACAAAAACCAAATTATTACCAAAAGTGAGATAAAGTGCTTTATAGGAGTGTTAATTCTGAATGGATACGTTGTCTTGCCACGTCAGAGAATGTACTGGGAACAAGACAAAAACGCACACAATGAGATTGTCGCAGAATCCATTACCTTATCAGGGTGCATCAACAAACATTAGCAAGAATTATGCCGAGTGCGGAGTAGGTGCAGGAGTAGTTTTAGAGTTTGTGGACGCTCTAAAATCTAAATGGCAATGAATCAAATTTCATATTTTTTTTTGATAATTTTTCTACATCAATGCCACTAATGGAAGTGCTGACTGAAAAACAAATTTATGGAACAGGCACAATAAGGGAAAACCGTATTTCTGGAAATCCACTACTAAATTATAAGTTGATCAGAAAAGAAAAACGTGGGCATTTTGATTTCAAAAAAATAGAAGACTAAAACATTGTAGCAATAAAATGGCATGACAACAACGTGGTCAATATTTGCTCTAATTATGGTGGCGTCGAGCCCATTCACCAAGTAAAACGGTATTCTCAAAAAGAGAAATAAACTATTTAGGTAAAAACTAAGAGAAATCTAATAAGTTGTTTCATTTTTTATATTTTTTTTAGATGCAGCTACCTCATGCCATCCAACTTTATAATACAAATATGGGCGGAGTGAATCGATCTGATCAAAATATCAGTTTATATCGCGTATCTATCAGAGGAAAAAAGTGGTATTTTCCTCTGATAGCTCACTGTGGATTTGGCGGTTCATAATGCTTGGCAATTACATCGTAAACAAAAAGATCCTTTAGATCAGCTGGCATTTAGGAGAAGACTTGCAAGGTAATTACTAATGGAAAATCAGAAACCCAGATCTTACTCTAGAGGACGACCTTCCACATCATCAGACGATTCACGTTATGACCGAATTAACCATTTCCTCACACAACAGAAAAAACAAACCAGATGTGGACAGTGTCATCAAAAGGCGTTGACAAGATGCATTAACTGTGACGTGGCGGTTCACGTCAAGTGTTTTATCGAATTCCATACTAAGAAATAATTAATCAACAGAACAATCGTACATGTGTCTAACGTCCTATATATAGGACGGCCTTTTTTTGTTATTATTATTATTGTTTACATAAAAGTTGTTCTCTCTCGCTTATAATAAAGCATTTAACATAAATAAACGAAAATTTCAATTAATTTTTTTGTCAAAACGTTTTAGGCATATCTGGGTTAAAATTAAATAAGTAGGATAAAGAAACCGTACCATATTAAAAAGTTTCTTTATCAGATACTGATAAATGTTTCTTAACTTTATACAACTATAGTAAATAATGGTCTTTAAAAAATTATTTTAAAATAATAAATTGTGTACACATAAAAAAATACCGTAAAAAATTAATGAAACGCTAAAATACAAAGAATATTAGTACACAATAATTTCGGGAAGTGCATCAGACTTTTAATGTAAGTTTGCTGCGTACTTTGAATTAACCAATAACAAAAGCATTTGTGGGAGGAAGTTGTTCCTATCTGTTCAACAATCGACTTAATAGTAAAAAAAAATTGTCGCTTTATAAATGAATACTTATTCAAATATATAAAAGCATAATTTTCCTGCATATTTTGACTGATTTTAGTGTATACTTTAAAGTTTTTTAAGTGCATAGGTTCCAAGCTTTACTAATTTTAACGTAAAAGCTGTGGAAGAAGATAAGAACTAGCTATATTTGATTTACAACATCTCAAATTATGTAAAAAATTGTGTCGAATTATTTGTTTATTCTAAAGTAAATAAATACAATTAAAAACTATAAAAGTGTTCATGTTTTCTTATAGAATATATTGACGTTTATTTTTTGTAAGCAACTTTTGTTTTAGTTGTATGTGTAATTAAGGTAATGACAAAAAGTTTCAATTTTACCATTACCGTAGTTGCTATGTATGTATCGATAAAGTAATACGTCTTAGATATTCTTCATACGTGACTAACGTTACTATGAGTTCTAATGCTATTCAAAATGTTGCTGTTGAACGTTATTTATTTAACTTTAACTGTCGGTTTTGTAATTATAAAAGATGAAAAAGTTGAAAATGTAAAAAGTTGTGTACAACAAGCAATTAAAAACATTTTTGGCGAAGATGATACTTTATTGTTTATCTTTGACGATGTCGATCGATACATTTTTTCTGACAATATTAATAATCCCAGCATAATTATCGATATGAGTAGAGAAAATAAATTTGTTAATGAAACATCTATTGGACACCAGCAGAATTATGTAATTCACGCAAGAAGTTACAATACTTTACTTCAAACATTGACTAAACTTTATGCTACTAAAATCTGGAGAAACAATAAAATGGCGCTACGAAAAGTTTTATTTGTTACACCGTTTTTTGAAAATGAAACTTTCAGCAAAATAATTAGGACATATTGGTCAATAAAAGTTCTTAATTTGGTTATATTAACGTACGACTTAAATGAAAAAGATAGTGCAATCAGACTTATGGTATCTGATCCGCAAGCGGTTCTAAATCAATGCGAAACAAAAGCAAACTTAATAAATACTTATAGTTGCAATGAGAGCAATGTTATCAAATTTCCACGTATTTTAAGAAAATACGAAAATTGTTTTCTCACGATTCATAGCATAGTAGATGCATTAAACAACCATGAAAGTAGATTGTTGTTTACGACTGCATACATTCTTGAAACTATCAGAGAATATTTAAATATGAGCATAACATTGAAAAATGAAACTGATGCATGGTTGAAAGAAGATTTGTTTAGACTAATGATAAATTTTTACAATGACGGTCTTGGTAGTCAATCGTATGTGTATGATCATTTAGGCTTCGTTTGGATAGTTCCTGCTCCTAAACGAATCCCTCAAATGGAAACATTAAAACTTGTTTTTAAACAAACAGTGTGGATTTTTATACTTGTTTCTTTTATTTTGACGTCAGTCATGTTGTGGTGTATTAATAAATACGCGTTTCCGAGTAATCAACACAGTTTGGGTTACTATTTTTTGGAGGTATACTCGATTACCATATTTGGAACAACAACCTCTAAGCGATTATTACCATTTCTTCAGTTTATATTTGTTTCATATGTCATTTACTCAATTCACATTCAAGCTGTGTTTACTGGCAAACTGATCACTCTATTAACGATTCCACAGTTTGAGCATCAAATTGAATCATTACAAGGATTATCAGAATCGAATAATTCTATAGTAACGAATATTAGGAGATTGTGTTCTGATAATCCCGATAAAAATGATAACAAAATGTATCGTAAAATTAAAACGAAATTTACATGTTACAGCTATCAAGAGTACTGTCATTTAATCAACAGCGAAGAAGTAACTATCAATTACACAATTCTTGTAGACGAAGATGTATTCCAACAACTTTGTGAACGATCAAAGAGAAAATGTTATTACTTTGTAGATAACAGTTTTTTAAGAACTAGGCAAGTTTCTTTTTCCATTGACCCTTTTTCGTATTTTACAGTTACACTTAACGAAATTATTATTAGGCTTATTGAATCTGGTTTATTAAAACAAGTTAAAGCACGTTATGATTACAATAACACCTTATATAGCACAGTTTCATTTAACAAAAAACAAAAATTGAGCTTAAAACATCTTTATCCAATATTTGTGTTTTGGGCTTTTGGACTTTTTCTTAGTTTTGTTGTTTTTGTTGGAGAACTATTAGTAAGTACTATAAAACAAAAGTATCAACAAAAGTAAAGGTGACAATAAACAAAAACCATATGCAAACATTTGCTACTCAAAAATTGTATGAGAGTTTCAGCTAACAAAATAACTAAAGCTTTAGAATTTTTTTACAAGAAATTATTTTTAGATAAAATATGTATATGTTGTACGCAATTGACGAATTCGGACAATGACCGAAATTTGTACCCAGAACGCGTTGTGGACTTTGTAATATGCTCAGATCGCAATGTGGGTATATTTATTAGCATAGTTTCGGCCACTGAGCGAAACGTTCTACTCACAACGCGTTTTGGGTAAATTAACAAAATTCACTACCCGATTTAACGAAACTCGCATTATATTTTGTATTGCAAGAACAAATAAAAATAAAATCGTCTTATTTGAACTAGTTTATTTGGTAAAAGATATTCTATAATGTGGTAACTAAATATGTATTGCCTATTTATATCGATCTCACTGAAAAAATATGATTACGATGCTATTATAATTATGACTCATTTATTTTTACAGGTTAATGAGCCATGGCATTTCGAATTGCATTTAACACTTTGCTGTTTACAGGAACACTTATTGTCAGTACAAAATCTCCTGCACTTTCACCTCAGAAAACCTTGTCCTGACCCCTTTGTTGACATATTTCCTGCAGTCCGCAGAGAAATGCTCTTATTACTCTGAAATGATTGAGAAATAAACTGTGAATCAGCTTGTAAGAGCTCATTTCTTGAAAATAATTGCTGTAGTGGCCCATTTTCGGTGTTCAGCGTATATAACCCGTCATTATTAACATCGGTAACAACGGCCAATACATTTCTTGGAGTAAGGTGGCCTCTATCAAGATCTGGAATTAACACCAAAATATTAGTGCCTTCTGGCAATGAAGAAAAACGTTGATTCGACTCTTGTAACATCTTAGCGGCTTGAATTTTCATTTTTTTTATGTGATTCTTCTCGCTCATTTAGAATTTTTTTATTTCTTTCGAGCATTTTAGGTTTTAAATACATAAACTTTTTTTTAAACTAGCTTCGAATTGTTCTTTCATTTTTACACTAACTTTCTCCCTTAAAAACAGACAGCATAAAACAAGTTAGAATCGCTTAGAATGCTTTGCGTTATGGCTATTTTGCATTAGGTACTCTTACCACAGTCCACAATGAACTTCGTATACGCACGACCTTCGTCGTTAAATCAAGTAGTGGATTTTGTTAACTTGCATAAAACGCGTTGTGAGTGGTACGCTTCGCTCAGTGGCCGAAACATTGTGAATAAATTTACCCACAATGCGATCTGAGCATATTATAAAGTTCACAATGCGTTCTGGGTATAAATTTCGGTCATTGTCCGAATTCGTCAATTGCGTACAACATATACACTTCATCTACAGATGCATTTGACTATCAAGAAAAAAAGAAGACTTTTGACAGATAACTTCAATGTTAGTGTTTTGAAAAATATTTATTAATTTTGCACGATTTTGTATTATTTTGCACAAATCGTTTTTTTTACATATAATGTCTATTTTTTCCTTATTAGATCTGTTAACAAATAAAGTTTGTTTTTGACAAAATTTAGTTTAATTGTTGTGTTCTGTTAAAAAACAAATTAAATTTTTAAAAACAAAACAGTTTCAATTTTTGTGGTAATTAATTCAAAAATAAAAAATAAATTCTAAAATGTGTAATTATGAATATAAGCAACTTTCGGTTTAGACCGCGTCGTAGTAAAACACCTAGACTTTTTAGACTTGCTCCTAGTCTCTCCTTGAGAACCAAAACAAGAAGTCGAACTAGGTCTTTGCCCTATTGTCGTTCGTGAACCCAAACAAACTGACGTATCGCCGAACATTGCAGCTTGCATTCTTTAGACTGGTAATAGTACATTACACACCGAAGCGAAAAGTATTCCATTCCTGTCGAGAAAACTATAGTTTACCGAGAAGCGTAGCTTCGATGTGAACTAGTTCTCGAAACGAATGGAATACTTTTGCCAGGGTTTGTACACTGAAACGTTCGAGAAATTATTCTCAAGTTCGAGAGCCTTCACGAAGTCTTCCTCCATATCCAGAACGTTCACTGAATGATACAGAAAATTCTCGAGGAATAACTAAATTGTATAAATGAGGTACGAACAAATCATAAGTCAGTTATTTCAGTAATTCGAAATCGGCGGTGTTAAAAAGATTATTCAAGTTTAAATAAATATGTGATTAACGCATGTCAAAGTATAACCTTCAAGTGTGAGAAGTTATTCGCAGACATTATCTTTCGAGTAAGTGTACTATATAAATTAGCATAAGTGTTTTTACTAATATCGTTAGATTTAATTAGTTTTGTGTACATTTTTTTAGTATAAATAAATTAGTTTTAATAATCGTTACACTGGTGTCAAGTGTGGGGTTTGCAATTTTTAGTGTAAATACCATTAAGTAATTTAATATCACTTCTGTAATGAAAACATTGTTTGCATAAATAAATAAAACTTTAGTTCGCGCATAGCGCGTAATTCTAGCTGTTACAGTTCGTTAAAGTAGTGTATTTAAACTTTTTATGCTATATATAACCATTGATATAACTTATGCGTCGTTATCAAACCAAAATGGATGCAAAACTATTTAAATCTGTCGAATCAATAAAAATGGCCAAGAATCGATTGATAGAAAAATGAAACAAAAGTTTCACGAGAATTCGCAGAAAATGGAAAAAAAATTCTTAGAAAATTGAAGAAAAATTATTTGAAAATACTCAGAAAATAGAAAAAAAATTGATGGAAAATTCTATACGTTTAAAAAAAAATACAAGCAAGCATAAAAAATCAAATCAAAATTGTTCAAGAACAAACCCAAGCAGATATGTGAAATTTAAAAGAAGATATTTGCGAATCTATGAATGACAAAATAAAACAAGTTGAAGACAAATTAAAACAAAAACTGGAGAAAAACTTGAGAGAAAGAATACAACTGCTCGAAGAAAGAATGAACCAAATGAGTTACAATGGTGAAGGAAGCGTCACAAGTTAAGATTTATTAATGGACCATCGGAAAGAAACCATTCACAAGTTTAAAGTTGTACCTTCTACTACAAACAGTTTGAAGCCGCAGCTACAGTTAAAGGCCTATTCCCATTATCGTGGAAGCGGCCTGCAATGCAAGGGCTCGGAACGGGCTCTGCACGTGCTCTGCAAATATTGTAAACTATTGATTCAAATGCGTTTTTTGAGGATGCATTCACATTGTTTGGGCAGCGCATCGGCAATGCACGCTGCATGCTCGCCGAGTTTCTACGAAAGAATACTTGCAGAGCAGGTGCCGAGCCCGTTCAACGTTTTTTGCTAATTTTATTATTGTATTTAGTCTAGATTGTATATAGTCTCAATTCTGTGACACAAAATGAGTAATAAACGTCAGAAAAGAGCTCATAATTTTTCATAATAGAATATGTACGGAAAAATGACGCACTCTATGATTTGTCCCATAGAAGATATTCGGACAATCAGTACAAAACAAATGTGTGGGTGTCAATTGGAGAGAAATTACAACTAGGTAAGTAAATAATTATTATATGATCTCTTTCTTGGAATATAAAACATGTACATTGTACCTACATATCTAATTGTTATATTCTGTCATACTGCCAAGGCACAGAACGTGCATTGGAATTGAAAAATCTGGTAAAATCTTCTCACAAAGGAATGCTTCTTCTTGTGCATTACCACCTTGTCTTTGCAAATTTCTCAATATGCATTGGTTATTATTAACTTCCGAGTTGCTACTCTTCATAGGACTATTCGCTTCTTGCCTAGTAATGGTTGTGCTACGCAACTAATTATGCAGAATGCATGTTGTAAGAATTATTCTTTTGACGTAGCTCGGTTTACAATTATTTTTTCTGAAATAAATGCGGAAACGCTGTGCCAATATTCCGAAGACATTTTCTACAACCCACCTAGCACGACAATGTCGATAATTGAAAACTCTTTTTTCAATATCATTGAGCACTTGAACCGCAGAAAAAGGTCTCAGAAGGTTAATTTTTAGCGGAAAGTCTGAGTCACCTAAAATAACGTAAGGTGCTTTTATATCAGAATCTGGGAGTTGTCTTCTATCAGGTATGTTCAAAAAGCCATTTTCCAGTTGTCTTCCCAGTCTGGAGTTTGTAAAGATACCCTCATCACTGTTTTTGCCGTAAGACCTTACATCTACTGCCAGAAATTTGTAATTAGCATCGACTAATTCAAGCAGAACAACAGAAAATGTTTTTTTGTAATTAAAATAATTAGAACCACTATTAGCTGGTGCAATGATTTTAATGTGCTTGCCGTCTAGGGCTCCCAAACAATTAGGAAAGTTCCAAGCGGTTCAAAACTTTTTGCCAATTTTTTCCCAATCTTCTTTATGTGGTGTAGGGATATAAACTGGCAGTAGCTTATTAATGATTGCGTTACACACTTTATTGACAATGGCATGCACAGTAGAATCCTAATCGGAAACTGAATGCAATAGTTTGATATGAATCTCCAGTGGCCAGAAATCTAAAAAAATAATTATTATTGTTTTCAGATGGCCAAGAATGCAAACATCGGTGGGAGGCAATTTGTGAGCAATACAGCAGGTTCCTATCTTCTAAAAAAAAGAACTGGACAAGCTGCAGACCCCAAAGCCAGATGGAGATACGGAGACATACTAGAATTTCTTCATCCTTTCATGAAAGATAAAGAAAGATTGACTTCAGTTACGACTGAGAACTCCAGTGTTTCAACAATAATGATGAAGACACTGAGTATGATACTCAGCTAAGTGAAGATCTTGACGCATCTGAAGATCCTCAGGTATCACAAGACTCTGAGACATCATACACTTCTAATGCATCACAAACTCTCATTACTTCCCAGGATGAAACTTTACTTCGGGATAGCTAAAGTAACTTGCAAGTTACTGTTCCGCAGAACAAAAAAGAGAAAACACCAAGTCCAAAGTTAAAGTCTCTACCCATGCTCATACTGCTAGTGGTAGTCTGATGAAGTACCTGTTAGAAGAAGAGAAAACAAAGAAAACTGAAGTTAAAGATGAGCTTCATTTCTTTTTTGAAAGCATTAAAGCTACTGTAAAAACGTTTTCGCCCGCTGACAAGCATCTAGTAAAGTCAAAAATTTTTGGAATCAGATATTGAAGCTAAATACATACATCAGCAGCAACATATTCAAAACTTTCCAGTATATTAGGCTAGCAATTCACAAGTTCCACTGACCATCGAATCGCTTAGCACGAGTACATTTCGTTCCTCATCAACTTTTATCCCATCTCGTCCATGCTCAAATTTGTCAGCGTCTCAGTCATACCATTCTTCACCCACCGCCTCGTATTTTGAAAATTTTTCGCCACCGAACAACTTTGCTCCATGATTATTATTAATGTATACTTTATTTAAACATTATTAAAATTAAAAATTTTGTTTTCTACAATAGACAGAGTATTATTATTATCCTTACCTTAGGCATACCGCAAGTTTTTGAACTGGTTGGATGGATTCGCGGAAGGTGGATTTTCTTTTTGTAATACCCCTTTAATTTCTTGTAACAAAATATTACATTCATGTCTAGACATTCTATAATACGTGATACGTGGAAGCCAGTAGATGCGGATAAGTTACATGCATTTTTTGGATTACTGCTTCTAACTGGTGGTTTGAAAGCACGCCAAGGATCAATATTGGAGCTGTAGAGTACGAAATACATGACTCTCCCTAGACCAATTTTTTGTGCTGCAATGTCTCGTAATCGAATGAAAGACCTTTTGAAATACATTCGATTTGACTATATGGACACCCGAGAAGAACAACGGGCAACAGATAAATTAGCAGCTATTCATAACATTCACGATATTATCGCTGCAAATAGCAAAAAATCGAATAACCCTAATGCTAAAGTATGTATTGATGAACAACTTGTTCCTTTCCGTGGAAAAAGTCCCTTTTTAGTGTATATGAAGTCGAAGCCAGATAAATACGGAATTAAAATCTGGGCTTTATGCGATATTAGTAACAGATATTGCTGGAATTTCCAAATATATACTGAAATGGTAGACAACGCTCCAGAACGGGAACAAGGTAAAATACAATTTTATCGTTTTATGCACGAGTATAAAATTTCATTTCTAGGGAAGCGGGTAGTTTTAGAATATGGTATTACCACAGATAATTTTTTTACGTCTATGTCTTTGTCGGAGGAGCTACTGCAGTAATCAAAAACCTTGACCGAAACAATTCGTAAAACACGTAGAGAAATACCAAAAAAATTTTTGCCAAAAAGAAATCGAACATAATACTCAAGCGAAATTCTATATATAATTTTAGTATCTTACGTACCTAAAAAATATAGAAGCGTCATGCTACTTTCAACGCAACACCAAGATTTGGAATTGTCCGGAGAAGACCTCAGTTACAAACCGCAAGTTATCTTGGACTATAATAGCTGCAAAGGAGCTGTGAACAGCGTCGATAAAATGGTGAAGGAATACTCATGCAGAAAAAATACAAATCGCTGGACTTTTGTTCTATTTTTTAATTTCCTTGATATTGCTGCCATGAATGCATTTATTCTATACACTACGAAATTTAGAAATTTTGAAAAAGGGAAAACATCCCAAAGGAGATTATTTTTGCAAAGCTTGGGTTTGAATTAGTAATCCCACATATCAAAAAACGTACACTTTAAGGATTACCAAGACATGTGCAGAATGCAATAGCGATGGTTTTGGCAAACACAGAACCAGAGGAAGTGGGACCGCAAGACGAAACTATCGCTCGCCCAAAAAGAGGTCGTTGTAAGATATGTCCAGGAGCAAATGACAAGAAATGTTCGGAAACATGTGAAAAGTGCAAACTCTTTGTATGTAAACAAGATTGCCAGAAAAAAACTACAATAATATGTAATGGTTGTTGCCCTCACTAATTTATGTTTACATTTTATTTTTATATTTTTATTAGTTTATATAGAATCTAATGTTAATTTAAAATATTAATAAAGGTTACCATTACAAATTAATCGGTTTTTCTAAGAAAAAAAACGTGGGGTCAAATCTGACCCCACTTGGTAATCGGCGCCTCAAAAATTGCTTCGTAAACCGAAGGTTAAGTGTTTCTCGCGTTTATTTTCTATTTTAAAGTCTATTTTTGATAACAGGTTACCTTGAAATAAATGTTTGATTATACATATCATAGTGTTTGTTCTCCATGTTTAATTGTAATTGTCATTTATTATTTATACTTATTTATTGATTTTAATTATTGACTGTTAGTAGTTCCATTTTTGTTGATTACATTTAGGTCGTGTTCAAGTTCTCATTTTTGCTCAAATTTTCTATGTAAGTTCTTTCGTTAAGTGTTGTTTTGTTTAGTTACTGTATAGCTTATTTGATCAAGTAGTTGTAGTACTTACTATAATAAATTTGCAGTGGTCTGAAAAAGTGCATATTTAGTGCACGGAAGGTCGCCAAAACGAAAAACTGAGTAGTTTTTTATGCCCCTCCTTGAACGAAGAATTCAAAATTGTTAATTAAAATTAAATAAGTAGGATAAAGAAATCGTACCATATTTAAAAGTTTCTTCATCAGATACTGATAAATGTTTCTTAACTTTATACAACTATAGTAGATGGTCTTTAAAAAAATTATTTTAAAATAATAAATTGTGTACATAAAAAAATACCGGAAAAAATTAATGAAACGCTAAAATACAAAGAATATTAGTACACAATAATTTCGGGAAGTGCATCAGACTTTTAATGTAAGTTTGCCGCGTATTTTGAATTAACCAATAACAAAAGCATTCGTGGGAGGAAGTTCTTCCTATTTGTTGAGCAATCGATGTAATAGTAAAAAAAAAATTGTCGTTTTATAAATGCATATTCAAATATATAAAAGCATAATTTTCCTACATATTTTGACTGATTTTAGTGTATATTTTAAAGTTTTTTAAGTGCATAGGTTCCAAGCTTTAATAATTTTAACGTAAAAGCTGTGGGAAAAAATAAAAAGTAGCTATATTTGATTTACAACATCTCAAATTATATAAAAAAGTGTGTCAAATTATTTGTTTATTCTAAAGTAAATAAATACAGTTAAAAACTATAAAAGTCTTCATATTTTCCTATAGAATATATTGACGTTTATTTTTTGTAAGCAACTTTTGTTTTAGTTCTATGTGTAATTAATGTAATGACAAAAAGTTTCAATTTTACCATTACCGTAGTTGCTATGTATGTATCGATAAGTAATACGTCTTAGATATTCTTCATACGTGACTAACGTTACTATGAGTTCCAATGCTATTCAAAATGTTGCTTTTGAACGTTATTTATTTAACTTTAACTGTTGGTTTTGTAATTATAAAAGATGAAAAAGTTGAAAATATAAAAAGTTGTGTACAGCAAGCAATTAAAAACATTTTTGACGAAGATGATACTTTATTGTTTATCTTTGACGATGTCGATCGATACATTTTTTCTTACAACATTAATAATCCCAGCATAATTATCGATATGAGTAGAGAAAATAAATTTGTTAATGAAACATCTATTGGACACCAGCAAAATTATGTAATTCACTCAAGAAGTTACGATACTTTACTTCTAACATTGGCTAAACTTTATGTTACTAAAATCTGGAGAAACAATAAAATGGCGCTACGAAAAGTTTTATTTGTTACACGGATTTTTGAAAATGAAACTTTCAGCAAAGTAATTAGGACATATTGGTCAATAAAAGTTCTTAATTTGGTTATATTAACGTACGACTTAAATGAAAAAGATAGTGCAATCAGACTTATGGTATCTGATCCGCAAGCGGTTCTAAATCAATGCGAAACAAAAGCAAACTTAATAAATACTTATAGTTGCAATGAGAGCAATGTTATCAAATTTCCACGTATTTTAAGAAAATACGAAAATTGTTTTCTCACGATTCATAGCATAGTAGATGCATTAAACAACCATGAAAGTAGATTGTTGTTTACGACTGCATACATTCTTGAAACTATCAGAGAATATTTAAATATGAGCATAACATTGAAAAATGAAACTGATGCATGGTTGAAAGAAGATTTGTTTAGACTAATGATAAATTTTTACAATGACGGTCTTGGTAGTCAATCGTATGTGTATGATCATTTAGGCTTCGTTTGGATAGTTCCTGCTCCTAAACGAATCCCTCAAATGGAAACATTAAAACTTGTTTTTAAACAAACAGTGTGGATTTTTATACTTGTTTCTTTTATTTTGACGTCAGTCATGTTGTGGTGTATTAATAAATACGCGTTTCCGAGTAATCAACACAGTTTGGGTTACTATTTTTTGGAGGTATACTCGATTACCATATTTGGAACAACAACCTCTAAGCGATTATTACCATTTCTTCAGTTTATATTTGTTTCATATGTCATTTACTCAATTCACATTCAAGCTGTGTTTACTGGCAAACTGATCACTCTATTAACGATTCCACAGTTTGAGCATCAAATTGAATCATTACAAGGATTATCAGAATCGAATAATTCTATAGTAACGAATATTAGGAGATTGTGTTCTGATAATCCCGATAAAAATGATAACAAAATGTATCGTAAAATTAAAACAGAAATTTACATGTTACAGCTATCAAGAGTACTGTCATTTAATCAACAGCGAAGAAGTAACTATCAATTACACAATTCTTGTAGACGAAGATGTATTCCAACAACTTTGTGAACGATCAAAGAGAAAATGTTATTACTTTGTAGATAACAGTTTTTTAAGAACTAGGCAAGTTTCTTTTTCCATTGACCCTTTTTCGTATTTTACAGTTACACTCAACGAAATTATTATTAGGCTTATTGAATCTGGTTTATTAGAACAAGCTAAAGCACGTTATGATTTCAACAACACTTTATATAGCACAGTTTCATTTAACAAAAAACAAAAATTGAGTTTAAAACATCTTTATCCAATATTTGCGTTTTGGGCTTTTGGACTTTCTCTTAGTTTTGTGGTTTTTGCTGGAGAGCTATTAGTAAGTACCATAAAACAAAAGTATCGACAAGAGTAACGGTGACAATAAACAAAAACCATATGCAAACATTTGCTACTGAAAAAGTGTATGAGAGTTTAAGCGAACAAAATAACTAAAAATACTAAAGATTTAGAATTTTTTTTACAATAAATTATTTTTAGATTAAATATGTATACACAGATACATTTGACTATGAAGAAAAAAGAAGACATTTGACAGATAAGATAACGTGAATGTTAGTGTCTTAAAAATAGTACATTACAGTACGAGTAAAGAAACTATAAGTTTCGCCCACGAATGTTAGTTTTGTGCACGAGGTGCTAGCCGAGTGTACAAATATACATGAGTGAACTAATTAGTTTCTCACGAGTGCTGTATAGGATTTTGTTCAATCCTGATCTTGAAATATTAAACATTATAATTAGAATAATATCAAAATATTTAGTTAGGTATATGAAGTATAAATCAACAAAACACGCCGTTGCTATGGTTCATGTAAATATAAATAACAAAATTCCCAAATGTCAACATAAAAAATAATAAAATTGTAAAGATGGATCAAGTAAATGAAGTTGAAATAACAGTTGTTGTAACTGAAGATATTGTAAATAAAGCGAATGACGCTGTATTTCATTTATTATCTAACAAATCAAAATACAGATATTTGAAAGAGATGACAAAATTACGGTCATGGATGGAATTAAGGAAGGTACGCGTTGTGACGGAAGAAGTTATGGTAGCGTATTTTAACGGGTTATTAGAGAAGCATTCGCCCTCTTCCTTGTGGTCTACATATTTCATGTTGAGATCAACTTTATTTGTTTATGAAAAAGTAAATATTAGCAAGTAAGTTTGACAGTTGTATATTTTAAAATTTTTTGTATGTAGCATGTTGTTTAATTTTAGATATAAGACCATTTTTGCGGTTTTGAAAAGCAAATCTAAAGGGTATCGACCTAAGTAGGCAAAAACGTTTGACCCAAAAGATGTGGAGCAATTTATAAATGAAGCTCCCGATGAAAAATACTTGCTTATGAAGATGGTAATGGTAATGGGTGTTATGTGCACTCTTCGCTGCGATAAGCTAGTCAATTTCAGAACATCTGACATTGATGATAAAGGATTCATATTAGTTATTAGTGTACCAAAAACCAAAAATTACAAACCTCGCTCTTTTGTTGTTACTGGTGCTGAAAGAAGAGGCTTCAATGGTTTAGAGATCTATCGAAAATATTCAGCGTTACGTCCTTCAGTTCTTGGTCAAGGAAGATTCTTTTTATGTTATCGTTCTGAAAAATGTACAGTGCAACCAGTTGGTATAAACACACTGTCAAATATACCCAAACTGGTAGCAAACTACCTAGAGTTGAAAGATGCAAATTTATATACTGGCCACTGCTTTCGACGCACTTCTGCAATATTTTTGACATTAAAACGCCATGGAGGTTGGCGTTCTTCATCCATAGCAGAAAGTTACGTAGAACAGTCAGTAGCTAACAAAATTGACATAGCTAGAAAAATAATTGTTGGCCACGAGGACGTAATTAAAAAAATTGTATTGCTGAAGTTACTGAAAGTGTTGGAGAAGCTTCTGAAGCGGATCAATTAGTAGGCAACACGTTTTGTGTAAATAATCGTGTTTTTAATAATTGTTAAGTGTTCGGTTATATCGATGGTTTGCAGCACACATATGCATGTTCAGAATTGTTAGTTTCGAGATAAACACGTTTGAATGTTTGACAATGACCGTACTCCCTAAGTTACAGATTTGAAATTTTTATAAAAGTTAACTATTTAATCGTAGGACATACAAAATTTGTACAATACAAAGTACATCCGCCGATGAACATTTGAAGCTATATAACACAAATTTTCACAAAAGTGGACATACAATATGTGTGCTTTAAACCATCGATATCTCAAACTCTGATATATTTACATAATATTGGCCGACTACAGTCTTGCCAACCAGGGAGTTACAAAATACTTTTTAGTTGTTACAAATATTGCCAATCTTATAGTAACTTAAATATTTTATTATAAAACATAAGTAAATAAATAATAATAAGTATTGTTTCAAAATATTGTTGGATATGTTTTGGTTTGGTAAATTTCAATATTTTTTGATAAATCTTATTCTTTCTATTTTATAAGGCTGTTTCAAATATCTGTTTATATAATAATGTAAAATCACCGTAGTCAATTTGCGATGTCACTAATATTAAATTGAGTGGTGAGTGAAAAATCTTTACCCCACACTTTCACCCACCCGTTTCTATAGCAACATTTTGAGTGGACAAAACAAAGGGTTTTTAGCTGCGTATCTAAAGATGAAGCACCGTGTTTCAAGAGCAAGATTGAACAAATATTTATTAATTTTGCACGATTTTGTAAAAAGTTTTGCACTAATCGTTTTATACATATAATGTCTATTTTTGCACTATTAGAGCTGTTAAAAAATAAAGTTTGTTTTTGACAAGATTTAGTTTAATTGTTGTGTTCTGTTATGAAACAAATTCAATTTGTAAAAACAATACAGTTTTCAGTTTTTTAAACGAATTTAGTGGTAACTAATTCAAAAATAAAACAATAAATTCTAAAATGTGTAAATGTGATTATAAGCGACTTTTGATTTAGACCGCGTCGCGTTGTAGTAAAACGCTCAGACTTTTTAGACTTGGTCCTAGTCTCTCTTGCAAGCCAAAACAAGAAGTATAACTTGGCTCTTGCCGTATTGTCGTTCGTGAACCCAAACAAATTGACGTATCGCAAGACATTGTAGCTTGCATTCTTTAGACTGGTAATAGCAGATTATACACCGAAGCGAAAAATATTCCATTCCTGTCGAGAAAACTATAGTTTACCGAGAAGCGTAGCCTCGATGTGAACTAGTTCTCAAGACGAATGGAATACTTTTTCCAAGGTTTGTATACTGAAACGTTCGAGAAATTATTCTCAAGTTCGCAGAAAATGGAAGGAAATTCTCTCAAAATTGAAGAAAAATTATTTGAAAATACCCAGAAAATAGAAAAAAAAATTGATGCAAAATTCTAGACGTTTAAAAGAAAAAATACAAGCGAGCATAGAAAATCAAATCAAAATTGTTCAAGAGGAAACCCAAGCAGATATGTTAAATTTAAAAGAAGATATTTGCGAATTTGTAAATGACAAATTAAAAAGAGTTGAATACAAATTAAAACAAAAATTTGGAAAAAAAATGAGAGAAAGAATACAACTGCTCGAAGAAAGAATGAACCAAATGAGCACAATAGTGAAGGAAGCGTCACGAGTTAAGATTTATTAATGGACCGTCGAGAAGAAACCATTCACAAGTTTAAAGGCCTATTCCCACTATCGTGGAAGCGGCCTGCAATGCCTGCACGTGCTCTGCAAATATTGTAAACTATTGATTCAAATGCGTTTTTCGAAGATGCATTCACATTGTTTGGACAGCGCATCGGCAATGCATGCTGCAAGCTTGCCGAGTTTCTACGAAAGAATATTTGCAGAGCAGGTTCAACATTTTTTGCTTATTTTATTATTGTATTTAGTCTAGATTGTAAATAGTCTGAATTCTGTAACACAAAATGAGTAATAAACGTCAGAAAAGAGCTCATCATCTATTTTGGATGAAAAATTAATAGAATATGTACGGAAAAATGACGCACTCTAT
Source organism: Aquatica leii (assembly GCA_035610365.1). Classification (NCBI taxonomy): domain Eukaryota; kingdom Metazoa; phylum Arthropoda; class Insecta; order Coleoptera; family Lampyridae; genus Aquatica; species Aquatica leii. The sequence goes on from CM069435.1 coordinate 111,859,466, forward strand.
GATTTGTCCCATAGACGATATTTGGACAATCAGTACAAAACAAATGTGTGGGTGTCAATTGGAGAGAAATTACAACTAGGTAAGTAAATAATTATTATATGATCTCTTTATTATTGGAATATAAAACATGTACATTGTACCTACATATCTAATTGTTATATTCTGTCATACTGCCAAGGCACAGAACCTGCATTGGAATTGAAAAATCTGGTAAAATCTTCTCACAAAGGAATGCTTCTTCTTGTGCATTACCACCTTGTCTTTGCAAATTTCTCAATATGCATTGGTTATTATTAACTTCCGAGTTGCTACTCTTCATAGGACTATTCGCTTCTTGCCTAGTAATGGTTGTGCTACGCAACTAATTATGCAGAATGCATGTTGTAAGAATTATTCTTTTGACGTAGCTCGGTTTACAATTATTTTTTCTGAAATAAATGCGGAAACGCTGTGTCAATATTCCGAAGACATTTTTTACAACCCACCTAGCACGACAATGTCGATAATTTAAAACTCTTTTTTCGATATCATTGAGCACTTGAACCGCAGAAAAAGGTCTCAGAAGGTTAATTTTTAGCGGAAACTCTAAATCACCTAAAATAACGTAAGGTGTTTTTATATCAAAATCTGGGAGTTGTCTTCTATCAGGTATGTTCAAAGAGCCATTTTCCAGTTGTCTTCCCAGTCTGGAGTTTGTAAAGATACCCCCATCACTGTTTTTGCCGTAAGACCTTACATCTACTGCCAGAAATTTGTAATTAGCATCGACTAATGCAAGCAGAACAACAGAATAGTATATTAAAACACAAGTTACAGAATGAACGCACTTCAATCACGAGACCGGGTTTCATACACGAGCCGCGCAGCGGCGAGTTTATGAAGCGGTCGAGTGATTGAAACGTATTCTATGACGTGTGCTTTATACTATTTTCTCTATTTCGGTACAATATTTAATATTTTTCGTATAATTTTAATTTTTAAAACAACATTGGGAAATTTATATTTTACTGAATTGGCAACATTTACATTTTGACATATTGAAATTTATGTGTTAACCTAAAATCTCATACAAAATTATCTCTTTTCACCTTTATAAGTAAATAACTGAATTAATAAAACGTCTTTATTTTATCTTGGCATCAAAATTTGAATTTTAATTGTTAAACTCCAATAATTTTGATTTCTTTTTCGTGTAACGTCAACTTACGATGCAGAGATACCAACTTTGAAAAAACTAACATTACCAAAAATCGTGTAAGAATTTGCTTATTCTTACACGGATTTTAGTGTGAGAATCGCTAATTCTCATGTCGAAATAGAGAATAGTATATTAAAACACAAGTTACAGAATGAACGCGCTTCAATCACGAGACCGGGTTTCATACACGAGCCGCGCAGCGGCGAGTTTATAAAGCGGTAGAGTGATTGAAACGTATTCTATGACGTGTGTTTTATACTATTTTCTCTATTTTGATACAATAATTAATATTTTTCGTATAATTTTAATTTTAAAACAACATTGGGAAACTTTATTATTTTATTGAATTGGCAACACTTACACTTTGACATATTGAAATTTATGTGTTAACCTAAAATCTCATACAAAATTATGTCTTTATACTTTTATAAGTAAATAAATTCGAATTAATAAAACGTGTTTATTTTATCTTGGCATCAAAATTTGAATTTCAATTGTTAAATTACAATAATTTTGATTTCTTTTTCATGTAACGTCAACTTAGAATGTAGAGGTACCAACTTTGAAAAAACTAACATTACTAAAATTTGTGTAAGAATTTGCTTATTCTTACACGGATTTTAGTGTAAGAATGGCTAATTCTCATGTCGAAATAGAGAAAATGTTTTTCTCTATTTCGGTTTTAAAATTACTCTTTCACGCACGCATTTTAGTGTTAGAATGAAGTCTATTCTTTAACGATTTTTGGTAACTTTTATTTTCTAAGTTTTACATCCTGATTTCTAATTGCCACCCAATGACAGCAGAAAACTAGGTAAATGTGTCAAATATGTGTCAAATATATGTCAAATATGTGTCAAATATGTCTAGTCAAACATGTATCACCGTTGCCAATAGAAAAATTCTAATAAAAATTTCCCTGCTGGAAAATATTGGACATTTTAAATTTAATAAATAATGTAAATATCGACCGAAATAGAGAAAATAGTATAAAACATTCGTTGCAGAAACACTTATCCATTCTGCTTCGCAGCTCATTGCAGAAACCTAGATGCGTGTTTGAATATTTTGCCTTCTGCAACTTATACTTTAATATACTATTTTGTAATTAAAATAATTAGAACCACTATTAGCTGGTGCAATGATTTTAATGTGCTTGCCGTCTAGGGCTCCCAAACAATTAGGAAAGTTCCAAGCGGTCTAAAACTTTTTGCCAATTTTTTCCCAATCTTCTTTATGTGGTGTAGGGATATAAACTGGCAGTAGCTTATTAATGATTGCGTTACACACTTTATTGACAATGGCATGCACAGTAGAATCCTAATCGGAAACTGAATGCAATAATTTGATATGAATCTCCAGTGGCCAAAAATCTGAAAAAATAATTATTGTTTTCAGATGGCCAAGAATGCAAGCATCGGTGGGAGGCAATTCGTGGGCAATACAGGAGGTTCCTATCTTCTAAAAAAAAAAGAACTGGACAAGCTGCAGACCCCAAAGCCAGATGGAGATACGGAGACATACTAGAATTTCTTCATCCTTTCATGAAAGATAAAGAAAGATTGACTTCAGTTACGACTGAGAACTCCAGTGTTTCAACAATAAATGATGAAGACACTGAGTATGATACTCAGCTAAGTGAAGATCTTGACGCATCTGAAGATCCTCAGGTATCACAAGACTCTGAGACATCATACACTTCTAATGCATCACAAATTCTCATTACTTCCCAGGATGAAACTTTACTTCGGGATAGCTAAAGTAACTTGCAAGTTACTGTTCCGCAGAACAAAAAAGAGAAAACAGCAAAAAGAGCCAAGTCCAATGTTAAAGTCTCTACCCATGCTTATACTGCTAGTGGTACTCTGATGAAGTACCTGTTAGAAGAGGAGAAAACAAAGAAAACTGAAGTTAAAGATGAGCTTCATTTCTTTTTTGAAAGCATTAAAGCTACTGTAAAAACGTTTTCGCCCGCTGACAAGCATCTAGTAAAGTCAAAAATTTTTGCAATCAGATATTGAAGCTAAATACATACATTAGCAGCAACATATTCAAAACTTTCCAGTATATCAGGCTAGCTATTCACAAGTTCCACTGACCATCGAATCGCCTAGCACGAGTACATTTCATTCATCAAATCATTCCTCATCAACTTTTATCCCATCTCGTCCATGCTGAAATTTGTCAGCGTCTTAGTCATACCATTCTTCACCCACCGCCTCTTATTTTGAAATTTTTTTGCCACCGTACAACTTTGCTCCATGATTATTATTAATGTATACTTTATTTAAACATTATTAAAATTAAGTATTTGTTTTTTTACAATAGACAGAGTATTATTATTATCCTTACCTTAGGCATACTGCAAGTTTTTGTACTGGTTGGATGGACTCGCGGAAGGTGGTATTTTCTTTTTGTAATACCCCTTCAATTTCTTGTAACAAAATATTACATTCATGTCTAGACATTCTATAATACGTGATACGTGGAAGCCAGTAGATGCGGATGAGTTACATGCATTTTTTGGATTACTGCTTCTAACTGGTGGTTTGAAAGCACGTCAAAGATCAATATTGGAGCTGTAGAGTACGAAATACATGACTCTCCATAGACCAATTTTTTGTGCTGCAATGTATCGTAATCGAATGAAAAACCTTTTGAAATACATTCGATTTGACTATATGGACACCCGAGAAGAACGACGGGCAACAGATAAATTAGCAGCTATTCGTAACACTCACGATATTCTCGCTGCAAATTGCAAAAAATCGAATAACCCTAATGCTGAAGTATGTATTGATGAACATCTTGTTCCTTTCCATGAAAAATGTCTCTTTCGAGTGTATATAAAGTCGAAGCCAGATAAATACGGAATTAAAATCTGGGCTTTATGCGATGTTAGTAACAGATATTGATGGAATTTCCAAATTTTTACTGGAATGGTAGACAACGCTCTAGAACGGGAACAAGGTAAAACACAATTTTATCGTTTTATGCACGAGTATAAAATTTCATTTCTAGGGAAGCGGGTAGTTTTGGATTTGGTTGAGGGTTTGAGAGAGGGTTATGGTATTACCACAAATAATTTTTTTACGTCTATGTCTTTGGCGGAGGAGCTACTGCAGTAATCAAAAATCTTGACCAAAACAATTCGTAAAACATGTAGAGAAATACCAAAAGAATTTTTGCCAAAAAGAAATCGAGCAGAATACTCAAGCGAAATTCTATATGGAGAAGACATAATTTTAGTATCTTACGTACCTAAAAAATATAGAAGCGTTATGCCTCTTTCAGCGCAACACCAAGATTTGAAATTGTCCGGAGAAGACCTCAGTTACAAACCGCAAGTTATCTTAGACTATAATAGCTGCAAAGGAGCTGTGGACAGCGTCGCTAAAATTGTGAAGGAATACTCATGCAGAAGAAATACAAATCGCTGGCCTCTTGCTCTATTTTTTATTTCCTTGATATTGCCGCCATGAATGCATTTATTCTATACACTACGAAATTTAGAAATTTTGAAGAAAGGAAAACATCCCAAAGGAGATTATTTTTGCAAAACCTTGGGTTTAGTAATCCCACATATCAAAAAACGTACACTTCAAGGATTGCCAAGACATGTGCAGAATGCAATGCGATGGTTTTTGCAGACACAGAACCAGAGGAAGGAGGACCGCAAGACGAAACTATCGCTCGCCCAAAAAGAGGTCGTTGTAAGATATGTCCAATAGCAAATGACCAAATTTTTGGAAACATGTAAAAAGTGCAAACTCATTGTATGTAAACAACATTTCCAGAAAAAACTACAATAATATGTAATAGTTGTTGCCCTCACTAATTTATGTTTACATTTTATTTTTATATTTTTATTAGTTTGTATGAAATCTAATGTTAATTTAAAATATTAATAAAGGTTACCATTACAAATTAATCTGTTTTTCTTTACAAAATAAGAAAAAAAACTTGGGGTCAAATCTGACCCCACTTGGTAATCGGCGCCTCAAAAATTGCTTGGTAAACCGAAGGTTAAGTGTTTCTCGCGTTTATTTTCTATTTTAAAGTCTATTTTTGATAACAGGTTACCTTGAAATAAATGTTTGATTATACATATCATAGTGTTTGTTCTCCATGTTTAATTGTAATTGTCATTTATTATTTATACTTATTTATTGATTTTAATTATTGACTGTTAGTAGTTCCATTTTTGTTCGTGTTCATGTTCTCATTTTTGCTCAAATTTTCTATGTAAGTTCTTACGTTAAGTGTTGTTTTGTTTAGTTACTGTATAACTTATTTGATCAGGTAGTTGTAGTACTTACTATAATAAATTTGCAGTGGCCTGAAGAAGTGCATATTTAGTGCACGGAACGTCGCCAAAATGAAAAACTGAGTAATTTTTATGCCTTTCCTTGAAGGAAGAATTCAAAATTGATAATTAAAATGAAATAAGTAGGATAAAGAAACCGTACCATATTGAAAAGTTTTTTCGTCAGATACTGATAAATGTTTCTCAACTTTATACAACTATAGTAGATGGTCTTTAAAAAAATTATTTTAAAATAATAAATTGTGTTCGCATAAAAAAATACCGGAAAAAATTAATGAAACGTTAAAATACAAAGAATATTAGTACACAATAATTTCGGGAAGTGCATCAGACTTTTAATGTAAGTTTGCTGCGTACTTTGAATTAACCAATAACAAAAGCATTTGTGGGAGGAAGTTGTTCCTATCTTTTGAGCAATCGACGTAATAGTAACAAAATTTTGTCGTTTTATAAATGCATATTCAAATATATAAAAGCATAATTTTTCTGCATATTTTGACTGATTTTAGTGTATATTTTAAAGTTTTTTAAGTGCATAGGTTCCAAACTTTACTAATTTTAACGTAAAAGCTGTGGAAAAAAATTAGACTTAGCTATATTTCGTTTACAACATCTCAAATTATGTAAAACATTGTGTCAAATTATTTGTTTATTCTAAACTAAATAAATACAATTAAAAACTAGAAAAGTCTTCATGTTTTCCTATAGAATATATTGACGTTTATTTTTTGTAAGCAACTTTTGTTTTAGTTATTTGTATATTTAATGTAATGACAAAAATTTTTAATTTTACCATTACCGTAGTTGCTATGTTTGGATCGATAAGTAATGTACGTCTTAGATATACTTCATACGTGACTAACGTTACTGTGAGTTCTAATGCCATTCAAAAAGTTGCTGTTGAACATTATTTATTTAACTTCAACTGTCGGTTTTGTAATTATAAAAGATGAAAAAGTTGAAAATGTAAAAAGTTGTGTACAGCAAGCAATTAAAAACATTTTTGGCGAAGATGACACTTTGTTGTTTATCTTTGACGATGTCGATCGATACATTTTTTTTTACAACATTAATAATCCCAGCATAATTATCGATATGAGTAAAGAAAATAATTTTGTTAATGAAACATCTATTGGACACCAGCAAAATTATGTAATTCACTCAAGAAGTTACGATGCTTTACTTGTAACATTGGCTAAACTTTATGTTACTAAAATCTGGAGAAACAATAAAATGGCGCTACGAAAAGTTTTATTCGTTACACCGACTTTTGAAAATAGAACTTTCAGCAAAGTAATAAGGACATTCTGGTCAATAAAAGTTCTTAATTTGGTTATATTAACCTACGACTTAAATGAAAAAGATAGTGCAATCAGACTTATGGTATCTGATCCGCAAACGGTTCCAAATCAATGCCAAACAAAAGCAAACTTAATAAATACTTATAGTTGCAATGAGAGCAATGTTATCAAATTTCCACGTATTTTAAGAAAATACGAAAATTGTTTTCTCACGATTCATAGCATACTAGATGCATCAAACAAACATGTAAGTAGATTGTTGTTTACGACTGCATACATTCTTGAAACTATCAGGGAAAATTTAAATATGAGCATAAAATTGAAAAATGAAACTGATGCATGGTTGGTAGAAGATTTGTTTAGACTAATGATAAATTTTAACGATGGCGGTCATGGTAGTCAGTCGTACGTGTATGAACATTTAAGCTCCGTTTGGATAGTTCCTGCTCCTAAACGAGTTCCTCAAATGGAAACCTTAAAACTTGTTTTTAAACAAACAGTGTGGATTTTTATACTTGCTTCTTTTATTTTGACGTCAGTCATATTGTGGTGTATTAATAAATACGCGTTTCCGAGTAATCAACACAGTTTGGGTTACTATTTTTTAGAGGTATACTCGATTACCATATTTGGAACAACAACCTCTAAGCGATTATTACCATTTCTTCAGTTTATATTTATTTCATATGTCATTTACTCAATTCACATTCAAGCTGTGTTTACTGGCAAACTGATCACGCTATTAACGATTCCACAGTTTGAGCATCAAATTGAATCATTACAAGAATTATCAGAATCGAATAATTCTATAGTAACGCATATTAGCATATTGTGTTCTGATGATCCCGATAAAAATGATGGCAAAATCTATCGTAAAATTAAAACAAAATTTATATGTTACAGCAAAAAAGATTACCATACTTTAATCAGCACCGAAGAAGCAACCATAAATTACACGATTCTTATGGATCAAGATGTATTCCAACAACTTAGTGGACGATTAAAGAGAAAAAGTTATTACTTTGTAGATAACAGTTTTTTAGGAATTGCGCAAGTTTCTTTTTCCATGGACTATTTTTCGTATTTTGCAGTTACACTTAACGAAATTATTATTAGGCTTATTGAATCTGGTTTATTAAAACAAGCTAAAGCACGTTATGATTGCAATAACACTTTATATCGCACAGTTTCATCTATCGAAAATCAAAAATTAAGCTTAAAACATCTTTACCCAATATTTGTGTTTTGGGTTTTTGGACTTTCTCTTAGTTTTGTCGTTTTTGCTGGAGAACTATTAGTAAGTACCATAAAACGAAAGTATCGACAAGAGTAAAGGAGACAATAAACAAAACCATATTCTACTGAAAAAGTGTTTAAGCTAACAAAATAACTGAAGATATTAAAGATTTTGAATTATTTTTACAATAAATTATTTTTTAGATAAAATATGTATACACTTCATCTACAGATACATTTGACTGTGAAGAAAAAAGAAGACATTTGACAGATAAAATAACTTCAATGTTAGTATCTTAAAAAATATTTATTAATTTTGCACGATTTTGTAAAGTGTTTTACACTAATCGTTTTTTACATATAATGTGTATTTTTGCATTATTAGAGCTGTTAACAAATAAAGTTTGTTTTTGATAAGATTTAGTTTAATTATTGTGTTCTGTTATGAAACAAATTCGATTCATAGAAACAAAACAGTTTCGATTTTTTTTAATCGAATTGTGTAGTAACTAATTCAACAAATTTAAAAATGAAACAATGAATCCTAAAATGTGTAAGCATGTCTCGTCTTAATCAAAACAGAATACGAATATGAAGGAAACAGAGAAAAAGTTATATCAATAAAAAAATATATATCGTATCCAGGTGCAAATTTAGAATATTGCTTTTTAAAGATTATTTTAGTACATATATGTTTCTAATTAGTTTTCAAACAGTTTCAAAACGAATTGGGGTTAGTTTCAATACAGTGTCGAATTTTTGTTTGTTTGGTGTCATTTAGTTGCGACAATGTTGTTATAAACTGTTAGATGTTAATTTTTACCTTTACCTAAACTTTGTTTAAGTAGAGCGGTAGTTTCTATGCTTTTCTGTATTTATTGGCGGAGATGGTTTCGAATTACAGTTCTTGATAATCCTAATGCCAATAAAAATTTTATATTGCTAATTAATTGATTTTTAATAGTATCTAAACATTTAAAACGGTTTTACTATGTTGTTGATTTTCTATGTGTTTTTAAATAAGTTTACCTAACATTCTATTGCTTTTGATTGTGCGTAATATGACGATAACTAAAGAATTGCATAAAACGTCCGCAAAAAGCCGTGAAGAGTGTCTTACCAAGTGGAATGAAAATCACGAGATTATTGTGATAATAACAATGCGGACATACAAAATATTAATTACCACTGGTCTGCATGAAAATCGGCCCTTATACCATTCTTGACGATTTTTATGTAAAATGACCTGAATCCTGAATCCAAAATGATCTCCGTTTTTACCCATCACCCACTTATTTTGGGGGGGACCCCATTTTTATTTTATTTTTCGCATTTTTTTTAGAATTTTAACTTATAGCCGTTAAACATCCCAAAGCAGGTAATAAAATTTATACCAAAGTATATGGCAAAAATTTTGCTATAAAATGTATATAGAAATTAACTTTAAAAGCGCAACGAAAACCCCTTTCTCCGCTTGTTAAAACAGCTTATAAATTGTACGTTGATTGTCAAGTTGGCGACCAGGACAAGACTTGGGCTCCATCAGTTTGCTGTACGACTTGTTACAGTAGTTTGACCAAATGGCTCAAAGGTACCCGTAAATCAATGCCATTTGCTGTACCCATGGTTTGGCGTGAACCTCGCTGTCATCTTACAGATTGTTACTTTTGTATGACTTACACCGTCGGGTTTTCGAGCAAAAGTAAGCATACAATTCAGTATCCCAATATTCCGTCAGCTCTAAGACCTGTTCCTTATAACGATACTTTGCCAATCCCAGAGCCCCCAAACACTTATACTCTAGAGCCGGAAATTGATTTAAAAGACTCTGAGCCACAACCTGGGGCTTCGAATGATACGTTTAATGATGATGAAAAGTATTCCGCAGATTTAGTTTCTCGGCAACCTCACCTCCTCACTCAATCGGAATTAAATGATCTTGTCAGGGATTTGCAGTTACCCAAGACTAAATCTCAGCTCCTAGAATCGCGACTTCAACAGTGGAATTCCTTAGAAAAAGGAGTAAAAATATCTTCTTACAGGACCAGACAAACAACCCTGAAATGTCTTTTCTCAGAAGATAAAGGTTTAGTGTTCTGCCCTAATGCAAATTTATTGATGACAGCGCTACAGATGCCATGTGACCCAGACAAATAGAGACTGTTTACAGACTCATCAAAAACAAGCTTAAAAGTTGTCCTGTTGGCAAATGGGAATGACTTCCCATTAGTTCCAGTTGCTTACTCTGTTGATATGAAGGAAACGTACTAAAGCATCTTCAGAATCCTTGATAAAATTAGTTATCATGATTATAAGTGGAAACTGCGCTGACTTAAAAGTTGTTGCTCTACTCACGGGCCTGCAATCAGGATTCACAAAATATTGCTGCTTCCTTTGTGAATGGAATAGCCGAGCCCGAGATAAACATTACATTGTACGGGACTGGCCTCTGCAAGAAAATCTTATTCCTGGTCAGAAAAATGTCGCCCACAATCCTTTGGTTCCGAAAGAAAATATTTACTTACCACCTTTACACCTCAAACTTGGATTGATCAAGCAGTTTGTGAAAGCAGTGGACAAGACAGGTGGCGCATTTCAATTTTTGAAAACTAAATTTCCTCGTCTTAGCGAAGCTAAAATCAAAGAAGGCGTTTTTGTTGGTCCCCAGATTAGACAACTCTTCCAAGATTTGACGTTTATTGAACACCTAAATCGAAAAGAAAAACGAGCTTGGCTTGCATTTCAAAACGTTTGTAAGAACTTCCTGGGTAACCACAAAAGTGAAGATTATGTCGCTCACGTCGAGGAACTGCTTTTAGCGTACAAGGACATAGGATGTGACATGTCTCTTAAAGTTCACTTCCTTCACTCGCATCGGGACTTTTCCCCTGAAACTTTAGGAGCAGTCTCGGATGAACACGGGGAACGGTTCCATCAAGACATCGCTAAGCTGGAGAAGAGATTTTCAGGGAAGTAGTATGCAAGAATGTTGGTGGAGTACTGCTGGTTTTTGAAACGAGAGAGCTGTACAGCTTTTGACAAAAGTAATGTCCCTCGGACACATAGGCAACCAAAACATCAGGTTCACGATCGTAAACGAAGATTTAAAAATAAAAACGCATGAAGGACGATTAGATGTTGCGTTGCGCTAATTTGCAATGGTAGTATTGCTAACTGCCAAAGTGATTCACAATAACAACTTTGATAAGGTGGGATTTGTATTACCTCTAAGTGACGTAGCATAGCAAATATATTTATAAAGCTTAAAAAATAGATATTACCTGTATTAGACCAAAAATCTAATTAAATTCAATTCAAAAACGCAAATAATAAATTGCTCTACGGGCGACAATATTACAAAATAATGTTCACATGTATAATTAATAAAAAAATAGATATCTTGTCTTTAATATTTAACAATTTCGTTTTAAGCGGCAATTGTGAATTTTGAATTTGTGACAATAAATTAAAGGCGCATTATATTTGCATAATTTGATTACGGTTTCCGACAAAATAGATTCTATGTGGTCTACCTATTTATATTACCTTTTTGAGCTGAACAGCCTAGATTCTATATCAATCACTTAAATTAGCCAAAAGAAAAAAAAGTACTTTGATTTTGAACTAAAAAAATAAAAATTTTATATAAAGGAAATAGCTTGGAGCACCTTCGATAACATAGATAATGACTAAAAACGAGATAATTTATTGTTAATACGTTTAAAAATACATTCAAAAAATCAGTTTTTTATTTATTCTTTAATAAAGTAAAATATTTTAATGTTTTTTCTATAAATTTAGTTATGTTGTTATTCGTAATATCGTAGTTGTAAATTTTTATTGTATTACTGAATGCATTCAAAATTATTTTTTTAATTGATAAAAATCTTTCTTTTTTTCAAACTATATAAATATATTCTAAAGTAACATTGCAATAATACAATAAAATCTTCATCCTGTAAAAAAATTATACATTAATTAATGGATTATCAAAAATAATGCATCATTTACAACGCTGTAATAATTCACACAATCGTTGCATTTAGATTTGATACCGCTAGATAAATTTATTGTGCTGTATCTTGAGCAAAAATCAGTTTTATCACAAAACATCAAAGTGATGACGCGAACTGAGATTAATGCTTATAGAATATACTTTAGCTTTAGCTGTATCAATTGAATCGATTGAAGGTTTCTTACATAAAATGTGAAAAGTAGTTTATGAGTGTATACGTGTAATTATAAGAGAGAAAGAAAACGTCTAAAAATAAAGTTATAGATAAGCGCATACCATACTGACGCCTATCAGTATATCTTTTTTTTACCTTTTTTGAACTTTCTTTTATTTGTCACTGTTAAAATGTTTTGTTTTAAAATAAGTCTCTTAAAACTAGACTTCTGGGAAATCGCTAGTATCTTTGGAGACCATTGGAAAAATAGTTGCGCTATGGGAGATCGGTGTTCCAGTTACTGAAATAGCAGAGAGGGTTGATTTGCTCTTGGGGTGTAGTTATTTAACGAAATAGAAATTTTAATCATTAAACATCATTTAATCTTGCTTTTGTGCTTAAAGCGTCGCCATATAAAGTTTGTAGTATAAAATCCGTATTTTTGAAATATCTACAAAGCTAATAATAAAATGCTGTGCTGTTTAGTAACAATCACCCGTTTTTGAGAACACTAGCTTTTTCTGGAAAAACGCTGTATATTTAAAAAAAATTATTTCTATTTCGTGTTTCAAGTAGTCATGCCATGATTATCGCTCAAACCTATAAATTGAATGTTGCAGAAAACTAATTTTTCGTAATCCTAGTCCAGTATTTAGCGCTCTTTATTTATTATTTAAACTGGACCTGCACATAGAACTTTATTTCTTCCGTTGGTTTTTAAAGAAAAAATGAACGGAATATTATGCAAACAACCATCTTTACGTTTACAAAGAAAAGGAAGATAAAACACAAAATGTTCTTTAAGATTAAATCTGATTTTTACTTTAGCTAATCCACGTATTTTTATGACGGAAAATCGTTTATAAATTTCTGATTTTGTTTTAATGCTTACTATATTTCATCACAAACATTTCTTTTTCTCAAAAGCGGAAGTGTGAAGGAAATTTTTGTACTGTTGTATATGTTTAATAATTCTTTAATAGCTTATTTCAATAATTGAATAATATATAACAATATGCACGACAAATTTGTTTGGCGCGGTGTCCAACTCACAAAAACAAGATTTTTTATTCTATAAACCTATGTAATCAAAGAAATAAACTTAGTTTTTTCTCAGGAAATAAAACGATCATCGTTTAGTGTTAATTAAGAAATACTTTAATAATGAATGCATACAACTAACGCCAGGGCATTGCAAACTGTTATTACTTTTTTGGCAATCAATTTCAACTGATTAAGCGTTCATAGCATTGATATGAGACATTAATTTGTTAATTTGATGGGAATGATTTACATCAAAGAGTCGATTGTATGCATTGGTTAATATTAATTCATTTATTGAAATAGAATACTTCAAGATAAAAATTGAGACATTTGCTTATTGCAGGAAATTTTTTGAAATTCCTCAAATATAATAACGACATTTAGGTTTTTATTTCGCGTCATAATCGAATTAAGGAAATTGCACTTATATTTTACGACTCCTTATTTTTGTAGTCAACGCAAGTTTGGAGATGGATCCGAAGGAACAAAGAGAGCCGAAAATAATCGTCTCTTACAAAAGAGAAAACGTACTGGACGACGCCGGATTTTAAACCATAATAACGAGAACAACATAAGGCAATGTTGCGCAGAAAGACCATTTTGCACGTCTACCATGATTAGAGATAATCTACAGCTTACTTGGAAATATCAGGACTGAGGTTAGGAAATTACACAGTATTGAAATTCACAGTCGCATTCCTGCCAGAAAGCCACTGATAACAAAAGAACATGCCCGACGTCGAGTACAATTTTGCCAAGCCAACGCAAGACGAAATTGGCAGCTTGTAATTTTTAGTGACGAAAAAACATTTTGCTCTTCGGAAGATTTCCAAAAAACACTGTGGAGAGCGAATAGTACCAGATACAATTTTGAAAATATCCAACCCATAAAACGCATTAGACGTATAAGTACAGGTTATTGGAGCTGGATGAGCCAAGCATGTCCGGGGGAGCTTGTCCAAGTAAACTCAGGGTTCCGTCTGAGGAATATGTGTCCATACTAGAAGATGTTATGTTACCATCGGTTAGGGCAATTTATCCAGAAGGCGAAATAGTTTTTGTTCAAGGCAACTCTCCCATTCATCGAAGACGAATAGTTCGAGAATGGTTCGAACAATATCCAGAGATACACGTCATAGAGTGGCCAGCCAGGTCTCCAGATCTTAACCCCATCGAAAATCTCTGGACAGCTGCTGTGCGTGAATGGGAAAATAACATCATGATTTAAAATATAGACCAACTTCACGCAAATATTATGCGTACTTGGAATACTCTACACCTGAATAATAATGGTAATAATAAGATTGGTAAATACATGCCTGCTCGCATTCAAGCTTGTATTGAATCCGATTGATACTACACAAAATATTAATTAGCCTTTATTACTTTTCCTTGTTCAACTTAAACAAAAAATTAACACATTAACATTATGTTTAATTTTTAATGTTAGGGTGTTAATCATTCATTTTTTGTTTAATTTTCCTTTCTCTTTGCATAGATAGTTATATTGTTACTTACATTTATATTACATGTCCATAGATAATTGATATGTAATAAAACAATAATAATTTAATTCTTATTAACCAAAATATAAATGAGTTACATTCATATTCTGATTAATGCTTTACACGTAAATTTTTTTGATGCTAATTTCTCTGTTTAGATCAATTTTATAACCAAATATATGAATTAACTACAAATCGTGGGACCACGACCATGTCGTGCCAATTACTTTCACATTGATTATCAAATCGCGGTATGATGTATCTGTAATTAAAATATTTTGATTATCTCATTTCCATACTATTTCAATCTTCCATAAACTATTAATGTTATGTATGGAATATCATTGAGAAACGTAAACTTGTAGTTTGTTTTAAACGTTTCATAACCAGCTTATCGATATTACATTCAATTATCTTCTCTTATATGAAAAGTAACTTGATTATATTTATACACCACAATTATGTAACTTTCATCTGTTATCTTTAACTACCTAAATTGTTTCAATTTAGCCATAATATATTTAAGCCAAAGGATGGCAGGCCAAATTAGTGACTGCATGTTAATATTTCGATCTTCAATTAGCCAATTATGTGAGAGGTTGGTGACATTTGTCAGTTTATTTCTTATCTTCAGTTTAAGTCATTTCTACAATTTAGTGCAATAGAATCAACTTTCATATTACGAATTGTATATTTTATAAATAAGTTGTAATTTTTAGTATAACTTAAATATGGTTACATGTTATATTGCATATATTGTTCATATTACCTTTCATTCCTGCAGAAACATCTTTTCTGTAAGTTCACTTTACGTAGTTTATTCATCTTAGTTAAATTATTATTTTTTCTTTACATTACGTTTCTCTTTTTTGCTGCGATGTATTTTAATAAAACGATTACATATTTATTCTTAAGTCGATTGTCGTTTATGTGATAAATTATTTTTATGCGCAAACATCTATTTGTATATCTTAATCATCTCAATGCCTTGCGTAACTATAAATTGTATTTATTGCTTTTAAAATAAAAAAAATATGTTAGTAACTTTGCGTAATAAATAATTACACTGTGTGAAGAAACCACTGTTCAAATTTCAAACCTTTATGTAAATTAAAGTTGACTGCTTTAACATCACAATTTTTTTAGTACAACGTAATTAAAAACAAATGAGGAATAAAACTGTTTTAAATATAGTAAACAGACAAAGATGAAGAATATAATATTTTATTTTGAGAGTTCTATCTAATTCCTTTATATAATAAAGTAAATTTATAACATGTAAATCTGCTTTTGAATGAATTGACCATTTTGTTTAAATTGCATGAACCAGTGTCCCAAGTGAGTAAATACCTTAAAACTAGAAAAATCTATACAAAATTAAAAATTGGTGTAATACATTAGCGTTCAACCAGTGGCTTTGGTTGCAGTATTGGTAACGCTCCTAGCTATTTCTGTTTTTTAACAAAATAATATTATCACACACAAAATTTAAATTTTTTTAGTTCAAAATCAAACTACATTTTTTCCTTTTGATTAATTTAAATGTTTGATATAGAATCTAGGCTGTTTAGCTCAAAAGGGTAATGTGAATAGGTAGAAACCGTTTAGAATCTATTTTGTCGGAAACCGTATTTAAAGGAAAGTAAATATAAATGCGCCTTTAATCTATTCGCAAAAATACAAAATTCACAATTGGCGTTTAAAACGGAATTGTTTGGTGTTAAAAACAAGCTATCTATTTTCCTTACTAATTATACAATAGACTTGTGTAATTTATAATATATAATTATTGTAATATTGTCGCCCGTTGAGCAATTTAATATTTGCATTTTTGAATTGAATTGTTAATAGATTCTTGGTCTAATACACGTAATATCTCGTTTTTTAATGTTTGTAAATATATCAACTATGCTACGTCACGAAAAAGTAATACAAGTTCCACCTTATCAGAGTTACTATTGTGAACCACTTTTACCAGTTAACAAAACTACCTTTTCAAATTAGCGCAACGCAACAACCGTCCTTGTTATTTATAAATCTTCGGTTACGATCGTGAATGTGATACTTTGGTTGCCTATGTGTCTGATGGACATTACATTTGTCAAAGACTGTACCTCAGGGTATAAAAGGAAAGCAAGCACCAAGTAACGATGAATATCTTTTTATTTATTACTGTTTATAGCTAAAATAGTTCTGTTTTTCCATTTAAATTAAATTCATGTCCATATATTTATTATTATAAT
Organism: Aquatica leii; assembly: GCA_035610365.1. NCBI lineage: Eukaryota > Metazoa > Arthropoda > Insecta > Coleoptera > Lampyridae > Aquatica > Aquatica leii. The sequence continues at coordinate 111,876,489 of CM069435.1, forward strand.
AATTATTATAATTATTATTATTGTTCGATAAATAAATTATAATTAATTTATTGAAAAGTAGTAAAATTAGAGATTTGGGGGGCTCCCTCGAAAATGTTAGGTGATGGAAGAAAACGGAAGACATATTTGGATTCAGGACGTCATTTTACATAAGAATCACCCGGAATAGTGTCAGGACTCGATAAAAAATATTTTTTGCAGACCAGTGTATCTAACAAACTTCACTTTTAAATAACTTTATCAAAGTTACAAATCAATAACAACAAGTAAGATTAGTCGATTTACATTTTTCGTCAAAAAAACTTTAAATGTTTGTTTCTCTTTATTTATAAAAAGTTTTTATTCGTTCACCTCGAGTTTTATCAAGTTTCGTCAATATCGACGCTAGTTTAGTAAGGTTTATATACTTTCGTAAATATAATATTGATTCATTTGATTTTATCAATATTATATTTACGACTTTTAAGAATTGTTTCGAAATTTTATCAGTTATTTCATATTTCTCTTTTAACTATAAATTTAAAAGCATTGATTTAGATATTTGTCTGCCGTTGATTTAGCAGCTGTAATTATAATTTGTTTAATCATACGTTTTTCTGAGAGTCATTAAGATTGAGTTATTTGTATACTTTCTTTACTTTTTTTCTATTTATCATAATCATGTTGAATTACTTTCATGTCCTATTAGGTAATTTTTTAATTAATGAGAAAATATACTTTGGCGTTGTACTAAACCCACTTATATCTTCAAGTTATCATTGATTTATTTCAAGATATAATCTTTAAAAAAGGAGCAAACCTCTGTTCAACAAATTCTAAATATTTTTGTGGAATAACAAAGATGGAAACTAAATTTACAATCTCTAGATTGGTTAATCTTGCGAAAACTTTGATTGAAATTCAAAGGAGGTTGACTGCTGCAACTCCTTTATTGTCACAATTTTTAGATTTACAAATGCAAATCCAAGCTCAAGGTGAAAACTTAACAGATGAGTTTACTGTCAAAGAAAATTTTACCAATTCTTACTACAATGCAATTGTAACAGCTAAATATTTGTCCAGTCAGCTTTTTCCATAAAAAACAGAAGATGTGTCACCACCCAACGGATTTTGTGATCGAAATGGGATCCAAATGCAGTTAATAGCAATAGCTCTGTTAAACTTCCTGTTATCTTTTTTATTGTAATTCATTTGATGACTGGCAAACTTGATTCTCACACCGCTAGGGAGTGGGAAACACTAAAAAACAATAAAAAAACTGATTTACCTACATTGATAATTTCTTTGTAGCTTTTTCTTTCAGATTTTGAGGTGCTGTCCGGTAAAGCTCTTTTGGTGTTTAGAGTTAGACGCCATTCTTTGCGTTCTTGGAAGGATGTTACCGCTCTATTGAAAATGGAATTTCTTCCGTTAGATTATGATGAACGTCTACTAGATACTATTTGGAACCGTAGGATGAAACCTACCGAATCGATTGGAATGTATGTTGCTACTATACGGTATCTTTTTATGCAGGTGTTGGAACCAGTCTCGGAGAAGACACAGCTTAAAATCACACGCCGCAATTTGACTTTTTTTTATCAATCTTAATTCGCACTGATAGATATTACATCTTTTTCGCAATTGACATCCTTAGGCAAACGTTTGGAATCGAATCTTAACTCGAATAATTCTTTTAACTTTTCGACATCTGAGAAAAACGATCGACTTCTGGAACCATCTTTGATTTTGCTGGTTCTCTTCAAACTTCGTCGTTTCCTTCTTCTGTACCTACTCTTATGTCTACTACTTGTGTTTACTGTCGTCCTAAAACTGAAAAAGTTTTACGACTTGTTCGTTCTTTAGCTTCTCTTCCTCCAAATTTTTCTATGGTTGTTAGCATTATTCGGCCTACTACCGATCCTTGGTGTTTAGGTCTAACTGCAAAAGCTTCTGCTTTTCCTCGACGTTACTGTCGTTGGTGTATTGTGGAAAATCTGTTATGTAAACGTGTACATATCTCTTTGTTTGATTCATGTGTGTGAAAATTAGTTGTTCCATCAAATCAACGCAAACAGCGAATCTATTATCATCATCTTCCATCTAAGTGTGACCACCGCAGTGTTAAAAATACGTTGGAAGGTCTTCGCTCTCACTTCTACTGGCCGCATATGAGATCCAAGGTTGCTGAGTATATAGTCTTGCTGTTGCAACTCGCGACGAAGCAATAATATTAAATCGCATTCTCGCTTATTACCAGGTACTATGAAGCGTTCTAACAATGATGTTGCTACTAGGTCTTCTACACATCTACGTAAAGATACTACACTTGCTCAGGATGTAAAAACTGCTTCTTCCTCATTTCCATCAAGTTCATTGGTTTCTTCTGCTGATACATCGACGTCTCTTTCTTTTGATCGTTAGTTCTTCTTTCATCGGCGTCGCAAGCGTCGTAAATTCTAACAACGCTTGTTGACTTCGGGCTGTTGACTTTTAGCTATCGTCTTGGTTCATGTGTTTAGAATTTTGATGGTATTTTTTTTAACTATTTTGTTGATATTTTGGTTGTGGTAACTCGGATGCTATCCATTTGCTTTCTTCCAATTTGCTGTCACTGATTTGCTGTTCTTTTGATTAAGTTGTTTAACAATTTTTTCTTGGTTTTCTTTCTTCACCATCTTATTTCGGACATTTTTTTGGATTGGTATGTCACTTATAGGATTCTCTGTTTTGCTTTTAAATTTTGATTTTTTTTTTCTGGGGTTTCCTATTCCGCTCGTCGGCACAAAAGTCTTAGAGTAAACTGTTCACTTTGAAGACAGCATTTGGTACACTTTTGTTTTATAGCAAACTATAATATCTTTTCTTTTCTCTTCTCTTTCTTTTCTTTCTAAACTTTTTGGGCGGTTGGATGGGCACCGTAGGGTAACCTCTCTTTTCGTTTCTTCTACGGAGAGAAGACACTTACATCTAGTCGTATCTTTCTCCGTCTATCTCTTCTTATTTTTTGTCTTTCTTATTTTTCATTTTTCCTACTTCTTTTTATTGCTTGGTTATTACCTACATGCCACATTTCTTTCTTTCTTCTACCTTATTCGCCTTATGGGCGGTGGGTAGGTCACTCGGGGTCGGCTATCTAGGGAGAGGTAGTCGAACCGTACACTAACATCTGTACTCTTTTTTCTCCTTCTGTCTCCCTGTTTTTCTTTCTTGCTTTTTTTTCTCTTGAATTGCTTGGGCACTTACTTCTTTTCTTTTGCTAAGTTGTTCTCTTAAGTGTTCACTGCAACTATGTTTCTTTTTTCTTTCTAAATTTTTTTTTCTGTTGTTGGATTGGGTTTAGTGGGTCCTTTGGTTGTTGGGTAGGCCTAAAACTTGAGACAGGCTGCCACTCCGCTTTTTTGTACTGTATGTACGTCTGCTTGGTCGGTTTCTTTGGATGTGGGTAATTATTTTTAGAGTATCTCTTCTACTACTTTTCTTTGGTTTTTATAGGAGTACTCTATTCCGTTAATCGGTTTCTACGTCCAGCACAGCGATCGATGATCTACGAGTGTTCGATTAGCAACAGATAATCATGACGTTTTTTTATTTCTACTTTATTCTTTATTATTACTAATACTGGGATTTTTTCCCTGGGGTTTTTTAAGTGGGTTTTTTCTTTTAAGAGTTATTTTTTTTGAAATTTTTCTTCTGAGGTTTGCTTAATTACTGAGATTGTGACTTCTTTGGGTTTTTAAGGTTTTTAGGTTCTTGACGCTAGTCTAAACTTTTTTCTTTTTCTTCTCTTCTTTTTTTCTCTTAGTTTTTTTTTGGTCGTCATTTTTCACTTGGTGGAACGTCTCGTTAATAATTCATACCCGGAATCACCTTGAGGTGGCTTTAATGAACACGTTTAGGTTCGTGATATTTCTCTTCTAAGATCTCTGGAGTTTAGTTCCTCGGGCAGTATCATTTTGCTTTATGCGTCTCTAGTCCAAGTCAGCTCTGTGTGATTTTAGTGAACTTTTAAATCGTCTTTTCCTTCGTCTATCAGGTTAGGTTTTCTCTGGTTTTTGGGTTTCTGGGTTGGTTTTAGTTTTCAATGTGTTTGTTTAGTTGGTGACGTACTTCATTGCAAGTTCCGCTCTAAGTCATCTGTTTTTATAAAAGAAGATGACATCAACCCCAACCGATGGCTATTAGCTCAAATAACTGAGGTACATCCTGACAACGATAACAAGGTGAGAGTCGCCATAGTTAAGAAAGCTGATGGAAATCTTTTTAAAAACACATAAACAACTTAATTGCACTGCTAACTAATCCAAAAGAATAACCAACTACACAAGAAGAGACAACAGTAAACAAACAGTTTCCAGCTTTTTGCAAAAAAACTACATCAACGTCTGAAGGAAGGGCAAAGTTTTAGAACATCATCAAAAGCAGCAAGACGATTTTAAATGAATAAAAGAAAACATACAAAATATTAAAGTAAACACAATATATTGTGTAAATGACGTTGTTTGGCGAGCACTCGATAGACAACGTGGCGGTATATTTAAGTTTTTATATTATCTGTACATGTATTATAGATTTTACAATCAGTTCATTGTAAAACTTAAAATTGCTAAATTGTCATATTTTCAATGACGCATTTTATTGTGTTTTTTTATCTTTCAAATTTATAAACATATCTCAAAGTAGAATATTTTTGTAGTTTTTAATATTCAACTAGTGATGAAAGTTATAATACGTTTCGTAACAAAGAAAAGCATCAGTCAATCAATTATCTTGTAGAATATAATCTAATATTTATTTCCCGTAATCGGACAACCAACATAAAGTTGCAAGCTGTGTCTTACCTTGTTTGTATTCTGTGGTGTAATAAAACAACTTGATTTCATGATATAGACAAGTGCACATTTTATGTATTGGAGTTTCAGTAGGTTGCTTCTGTGATATAGAACTCACATTATTTTTGATAAGTTATTATATGTGTTTTTGATTCTTGTTTGCTTGTTTTAAATCTTTAACTTAGCAGAATTGTTCTCGTAACTAGAACCTCAGTACCTACTGGCACGCTGTCACTTAACTAATTTTTTGTGTTATTTGTATATTTATTTAATTTACTTAAATTTAATTTGTTTTAACTAAATAAATTGTTTTATAAATTTAGACTTTACCGTTATCTATATCTATAATTATATTACGGTTTATATTTTAATAATTAATCTAAAATAAATTGGAAATTACGTGTAGTTCTTACAGTACCCGAAAGATAAATAAATCAAAATCGGAAAACAAAAATAAAAAAAATGTGAATAATATAGTGCAATAAACAATACGCAATCGTTGCATAATTTAATCACAATTACCAAAATACTCAAATTAAAAAATCAAGAATAAAAAAAAATGCAGAAGATAACCAAAAAAAAATGTAAAACCATAAGTATAGAAAGCATAGCAATACTGCAAGACAAAAGAAGGTTAAGTAAACGTGTTTAAAGAATATACTAAAAAAATTAATATAAGCCAATACACTATAAAATACACAATACAAGGATGTATAGGATATTTTTAAGCAAACAGGTTAAACAACACAAGCCCCACGTTGGGCGCCAATTTTTTAAAGGCTTTGGTGACAATAAATTTTTTTTGTCAGTTGAGAGTCTTGTGAAAAGGACGTTCAATTGTAAAAAAAACAATTAAATAAGTAAGTGATAGGTTTTGGCATTAGTAACTTATTCTCGAATCAAAAAGTAAGCGATGTAGCTCTAAATGCAACAAAAACGCAATTACATAAAACAAAAATTGAATTTAATCCGAAAAGCGATCACATAGAAACTAATTAGAAAAGCGACATACAAAGCATCGGAATAAATTCTCGTGTATGGGTTTTGTCGGTGAGTACGTCTTGGGGGACAAAAAACGAAAACTTGGTTTTACGTAGTTTTAAAACTTTACTGACGACTGGTTATTGTCTTCGTAGTTTATCTAACTATTCAACAACATCTTCTTTGGGGATTATATAACTATAGCATGTCGCCCGGTTGAAAACCAACTTTTGTCCTTTGACATCATACCTATATATCTATATCTGTCGCTAGAAATTTGCGTGGTATTGCCAACCGCCTTATGCAATTCGTTTAACCTCTTCATTAACTTACTGACGTAGTCCTCTCTAGATTTTAATTCTTGTTTTCGTCCAAATTTTGAAGTCGCATGGTATGGTATTTTGCGACTAAACATGACAAAGAATAGAACTTTGTCTGTATATGAGCTACTCTCTTAGTCGTAAGAATCTAGAAATAAACTTGAGAAAACCAGTAATAAAAATTGTGTTTTGCGTTATGTTGTAGTACTCTAATAGATCTAAAACGAAGGTGGGTCGAGGACTCAGCTTAGAACTCTTACAAATGTTAGAAATAAACAATAAATATTCTCTAAACCTTACAGAACTAGTTGATTGCTAACAGACAGCTGAGTTTACACTTGCAAACAAAGTCACTGAATAACTGAAGGTCGTATACTACATACTCACACTTTTTTCTCATGCCAACCACTGAACGTACGTACGTACGTAATTTTTGGCTATAAGCAAAAGAACAACCCCATAGTAATGAAGTTATTGACAAAAGTGGACAAAAACTTATATAATTTCAATCAATAGTAGACAAGGACGAATCGAGTAATTAACAACAGTTTTAATGTAATCAAACATAATTGAATCGCATAAAACGATGTAATAAATATAATTAAGTGATAGAACGGAAATACTTTGTTCAGCACATCCGCTTGATTTATTTAAATAGTTGCTTCCCCAAAGCAAAGCTTTAGTAATTTACACCTCAACAAAATGAAGTTCTTCAACATATTACTACTGGTTTTTGGCTTAGTTCTCATCGTCATGGTATACATATTTTTTTAAATTTAAAACGTTTAGCTTTTATAACTGATTTTGCAGAATGTTTTCGTAACTGGGTTGCCAGCAAATGTTCATGCATCTAAAATCGAAGGAGCTCCAGTGCGTGGACATGATCATGCTGCTTGTTGTCAGTGTTTAAAGTGTTATTTTGGTAATAGTTTTAGTACATATTCTTTTTTTAGCGTCAACAACTGCTGCTCCGTCTGGATAGAAACTCGAACTACAAGTACAGTAAGCTTTAATAAAGTACATGAATTTATAATTGCTTTTTATTTTTAACTGTATAATTCCAAATTTATTAAACTCATAATATAAGATAAAGACATCAACAATTAGAATTGTGATTTCAAATACTATGAAATAAAAAATAAAATGCTATAGAAGTTAGTAGTTAGATTAACAACTCACAAAATTCAAATTAATGTCTGTAATTTTGAAAACGGTTTCTAGAAAACCAGTGTACAGTCGTTTTCTTCTATTGGAACTTATCAGCATTGGAAAGCTTTCTGACCAACATTTGGTTGCTTTTTTAAATTACTTTAAGAATATTTAAAGATTGTTTGAATTGTGTTATTTACTCTATTGATGTGTGTCAAATTAATAACATTATTAAATTTTTTTGTTAATTGGAAAAATTGAAAAGTTTAAAATGCGTTTGTGTTTAGCTTAGTTGTACTAAAAAAAGGTTTTTGGATTACCTATTAGAAAAGCATCAAAAACGCATCTTATTCTTTATTTTGTAAAACTGTCCAGTGACATTTGATCTCTGACATACAACATCCAAATTTTATTTATAGCTTAAAAAGAAGGGATAGCTCGAAACCATGATCGCGATTGAAGTTATTGGGGTGTTTGATGATTTCTATGCTTTCTCGGAATTTCCTGTTGAAAAAGAATGGAGATTTGACAATCAACGAAACATTAGCAATCATTTTGTGACCTGTAGTAAAATAATGTTCAGCAACCGCAGACTTGGAAACATACTTTTTCCTTTTACAACGATCATGTTCTGAAATGCGAGTAATGACGGAACGACTGGATTCACAAATGTAGACTAAACCACATGAACAAGGAATTTGCTATACACCTTGAGATGAAAGTGTAGGAAATTTGTCTTTGGGAGAAGAAAGAACCTGAGAGATTTTGCCTGTTGAGTTGAGTATGGGTTTAAAACCATTCTTACGAAGAAGTTTCTCTATTTGATCTGTAACCTTGTGAATGTAGGGTAAAAAGGGCAATTTCGGGTTGGATTCGGGAGTAGAAATGTCCTTCAGTAATCGAGTACGTGGATGTAGACGACGATTAATGCTCTATGAATATCTCGTTTCACATAACCATTGTTCACTAAGGTTCTAGGAAGATGACAGAGTTCCGAGTCTAGATTCTCAGGTTGCCAAATAGAAAAGACACGATGAACCAAAGATTCAATAACAGAACGTTTCTATGCAAGATGATGATGAGACAAAGCATGAAGGTATCTGTCCGTATGGGTGGGTTTGCGATAAACAGAATGGCCCAGAAATCCGTCTAGCTTACGAGTCACAAGAACGTCAAGAAATGGCAGAGAACCATTACTTTCGATTTTCATAGTAAATTTGATATCTAAGTGTTGATTGTTCAGATGATCAAGAAACTTAGACAATTCAAGATGACCATGAAACCAAACAATAAACGTGTCGTCAACATACCTAAACCACACTTTAGGTTTTAATATTGATGATTCCAAAGCAACCGTTTCCATTCCATAAAAATGTTAGCTACAACGGGTGATAGAGGAGAACCCATAGCAGCACCAAAAACCTGTTCGTAAAACTTGTTATCAAATTGGAAGTAAGTAGAGGATAGACACTTATCAATAAGAGGAACCAAACTCAAGTCCTTGCCATGTTGAGACAGAATCTGTTTGATGATAATAAGCGAATCTATAATAAGAACTTTAGTAAAAAGTGAAGTAACATCAAAGCTCACGAGAAGATCTTGGAATTCAAGTTTTATAGTTTCTAGACGTTGAATAAAATGCTGAGAGTTGAGGATGTGAGAAGAGGTTTTACCTGTAAGCTCGCAAAGAATGTTGGACAAGAAGTTGGCTAGCTTGTAGGTAGGAGATTAGATAGTACTGACGATATGCCGAAAAGGAATACCTTGTTTGTGCATTTTGGGAAGTCCGTATAGACGAGGTTTAGAATCTGATGGGGTAAGTCGACGTTTAGTTTCAGGAGGTAGATTGGAAAATTTGATGATTTGGCTGACCTCACGTTCAATCCTCGAAGTAGGGTTGTGAGTTAGAAGAGCGTAAGTTTCCTCAGACAAAATAAAATTGATTTTCGTAACATAATCAATTTCGTTCAAAACTACAGTAGCGTTGCCTTTGTTGGCTGGAAGAACAATAATATCAGAGTTCTTACGAAGACTTTTTAGAACTGACTCTTCCGACTTAGAAATGTTGGACTTAGGAATTTTAGATGATTTAAGGATTTTGCCAGTGTTAATACGAATGGGATCTGAGATGTGGCGAGGAAGATGTCTAATAGAAAACTCAACAGCACATAAAATATTTTTTTTTTAAAATAATGTTAAGTTTTGTACATTTGACACTGTAAAAAACCTTCCACTAAACAATAAATGATTCATATACTTTTTTTTCTTCTTTACATACGCTCTTTCACCAATAGCAATTCTTGTTTCAACACCACGTATAAATCCGTATTGGTCTTTTATTCCACTTTCTATACAGAACTCTTAGCGGTTGTGGCTAAGTGTAGATATTAGGCTTTTAGTTTGGTTTTGTGTTTTTTGCATTTTTTTAGAGTTTCTTATATAGAACTGTTTTTTTAATGTTGTCACTTGACGTTTTGCTAATCATATCGTCAGTTTCGTCAGAAGATTTACTAAAGACTGATGTTGTCTTTCCGTTTGGCCGATATAAGTTTTACCGCATATACACTGTAGTTTGTAGATACCTTTGATATGTAGTCTCAGAAGTTGATCTTCATTAGGTGGTATGAGCTAGTCTATCTTCTTCACAGTGTTGTATCTGGTAGTATTGTTCTTCTTTTTAAGTTTTTTCTTAGTCCATCAGTTAGTGTCGGCATAATTTGTAAAGGACCTATGGGCGTAGATTTTCTACGCGACTTTCTATAGACGGCGTAGCTGAACGCTACTTATTGTATTATATTCGTCAATTTTGTCTACTACACACGTCACGTGACAGATCCTTTACAAATTATGCTTACTTTACTCCATCAACGTAGACTAAGTAAGCGTATGTTGGAACCCCAGCTTGCTTCTTTTTCTTCTGCGGTCTGTGAATCAACTTTTTGTTGTAGCCATTCTTTATGAAAACGTCTTTAATATGCTTGATTTCTTTTGGTATATATTCTTTGTCACTAATTCTCTTTGTTCTTCTTAGAGGTATATTGATGAGAGATGTTATCTGTTGTAGATGGTAGTGCGAGGATGCGTGTAGGTATCGATCCGTATGCGTCTCCAAGGTGAAGTTAATACTGATGTGATATCTATGGATGTGTTAAAATAAATCTTGTAATGTTTCTTTCCATAAGGTCATATGACGAAAGTGTCGTCTGTACCAACACTTTGCGCCGTTCTTATGTTTATAGAATTTTAAATTCCACAAGAATTAGGTTAAAATTAAACATAGTTTGGTCAAGTCAATCAAGTCTTCTTGTAACCTACTAGCACTTACTGTTGTCTAATGATCTCTACGATTTCTTTCACTGGTACATTTACTATTTTTATTACAAATTATTAATTAAGTTGCTAAAATCGATATTTTAGTGTGTTTTTGCGTATTCATTCTTTAAGTTTTTTTAAGTTGGGTGTTGACATGAATCTTGTTTGTAATTCATTTGTAATGACGTTGATTCCATGATATATAAGTTTAACTTTATTCATTGCCATTTGGCTTACAAATTTGGTCGTGTTGTCTATACATATATACTACATTTTCTTATCCCTTCTCCCCCCTTAACTTTTTCCTCCTGCTCCATACTTCCTCCATCCATTCCGCTCCTTTTCCGCTTTCATCTAAGATTTCCTCTATTTTCATCACCTCTTCTCTTAGTTCCCTGCATTTCTGTCTCATGTGGTTAAGGTCTTCCGTTTCTTCTCCACATAGCCTGCACATCTTTTCTGATTCTTCTTTCCAATATTTGTTCCCTAACTCCTCGTTGCCACATCTGAACCTTGCCACCATTTTTTTCCTTTTGTTGCTATTAATCTCACTGTCTTTTAAATATTCCGGCACCCCTTCACCCTTGATATCTTTATAATTCCTATTATATCTGCCCTCTTTTATCTTTGTCCATCTTTCTTGTTTTTCTATGTCTCTATCTCTCCTTATTATTTCTTTCCTTACCCCTACTCCCTCTTCTCTTAATCTCTCCACTTCTTCACTCATGTACCCGTTTCTTTTGTAATCTCTTCTCTGCCCTCCTGCCCGTACTTCACTTTCCCTCCCTTTATCTCTTTCCAACATTCTTGCAGAATTTTGCAATCTGTTCTTTCCCTCATTTCTTCCTCGTATTTTATTGCTCTTTTCCTGTCTCAATCCTTATTTTTTCTATCTGAACCTCCTCTCTCACAATATACCCCGGCGTATCCCACCCATCTCCAGTATTTTTCCTGTAGCCCCTCTACCTCCCCCCACTTCTTCCACCCCCATATTTCCGCTCCATACATTACCACCCCCCTTATTAATTTTTCGAACAGCACTTTTCTTTTTTATATCCATCTTGAATACTCTTTCCCCACACCCTAGACTTGTCCTATTAGCCTGTTTCCTTTCTTCACCTGTTCCTTTATGTGTTCTGCCTCTTTATTATCTTGGTTCATCGTGTAGCCCAGGTATGTAAATTCCTTCACTTGTTGCACTTTCTCATCACTCTATCTCCACTCCTCTCTTTTTCTTTTCTCCCTCCTTTTCTAAATATCATTATCTTTGTTTTCTCCGTGTTTACTTCCATTTCTTTTTTTTTCATATATTTCTCTAGCGTTTTCATCATCTCTTTCATTTCCTTTTCCTCCTTAGCCACCAGCACTATGTCATCCGCATACGCCAACGACCATACCTTAGCTTTCCCTACCACTATCCCTCCTGTCTGTTGTCCTCTCATTGTCTCTTCCAGATCCCCCGTATATACCGAGAACAGGCTTGGGCTCAGTGGACATCCCTGCCTCAACCTTCTCTTTGTTATGAATTTCTCACTCTGTTCCTCATTCACTTTAACCCTGCTTCTCGTTTCTTCGTATATTTCCTTTATTCTTTGTATTAATCTTTCATTGATTTTTTTTCTTTTCATATATTCCCACAGCTTTTCCCTATTCACTTTGTCAAAAGCAGCTTTTAGGTCTACGAATAGTGCTACCATTTTCCCTTTTTTTTCTAGTTTTTTATTTGCTAAGTGTTTCATTATATATATGTTGTCTATCGCCCTTCTTCCTTTTCTGAATCCCGCTTGTCCGTCTGGTACCAAACTTCTTTCCTCTATTTCCTTCTGTAATCTTTCTTGCAGTATTGTCGCGTACAATTTGTATACCGAGCTCAATAATGTTACCCCTCTATAATTCTCGACTTTATTTTTTTCGCCTTTTTTATGTATTGGGCATATTATTCCCTCTCTCCATCTCTCTGGGAATACTTCCCCTTTCCATATTTTGTTTATTATTTCCGTCGTCCTTTTTGCTACATTTTCTCCCCCGTATATCCACTCTTCTCCTTGTATCCCATCTTCTCCTGTCGCCTTTCCTTTTTTTATATTCTTTATCGCCTCTATTACTTCTTCCTCCCTTATTCTATCCCTATCTCCTTCTTCTTGACTTACTACCGCGTCTTTTCTTTTTTCTTTTTCCTGCTTTTGTCCTTCCCCTCCCAACAGGTTCCAAAAATATATCTCCCATTCTTTAATTTTTATTCCCTTTGTCGTCCTGTTTTTTTTCCTCTGCTTCTTTAGGTACTTCCATACATCTTCTTCCGTTTTTATTCCTTTAATCTGCTCCTCTTGTTTTTTTTGTTTTCTTCCTTCTTTCTGTCGCATGTTTTTTTGTATATTTTTACTGCTTCTTTGTATTCTTCTTTTTCTTTCTTCCCGTTTTTCCACTGTCTTAATGCTCTTCTTGCATTTTCTTTGCTTCCTTGCATTACTTATCCCACCATTTCTTCCATCCAGTTTTCTCCCCTTCCATTTTCTTATTCTGCCTCTCTCTGTTGCTTTCTCCATCATCTCTCTCATTTCCTCTACACTTTCTTGTAATTCCTTCCCAATCCATACCGTTTTCCCTATTCTCTCTTTATATCTTTTTATACTCTCTTCTGTCCACGTTTTTTAGTTATGTACTTCTCCTCTTTCTCTCTCTCTTCTCTTTCCCTTCCTACCATTGTCAATTCCAGTGGTTGATGGTCTGACTCTACCCTTTCTCCCACCTTAAATGTCTTTACCTTTTCTGCGGCCTCTTCATTTGTCATTACAAAATCTATTATTGATTCTCCCCTTCCTCCTATGTACGTAATTTCCCCCTTTCCATATTCTTCTGTTCCCGTTCATTATTTTCCACCCTTTTTCGTTGCACAATTCCAGCAGTTCCTCTCCTTCTTTATTTATCACCTTGTCCTTTGTTTGTCTCTTTCCCGTCCCTTTTCTTTCTTGTATTCCCCCCTCTTCCCCTATTCTTGCGTTGAAGTCCCCTCCTACTATTATCAATCCCTCTTCCCTCTCTTCTATCATCTCTTCTATGTTTTTCCTTGTCTCTTTCATTCTACTGCTATAAACCGTCACAACTTTAATTTTTGTTTTTCCGCACTGCATGTTCCTTTTTACAACTCCTCTTCTCTGTTGCACTTTCTCCTTTTTTCCTGGTTCAACCATTTTTTCTTATTCCCGTTATTATCCCCCCTTTGCTCTCCCTTTTTCTTTTCTCTTTCTGCATGTTGCACCACCCACTCAAATTCCTCCGGCAACTCTTTTTCCCATCACTCCCATTCTTTTTCTTCCATCCATGTTTCCTGTAATCCCACTACATCCTGTTCCTTGATGTACTTCCAGAAATCATGTTCCTTGTTTTTTATTCCCGCTACGTTCCAAAACAATACTCTCAGCTCACTCACCTCCCTCTGTGCTTCTTTCTTACTTTCTTTTTTTCTTCCTTCTTTTTCTTTTCCATTTCCATCTCTCATTATTCCTTTTCTTTGCCATTTCGTCAACTTTCTCTCCTTTATCACCCCCCCTTTGCCCATTAGTTTTTTGCCTTTTGGTTCCCCAATTTCTCTCCTCTTTCTCTGCTCAGTCCCCTATCCTTGTCGTTCTATATGTATCTGTCTCCGTCTATCTCCATTTTTCTGTACCCTACCCATACTCTTTTTCCTTCCGTTTTTTTTTCCACCGCTATGTTCATTATTTCTCTTTGCACTCTTCTTTCCTCCCATGTCAAATCGTGACTTATATATATATTCTTGTATTCTTTAATTTCTTCTTCTCCTCCATTACCTTCTGTTTTTCCTCCCATCCTCCGATTTCCGCCACCACCATCTCATTTTCTTCTCTTTGTTTATTACTGTCACTTTTTTTCACTTCTACTTTTACATTTAATTTTTCTTCCAGCATCACTGCTAAATCTTTTTGTGGTTTTTCACTTCTCCACCCCTTTATCACAATATTATTCTTTCTTTTCCATCTTTCCTCGTTTTCCGCTTTTTTCTCCAGTTTTTCTATTCTCTCCACCAGTTTCTCTTTTTCTTTCTCCCACTTCTTTTCTCTTTCTCTCATTTCTTTTTCATTTCTTTGATTTCTTGTCTTATTCCTTGCATATTTTCTTCCATCTGTTTCATCATTTCTCTCATTAATTCTTTTAACTCCTCTATTTCTTTCCTTCCTCCTTCTGTTCTTGAGGTTTTTCCTTCGCTCTCCTCCGATATCTTTTTAATGTGTGGTGATCTTATTGTTTTCTTCCCTCTTTCAAATATTTGTTGCCTTTTTTTTCCCTCTTCCTCTCTCTCTATTTTATTCATCCCTTTCCTCCTTTTGTTATTACTTATTATTTATTTTTTTTTTTAAATTTAGTTATTTATTAAATTTTTTTTTCTTTATTACTTTTTTAAATTTATTGTTACTATGATTCTTTCTAACTGTATTTAATTAACGCCCGCCACAAATATTAGAAAAGTATATAAATAAAAGTTTGTATTTCACTGTTATCACAAGCGCGCGCTTGACCTTTAAACAACTCCGCGATATCCGCTCGCATTCGCACACGTTATTTGAGCCACCTATATCTTCTTATCCATAATTTTAATGTACTTATTTACTACTCACATTAAAACTGTACTTCTAATCCTTTCTTCCACTTCACATTCCTCACCCCGCACCCGTAAATTAATTGCTGTAAATCACTTTAAATTACCCAAAACTCCGCACTACTATTAAACACGTCCTCACTCAATCACCTTCAAAACACAACCTCCTGATTCCATGATATAAACAGTTGCACCTTTATGAATTTGAACCACGGTAAATTATGTTATTTATTAATGTGTATTTTTACTCTTTGTTTGTTTGCTCTAAACCAACAGCTTTAGATATATTTCTTTTTGTAATCCGGACTTCAGTAGCTTCTGTTAATTAATTTTTTTTACAGTATAGTATAATATGTGTTAAACTTGTTATATTTATGTTACTTTTATATACACACAAGAGCGCTCCCACTATCACTACGATCGTCTCCGACTGACTTATATCCGAGCATGCCCCAAACGAAACGACTCCTCAATATTTTACGATTCCTCAACTACCAATACGATCTATCTTGACTTAACAAATACGAATGCAACTCGAGCATAGCCAAAACGAAACGATCTTGCCCGAGTGATCCAGAACAGGCCCAACTATACTACTTATATGCTTCTTGTATTTTTGTTATTTTTGATTAGAGATGAATCACTTTATCAGTATAAATTATGTAATTAACTTGCATTTGCATTCAGTTCAAAGATTTAAAAGTGTTTTTGTTTTTTCTTTCCAACTAAAGCTTTTAAAAAATATAAAAAATCTTTGGACGCAAATTAAGCGATAGTTACTTGAATGAAAAATGAAAATCATTATTTATTTTTGCTGTTCGTTTCATTTTTAATACAACGTATAGATGAAATAACGATCATACCCACATAATTTTAGTTTGTGGGGTTTAAGTTTTCAAAAGTTAGTGGGTGTTGCGAGAATTTTCTCACAACTTAAAAACACGCAACTAACTCACTTGTATACGCAAAGGGATTGCAAATCTCGGTGTACTAATCTTACACTAAATTAAAAAGGAGCCAACACAAGTAAATATTACCCAATACAGACCTTGTTTAAATCTGTCGATTACTAAAAGGAACAAATTGGCAATACACAATATATTGAAACGTTCTCAATTCTCAACTTCGAGAGCCTTCGTGAGGTTTTTGTACATTTTCAGAACGTATACCAAAAGATATGGAACATTTGAGAATGATTTCCAAAATGTATAAATGCGGCACAAACAAATCAGAGGTGAGTTATTTCCAGTAATTCGAAGATGGCAGTGTTAAGAAGATTACTCAAGTTTAAATAAATAAGTGATTAACGCGTGTGAGATAAATAACCTGGTAAATTGTAGAAAAATGGAAGAAAATGAGTTCATTACAATTAAAATTTAATTTTGCATTCGTATATTTTCTGCAACTAATACTTCACTTAAATGTATTCAGTTTAGTAACGTCGCGTCGTACTTCGAATCGACCGAGCAATCGATTTTTGTTGGTACTTCCGTTTGAGCCATCAAATTAATTTTTATTCTTGCTGTGATTTTACAATGTGACGCAATACATTTAGACAAAGGAATTCATTCTCAAGATCGTTGTATGTAAGGCAACGGTTTTTTTATTTACTGGATTTTTCTGTTATTAGATTTTTCTTTACTGAACTTTTACGTTATTGGACTTTTTCTTCATTGGATTTATATTTTGGTTTTATACCTGCTGTTTTTGCTTTCCAATCTACATTCGTTTGATTCGCTATTTTGTTCTGGAAGAAGCTTATCATTTGAACCAAGAATGTGCTATAAATAGAAGATATCAAATAACATATATGGTGAGTCAACTTGAAGTTATCCTACTACGTACTACATTTTAAATTCAAATTAATTAAATTGTGTTATCAAAAACTTTTCGGAATACATACTCCGTAACAAATTAAACGTTTATTACTTTTGAATTTGATATCAATTAATACTTATAAGATTTTATGTTTTTTATTTATCACCAATTTAAAGGTGGTTGGCGCCAAAATATTGTTTTAATCCAAACAATGTTTATTTTTTTCTTTAATGTAAATAGTTAGTGTAATATGTTATAATTGCAAATAAATTAAAGGAATTTACGCCTGTGTATTTTACTGTCATTCAAGCTCACACCCAGAGGTCTGTGTTCCGACTGCTACCGTGGTAAATAAGAATTTTTGCTTTTAATAAATGTAAATTTATATTTTGCACGTTTATTATTATTATTATTGTGTGTTTTTATTTTTTATTACAAAAATTCTAGAAAAATTAAAGAAAATTCTAGAAAAATTGAAGAAAAGTTTTGCGAAAATTCTCAGAAAATTCAAAAAAAATTACTAGAAAATACCAAGAAGATAAAAAAAATTGAAGGAAAATTCTAGACGTTTAAAAGAAGAAATAGAAACGAGCATAGAAAATCAAATAAAAATTGTTCAAGAGGAAACCCAAACAGATATGTCAAATGTAAAAGAAAAAATTTGCGAATCTATCAATGACAAAATAGAAGAAGTAGGGAATAGAATAACACTGTTTGAAGAAAGAATAAACTAAATGATTTGCCATGGTGAAAGAAGTGTCACAAGCGAAGATTTAATAATGAAGCTGCAAAGACAATGGGAAGGTCCCTATGAAGTCGTGCAGCGTATTAATGACGTCAGATATTGCATCCGAAAACCTCGTTTGCTGACGATAACTACAATACGCTAGTTCAGGTCCGAACCAGAGTAATAAGCAGCAGAACCAGGAATCAAATCAAAGGAATAGAGTTCGAGAAGTTTATGAACTTATACGAAGGTTCTGGAGAAGCTAGGTTTGGAGTTACCATCGAGGAACAACAAGACCTGTTCCAAACACAAAAATGATTACGCTATCGCACAAAGCATAAGCAGTTAGATGAACTACGAAGACAGCAACCGGCAGTCGGAAAGGTTTTAAGACTACGTGGTGACAGACGCTTCGTTTTATATCTGATCACCAAAAAATACTCAAGTACTAAGCCGTTATACGAAAATCTGTGCCGGACCTTATGGAATCTCAAGAGAGAAATGGAGTTCCACCATGTTAAGAAATTGGCAGTACTCAAGCGTGGTTGTGGCTTAGATCAACTGAATTGGAGAGCAGTTCGAAACAAGAACCAAGAAGAATATCGGGTTAGGAAAAGTTGGCCTAACTAACAGTTTTTTTATTTGAATTAATTCTACAAATCATAACCATATCTTATATAATCTAACATCAAATCTCTAATTCTTTTGTCAAAAACGTTCGAATCTAACATGACACCATTATACAGGTTTACAGCGTCCATGTAGGTCTGCACCGTAGACAGGTCAGGAATTTTGTCAACTGGAATCGACATCATGTATATGGTTCTGAATGAAATGCACAAGCTGTAACCGGCGTACTTCTTCAGATGTTTTTCTAAGACTGCGTATGGAAACAACACATTCGGGTCTTCGCCAAATTGTCGTATATGCGATGAACAACTGTCGTAATACGTCTGAATCAAATCGATATTGCTCTTGTTCCGCAAGCTTTTATCGCAACAAGCAAATAGTATTTGGGCTAAATCAATACACGGCGAACATACCCTTGCAGTTTGCCAGTCAACAATGCACACTTGGCTTGGATGGTTCTGAAAAAGCAGCTCGCTTAGTCAAGATAATAAATAAAAAATACTAATATACCTCATCATCGAACAACAAATTACCAGCCCAAAGATCGCAATGACTAATAACACCGTATTCATCGTTAGAATCAAACGAATAATGACGATTTAAAACCGGAGAGAAGTTAGCCATAACTTTCCAGCCATAGATTTTGCAAACTTTAACACCGGACTGATATATCGGGCAGAGGGAAAGCACGACAGTTGTTATATTATCATTTTAATAACTATGTCACAAACTTAGAAAATATATTTTAACATACACATTATAAAATAAAATGCAAACCCAAAAGGCTGTACTGCTAATTTTTACAAATTTATGAAAACTCGTTGCATTATTATTACTTATTCCCGACCCTGCACGGTTTTAAATAAAATTTCATTAAAAAGATCACTTTTTATTTAAATTTTTATATTGGATTCGTATTCTACACACATGTTTACATAAGAAAACATAAAAACTAGAAAGGAGTCCCCCCCATTTTTTCAAATTAAACACTAAATTACTTTTTGTTACGTCGATTTACTCTCGACTTGGTACGGTTTTTCTGACATTTTTCGAAAAAGATCACTTTTTATTTAAATTTTTATATTGGATTCGTATTCTACACACATGTTTACATAAGAAAACATAAAAACTAGAAAGGAGTCCCCCCCATTTTTTCAAATTAAACACTAAATTACTTCTTGTTACGTCGATTTACTCTCGACTTGGTACGGTTTTTCTCAAATTTTTCTAAAAAGATCACTTTTTATTTAAATTTTTATATTGGAATCATGTTTTACATACATTTTTACATAAGAAAACATAAAAACTAGAGAGGAGTCCCCCCCCCCATTTTTTCAAATTAAACACTAAATTACTTCTCGTTACGTCGATTTACTCTCGACTTGGTACGGTTTTTCTCAAATTTTTCTAAAAAGATCACCATGTTTTGAAATTGAATGTTTCTTTGTTGATTAGCGACCTTCAAAAAATTGTGTGTAGAGTAAGATTCAAAAATTAAATTTAAATAAAAAGTGATCTTTTTAGATAAAAATTCAGAAAAACCGTACCAAGTCGAGAGTAAATCGACGTAACGAGAAGTAATTTAGTGTTTAATTTGAAAAAATGGTGGGGACTCCTTTCTAGTTTTTATGTTTTCTTATGTAAAAATGTGTGTCGAATACGATTCGAATATAAAAATTTAAATAAAAAGTGATCTTTTTAGAAAAAATTTCAGAAAAACCGTACGAAGTCGAGAGTAAATCGACGTAACGAGAAGTTATTTAGTGTTTAATTTGAAAAAACGGTGGGGACTCCTTTCTAGTTTTTATGTTTTCTTATGTAAAAATGTGTGTAGAATACGATTCCAATATAAAAATTTAAATAAAAAGTGATCTTTTTAGAAAAAAATTCAGAAAAACTGTACCAAGTCGAGAGTAAATCGACGTAACGAGAAGTAATTTAGTGTTTAATTTGAAAAAATGGGAGGGGGACTCCTTTTTAGTGTTTATGTTTTCTTATGTAAATATGTGTGTAGAATACGAATCCAATATAAAAATTTAAATAAAAAGTGATCTTTTTAGAAAAAATTTCAGAAAAACCGTACCAAGTCGAGAGTAAATCGACGTAACGAGAAGTTATTTAGTGTTTAATTTGAAAAAATGGTGGGGACTTCTTTCTAGTTTTTATGTTTTCTTATGTAAAAATGTGTGTAGAATACGATTCCAATATAAAAATTTAAATAAAAAGTGATCTTTTTAGAAAAAAATTCAGAAAAACCGTACCAAGTCGAGAGTAAATCGACGTAACGAGAAGTTATTTAGTGTTTAATTTGAAGAAATGGTGGGGACTCCTTTCTAGTTTTTATGTTTTCTTATGTAAAAATGTGTGTAGAATACGAATCCAATATAAAAATTTAAATAAAAAGTGATCTTTTTAGAAAAAATTTCAGAAAGACCGTACCAAGTCGAGAGTAAATCGACGTAACGAGAAGTAATTTAGTGTTTAATTTGAAAAAATGGGGTGGACTCCTTTTTAGTGTTTATATTTTCTTATGTAAACATGTGTGTAGAATACGAATCCAATATAAAAATTTAAATAAAAAGTGATCTTTTTAGAAAAAAATTCAGAAAAACCGTACCAAGTCGAGAGTAAATCGACGTAATGAGAAGTTATTTAGTGTTTAATTTGAAAAAATGGTGGGGACTTCTTTCTAGTTTTTATGTTTTCTTATGTAAAAATGTGTGTAGAATACGATTCCAATATAAAAATTTAAATAAAAAGTGATCTTTTTAGAAAAAATTTCAGAAAAACCGTACGAAATCGAGAGTAAATCGACGTAACGAGAAGTTATTTAGTGTTTAATTTGAAAAAACGGTGGGGACTCCTTTCTAGTTTTTATGTTTTCTTATGTAAAAATGTGTGTAGAATACGATTCCAATATAAAAATTTAAATAAAAAGTGATCTTTTTAGAAAAAAATTCAGAAAAACCGTACCAAGTCGAGAGTAAATCGACGTAACGAGAAGTAATTTAGTGTTTAATTTGAAAAAATGGGGTGGACTCCTTTCTAGTTTTTATGTTTTCTTATGTAAACATGTGTGTAGAATACGAATCCAATATAAAAATTTAAATAAAAAGTGATCTTTTTAATGAAATTTTATTTAAAACCGTGCAGGGTCGGGAATAAGTAATAATAATGCAACGAGTTTTCATAAATTTGTAAAAATTAGCAGTACAGCCTTTTGGGTTTGCATTTTATTTTATAATGTGTATGTTAAAATATATTTTCTAAGTTTGTGACATAGTTATTAAAATGATAATATAACAACTGTCGTGCTTTCCCTCTGCCCGATATATCAGTCCGGTGTTAAAGTTTGCAAAATCTATGGCTGGAAAGTTATGGCTAACTTCTCTCCGGTCGATTTAAAACCATGTCAATGCTGTTCGAAAAATTCTTAAACTTCTCGAAAGCTGCTTTGTCATTTACCGGATCTAACGTTTGAATAATTCGTGTACTCCATGCACTCAATACGGTACCGACTAACTTGCTCATTGCGTCGCCGTCTCTAGGTTCGTTTCTGATATTATCGGAGATTTCACGGAAACGCTTTGGATCTCTTTTGCGCAATACAAAAGACATAGCGTGTAATTTTCCAATTTCTTTAGTTAAAATTAAAGCGTGGTCGTGAGTTAAAGTGCCGAGTCGGTCGAAAAGTTTATATTGCACCATATCTTCGAGAATTATAACTTCGTTCAGGTAATTCGCGGACGATGCAAAATACTTCGGGTACGATTCGAATCGATCCTCAACGTCAATTTGCATTTCAGCGAATAAAGGAAAAAGCGACCGGTACACGAACATCTCGCACTGGTACGACCGGTCTATGGTTAAAATCGTCCTGACAGGAAGATAATTCGGCGCCAACTTTAATAATAAACGTAATTGAACACTCTCGCCATTTTCGTTTCTGCCTTTAATGTGTAATTTTTTTATTTCACCAGTGTAGTTAACACCTTTTCCAATGTCCAGAGTCGTTTTGGAATCTTCTAGCGTTATGTTAAGTCGCTTTAAAGACCGTTTAGACACTCGGATGCCTGATTACGTTCGCTCAAAGCCATAGCAGCACAGTACTATCTGCTGAAACTAACTTTGAAGAATTAAAAAGCAACTACTAGATGAAACTCACTCTCCCATGAAACTATTGTTATTGTTAACAACTTCTAATGCAAATTAGATACTTTTTAAAATAAGAACTGTTGTTAAAAGTTGTAATTAACTTTTAATTGAGCTTATTAATTCACGCCAATAAATAAAACGCGTATATTTATAAATGAATAAATTATGCAGATTAAGTAAACACTTAAACAAGATAGACCCATTGCACAAATACTTAATTTGTAACATATAATAAACAATTACTCACCTGGTATTCGATTTAAAATGAAGTGAAACTAACTACTTGGGAAATGTAAATATAGCTACACCTTAAGGGCTTATTAACTAACTGATTTGTTCAAAGCATTGCTTAACATAATAAAGCTGTAATCACAATAATTTTGTAATCTTTGTACCTTTTCATCAGGTGCAATTAGTAGAAAATTAGTTGCATTTTGATGATCTTTGATCAAGATTTGAAATTACGAAAAATTTTGGGTCCGAACTTTTATTGTAACCTAGAAAATAAAGGTACATGTAGTTTTCGACTTATGGATTAATCGATAAAAGTATTACATAAGATTATAAATAGTAAACAATAAACGGACGATATGTTTAAATAGGTTCAAGGTTTTTCTGTCAAAGATCGCAGTAAACACGTACGCATTGCTTTGATACGCAAATTAACTACCAGCATTCTACCAGATTGATAGTGCTGATCAATTAAAACCGTCCTAACTTAAAACTTTGACGACATTGTTGAGTGTTGATAATATATCAAGTACTATAATGTTGGTAAAATCGAATGCAAAAATTTCAGTACCTGGACATGCTCTTATAATTGCTTTTATTCTTTCGAATATAGCGAAAGATTCGGTCATCGCGGTTTCGCTTTTTTGTAGTTTATTTAATTCGTCAGGAATCTCGGAAAAGTGTGTTTTTATAAAAACAAGTCCTCTCTTAACAGCTTCGTCATTAAAAGCTTTTTGAGATTTAGCAATTGCTGCAGAGGCCGTCTCGTCAAATAATTCAACCACCTGAAGTAAGACAATTCAATTAATGTATAAGACAATGTCAGATTATAGTATGAACTGTACCTCTTTAATTTTTTCAAAATGTGTGGCATAAAAAATGCAAGCAGATAACCAAGTTCCCCATCTTGTTAAGATAGGTTCCGGTGGAAGTTTAACATCTGGAAGTTTTTCTTTATAGGCCCTTACCCGTAATGGTGCTGTCAGAAAAACCTGAAACGTTAGAGATTTTTACCTTTTTGGTGGCAGAAATTAACTTGTTTACTATTGCAAACTCATCTCTAATAATTTCACACACCCTATGTTTCCATGTGCTAGACAAGTTAAATGTTTTAAATTCGGATAAAATATTTCTAATATAATAATTTGTTAATAAGGTTGCACTTGGTGGTCGTAAATTAGTGATATTAAAGCACTTACGAGTAATCCGCACAGGCTCGGAATGGTGGCAGCCTTCTTGGTCAATCTGGCCAGATGACACTCGTCAAGCGAATTCACCGAACTAATATTTCACTGTCGCGGAAAATCGTTAGCACAGTAAAAGTTCCTTTATAAAAATTACGATGCGTTGTATGTCGAAACTAGGAAACGAATGGAATGGGAATGTGGTGATAAGGATAAGAAACAATGAAAGGAGGAGAAAGTGCAAATTGACGTACTTGATCATATAAGGTGCTGCATCGGTTACGAATAAGAGAACCTTTTCTTTTTTTACGCTATTGGGATACAAAAGTCCTACAAACGTAAAATTATATAATTGTAACTAATAGATTGGATTATATTAATCAATCATTAAAAAAAACTTACGTAAACAATCATCGAAAAAATTTGCAACTGTTTTGTGATTGGTCTGTGGAATTTCTTTGGATGCTAGCAAATGAGCTTTTCCTGGTTCTAGTTCAGACAATTTACCAACTACAAAATTTGCTATATATCGACCTCTGCAATCGGTTGTTTCATCAACCGAAGTCCAAATGTAATGGTCCTCAATGTCCTTCCTTATTGTCTGTATTTTCTATAAAAGGTAAATCAGCATTTTGAAAACTATTAATACTTTAATTAAACTGGTTACCGATTGGTAACATATGTCTATATAATTTTTTCTCAAAGTTGATTCATCTGGAACAACTTGTTCGGTGTAGTTTTCGAGGAAATTGCGAAAATTGATATTATCACGTTTTTTAAGAGGAATTTGAGCCGACACCAATGCTTCGCACAAATCTAGAGCAAAAATTGTTTTTGATGAGCCAGGTTTATTCTGTTGATCTTCTATAACGTTTTTTAGCAATGGTTGTTTCATAGCTTTTTTTAAATATTTTTTAAATGTAAACCACTACCAAAGTGTTGTTTTACATGGTACTTTTTAGTAGCACCGATCTAAAATAATACATATACTAGTAATTAAAAGCATTTAAATTAAGATAATACAAACTTACTGATTTTGAAGAAACTTGACAAAAAAGGTTTTCTCCGTCGGTTGTTAAATTATTGTCTAATTTACTCTACTTGTAATAATTTTCAAATTTTGATTGTTTATTAGGTGGCATTTTTTAAAAATTACTCACAGCACAACAGCAATAGACTATCGCAATGTGACAATATCACAGGTATTTATAACAGACAAAGAATATTTTAGTCATGTGTTTCAGTCATTAAAGGAATCCCACCGGACAGAATTAAAATTATCTATATTTGTTTGATTTACTTAGGTACTAAATCGACCTATAAAATATAATTCATTCCGAAATCCTTCGGTTTTGTAAATAGTGTTCTGTTAAGCCTGTCATTGTACATAATTCTAGTATAAATTCTCACAATAGTTTTTGTCTATAAGCGGCTTTTGTATTTAAAATACCACGTATGATAATATAGAAAACTATATTATCATACGTGGTATTTTTAACACAAGATGGCATTCTAAAAACATTTTAAAAAGAATATTTTATTCATGTGTTTCACTCATTCAAGAAATCCTACCGGACAGAATTAAAATTATCTATATTTGTTTGCTTTATTTAGGTGCTGAATAGACCTATAAAATATGATTCATTCCGAAATCCTTCCGGTTTTGTAAATAGTGTTCTGTTAAGCCTGTCATTGTACATAATCCTAGCATAAATTCTTACAATAGTTCTTCTTTATAAGCGGCTTTTCTAACCTCTGTTGTTATTTATAGGTTCGTGGTAAGACCTTTTGAGCAAAAAATGTTAATTATATTAGTGTACGTAATTTAAGTAAAATTCTGTAACGCGTTATTGTCATCAACCTATTAAAACACTGTTTACACAAACTTTTCAAAATTTATATGTAAAAAAGCAATATAAAATAATACTCTTTAACAAGACAAAAAAGACAAACAGTTACACAAAAAGGCAGAATAGGCAGGCTCCAGGCATTTGCCTGACTGTCCGCTCTTTAGTTATAAGTATATTAATTAATTTGTGTAGTTAAACATTACACACAATCGACGAACCCAATTAAATCGTTATAGCGATACGTGCTTCGAAAGACCATTAGCAGCTCCGATCGAGTTAGGGTCGAGATAGCGTTTTTTCTCCGGTTTGTTCACCGTTGAAATAATGTGCAAATAAATAGTTTTTTTTTAGAAACTAAGCCACCATTCCACCAACTCCAACTACGTGCGGGAATATACCTTCCAGAATTAAGTTACCAAAGCATGTCGTAGCCAGCTTAATTCTTCGAATGGACCATCAGACTTAATTAAAGACAGTCTGCCAGAAGAGTTAATCAACCGACTACACAACGTTCATCACGTGTAAATACTAACCTACAACATGTACTGGACAGAAATATTTCTGTGCGGTTTCTCCGATTCGCAGATCCGAAAGATTGATTTCTGATTTTATTAACAAAAAGCATCTATAAGCCAGATGTCGATTAATAACAAAATCTCATTCGCTTGCCAATCTTTTTGCTTGTAACGACGACACACAACGCACCACACGTGACAAAATCAAGAGTGACCGGAAATGCCTTTAAAAGATAAACTACTCTTGCGTCATCTGACAGCATAAAACTCAAGCACAATTTCTCGAGGTCAGGTATTCATAGGTTAGTGATGGCAAAGTTGCCTATCCTTTAGACGAAATGATTGCAAGTTAAAATTTAACCGTTACAGTTTATACACAATCACTCAGAACAATCTGAATTCAAGTCGGCGAAGTGTTTTTTTTTTCTAACTTGTCCAACACGTGACTAGCAGTGATCTCTAGCTCTCTGTGGATATTAAACATAGTGTAACGTACCGTTACAAATGTTAAATTTTAGTTAAGGTGTTTATAGGACTCTATTTAGTTTATTTTTATTTTGACTTATTTATATTTAGGACCGTTATGTATTTATTATTGTTAAGAATGATTTATTTTTAATTAAGTGTGTAATATTTATCCGTATCCGTTGGTAAATAAATGTACAAAGGGGATTTCCGCCGGGTACCAAACGCACATCCAAGCTCGTGCTATCCCCGCTTACAAGCCCTTTATCCGTCAGAGCTCATGCCATCCCCGTTTAGAACCGTTCTCCCTCTTCCGAACGTCAGCAATAAAACCGGAAACCCGACGCAAGAACGCCAGTTCTAGTTGGAGCTCAAACCGAAGAGGATTCCGAGGTTCCTGTGTACCAGATGGACTTTAGGGTAAGACGTTTTGTTTTATTAACCGAACCTCCGGGAAGATACCGCTCCTCTCCCTGTCTGCTCTTCCCTAGTCCATCCTTTACCGGGCGTCGTATTCGTAGTGTTTAGCTTTGGCCAGCGGATACGCCTTTCTCTATCGTACCCAAATTCCTTCTCCTTTACCTAAAATTCAAACCCGAGTAAATCCTTCTACCGATTCAACGGAGGTTGCTATCTTATTACATGCCTGCTTGCTTGGTCACCGACGTAACCGCTGTCGAACGCACGCTAATCAGTCATTAGTTGATAGATTACCTTACGCTTGCGTGGTTGTGGCCGCCGCTTCCGCTCTCGTCGAATATCCAGCCCATTAATTGTTTGTTTTGAGAATTAATAAGGTTATTTTTATTTACTTATTGCTTATTTTATTTCCGTCGTTTTTAGGTCTGTTTGAAGCTTTGGACAACCGTGTCTTCACTACAGTTACCCGGACAATACCATCGAACAAGAGAGTAAACTCCTCGAACAAATCTGGCGCCCAAGAATCGTACCGTTCACTAGCTTTTTATTTCTGCTAAGCAGTTCAATCCGGAGTAAACGTCACAATAGCAAGTCCGTTTAACTTTTGCTGGCTAGTTTTGCTTCTTAAGTAAGTTTTTAGTCTTTGTAGAGAAAAAAAGACGTTTCATTAGTGCTTGTAAACACAGGAAAAGTGACAAAATATTTCAAAAAAGTGTTATCATTGAGGAAAACATCCGCTCCGAGCGTGTATATTTGGGTCTTGTTTTAAAATAGTTCCCTGCTCAACACGACGATTTTCACTAGATATTATTTACGTTTAAGCGTCTAAGAGCGTGTTCCATTTTGCAGAATTGATTTTGCGTAATATGTATAGCTTCATCATGCCCCTACACTTAGTTGTTCATAAGATTCTTTGAAAGACGCGTCGGGATACTTGTTATAACTGAATATTTTCTATATTAATTTTATAAATCTCTATTATAAGAGTTTTATTTATAATATTAACTAACGAGCAATAAACTCGCTGCACTTAAATTTGCCAAACTGCGGTGCACGAATAAATGCGTAACAACTGAAATCAATGCGCACAGCAATCACAAAATCTAAAAACGCGTGCCGCAGTCAAAAAATCAATAGCAAAAATAATTTCTATTTGTGTTTCTGGTGAAAGGTAAAGTACATTTTTCGATCCTACTTCCAAATGCTTTTTAAAATCCTTATCTCCAGAATTAGTTATAAATCTCAGAAAAAATCAGAAATGTCACTCATTTTCAACAGGACCAATTTCGAAATTAAGCTCGTCGTAGTCTCTTAGGGCTTAAAGTGGTATGCCCTGTCGACTACAAACCAATATAGTGTAACGTTTATTGTTATTAAAACTAATTTATTTATACTAAAAATATGTACGCGGATAACTTCTATTTATTTAAACACTAACGCTTGTTTACATTAAAGTTACGTACACCATAGATTTATCGCGATACGCGTTAATCACTTATTTATTTAGACTTGAATAATCTTCTTAACACTGCCGTCTTTGAATTACTCAAATAACTGACCTCGGATTTGTTTGCACCGTATTTATACATTTTGGCAAAACGTTCCCGAATGTTCCTTTAGTGAACGTTCAGGAAAATGTATAACAACTTTGAGAAGGCTCTTGAACTTGAGAACGTTTCAATGGTTTCAATTGCTGGTAGGACTACTTTCCTATATTCGATGATTTGTTGCTGCACAGCATTTGTAGCATCCGGATACTCGGTATCGTGCCTTTATAAATTGTTAACCAATATTCAGCCTTATATTATTTTTGTGGATATTGAATTACTCTTCCGCGTCTTTCCAACGACCAAAAGAATTTTTTATTAAGATACTCAAAGTCTGAAAGCTTCTACCTGTATTTAAAGACAAACACAATAAACAATACTTGTAGTATGCCCTGTCTTCAAACTTGGAGTAGTGCAGCCATTTCCACCTTGAAAACCATCTATACTGAAATTTAAGGTTTTGGGTTTTAGATCCCGCAAACTTGAAGGTACAATCAAGAATTCTAAGGTTCTTCATTATCGCTCTTCTTTCTTTATCGCCAATCTGCAAAAGCAGTCTTTAGTCACAAATTTAGAGATAGTTACTTGAACAAAAAATAACAATCACTATTTATTTTTGCTGCTCGTTTCATTTTTAATACAACGTATGGAAAAAAACAACGATCATACTCACAAGATGTCGTTGCATAATTTTAGTTTGTGGGATTTAAGTTTTCAAAAGTTAGTGGGTGGTGACTAACTCACTTGTATCGGCAAGCGAATTGCAAGTCTCGGTGTGCTAATTCTACTCTGAATTCAAAAGGCGCCAAAACAAGTAAATATTACTCAATACAGACCTTGAATAAATCTGTGGATGGCTAAAAAGAACAAATTGGCAAAACACAATTTTTAACAACAATATATTTATTTTACATAAGAGAGAATAGTCGTTAAAATCAACAAAGAAAGGGGTAGGTCGATAACAATTATAGATTTGTCGACTAATATAGTAATATCACAGCTATAAAATCGATTTAGGCTCTTTGTTCAAGCAACCCACCATACAACTATTTATATTCAATTGCTAACAAATGTTATACGTGAATGATTTTAACCCTGCGGAGGTCGCGGTCCCGATAATTTCGAGAGAGGTCGCGGTGTATCTAGGAGATACACTACATGAATATGAGTCTATAATGCTGATTTTAAAGTAAATAATTCTGAGTCTCATGTAAAACATTTATTTTTATTAATACAATATGTATTTAGGTAATGTATAAAACTGCTAAATGTATTTTCACATAAACTGAATGAAAGTAACGCACATTTTATCCATCAAATAATATATAAAATAAGCAAATTTGAATGAGCAATGGAAATACTAAGTCGTTCATTCCAAGATATAAATACAGAATTCATACCTAGAAATCTACAATAACAAATGTTTTTTCAATGCACTAATCTGAGTCTTCAGTTGAAGCATTGGCAAACCGACTAAAACATCCGGCACAAACAATATTGCTGTGTTGAAGACATAAAAACATTTGACAAGACCTGCAAAAATATTTGGATAGTCGAGTTGTGTTTGATGCATAACAAGCAGAGCATCTTTTTCTTTTTCCACTTGAATTCTGTGCATCTGCTACATTTTCACGATCTTCACTATTGGCCTGTTGATATGTTCTGAGTTTTAGCTGTAAAGGCTTGCGTACACCTGTTGTAACTTCTGAACGCCTTCTTATTTCTTCCGAAACTAAGGTTGTTACCAGACTTCTGATGAACAATCTGCGTCGAATTTTCACATTCTGATTGAGCATATGAAGGGTTTGTGCATTTATGGCTCCAATGTTCAAAAGTACGTACAAAATAACCATAGGCCATCTTCTGCTATTTCGTGCAACGTTGTATGAACTAACCATTTGGTCTATGGTATCCACGCCTGATTTGGTTTGGTTATAATATTCAATTATTTCGGGCTTTTGAGAGTCTGAATTTACCGTATCATCAAAATGCGTACTTGAGACTAAAATCACATTCTTCCCCTTTTTTGGTACATGCGAAACAAGTGTGCAGTTCGGACTGAAAGCAAACATATTGGATTTTTCAAGTCTGTCTCTTGTATTCACTAGTTCTGGTGGCAGCTCACGCTTGTTCTTTCTAACTGTTCCTACGTATGATAGCTTACTTTTCTTCAGTTCAGTGACAAGGTTTAGGTCAGTGAACCAGTTGTCGGCGGTTATGTTACGTCCTGAATTGTAAACTGGGCTTACAAGTCTTTTGACTATATCTAATGGGTTGTTGCTAACAGAAAATGGACCTTCCGGTTGCTTGCCTGCATACATTTCAAGATTTCCTGTATAGAATAGTTTGGAATCGACCAGGCTAAAAATTTTTATGCTATATTTGTTTGGCTTCGAAGGTATATATTGACGAAACCCGCATCTTCCTCTGAAACCGGCAAGCATTTCATCGATTGTTACATTTTGTCTCATAGAATAACACGATTTGCAGTTCTCTACGAATATAGAAAACATATCCCTCACAGCTGCTAACTTATCAACCTTGACTCTTTCTGGACATGTCGATCTGTCATCAAACCTTATGCTGTTGTGGATAAATCTAAATCGACGTAATGACATTGTAAGTCGAAACAATTCAATACCACTACCATCAGTAGTCCATAAATCCTGTAAATTTAGGCGATTGTTGCGATGTAAACCAGCTAAATATAAAAGACCCAAGAATGCTTTCAGTTCTACTTTATCAATTCGTTTTGCATCTCTCTCTACTCTTGAATATCTGCTTGCTACTGAATCGATATAATCATTTGTATAGATAAGAATCATATCCAATATATCTTCTGATATGAAACAGTTCCAAGTTTCTAGCTCTGTTTTTGCATTGCTTGCTCTCGGCCGCACTAGAGGCAGTTGAGATAAAATATTTTGTGGTTGTTTTCTAATTTGATATTTATTTATGGTCTCTTCATCCACTTTGATACTTTATCCTTTCTTAAATAACACTCTCCATACTCATTCTCATTCGTCTCTTGTTCACCCACCGGATACATCTTCATTATCAGAATATTCAGAGCACACTTCCACATGATCGTTTTCATCCAAATCACTTTCATTTTCGAATTCAAAGTTGTCATCGTCATCATCAGACTCAAGTAACATACGCTGTAGCTCCTCAAAGTCCTTTGCATTGTCCAGACGATACATATTTTTTGACATTTTTGGTGATCAAGTATTCGATAATCACGAAAAACAACACTAGAGTCAACACTAAATCTAGAGGTCGCGGTATCTCTCAGATAGAATAAAGGTACACTTCGCAAACAACTGCACATTGCAACAGCGTGAAACTGACTGACGCCAAAGTCACTGCGGTATGTGAAATGCACTATACGCATGCGCAGCTAGACTTAAACGCAGCGTCATAGAATAACTACATATAAAATTATTCAAGAAGATATATTGCATGTATCTCTCAGATCAACCGCGACCTCCGCAGGGTTAATCGTTGATTGAAAAGTATATATATATATAAGGAATCGCAAAAAGCAATCGTGATCATGGTTTAACGAAAACTAGCCTGGTTCACAAGTTGATTACCTAACTTTTGAAAAGCTCTTAGTTAGATTTCGATGGCTTCTTTAAGTTCTTTAATTCCTCTCACGCCCTGATGAAGCCCCTTACAAAAGTGGGTGAAACGTTGGCAACTTTGGTTACAGCAATGACACGGTCCAAACCCGGAAAACGTTTTCATTTTAGTATAACCGACAGTTTTTTGTCAACAGTAGTGACTTCTACTACTCCCATTTAAATGATTTAAAAACGAAAACATATACATATATATACGCTATGTAAGGTACGTAAAGTAATTTAACAAAGTAATACGATACTGATACAGGTGTAAAACTTCTCTCGTCCCTTCTGATTACATAAAACAAGATGAACTCTACAAGTTACATATCCCGACAACAGCCCGGTAAAAAGACAGCATGGCAATCAACCGAAACTCGATAAAACAAAGGTAAAAAGATAACATGCAAAAGTGTTGTAGTCGACGCCATCTCCTGGTTAATGAACCCACGTATTTGTAATTTGTAAAAAGATCAAATAACTCCCAGATATACAAACGTTCACAGCGGTAAAAAGCGCGTAAAAGTGCCGTAAGTTACTTTCGCTATTCCCTCTTCGTCATTTTAAAATACCTAACAGTTTTTTTTTAATTTTATTATTTCTACAAATCATAACCGTATCTTATATAATCTAGCATCAAATCTCTAATTCTTTTGTCAAAAATATTCGAATCTAACACGACAGCATTATACAGGTTTATAGCGTCCATGTAGGTCTGCACCATAGGCAGATCAGGAATTTTGTCAACTGGAATCGACATCATGTATATGGCTCTGAATGCAATGCACAAGCTGTAACCGGCGTACTTCTTCAGATGTTTTTCTAAAACTGTGTATGGAAACAACACATTCGGGTCTTCGCCAAATTGTCGTATATGCGATGAACAACTGTCGTAATACGTCTGAACCAAATCGATAATGCTCTTGTCCCGCAAGCTTTTATCGCAACAAACGAATAGTATTTGCGCTAAATCAATACACGGCGAACATACCCTTGCAGTTTGCCAGTCAACAATGCACACTTGGCTCGGATGATTCTGAAAAATCACCTCGCTTAATAAAGTTAATAAATAAAAAATACCAATATACCTCATCATCAAACAACAAATTACAAGCCCAAAGATCGCAATGACTAATAACGCCGTACACATCGTTACAATCAAACGAATAATGACGTTTAAAAAACATGTCAATGATGTTCGAAAAATTTTTAAACTTCTCGAAAGCTGCTTTGTCATTTACAGGATCTAACGCTTGAATAATTCGTGGGCCCCATACAATTAATCCGGTGCTGTTTAATTTCCTCGTTGCATCACCGTCTCTAGGTTCGTTTCTGATATTATCGGAGATTTCAAGAAAACGCTTTGGATCTCTTTTGCGCAATACAAAAGACATAGCGTGTAACTTTCCAATGTCTTTAGTTAAAATTAAAGCGTGGTCGTAACTTAAAGTGCCGAGTCGGTCGAGAAGTTTATATTGCACCATATCTTCGAGAATTAAAACTTCGTTCAGGTAATTCGCGGACGATGCAAAATACTTCGGGTACGATTCGAATCGATCCTCAACGTCAATTTGCATTTCAGCGAATAAAGGAAAAAGCGATCGGTACACGAACATCTCGCACTGGTACGATCGGTCTATGCTTAAAATCGTCCTGATAGGAAGATAGTTCGGCGCCAACTTCAAAAATAAACGTAATTCAACACTTTCGTCATTTTCGTTTCTGCCCTTGATGTGCATTTTTTTTATTTCGCTTTTGTAGTTAACACCCTTTCCAATGTGCAGAGTCGTTTTGGAATCTTCTAGGGTTATGTTAAGACGCTTTAAAAGACCGTTTAGACACTCGGAAGCCTGATTACGTTCGCTCGAAGCCATAGCAGCACAGTACTTTCTGTTGAAACTAACTTTGAAAAATTACAAAGCAATTATTACATGAAACTTACTCTCCCATGAGACTATTGTTATTGTTAACAACTTCTAATCAGGAACCTGGACCGAAACGTAATAACGGTTCCGGTACGGTTTTGGTTTAACTTATGGTTTTTTTAACGGTTTCAGTTCAGTTTCCTATAGACAAAAACGGTCTGGTTCTTGTTTTTTTGGTACTTTTCGGTTCCAGTATTTAATTATTTAAATAAATAACTTAAAAGTTATTTATACAACTCAACAGGGGCGTACAGAAGTTACAGAAGATCGGGGGGCAAAAAAGACCGCCTCGTGTACTAGCAGCTGAAAAAGAAATTAAAAAAAATAAAAATTTTCAATGTAATCAAATATTAAAGTGTTGTTTGTCTCTAATGCATGTGTAGGTATTGCAAACTGTAGAAAATCGGCCCTGAAGTAGCACTACAGAATTAACTCGCAAATTTAACGTATTGCATAGTACAGTACACCATATTCTGAAAAGTTGTTCCTTATACCGTTCTTAAACCACGTTAAACGACGTTAGTTTTGAATCACGACGTGGATTTTGTTAGTGGTTGCAATAACAAAAATGTTTTAGTACTAACGTATTGAAACGTTCAGCTTCGAGAGCGTTCAAGAAGTTGTTACTATCAATAACTAGAACATTTAAAAAATATGTAGAAAATTCTCGAAAGATAACCGAAAAATATAAAAACGATACAAACGAATCATAGGGCAGTTATTCGAAGTCGGCACTGTTAAAAAGATGTTTAAATAAATAAGTGATTAACGTGTGTTCGAGAAAAATAAAACGAAATAGAAACGTACGTGACTTTAATGTAAAGAAGTGTCAGTTTTTACATAACAGAAGTTATCCGCCAACATTACTTCTCGAGTGATTGTAATACATAAATTAGCGTAAGTGTTTTTCTTAAATATCGTTAAGTTTAAGTAGTTCGTGAAGTTATAAACGCAGTAATATTTTTAGATGAATAGCATAAGTTGTAACCTGATATGTCTAAAAAATCCGAATCTGTTATTTGTTCTTGAAGGAGTCATATTAAAATGGTACTACTTATTCTTCTGGCAGCAAAGAAATTCACGAGGTACTGTACATACTGTACATACTGAAATGGTATGTTCCTTAGGTCAATTTAAGTAGAAAACGTCCTATAAACATAGGTCCAATTCGCCATAGTTACACAGATACAAGCGTTCAAAGTTTATAAATGCTCACACATTTTTTGAAAATTATTATTATTGAAAACAGAAAATCGAACTACAAAACAAACATAAAAAAAAACAAACAAACAAAAATCATATCAAATGCTCAAAATGACCTCCTTCGGCATTAATATAACGACGGCTGCGATCTAAAATGGACCGAGTAGCCGCTCGAAGCACCTGCTGGTTGTTTCGTGTTTGTTGACACACATCCAGGATACGCTGTATTAGTTCAGCTCTGGTATTAACTTTTACCTCGTATACTAAACTTTTCACATGACGCCACAGATAGAAGTCCAAAGGTGTGAGATAGGGCGATCTCGGTGGCCAAGCATGCGGGCCTCCACGCCCAATCCACCTATTGGAGTAAGCAACATTTAGATATTCGGTCACATGCCGACTAAAATGTAGAGGAGCTCCATCATGTTGCAGAAACATTTGTTGTCTTGTTAGTAAAGGTACTTCTTCCAAAAGCGGTAGCAATTCATTCCGCAAAAAGTTAGCATATGCTTCTTCTGTCAGACGTTTCTCAAAGAAAAAAGGTCCAATAAGTTGATCGTCAATCATGCCACACCATACGTTAACAGAAATCAGCACTGAAATTTAGTTTCTGTTGTGCCATGTGGATTTTGATATGACCACAAATGAGAATTATGTGTATTGTTCACTCCATCTCTAGTAAATTGCGCCTCGTCACTAAATAAAATGAATGGAACTAATTGTGGATTTACCTGTAGTCAGTAGCAGAAATTCAACCGGGCAGCAAAATCTCCAGGTTCCAGATGCTGAATCTGTTGTATGTGATAGGGATACAAAAGCCTATCATGTAATGTTCGCCATACTGACATACGGGGGAGTCTCGTTCGAGAAGAAATTTTTTTAGTACTCAACCCTGGACTCCGATCAACCATCTGTAGAATGTTTTCCTGCTCATTCACATTTAACTGCACAGGACGGTCAGATCTTGTTGAAACTGATGGAAATGAACCATAAGTCCGTACATGTTGAAACACAGAAGAAAAGGTTTGGTGATTTGGCACCCTCCTGTTGGGAAATCTTCGTTCATATTCCCTAACGGCAGATCTCGCATTTCCATCACAAAATTCATAAATGTAAATGATATCAGCAAACTCTTCGTTAGAAAAATGAGAAGGCATTTTGCATTTAAATTACACTTCATTTAATAAAATCGACTGTGACATTAGTAGAAAAGAAAGCAATAAATGACATGTTGTTCGGCTTTTGTTTCCCAGTTGACTAAGAATAATTAATTTTTAAAAAATGTGTGATCAGTTATAAACTTTGAACGCTTGTATCTGTGTAACTATGGCAAATTTGACCTATTTATAGGACGTTTTCTACTTAAATTGACCTAAGGAACATACCATTTCAGTATGTACAGTACCTCGTAGGACACCCTGTATATTTATTATTTAAACTTTACATTCCTTGCTTTTCCCAAATTTTTGTGTGAACTTTAAAAAAACCGAAAAGAACCGAAAAATCAATAACGGTTCCTATCCGGTTCAATACATTTCGGTTCCGGATTCGGTCCGGTTTTCGGTTTTATATCGGTTCGGTCCAGGTCCGTGCTTCTAATGCAAATTAGATACTTTTTAAAATGAGAACTGTTGTTAAAAGCTTTAAATTAAGCTTTAAGTGAGTTTGTTTTTAATTAACGTCAGTCAGTAAATAAATCACGAATGAATCAATTATGTACTTAAACAAGATAGCCTCATTGCACAAATGCTTAATTTGTAAAAAGAATTACTTACTTCGTATTCGATTTAAAATTAAGTGAAAGACAGTACTTACTATTTTGAAAAATTTAAGTAGCTGCTCCTTATGGGCTTATTAACTAACTGATTTGCTCCATTAATTACTTTAATAAACCTGTAGTTATGATAATTTTGTAATCTTTGTACCTTCTGATCAAAAGTAAATTGAGCTTTAGACTTATTAATTCATCGATAAAATTGATAAAACTATTATATAAGATTACAAATAGAAATAGTAAACATTAAACGAATTACATGTTGAAACAGATTCAAGGTTTTTGTGTCAAAGTTGGCACCAATGGCACTACAAGCGTACGCATCGCTTTGATACGCAAATTAGCTACAGATAGAACCGTGGGTAGCGTTGATCAGTTAAAAGCGGGACAATTTAAAAATTTAATTTTAAAACGACCTTACGGTAAATGGGAGCGAGTTATACATGATTACTCTATGATACTATCGACGAGAGCCAACATTTTTTTAATGAAAAATATAAAAACCCGTGACAGTGACGACATTGTTATGTGTTAATAATATCATTATAATATCTCAAATATAATGTTGGTACTACTTTTATTACTTACATTTTAAACACTATCAACTCTTACATTATATAAATACTCCTCTAATATTTCAATTTTTATATCGTTTTTACCATTTTAACTGAATTTTAAAAACATTCAAACGACTAACAACAGATACCTACACAGTTCTTTTTAAATAATAATTAATTTTAATGACTTAGTTTGATATAGATTTCTATCTAAACATTTACATAAAAAAGTGTTGTGGTCGACGCGATCTCGTCGTTAATGAGCCCACGTTAACATAATAAAAATAATATCTATAGCACCAATTTGCTAAACATTTACTGTACATAACATAGAAAAAAGTAAATTAAGCATGTCGGCGGCACCGAATATAAGCCTACATACGGCTATAGATAGAGTGCACGTGCACTAGTTTGTTTGTGTTGCCATAAATTATGTTTAAAGTGTTTAGTTTTTGTAACTTAACAACTTGATTGAGTATTTTGTAATATTGCATTATATGGCATATTATATTGTGTTAGCGCCGTACGTACGTTTTTTGTTAGATTTAATATTACGTTTTAGGTAATACAGGTACGGAATTAGCTAATCCCCTACTGGATAATACCTAACTGTAAGTATTACAATTTCTAGTTTTACGATTAGTACTTCGTTGGTCATGTCGATTCTTGACCGTACGTACATGTTAGGTTAACACAATTAATTATAAGATTATTTTGTGCGTAACAAAGTCGTATGCATTATGCGTTGAGTTTCTAAGTCTTCGATTTTTTTTAAATACTTTTGCGATTTTAAATTTACGAATATAAAGTCATTCCTTCTTCTAATGTAAAAGTTTAGACCGACTAGGTCAGTTTACTGTAGGAAGTGTTGCCTAGTATAGGGCGCAACTTATATTTAGTCAGACCCATGTATTAGCGTTTGGAAAATTTACCTAATTATATTTATGTACCTTCTTCGTTTTCTTTGGCATTATTGTCTGTGATAAAATAAATACATATTTTGTGTTATCACGTCTGTCGTATTATTTGTTCTTTTTCAACTACGGGTAGAGTTAAACGATATCTTCCTTATTTAATCTTTCATTGTTTTAGCGCCTTTTTAGATTTAATTTATAATTTCGCATTACAAAGCCTGCGACTCCCTCTCCGGGAACAACTGTGTTAGCCGTAGCTTATTTCTTTTGTTACACGAAAACCAGTATAACAAAATGTTCTTTTTGGAAAGGTAATCAAGGAATAGTATTTAAATAAACAATAAATAAGACTATGAGCTCATCATAAACATAAAATAAAATTACATTATTAAACAAGAAAAAAAATATAAAATATAAAATATTAAGTAAAAAATTGCGATCGTTCCCCACTCAGAAGTTTATACACAATGACAGGACAATCTAAATTCAAGTCGGCGAGGTGTTTTTTATAACTCGTCCAACACGTGACTAGCAGTGATATCTAACTCTTTGTGGATATTACGCATAGCAAGTGCGTTTAACTTTTGCTGACTAATTTTGATTGTTAAGTAAGTTTTTAGTATTCGTAAAGACAAAGAAAACTTTTTATTAGTGCTTGTGCACAGAAAAAGTGGCAAACATTTTCAGAAAGGTGTTATTAGTGAGGAAAACATCCTTTTTACGGGCAGTGATGTAATTCATTGCATTTCTTGAGCTGATTTTCAAACATCACAACGACATCACTAATTTGTATATCTTTCTGATACAAATTCAGAAGTTTTTTTAAACTGTTTTCTATGTTTTGGTGGTTTGGTAATTCAGGAGTGACTTTTTAATGTTGTACCTCTGTGTTTGTCTTCCAGTTTTTCTTGGGATTTTTATTGCGGAACTGAGTAATTCAGTCCTAGTCTGTGATAGTTTATATAATGTAACCGTCGTTTAAAGTTGTTTGATTACTTTCGTAAAAAACCCGGTATTTGTATTGATGTTATTCATTTCACGTATTTTAAATTTGTTTTATTGATTTTAGATTGCTTTTAAGAAATTATTTTACGTTTTTTTTTAAATTCAGCTTTGTTGTGGGTAGATAAAATTTTGTATTTACTTATTTCAAAATTTATTAAGCTGTTGAATCATCCGTCTTTGCGTTTATTTGGCATTTTTCTTTGTTCAATCAAAATTCCAGTGGTAATTTATGTTTTCTTTCCAAGATATAATTGTAATTAAAGTTGTTTAGCAGTTTATTATAAGTTGATTTAAAAGTTTTTTGTTTTAAGTGCATTCTCGGTGCAGTCGTACTTAGTTTCTTGGTGTGAGCTCGATCAAATAACGTGAGATTTAAGTCATTATTTTAATTTATTAGACAGTTTTATGATTCAAGTCTAAACAACTAATTTTTGTAATAGTGATAGAATATGATATTTTTTCAATTTGACAATTTACGCAGAAACAAACACAG
Source organism: Aquatica leii (assembly GCA_035610365.1). Classification (NCBI taxonomy): domain Eukaryota; kingdom Metazoa; phylum Arthropoda; class Insecta; order Coleoptera; family Lampyridae; genus Aquatica; species Aquatica leii. Next base: position 111,916,716 of record CM069435.1, read on the forward strand.
TGTTCCAACACTACGTTTGTGACGTTATTAAATCTGTTTGCACCCTTTTTCCACTTCTGGGTGATATGGTTTTCTTTCATAGAGTTTCGAACAGAGCCATTGTGGAAATGATAGTCGAATAAGTTTATATATATATATATAAGTGATTTTGGTGGAGGAAAAAAAGCCAGTCGTCGAAATGCTTTAATAAGATAGTTTGTTGTTTGCTTTAGATAAAGTAACGCCGCGGAAGTAATATGCAGAAAACGTGATTTTTAGTCAGTTAGTGGAGTTTTTTTTTCTTAATTCGTAAAATCTACGGCTTTTAAGAGATTCTCACGCGGTTTCAGTTTTATTTTACATAATGTAGAACCGTGTTCGTCGAGTAGTACGACGGGGTTATATCTTCGCTTTGGTGGCGGTTATTGAGAACCTTCCGACAGTACACCTTTTAACGTTGCTTCCGGATTACATCTGCTAACCCAGGATCTACCACAAGTTTTTTTTTGGATTTACGACGACTACGATTTAAGGTATCTATTTTGTACCAATTACTTAAAGTTTGTAAAGTTTATTTACGCCTTTAAGTGTCTTAAAAGCTTTGGTTTTTAAGAAAAATGAGTGTTGCAAATTAACGGTTTCATCGATAATGTAATTAATAAATGATTATTTTGTCAAAACTATGTGACAAAATTTCGTTGTGTTAAAAATTTGTTTGACGTTAACCGTAAAATTGACTAGCGAAAAGATCCTGGTCTCCAACGCGTTAAAAAATTTTAAAAAAAATTAAAAAACAAGAGCACGTTAAATGTACGAACAAAGCAATTCAATAAACGGAAAACTCTATACAAAAATATATGGAATAGTGGAATTACACCCGACGAATTGGAATTTTACTGCGCAAGGGAGGGATACTCTAGGGCCGGCACGGGGACTGGAAAACCCCGGGTCGTCATTAAGAGACCCTTGATTGAGGTAGGCGACCAGGCCTCAAGACACAGTATATCTACTGGTAAGCCAAGCTATACACAAAATGTAAAATGCAACTCCTGGAGTGCATCCGACAGAAAAAGAAAAGCTGCAGATAGGCATTTCCTAAAAGAAATTTCCAAAAGAAAAACAAATCCGGCAGTGTTGGAGATAATAGAAACAGTAGAATCTCTAAAAAACCTACACAAACAAATGATGAATATAGCAGAAAGAACAACAAACATCAAAAGGGAGTTAAAAGATATGGTAACCATAAGCCAAAAAAATAGTAAACAATTTGAATAATGATACAGTTAAAAGATTCCTCGAAGAAAACAAATGGGAAAAAATAGAAAAAATGAATATCGAAAAAGATACACAAACGGAAACGCAAACAAAAGATAAAGAAAACGGTATAGACAAAGAAACCCAAACGGTACAGTGGACAACAAACGGCTAAGAAAAGATAAACGATATAAAAAATATAAAAACATACAAAGAATGGACACACATTGCAGACGAAGAATGGAACGACGAAGTATACAAAAAAACAAAAATAGAAGAGAGGCACCCGTTGGAAGAAAAAAAATCCACAAACACAATATGAACTAGTACCAAAGAAGCGGAAGAAAACATAGGACCGTAAAAAATGATAAGCATTAATTTCTCTGAATTTAAACACGCAGAGAAATAGAAGTTTTTGAAAAAGAATGAAAAACTACAGTCAACAACAAGAAAAAGAAAAATTATTAAAGTCAAATACGAGGAGGAGGAAATAGACATATAGAAAAAACTTGAAAAACTGAAGGAAAAAACAAAAGAAGACCGAGAAATAACACTACATAAAATTAAAAAGATAGAAATAAACAGATACAGAAAAATGGTTGAAAGTATATTTCAAGATACACAAAAGAAAATAAAAATATTAATACCTACGCAACAAAAAACAAAAAGTACTGAAAAGCATAAAACACAGCAAAGAAATACATATGCACTTATAGTCAAGAAAATGGAGAATCGTATGAAAATACATTTCAAAATATAAAAACAAGATTACGCGGAAGAGAAGAAGCGGAAAAAATAAAAAAGGTAAGAAGTACCAAAGAGGAAAACTTACTAATAACCAGTGTTGTGCATAGATAATTTAATTTTTATCTAGATAAGATAATAGATAATTTCCAATTTTTTTATCTAGATAACGATTTAGATACAAGTTGAAGAATTTATCTAGATAATAGATAAGATAATCTATAATTTATGTAGATAATACGATAGATGATTCTATCAAATACGTAGAAACAGGTAATAATTTTAATCGATTGTTACCAGTTAATTATCATCATATACGTAAATGTACAATACCATCTAATAACAGAAGAAATACCAATTGATTGTTTATTAAATATACTAATTAAAAAACTAAAAAACGAATTGAAAAAAATAATAAAAATCGAATAAAAACATGACAGAAACTTTATTGATTTAATGAACTACTATTGTAAAATATAAAACAAATTTGATCATTTACAAATCTTGATACAATAAGATCCTTTCAAAATTTTCATTGCATAAAAAAATTAGACTATCAGAATTAAAGTCCTTCAATTAGCGCCGAAGATTATGTGTTTAATCAATCTTTTTCAAAATTGGAGAAGTGTCTAGTAAAACGTAGGAGGCCCTTTGGAAAGAGTAGCGATTGACATTGCAGGGCCGTTCCCAGAATCAGATTCGGAAAATAAATACATCTTGGTGGCGATGGATTATTTCACGAAAAGGACGGAAGCTTACGCCATACCCAATCATGAAGCAGCTACAGTCGCAGACGTATTAGTAAGAGTTTTTCTGTCGGTTTAGAATTCCGTTAGAATTACACTCCGATCAAGGCCGTAATTTTGAGTCTGGTCTGTTTCAAGAAGTTTGTCGACTATTGGGAATTAAGAAAACTAGTACGACGCCTCTTCATCCTCAATCTGATGGCACGGTTGAGCGGATGAATCGAACAATGAGCAAGTATTTAGCGAAGGTAATGTCCGAACACCAAAAAGACTGGGATCAGTACTTGCACCTTTTTCTAATAGCATACCGATCATCCGTTCACGAAAGCACAGGTCAAACACCATTCTGTGTGATGCTCAGTCGCGAAATACGATTGCCATGCGACCTTCATTTGGACGAAGACCGAAAGAAGAAGTTGCTGGAGAAGCCTACTTCAGCAAGCTGACCAAGAGGCTAGACGAAGTACATAAAGAGGTCCGTAAAAACATTCAAATTGCCAGCGATAGAATGAAGACTAGATATGATGTCAAGGCACAAAATGGTGGGTTTCAACCTGGTGACATGGTCTGGTTGTATAATCCCCAAAGAAGACGTGGTTTGTTGCCGAAACTGCAAAGGTAATAAGAGGGCCTTTATAAAGTCGTGCAGCGTATTAATGACTTCATATATTGCATTCGAAAACCTCGTTTGCTGACGATAACTACAATACGCTAGTTCAGGTCCGAACCAGAGTAATAAGCAGCAGAACCAGGAATCAAATCGAAGGAATGGAGTTCGAGAAGTTTATGATCTTATACGGAGGTTCTGGAAAAGCTAAGTTCGGAGGAGTTTCGGAGTTACCACCGAGGAACAACAAGACCTGTTCCAAACACAAAAAGATTACGCCATCGCACATTGCGTGAGCGAGGATCTTGACATGTCGAGAGGGGCAAACTCTAAATAGCTATCTACTAATTTGCGGTAGTAGTTAAACACATTTTTGCACTTTCGACTATACAGTTAAATACTGTGTTTTGATTCGAATCATTTCTGTAAAATATAGAGTGTAATTAATATGTACCTACATAGTTTATTACTTTTTTTTTCGCGCAAGAATGATTTTTAATCCTTCTTAAACTTGTTTTAAATCGACTTACCCTTTCTCTATTCGTCATTTTAAAATACCTAACAGTTTTTTTTATTTCAAATAATTCTACAAATCATAACCATATCTAATATAATCTAACATCAAATCTCTAATTCTCTCGTCAAAAATACTCGAATCTAACATGGGTGCACTAAACAAGTTTATAACGTCCATGTAGGTCTGCGCCATAGACATATCAGGAATTTTGTCAACTGGAATCGACATCACATATATGGTTCTGAATGCAATACACAAGCTATAACCGGCGTACTCCTTCAGATGTTTTTCCAAGACTGCGTATGGAAACAACACATTCGGGTCTTCGCCAAATTGTCGTATATGCGATGAACAACTGTCGTAATACGTCTGAATCAAATCGATATTGCTCTTGTTCCGCAAGCTTTTATCGCAACAAGCGAATAGTATTTGCGCTAAATCAATACACGGCGAACATACCCTTGCAGTTTGCCAGTCAACAATGCACACTTGGCTCGGATGGTTCTGAAAAAGCAGCTCGCTTAGTAAAGATAATAAATAAAAAATACTAATGTACCTCATCATCAAACAACAAATTACCAGCCCAAACATCGCAATGACTAATAACACCGTATTCATCGTTAGAATCAAACGAATAATGACGTTTAAAAAACATGTCAATGCTGTTCGAAAAATTCTTAAACTTCTCGATAGCTGCTTTGTCATTTAGCGGATCTAACGCTTGAATAATTCGGGTACTCCATACACTTAATCCGTTACTGACTAACTTGCTCGTTGCGTCGCCGTCTCTAGATTCGTTTCTGATATTATCAGAGATTTCACGAAAACGCATTGGATCTCTTTTGCGCAATACAAAAGACATAGCGTGTAATTTTCCAATTTCTTTAGTTAAAATTAAAGCGTGGTCGTGACTTAAAGTGCCGAGTCGGTCGAAAAGTTTATATTGCACCATATCTTCGAGAATTATAACTTCGTTCAGGTAATTCCCGGACGATGCAAAATACTTCGGGTACGATTCGAATCGATCCTCAACGTCAATTTGCATTTCAGCGAATAAAGGAAAAAGCGACCGGTACACGAACATCTCGCACTGGTACGACCGGTCTATGGTTAAAATCGTCCTGACAGGAAGATAATTCGGCGCCAACTTTAATAATAAATGTAATTCAACACTATCGCCATTTTCGTTTCTGCCTTTAATGTGTAATTTTTTTATTTCACCATTGTAATTAACACCTTTTCCAATGTCCAGAGTCGTTTTGGAATCTTCTAACGTTATGTTAAGTCGCTTTAAAAGAGCGTTTAAACACTCGGATACCTGATTACGTTCGCTCGAAGCCATAGCAGCACAGTACTATCGAGTACTATCTGCTGAAACTAACTTAGAAGAATTAAAAAGCAATTACTACATTAAACTCACTCTTCCATGAAACTATTGTTATTGTTAACAACTTCTAATGCAAATAAGAGACTGTTTAAAATAAGAACTGTTAATTAAGCTTATTAATTCACGCTAATAGATAAAACGCTAATATTTATAAATAAATAAATTATGTAGATTAAGAGCAAACATTTAAACAAGATAGACCCATTGCACAAATACTTAATTTGTAATTATAGTAAACAATTACTTACCTCGTATTCGATTTAAAATGAAGTGAAAGTTACTACTTGGGAAATATAAGTATAGCTACACCTTAACGGCTTATTAACTAACTGATTTGTTCAAAGCATTGCCTAATTTAATAAACCTGTAATCACAATAATTTTGTAATCTTTGTCTTTCATCAGGTGAATTAGTAGAAAATTTGATGATTTTTGATCAAGTTTTGAAATTACGAAAAATTTTGGGGTCAAGTCCGAACTTTTATTGTAACCTAGAAGATAAAGGTACTTCTAGTTTTCGACTTATAGATTAATCGATAAAATCGATAAAAGTATTACATAAGATGTAAAATAGTAAACATTAAACGAACGATGTCTTTAAATAGGTTCAAGGTTTTTCTGTCAAAGATCGCAGTAAACACGTACGCATCGCTTTGATACGCAAATTAACTACCAGCATTCTACCAGATTGATAGTGCTGATCGATTAAACCCGTCCTAATTTAAAAAAATTAATTTTAAAACATTCTTATGGTAAATGGGAGTGAGTTATATTGTGATACTTTTGACGACATTGTTGAGTGTTGATAATATATCAAGTATAATGGTAAAATCGAATGCAAAAATTTCGGTCAGTTGTTTAAAGAGGTCAAAGGAAGGGTTTTTTGATGTGACGAAATCCAGTTTTTGATTAATTTTTCTTCCTATAGTCCTTGGACTAGCTCTTATAATTGCTTTTATTCTTTCGAATATAGCGAAAGATTCGATCATTGCGGTTTCGCTTTTTTCTAGTTTCTTTAATTCGTCAGGAATCCCGGAAAAGGGTGTTTTTATAAAAACAAGTCCTCTCTTAACAGCTTCGTCATTAAAAGCTTTTTGAGATTTAGCAATTGCTGCCGAGGCCGTCTCGTCAAATAATTCAACCAATTAATGTATAAGACAATGTCAGATTATAGTATGAACTGTACCTCTTTAATTTTTTCAAAATGTGTGGCATAAAAAATGCAAGCAGATAACCAAGTTCCTCATCTTGTTATGATAGGTTCCGGTGGAAGTTTAACATCTGGAAGTTTTTCTTTATAGACCCTTACCCGTAATGGTGCTTTCACAAAAACCCGAAACAAGATCGAATAATCAAAAAGAGAATCTAATATGTTAGAGATTTTTACCTTTTTGGTGGTAGAAATGAACTTGTTTACTATTGCAAACTCGTCTCTAATGAATTCACACAACCTATATGTATTCCATGTGCTAGACAAGTTAAATGTTTTAAATGCGGATAAAATATTTCTAATGCCGTATCGGATTTGATCATATAAGGTGCTGCATCGGTTACGAATAAGAGAACCTTTTCTTTTTTTTACGCCATTGGGATACAAAAGTCCTACAAACGTAAAATTATATAATTGTAATTAATAGATTGGATTATATTAATCAATCATTTAAAAAAAAACTTACGTAAACAATCATCGAAAAATTTGCAACTGTTTTGTGATTGGTCTGTGGAATTTTTTTGGATGCTAGCAAATGAGCTGGTTCTAGTTCAGACAATTTACCGACTACAAAATTTACTATATATCGACCTCTGCAATCGGTTGTTTCATCAACCGAAGTCCAAATGTAATGGTCCCCAATGTCATTCCTTATTGTCTGTATTTTCTATAAAAGTTAAACCAGCATCTTGAAAACTATTAATACTTTAATTTAACTGCTTACCGATCGGTAACATATGTCTAAATAATTTTTTCTCAAAGTTGATTCATCTGGAACAACTTGTTCGGTGTAGTTTTCTAGGAAATTGCGAAAATTGATATTATCAAGTTTTTTAAGAGGAATTTGAGCCGACACCAATGCTTCGCACAAATCTAGAGCAAAAGTTATCTTTAATAGGCCAGGTTTATTTTGTTGATCTTCTATAACGTTTTTTAACAATGGTTGTTTCATAGTTTTTTTAAAAATATTTTTTAAATGGAAACCACTAGCCAAGTGTTGTTTTACATGGTACTTTTTAGTAGCACCGATCTAAAATAATACATATACTAGTAATTAAAAGCATTTAAATTTAAGATAATACAAACTTACTGATTTTGAACAAACTTGACAAAAAAGATTTTCTCCGTCGGTTGTTAAACTATTGTCTAATTTACTCCACTTGTAATAATTTTCAAATTTTGATTGTTTATTAGGTGGCATTATTTTTAAAAAATTACTCACAGCACAACAGCAATAGACTATCGCAATGTGACAATATCACAGGTATTTATAACAAACAAAGAATATTTTATTATAGATAAATAAAACGAAACTTCGTCAAGCCATTAATCTTATATTTTTAAAAAGTGACATGTTTCGACACTATAAATTTTGATTAGGTCATCTTCAGACTAATTAACAACAACGAAACAATTAATAAACAAATTAACGCCTTGAAGAGGAAATTTACAACATAACAATAAGACGAACAAACTATTAATGGTCGTCACTTTTTAAAAATATAAGATTAATGGCTTGACGAAGTTTCGTTTTATTTATCTATAATAAATACTGCCATTAAAAGTTTAAAAAATGGATCCTTTCGTTGATTTAAAGAATATTTTAGTCATGTGTTTCAGTCATTAAAGGAATCCCACCGGACAAAATTAAAATTATCTATATTTGTTTGCTTTACTTAGGTACTGAATAGACCTATAAAATATGATTCATTCCGAAATCATTCCGGTTTTTAAAATATCGTTTTGTTAAGCCTGTCATGGTACATAATCTTAGTATAAATTCTTACAATAGTTCTTCTCTATAAGCGGCTTTTGTATTTAATGTTTTCTGGAAACCATTTTTTAACATAAAAATCCCTGTTGCTATTTATAGGTTCGTGGTAAGACCTTTTGAGCAAAAAATGTTAATTATATTAGTGTACGTAATTTAGGTAAAATTCTGTAATGCGTTATTGTCATCTACCTATTAAAACACTGTTTACACAAATTTTTCAAAAATTTATATGTATAAAGGCAATATAAAATAATACTCTTTAACAAAGCAAAAAAGACAAAAAGTTACACAAAAAGGCAGAATAGGCAGGCTCCAGGCATTTGCCTGACTGTCCGCTCTTTAGTTATAAGTATATTAATTAATTCGTGTAGTTAAACATTGCACACAATCGACGAACCCAATTAAATCGTTATAGCGATACGTGCTTCGAAAGACCATTAGCAGCTCCGATCGAGTTAGGGTCGAGATAGCGTTTGTTCCCCGGTTTGTTCACCGTTGAAATAATGTGCAAGTAAATATTTTTTTTTAGAAACTAAGCCACCATTCCATCAACTCTAACTACGTGCGGGAATATACCTTCCAGAATTAAGTTACCAAAGTATGTCGTAGCCAGCTTAATTCTTTGAATGGACCATCGGACTTAATTAAAGACAGTATGCCAAAAGAGTTAAGCAACCGAGTACACAACGTTCATCACGTGTAAATACTAACCTACAACATGTACTGTACAGAATTATTTCTGTGCCGTTTCTCCGATTCGCAGGTCCGAAAGATTGATTTCTGATTTTACCAAAAAAAGCATCTATAAGCCAGATGTCGATTAATAACAAAATCTCATTCTCTTGCCAAACTTTTTGCTTGTAACGCCAGCACACAACGCACCGCACGTGACAAAATAAAGAGTGACCGGAAATGTCTTTAGAAGCTAAACTACGCTTGCGCCATCTGACAGCGTAAAACTCAAGCACAATTTCTCGAGGTCATGTATTCATAGGTTGGTGATGGCAAAGTTGCCCATCCTTTAGACGAAATGATTGCAAGTTAAAATTTAACCGTTACAGTTTATACACAATCACTCAGAACAATCTAAATTCAAGTCGGTGTAGTGTTTTTTCTAACTCGTCTAACACGTGACCAGCAGTGATATCTAGCTCTCTGTGGATATTAAGCATAGGTTAACGTACCGTTACAAATGTTAAATTCAAGTTAAGGTGTTTATAGGACTCTATTTAGTTTATTTTTATTTTGACTTATTTATATTTAGGACCGTTATGTATTTATTATTGTTAAGAATGATTTATTTTTAATTAAGTTTGTAATATTTATCCGTATCCGTTGGTAAATAAATGTACAAAGGGGATCCCCGCTTACAGGCCCTCTATTCATCAGAGCCATCGTCGTCAGCAATAAAACCGGAAACCCGACGCAGCAACGCCAGTTCCAGTTGGAGCTCAAACCGAAAAGGATTCCGGGGTTTCTGTGTACCAGATGGACCTTAGGGTAAGCCGTTTCGATTTTATTAAACGAACCTGCGGGAAAACACCGCTCCCTTCCCTGTCTGCTCTTCCCTAGTCCATCCTTTACCGGGCGTCGTATTCGTAGTGTTTGGCTATGGCCTGCAAACACGTCGTATCCGTAGTGTTTGGCTTTGGACTGCGGATACGCCTTCCTCTATCGTGCCCAAATCCCTTCTCCTCCACCTAAATTCAAACCCGAGTAAATCCTGTCTACCGATCCAACGGAGGTTGCTACCCTATTGCATGCTTGCTTGCTTGGTCACCGACGTAACCGCAGTCGAACGCACGCTAATCAGTCAATGGTTTATAGATCACCTTACGCTTGCATGGTTGTAGCCGCCGCTTTCGCTCTCGTCGAATATCCAGCCTATTAATTGTTTGTATTGAGAATAAATAAGGTTATTTTTATTAACTTATTGTGTATTTTATTTCCGTCGTCTCGCTCCGCTTTTAGGTCCGTTTGAAGCTCTGGACAACGGTGTCTTTACTGCGTTACCCGGACAATACCGTCGAACAGGAAAATAAACTTATCAAAGAAATCTGGCGCCCTAGAATCGTACCGTTCCCTAACTTTCTATTTCAGCTAAGCAGTTCAATGCGAAGTAAGCGTCACAATAGCAAATCCGTTTAACTTTTGCTGACCAGTTTTGCTCCTTAAGTAAGTTTGTAGTCTTCGTTGAGAAAAAAGACGTTTTATTAGTGGTTGTGAACACACATAAAGTGGCAAAAATTTTCAGAAAGGTGTTATTAGTGAGGGAAACATCAGCTGATTGATGTTTGCTTTTGCGTTGAGACATCTGTCGTTACATCCGTAAGAACAATAAAACATTTCGCTGAATTTACCATCTCAACCAATTTCTTCAACATTATATCATCAACTCTGTTGCTGTTATACACGTATATGTTTACCCTATACTATCCTAGCGAGTATACTCGCGTCTTGTTTTAAAATAGGTCCCTGATCAACACGATGATTTTCATTAGATATTATTTACGTGTAAGCGTTTATTAGAGTGTTCCATTTTGCAGAATTGACTTTGCGTAATACGTTTAGCTTAATCAAGCCCCTACACTTAGTTGTTCATAAGATACTTGGAAAGACGCGTCGGAATACTTGTTATAACTAAATATTTTTTATATTAATTTTATAAATCTCTATTATAAGAGTTTTATTTATATTAGCTAACGAGCAATAAACTCGCTGCACTTAAATTCGCCAAACTGCGCTGCACAAATAAATGCGCAACCACTGAAATCAATGCGCACAGCGATCACAAAATCTAAAAACGCGTGCCGCAATCAAAAAATTAATAGCAGAAATAATTCCTATTTGTGTTTCTGGTGAAAGATAAAGTACGTTTTTCGATCCTACTTCTAAATGCTTTTTTAAATTCTTATCTCCAGAATTAGTTCTGAATCTCAGAAAAAATCAGAAGTGTCCCTCATTTTCAACAGGACCAATTTCAAAATTAAGCTCGTAGTAGTCTTTTAGGGCTTGAAGTGGTATGCCCTGTCGACTACAAACCAATATAGTGTAACGTTTATTGTTATTAATACTAATTTATTTATACTAAAAATATGTACACGTTTATAACTAACCGAACTAATTAAATCTAAGAATATTTAATACAAACACTTACGCTAATTTATATCGCACTATCACTTACACGAAGATAAAGTCTGCAGATAACTTCTATTTATTTAAACACTAACGCTTGTTTACATTAAAGTTACGTACATCTCTTATTTATTTAGACTTGAATAATCTTCTTAACACTGCCGTCTTCGAATTACTCAAATAACTGACCTTGGATTTGTTTGCACCGTATTTATACATTTTGGCGAAAGGTTCCCGAATGTTCCTTCAATGACACGGGAGCGACGAAGACCATCATTCGTCCTGACATCTTGTTGGAAAACAAGAAGACATCACCAGTAACAGTACGACTTCGAAAGGTAACGGGCGAAGAAATACCTACTCACGGACAATTAAAGGTAACCATTGGTTTGGGAAATGAAATACTCGACCAACAAGTACTGGTAGCCGACATCACGAAAAAAGTTAACCTCGGAATGGACGTGAGTTCTATTTGGATATGAATAAGAACGATGTCCTGAAGATCGACAATGAAGAAATTCCCTTTCATTCATCAGAGAAGGCAGCCGTGCGAGTCTTATTGAATGAAGACGTGACTCTACTTGCAAGAACTGAAAATGTGGTAATGGCACGCCTGGATGAAAATCTCCGGGAAAGCTATTTTAGCGCGATTGAACCAATGGAGGGCGGCTTAGTTGAAAAAGAACTACTCGTTGGCAGGACATTAGTACGACTAAAAAATACGATGCCACTGAGGATCTTAAACATTAACTCAGATTCTGCAAAGCTGAAAAAGAAGGCTGTGGTAGGCCAATGCACGCCAGTATCTCACGTTGTGAAATACGTGAAGTCTAACAAAGAGACATCGCCGAAGAAGTGTCCACAGCATCTATTGGACATTCTTACTACTAAATGCCAAAACTTCAGCCAAGACCAGCTGGCTAAAGTTAAAGTGTTGATCGAAGAGTATCAATGTGTTCGCGCTGGAGAGTGGTTTCAAAGGAAGAACTAACGTGGTAAAACATTAAATTAATACCGAAGACGCTCGGCCGATACGACAACATCCACGCAGACTTCCTTTCGCGAAAAGAGAGGAAGCCGAGCAAATAATTACGGTTATGGAGAGAGAAGACGTGATTGAACATTCAAGTAGCCCATGGGCATCCCCAGTGGTGTTCGTAAAGAAAAAGTATGGATCAACAAGGTTTTGCGTAGACCACAGACAGCTAAACGACGTGACAAAAATAGACGGCTACTCTTTACCCGGAATTGACGATACGTTAAACACCCTGTCAGGATCCCAGTGGTTTTCCACATTAGATTTAAAGAGTGGTTACTGGAGGTAGAGTTGGAACTCAGGGTTCGTGAAGAACAGCTTTTATGATTGGAACCGGTTTGTGGCAGTTCACTGTGATGCCTTTCGATCTGTGTAACGCTCTTGCGACGTTCGAGCGTTTGATGAAAACCATCTTGCGCGGGTAGTCTTGCAAGACGTACTTGGTTTACCTGGATGACGTGATCGTGGTTGGAAGGTCGTTTAAAGAACACTTGAACAACTTGAAGGAAGTATTCTAGCGACTACGTAGGGCTAATCTTAAACTGAGCTCAAAGAAGTGCCACGTATTTAAGAAGCAAGTGCAATACCTTGGCCACGTCGTATCTACAGATGGAGTAAAGACTGACCCAGACAAGATCCAAGCAGTGCAAGCATGGCCAAGACCAATCGACAAACATCAGGTCCAAAGTTTCCTTGGGTTGTGCACCAATTATAGAAAGAAAGGAATTATTGCGTGGCTAGGAAGAAGCTGTTAGCAGTCGTCAAGTTCATTGAACATTTTTACAAATATTTGTATGGACGAAAATTTTTACTGAGAACAGATTACGCCGCTTTAAAATGGCTAATGCAGTTCCGTAACCCGGAAGGACAAGTGGCAAAATAGATCGAGAAACTGCAAGCGTATGACTATGATACAGAACACCGTGCCGGAAGCAGTCATCGGAACGCTGATGCCTTGTTCACAAGACCATGTCCGGCGAACTGCAGCCATTGTTCGCAACTGGAAGAAAAAGTTGAATGCCTTTAGAGAACTACTATGGTTGATGGCGAGTGGAAACCCGAGCAGATGCGTCGCAAACAAGAAAACGACCCTGAAATAAGACTATTTCTAAACTGGAAAAAAAACGGACGACAACCAACCTGGGAGGATGTGAATGCTTTGTGCAGAAACATCAAAGCGTACTGGGCGCAGTTAGACTCTTTGATAGTAGAAGACGGTCTTCTTAAGCGAACCTTAGAAAGTGTCGAGAGCACGGGAAACAGACTACAGTTGGTAGTGCCAAAGAGTCGGGTGTCAGAAGTGTTGAAGCATCTCCACGATGGTACATCAGGAGGACACTTTGGCATTAAGAAGACATTGGGAAAAGTTCCAGAACGATAGAACGATTCTACTGAGTGAACTGCAAAGAGGACGTCATGAAATGGTGCCCTAAATAAACGGTCTGCGCATCAGAAAATGGTCCAGCGAGAAAGCACAAATCACCCATAAAGCAATACAACATTTGGAGATAGTAGCGATTGGTATCGCAGGGCCATTCCCAAAATCAGATTCGGGAAATAAATACATCCTGGTGGCGATGGATTATTTTACGAAAAAGACGGAAGCTTACGCCATGCCCAATCAGGAAGCAGCTACAGTCGCAGACGTATAAGTAAAAGAGTTTTTTTATCGGTTTGGAGTTCCGTTGGAATTACACTCCAATCAAGGCCGCAATTTTGAGTGTGGTCTGTTTCAAAAAGTTTGCCGACTGTTGGGAATTAAGAAAACTAGTACAACGCTTCTTCATCCTCAATCTGATGGCACGGTTGAGCGGATGAATCGAACAATGAGCAAGTATTTAGCGAAGGTAATGTCCGAACACCAAAAAGACTGGGATCAGTACTTGCACCTTTTTCTAATAGCATACCGATCATCCGTTCATGAAAGCACAGGTCAAACACCATTCTGTGTGATGCTCAGTCGCGAAATACGATTGCCATGCGACCGTCATTTGGACGAAGACCGAAAGAAGAATTTGCTGGAGAAGACTACGTCAGCAAGCTGACCAAGAGGCTAGACGAAGTACATAAGGAGGTCCGTAAAAACATGGAAATTGCCAGCGACTGGATGAAGACTAGATATGATGTGAAGGCACAAAATGGTGGGTTTCAACCTGGTGACATGTTCTGGTTGTATAATCCATAAAGAAGACGTGGTTTGTTGCCGAAGCTGCAAAGGCAATGGGAGGGTCCCTGTAAAGTCGTGCAGCGTATTAATGACGTCATATATTGCATCCAAAAACTCCCCAGAGGCAAGCCAAAAGTAGTCCACGTCGATCGTCTAGCCTCGTTTGCTGGCGATAACCACAATACGCTAGTTCAGGTCCAAACCAGAGTAATAAGCAGCAGAACCAGAAATCAAATCGAAGGAATGGAGTTCGGGAAGTTTATGAACTTATACGGAGGTTCTGGAAAAGCTAAGTTCGGAGAAGTTTCGGAGTTACCACCGAGGAACAACAAGACCTGTTCCAAATACAAAAAGATTACGCCATCGCACATTGCGTGAGCGAGGATCTTGACATGTCCAGAGGGGCAAACTTTAAATAACTATCTACTAATTTGCGGTAGTACTTAAACACATTTTTGTACTTTCGACTATACAGTTAAATACTGTGTTTTGATTCAAATCATTTTTGTAAAATATAGAATGTAATTAATATGTACCTACATAGTTTATTACTTTTTTTTTCGCGCAAGAATGATTTTTAATCCTTCTCAAATTTGTTTTAAATCGACAAGCTTTAATTATTTATACCCTTTCTCTATTCGTCATTTTAGAATACCTAACAGTTTTTTTTATTTTAAATAATTCTAGAAATCATAACCATATCTAATATAATCCAACATCAAATCTCTAATTCTCTCGTCAAAAATATTCGAATCTAATATGGATGCATTAAACAACTTTATAACGTCCATGTAGGTCTGCACCATAGACAGATCAGGAATTTTGTCAACTGGAATCGACACCATATATGTGGTTCTGATTGCAATGCACAAGCTGTAACCGGCGTACTTCTTCAGATGTTTTTCTAAGACTGCGTATGGAAACAACACATTCGGGTCTTCGCCAAATTGTCGTATATGCGATGAACAACTGTCGTAATACGTCTGAATCAAATCGATATTGCTCTTGTTCCGCAAGCTTTTATCGCAACAAGCGAATAGTATTTGCGCTAAATCAATACACGGCGAACATACCCTTGCAGTTTGCCAGTCAACAATGCACACTTGGCTCGGATGGTTCTGAAAAAGCAGCTCGCTTAGTAAAGATAATAAATAAAAAATACCAATATACCTCATCATCAAACAACAAATTACCAGCCCAAAGATCGCAATGACTAATAACACCGTATTCATCGTTAGAATCAAACGAATAATGACGATTTAAAACCATGTCAATGCTGTTCGAAAAATTCTTAAACTTCTCGAAAGCTGCTTTGTCATTTACCGGATCTAACGCTTGAATAACTCGGGTGCTCCATACAGTTAATCCGTTACTGACTAACTTGCTCATTTCGTCGCCGTCTCTAGATTCGTTTCTGATATTATCAGAGATTTCACGAAAACGCTTTGGATCTCTTTTGCGCAATACAAAAGACATAGCGTGTAATTTTCCAATTTCTTTAGTTAAAATTAAAGCGTGGTCGTGACTTAAAGTGCCGAGTCGGTCGAAAAGTTTATATTGCACCATATCTTCGAGAATTATAACTTCGTTCAGGTAATTCGCGGACGATGCAAAATACTTCGGGTACGATTCGAATCGATCCTCTACGTCAGTTTGCATTTCAGCGAATAAAGGGAAAAGCGACCGGTACACGAACATCTCGCACTGGTACGACCGGTCTATGGTTAAAATCTTCCTGATAGGAAGATAATTCGGCGCCAACTTTAATAATAAACGTAATTCAACACTATCGCCATTTTCGTTTTTGCCTTTAATGTGCAATTTTTTTATTTCACCAGTGTAGTTAACACCTTTTCCAACGTCCAGAGTCGTTTTGGAATCTTCTAGCGTTATGTTAAGACGCTTTAAAAGACCGTTTAGACACTCGGATGCTTGATTACGTTCGCTCGAAGCCATAGCAGCACAGTACTATCTGTTGAAACTAACTTTGAAGAATTAAAAAACAATTATTACATGAAACTCGCTCTCCCATAAAACTATTGTTATTGTTAACAACTTTTAATGCAAATTAGTTACTTTTTCAAATGAGAACTGCTGTTCAAAATTTTAAATTAACCTTTAATTGAGCTTGTTATGAATTCACGCCAATATATAAAACGAGTATATTTATAAATGAATAAATTATGTAGATTAAAAGTAAATACTTAAACAAGATAGACCCGTTGCACAAATACTTAATTTGTAATTATAGTAAACAATTACTTACCACGTATTCCGTTTAAAATGAAATGAAAGACAGTATCTACTTACTACTTGGGAAATGTAAGTATAGCTACACCTTAAGGGCTTATTTACTAACTGATTTGTTCAAAGCATTGCTTAACTTAATAAACATGTAATTACAATAATGTTGTAATCTTTGTACCTTTTCATCATGGGCAATTAGTCGAAAACTGGTTGCATTTTGATGATCTTTGATCGAGTTTTGAAATAACGCAAAGTTTTGTGGTCAAGTGCGAATTTTTATTGTAATCACTAAGATACAGCTAAATTTAGTTTTAGACTTATGGATTAATCGATAAAATCGCTAATAGTATTAGATAAGATTACAAATAGTAAACATTAAACGAACATGTTTAAATAGGTTCAATGTATTTTCTGTCCAAGATGGCACTATACACGTACCCATCGCTTTGATACGCAAATTAACTACCAGATAGACCTATTGGTAGCGCTGATCAATTAAAACCGTCCCAATTTAAAAGTTTAATTTTAAAATACTTTATGGTAAATGGAAGTGAGTTATATTGTGATAGTTATGACGAGAATCAACATATTTTTTATGAGAAATATAAGAACGCATGACATTGACGTCAATGTTGCCGAATAGTGTAATGTTTTCATTGGCTAAAGCTAAGGTCACTGCTATACGTTTATACACAAAAATAAAAACATATATAAAAACAAAATGTTTTAGTTTTAAAATTCGTCTTGTTCGAAGGTAGTGCAAAAAGTACGTTAACATAAAAAATCAGTAGGTACCTACGTTTTTTTTTATAAAAGTCGAGACGTAAAGTTTTGTAGTAGCGGCAACGTTGCTGTCCATTGTCTGATATTTTTAACCACGACTGTTGTTTTCTTCCGATACCTCGCCTTCCTTCAATTTTTGTTGTTAATATTAATTGTAGTAGGTGATACTTGACGTTTCTCAGAACATGACTAAGATAGGAAATCATTCTGCACATCGTTACGAGGATTTTCTCGCAACGTAAATTGCCAGCGACTAACTTAGTTGGATTTGAAGATTTGGACGTAAGCTTTGTAATGCTAAATTATTAAATAAATTAAAAAGCCGCCAAAGTGATTAGAATCTAGAACACAGACATCGTTTAAATCTATCCATTACCTATGAGCGAAGAAGAAGTTAAAAGAATTACGTAAACCAATCAGAATTAGGTAGATATATAGTAACAAAAAATAATTCTATAAATATAACAGTTATAGCATTGATACAAGTCCTGGAGGTTGGGCAACTTTCCACACGACGAAACGAAAGCAAAGTGGAGCTAATAGGAGTAACTTTGTAAGCCGCAGAGCAATGTGTGGTATCTAGACGCCAGTACATGTCGGGGAAAAAGAAGTTGTTTGAAAACTACAGGGCTTTAACTTTACCATTCGAAGTAAAAATAGAAGATGGAAAAACTATTCACGCCAAGGGAAGTACAATATCTTTCAGTAGCATTGGTAAAGGACAAAGAATTTAGGTTAGAATCAAACTGTGACTTTTCCAGTCTAGCAAAAAACGGAAGCGTTGATGCACTAGAAGAATGAAAAAAAAACACCTATACAAAATAAATTTGCAACAAAATCTCTGAAAGCAAGTTGCAAAAAAAAGACTCCGTTGAGGAAGCCAAGAACAATTTACAGCTATGGCATGAGATATTAGCTCACCAGAACGTCGCAAAGAACAATTTTTTTGCTAGTTACGCATTTTAGGAAAAATACACAGAATAGTATATTAAAACACAAGTTACAGAATGAACGCACTTCAATCACGAGACCGCGTTTCATACACGAGCCGCGCAGCGGTGAGTTTATGAAGCGGTCGAGTGATTGAAACGTATTCTATGACGTGTGCTTTATACGATTTTCTCTATTTCGATACAATATTTAATATTTTTCGTATAATTTTAATTTTTAAAACAACATTGGGAAATTTATATTTTACTGAATTGGCAGCACTTACACTTTGACATATTGAAATTTATGTGTTAAGGGTTGTATTTAGTTAGGACGTCTTGCACCGTAGAATAGTGAAACGCTAATCAAGATATCTCACTTTGTAGCAGTATGATTAAAAAAGTAATTTAAGTATTATTTAAAACAATCTTTTCTCCAACGGGCTAAATCGCGAAAATTTTTTTTTTTTAATAAATATGAATAGTATCACGTTACAAATAAAACATAAGTTTTAATTGATACTGCCAACGGAATTTATTTTTATAAGTTTTTATTCTTTTACCCCGTTACATACATGTATTTTACTGACCTACATGCATCGATGTATCTTTACATTCTACATGGTAACGAATTAATTGAGTTAGCGATTAAAAAATGTTCTATTAATTTTGTTAAAATTTCGTACAAATATAGGCAACCCATTAACCAGGGACCTGTGCCGGCGACCACCCGTTGTTAAACAATCGGATTACTAACAAAAGGATTATAACTGTTTGTAAACTGCAGGTAGAAACCTACTTAATTTGCTAACGCATATATTTATTAAAATCAATCTAATAATACACCAAGTACGTAATCAATTTGATTAGAATATTGAAATTCATTCATAACGAATAAAAATAAAATTGCCTAAAGATATTTATTTACGACATATTAGCTAACAGTGTTAATAGTGACGAGAAAAATTTAAAACAATAAATACATCAGTCCAAAATAGGTACCAACATACTGTTGTCAACGCATAAATAAACAATCTTACAAATAAACATAACTAATAATAATCAACTATGTATAAATAATAATAAGTCAGCCTTTATATTATTTTGTATGCATATAAATTAATTTAAAAAAGCGGAAAAAGTAACAACTTTACAGATGTACATCCTTGACATTGAATTTTAGAAGATACAGTTTTTTCCACATACATTAATTTAAAAATGTCTCTCGAATAGGTAGCTGTCGTGATTGTCTTGAAACCAAAATTTCCGGTAACAATACTATATAATCAAATTGTTCTAGCTTCGAAAGCATTTTTTTCTCCCAAAACAAAGTATCGATTTTAATCTTTTCTACAGAAATACCAGTAGGAATCCAAACAACAAAATAGCAAATGTCTTTTCTTACGATATTTAATTGCCCTTGGATTTGGTACATGTAGCTATCATTTTGTTTTAATTTTAATTCGATTTCCTCTACTCGACAAAATTTGATTTTATTCTTTATAACGGCTTCCACCGGAGTGTACATTTTTGCACCGTATGGGCATTTGATTTCTACAATCGCATTTTCATCTACTCTTTTGTCTGGAGATGCTGCCTAACATGGGTGAATTTCATCCACAAATAAACCCCAAGGATTAACCTTTATATTCGTGACCTCTTGAAAATCGTCTATGGCTCAATGCTCATTTTTTTCCCATATCTTTAGCAGCATTTTCTGTAAACTGTTGGTATAATACATTTTTTATTACATTTGCATACGAAGTTGCTCTGCACAATTTACAAATGCGGTCAAAATTTGACGCTGTCAATATTTTCCACCGCTCTTCGTACCACCGACTGCTTCGGTGTTGACCAATAGTTTTATTCAAAATTTCTTCTCGCTTCAAAAACAATTTCTGTACAAATTTCTGCGTTGCTTCGTTTAATTATTTCTCTAGCATATCCGGCGTTGGTTCAGCTGCATCCGGTTTATAATCAGCATCTGCGATTCCAGAGTACTTAGTACGGTAACGTATTGCTTTTTGATTGCAAATCAATTTTACGCTTTTGTTTTTCGCAAAATAACTACTACTTACGTACGTACTATTGGCTGTAGTTTTTACGATTTCGTGGAGTGTACCTATTTCATGATGCGCTACAGCAGTTTTACTCCTAATTTGATAGCTACGGTGAAAAGCAAAATTCACACGTTTACCACCAACAAATTTCGCAACGTGGGAATTTTAAAGTGCTGCGGAACTGTTGGTAACATCATGTATCAAACTCTTGGAATTGTAAGATACACGACATACTGCAGTCATTATTTCCTTAAATAAGCCGCTTTTTTCAAAATCTGGAATAATATTGTTTTTGGTTTTAGCACCGGTACAAAAATAACCCCGTATGATCACAAAAAATATGTTTCGGTGCATTTAAAACATCAAGTTCTAGTTCTTTAATTTTCATATCTGTAGTCACATCTTGGATTTTTCTAAATTGAATGACTTTAGTAACTTTACTACGAAGCCTGAGAATATTTTCTGAGATAATGTCTTTTAATTCGTTTTTGGTTTTTTGACTTCTCGTAGTTTATTTATGTAATTACGCAAAATACGGTTTTTGCATTCATTTTTTTGTATTACAGTAGAAGTACCATAGGGCATCGACTCCACAAGTTTTCGATGCACGCTGCTATCGCCGTCACCCACTAATTTTACATATCCTTTACTAAAATGACTGCCTCCATTCCAGTTGATGAACCGGTCTAATTTCCATAACAGGTGTGCTCTGGACATTGATTATTTTTGTACAAATCCTTTCGTGCACACACCAAACAAAACTTATTTTCAACGGCCATATAGAGCACCTTCTTTGTCCGTAGTCCAACTATACACGCAACACCTCACAAGGGGTTATAATTAGTGCGATACGACTGTTTGCTCCACGCTCCGTCTGTTACAACTGCAATGTTTGGACACCCTTGGTCGTCTAATTCTATTAGTTCTAATGCTAGTTTCGTTTCTTCTTTGGCGGCTTTATTCATCGCGTCAATTGCTGCTCGATTATAAATTTGACAAACTTCATCTTGGTAAACGGCGTAAGTAGCACTTGATGGACTAGGAATATCTAAAACCACAGAAAAGTTAGTTGGGTTTTCATTAAAATTTTTGGAACCATTGAAATTTTCAAAATAATATTCATTTTCAGATGAAAATATTTCTTCCTCAACGTAAAAGTTTATGTCGTTATCCATTAAATTTTCTTCAGTAGAAGAAAATGGCCGATTTCACTTCATTTTCTTCATCGTGTACACGCGATACACATGGTGCACTAACTGTGCGCACCCTTTCTTTTGCTGCACGCATTTGTTCTTTCATACTACGTCTTGTTTTAGTCTACCGCAAGTATTTCGAATTTGCAAACTCTGTACGACACATTCTCGAAAACTAAGAATGAACAACTAAACACAGATAATATCACTTCGTATTATGTTTGGTAATTACTGTTTAAATGAGATGTATAAGATAATTTGTAGAATAAAGTTGTTATTTATATTAGACTGGAATTGATCTATAATTAGATTCAACCAATAAATAAGATTTAAATAATCAAAAATTAATCTTAAAAAAATAATAATCACATTTTACGTTTACAATAATTGCAGGATGTTTTTAATAACAATTTATAAATAAACTTACATTGGTTCATTGTTTCAAAGGATTGACAATATTGCAAATGTTAGATGTTTATCAAGTAGCTAAGTTACATGCACCTCTGTAGCTCTATGATAACTACCAGAAATTTATTTAATCATCAATATCTCAAAACAACAATAAAGAAATTAAAAGAATAAGAATACCTTTTATTGTTGTTCAACATCCTGTTAGTATTAGCTCTAACTTTGTAAAATATCCATTAAATGATTAATTATAATTTGTTATTATAATCTATATTTCGTATAAAACAAAAACAAAACAATTAATGATAAAATACATAAACATTTTTTTTTAATTTTTTTAAATTTAATTTTGCCTGACGAAGAACTTGACCAAGTTCGAAAGCTTGCATTTAAATATTACTCTAAAAATATCTTTAATACTTAAACATTATTGGTAACTAATTTAAAAATATATTGTTTGTTTCTTCCAAAAACATTTTTTCCGTGTAAACAATCACAGCAATTTAATATTAATAGAATTATTAATCAATGACTTATTATGTTAAAAAAAAATTGTAGCATTTTGAATAAGAATAAGTAAATAAACTTAAGTTTGGTTTGTTTAAGAAAGGGATTTAGTTGTCTATCATATTACAAATGGTAATTGCTGGTTTATGGTTTACATGCACCCCTGCAGTGAGCCAGGTAGTTGGTGTCATGAGGTTTGCAGATACTACAGGCGTTTACTAAATTTCAAAACTAAGATTTTATTTGACTAAATACAACCCTTAACCTAAAATCTCATACAAAATTTTCTCTTTATACCTTTATAAGTAAATAACTTTGAATTAATAGGACATTTTTATTTTATCTTGGCATCAAAATTTGAATTTCAATTATTAACTTCCAATAATTTTGATTTCTTTTTCATGTAACGTCAACTTACGATGCAGAGATACTAACTTTGAAAAAACTAACATTACTAAAATTCGTGTAAGAATTGGCTTATTCTTACACGGATTTTAGTGTAAGAATCGCTAATTCTGATGTTGAAATAGAGAAAGCCATTTCCAACATGTTATGTTAAAAAATTGGTAGGTTAAAATTTTTTGAGTATAAAATTTGTTCTCGACACGCCCACTTTTCGTTGGCGATTGTCAATTGTTTATAAACGCGTATTTGTTCATTTTCCGGTAATATTTAGTGCAAAACATACCTCCGTGTAGTTAGCACTAAGCCCATCAATTAAGTTGTTTCACGCATTTCCACGTGAATATGTGGTCGAATTTTACCTATTTTTGATTGAAAGTTTTATTCAGGGTAAGTCGCTAGATTTTCGTTGTATTAAGGGTTTACATTAATACTTTAGCGGGTCGCCACCCCTCCATCTGTGACCTTATCGATAGCACTGAGAAAACACCTGCTTTTTGAAAAGTTTCAATGACGTCAGGTCGCTAAAATCCAGAAGTTGAACACTACTTTATGGAAAGAAATACTTACACAAGTGCGAAGTTGATTAGAAAGAAGCTCGACGCATTCATTTACTTTAAATATCGTATGAATTAAATTAAGTTTCAGTTGTGATAACGCCGTATGTACGTTTTTTGTCAAATTTTATATTACGTTTTAGGTCATACTGGTACGGAATTAGCTAATGCAATACTGGATAATACACAACTGTAAGTATTGCATTTTCTATTTATACGTGTACTACTTTGTTGGTCATGTCGATTGTTAGAATGGCCATACGTACATACTAGGTTGTAATCACAATGAATGTTAAATCTTTTCTTGTGTGTCACATACTTATCTGGTGCGCTTTGATTCTCTAGTCTTGATATTTTGTATTCTTCTAATTTAACTTAATAAAGTAAAGTCATTCATTTGTTAAATGTAAAAGTTTGACAAATTAGGGCGCTTTGATGTGCGACGTGTTGTCCAGTCAAGGGCGTAACTTATATCTGGTCTATGATATCAACCTATGTAATATTGTTTGCAACGCTTATACAACTATACTTATGTACTGTCTTCGTCCTCTCCACCTGCTTTTGTAATAAAATAAATATATATTCTGTGTTATCACTTCTGTCGTATTCTTTGTTCTTTTCCAGCTGCGGGTAGAGTTAAACGATATCTCTCTAATTTAATCTTTTATCGTTTTGGCGCCTTTTGAGATTTAATTTATAATTCCGCATTACAAAGCCTGCGACTACCTCTCCGGGAACTACTGTGTTAGCCCTCGCTTATTTTCATCAACATATTTCTTATTCTTGAAGAACGATTATTAGCACTAAAAAATGGTCTACTTTCTGATCACCAAACCAAAGTAGTTCCGAGTTTCAAAGATTTATTGACAAAAGCAGAGAACCAGTTCGGGAAAAACTAAAATGATTGAAGACAGTATTACGAGAATTCTCTCGTAACTTAAAAACAAGCGAGTAACTCAGTTGGATCGGCAAGCGAGTTGCAAGTCTCGGTGTGCTAATCCTACACTAAATTAAAAAGACGTCAAAACAAATAAATATCGCCTAATACAAACTTTGTTTAAATCTGTCGACCACTGACAGAAACAAATTAGCAAAACACAAATTCTAATAACATATTTATTTTCAACAAAAGAAGATAAGTGTTAAATAAAACAGAAAAAGGTATACTAATAACAAATAAAATAAGAAGTATAAATTCGTCAATTAATATCAAAGTTATAATAGCGATAGAAGTTTTACTAATCAGACAACACAGTTTATCACTAATTATATTCGATTAATAACAATTTTAAGTGACTGGTCTTAATCAAGGTTAACTACCCAAACAACACATTGGTACACGTTTAAATGTCCGTCTAATAAACGTTAATAACGCGTTTAAAAACGTTTTAATGTCCAATAAACGTCTATTAGCCGGACATTTAGACGTTTTTTATACCAATGTGTTGCTTGGGTAGTAGTCAAACAATTACTTCTTTTATCTTGCAGTTGCAAAACGAGTCGATAATCGACACTTATAATACTGAGTTGCAAAACAAGATATAAAAGCACAAAAACCTACCCAACCGAAAGATTTTTTGTCACCAGTAGTAACGTTTACTACTTTCTTTATATTTGATTTATGAAAAAATATGCGTGGTATATAAGCGTATGTACGACGTTTCTATTTTATGTCCAAATTAAATCAGTGTGATCTACGTTAGGATTACATATAATAACTGCTTAAGACTGACGATTAACTGATAAGATGGATACAATTAAGTAAAAAAAAAAATATTATACAATGCTATTAAGTAGCACGCATAATGCTGACATAAGTAATTAACTAATGCACCACAATTACTAAATACGCAATGATAAGGAAGGTATACGATGCTGTACTTCTGAAACTTTAAACAAAAGTGTGGGTCATATTCCGTCACTTCAGATTTATTAAAAAAAGTGGACTTTGCAAATTACCTCACGATAGTCGTGTATCTAGATAAAATAGCAATCCTTCGAAAATCGCTGAAATGTCAAACAATCAACAAAAACGCTTATTTGCTCAATACTTTGAATAAGTCGTTCCCAGCACATTCTATTTAGCGGACTGACTCTGATACGACGTACAACAGCGATTTCCGAGCAGCAAAGGAAAAGTAGTTGGCCGTTTTTAACATTGAATCGCGTTTATCTCCACTCGTACAGGTGATTTGACCGTCAGTAGCGGCGGATAAATAGTGCTGCCGTTAATTTTAATTTAAAATAAATATTTTTGAAATATATAAAATAACTCGCAAAATAATGATATGTAACAACAGACAAAAAGTGTTTCATACACGCCGGAGCAAAACGGCTCAGCAGAACAGAACGATAGTAGAAACGGCCACAACAATGCTAATCGCAAAAGGAATAGACAAACGATTATGAACTGAGGTGGTCAATGCAGTAGTGTACACGTTGAATCAAACTGGAACGAGCAGTGATTACAGATTCGACAGAAAAGCAAGTGTCGTGGAGCTAAAAATCTTTGGAACAAGAGTGTTTGCTCACATTCCAAAGATAAAGAAAAAATGAAATGAAAAAGCAAAAGTAAGAAAAGAAAAAAGAAAAGCAGGGTCAAGACACATCGATGAACTACTAATGGTACTGTGCCAATCTAAAGTCGCGATCTTGAAAAGTGGAAAGAATTCTGACAGCAGCTGTAGCAACTCGAAAGAGGCTCACACAGTTTGACATAAGAACAGCGTTTTAAGGATGACATTTATATGGAACAACCAAGTGAATACAACAATAATTTTGAAATAATATACAAAGTAAACAAAGCTTTACATGAGAAAGAAATTGGCAAGAGCATGCAATGGCAAGTTTGTAGAATGTTTGAAGAAATTAAACTTAGAAATAAGCAAACTGGATTCGTGTGTATTCGTTAATAACGTAGATGGAAATACTCTGATATTCTATATGTATAGACAATGAGCTGGTGGCATCAACAAGCAAGAAGAAAACCGAAAAACTACTTTTGCATCTGAAGAATAAAATGAAGATCACTACCAGCAAACTACGTTTGTTTTTAGAGGTAACATTCAAATATTTTTTAAGCTGTTCTATCCTAGTAAACCAAAGCCAAAAGGGGTAATCACGCGATTTAACATGAACAAAGCTCAGGCAGTGTCGGTACCAGCTGATCAACATTACGATTTAAGCTTGGAACGCTAAGAAGACCAATCCAACGCAATACACGTTTCGTACAAGGAAGCGATAAGAAGTCTATTGTTCCAAATATTTAGAGTAAGCAGTATATACCGAACGCAACACCATTTAATAAAATTGTTGCATATTTTTAGTGGTACAATCAATCTGGATCTTTGTCTTGCAAGTTAAAATTAAAAAAAAAAGTTAAAAGAAAGTTAAAACCATAGAATAACAATTGATGCAACATCTTTATTGCTGTTTTCTAATCGTTGCTAATTTACTATTGCTCTTTTGTTAGTTATTTTGATTTGTTCTACCTTCACAAAGTCGAGCTGTCTGCTACCTAAAAGAGGTCAGCTCTTTTATTTTGAGCATTAATTGATCTAGAGCTGCCACCGCTGTAGTTACTTTGTAGGTTACCCAAGAAGTTTAAGTTTGTTTTTTTAAAAAAAAAAAAACTTCTAATCATTTAATGCTGTTCCCTACAAAAAACTCAACATGATAATGTTTTTTTTTCTATATGACCAATGTATAGTATTTAGTTCTGGTTTTCTTTCTTGAGCTAGCTTTAAATTTATTCATTTCATCTCATGGTTTATTTCTACTTTTGACAACGCATCATTGGTTGTTTCTATAAATTTTTTTTTGTAAAAACCCAAACGGCTAAAGATTGTTCTAGTACGTTCTCAGTCCCGCGCCGTACTTAAGAGCAAAGTCTTGTGGTGCACGACAGGCCCCGAGGCGCCGAAATGCCTCAAAACTCAAAAGTAAAAAAAAGATAAAGCAACAAACAACATTGTCAAAACAAAATTTATAATGATAAAAAAACCAGTAAGGAATTGCTAGCTATTACATTGTTTTTTATTTGTTTATTTTTTTTAGTTTTATTCTTTGAGACGAGGAACCAAATTACTTCTCGAAAATAATATATTTTCCAAAAGAGAGTACGCAATAATAGCATTTATTCGATCGAATACGTAACATGATAACACGAATTGTGTGAACTCAAACAAATTTGATTTTATTCATGCCCGAGCTTGAAATTTGGCTTGCAACGAGCGAACAAGCGTTTTTTCCTTGTATGAGCTTGCAATGTACAAAATTATATATTTAAACGCTGCATCGGTTATGATTTTATTTGTTGCCTGATGCCCGATCGATAATTAACTTAGCGAAGTGAAAAGGTGCTTGGGGTAAAAAATATCTGCTTTTGAAACTTTAGTTTTTTGTAGTTTAACAGACTTTATAGTGATGTGTTTTGTGTTCATCTATAATTTATTTTTTATTTTAGATTTATTAAAATATTAAAAGTCAGAAACTTCTCATCTCAAAAATCCTTTTATATTTGATTATATAAACATCATTGTTAATTGTAGTAAATTCAAACAAAATAATCGATAAGCACTAATATTACTCTTTATAAAAATTTATAAATTTTGAAATAATTTAAAATAAGTAATGTTAAAATAGTTATTTACGAACCAAGTTCGGAAAGAAATTTTTCCTACATGAGCACATTTAAAGCACAAGCAAACGAAGTGAGGGAGGCGAATGCTAAAATGATTTTCCCGCAAGAGGTTTGTACATAATTTTTTGTAACGAGCCAATATTTCCTTTGATAAGCAGAAGCAATCATTTTATATTACTGTCAAATTTTGATGAAAAGTGTAGAGTGCTATGAATTGACATTTTATGTCTAAAGTGTTTGTGCTGATCATATTTTGTGTACTTTGTATTGCTTTTTTAAGTTTACTTCTTGTTTTTATTAATAAAATACACTGGGAAAACGGTTTTTAACAATTACAAATTATAATTGCATTATAATATTATTGTTTAAATGTTTGTAAATGCCAGTGTTTTTTGTAATTTTTCCCACACTCGTGCAGGAATAACAATTTCCTGATTGGCTACACACGTATGTAAAACTTTACTTCCCAGGCGGCGAGTACAAAAAAATACTTTCGAGTTTGAGTTTGAGACGGCGAAACATTTCCATTTTTCATAAATAATTTGTCAATTTGTTTACTTACGTATTAATTTCTTTACAGTATACAGGATGTCACAAGAAAAAATTGCCTGGATACCAAAATTTGCTAAATAAAAGAAAAAGAGAGGAAGAACTGGAAAACCATGTCAAAATTTCGCATTTTTTTTCAAAACCCGAGTCTACTTTGCCAAACATTAATAACAACAATAATACAGCTGAATCACAATATTCTGAACCAGTACTTGAAAAAAGTATCAGCAGCAGACAAGAAACTGATCTTCTAGAAAGCAATCCATCAGGGCGTAAGTTTTCTAATAGTTACTTTAGAATTTGAAGAAAAATTATTTAAAAATACCCAGAAAATAGATGGAAAATTCTAGACGTTTAAAAGAAGAAATACAAACGAGCATAAAAAATCAAATAAAAATTGTTCAAGAGGAAACCCAAACAGATAAGTTAAATTTAAAAGAATAAATTTGCGAATCTATGAATAATAAAATAGAAGCAGTAGGGGATAGAACGAAACTGCTTGAAGAAAGAATGAACCAAATGATTTGCCATAGTGAAGGAAGCGTCACGAGCGAAGATTTAATAATGAACCATCGGAAAGAAACCAGTCACAAGTTTAAAGTTGTACCTTTAAATTTTGATGGTAAAATTCCATGGTCTACCTACTACAAGCAGTTTGAAGCCGCAGCTACAGCTAATGGTTGGAGCAACAAACAGAAAGCGACGTCTTTAATTGTGTCCTTACGCGGAGAAGCGCTTGAAATTTTACAAACTGTTCCTGACCACCTACAAGAAAATTACGAAATTTTAATATCACGATTAGAAATGAGATATGGTGATGCTCATCTTCAACAAGTGTATCAAGCTCAAATTAAAAGTCGGGTTCAAAAAGCTGCCGAGTTTGAGGCTGACATCGCCAGATTAACACGGCTTGCGTATCCTACAACGCTATATACCTTCTTGGAGCAGTTGGCTATTCAAACCTTTGTAGACGGCCTCCGAGACAACGAAACGCAGCAGACTCTCCGGTTAGCTCGACCGAAGACATTGGATGACGCTTTGGTGCATGCTTTGGAGCTTGAAGCAGCAAAACAAGCATCGCAACGAGGCGGTCATAAACTTTGCTGTGCTGCAAAAGTACCCGCGCAAACACTGGAAAGCATCGAGGAGATAGCGCGACAAATATCTCGGGAAAGAGGAGTGACAACTTTAAACTGCGATGAAATAGGCCATGTACGACGGCATCGTACTAAACCTAAGAAGAGGACAAGAAGAACGCACAGAAAATTTTGAACGAGGCGACCAAAAGAGACAAATATTAATCTCATCTCTTCGGAGATTACAATTCAAATGGCATCGACGAAAGAGCAATTGCATAGCATTTATCTCGATGGCAAGATTAATGGAAAAAGTGTTACTGGTTGACACAGAAGCAACAAAGACCATCATTCGTCCTGACATGTTGAAAAACGAGAAGACATCACCAGTAACAGTACGACTTCGAACGGCGACGGGCAAAGAAATACTTACTCACGGACCAGTCAACGTAACCATTGGTTAGGGAAATAGAGCACTCGACCATCAAGTACTGGTAGCCGACATCACGGAAGAAGTTATCCTGGGAATGAACGTGATAAAGAAGTATGGGTTCTATTTGGATATGAAGCACGATGTCTTGAAGATCGACAATAAAGAAATTCCTTTTCATTCGTCAGAGAAGCCAGCCGTGCGAGTCTTATTGAGTGAAGACGTGATTCTGCCTGCAAGGACGGAAAGTGTGGTGATGGCACGCCTGGATGGAAATCTCCGGGAAGGCTACATACGCGCGATTGAACCAATGGAGGGCGGCTTAGTTAAAAAGCGACTACTCATTGACAGAACTTTAGTACGAGTAAAAAACACGATGCCAGTAAGGATCTTAAACATCAACTCAGATCCTGTAACGTTGAAAAAGAAGACCGTGGTAGGCCAATGCGCGCTAGTATCACAAATTGTGAGATGCGTGAAGTCGAACGAAGATACGTCGTCAAAGAAGTGTCCACAACATCTATTGGACATTCTTACTACTAAATGCCAAAACCTCAGCCAAGATCAGCTGGCTAAAGTTAAGGTTGTTACGAGAAACTCAGGTTTCTGGAGTCGATCTATCAAAAATAAAGTGTCACCCCGGTCTTCTCATAAGCAAACAAAGCAACGGCTAGCACAGCTTCTTCGGAGAGGGATCGCAGGCTTTGTTATGTGCGATTATAACGTGAATCTAAAAAAAGGCGCCAAGACGATGAAAACTCTCCCCGCAGTAAGAGAAGAATAAATAACACTACAAAAGTAATAACACCGAATATATATATTTATTATATCACAGAAGTTGAAGGAAGCATATAAATGTAAATTCCTGACAAAATTTAACGTAGACCGATTGAATTAGAAAGTGCGCCGAGTGGCGAGCAACACACAGTATAACAAACTGCCCTTGTCGGACTAAATAATTACGTACACAGCGTTTGAATTAATAAGTACATATATTTAAATTGTAAACAAACCAAACAATTTAAGCCTTCGAGATTCGATGTGCACAATTGATAAATTCGCGAAGCACAAAAATACAATTAATTGTGTTAAGTTAACATGCATACGTACGGTCCTAACGACCTAGTCCCCGAGATTTTTACCTCAGTCGGACATTAGCTAATCTCCGTACTTGATGTACCTAAAAAGTAATATTAAACCCAAATCGGAACGAGCATATACGTTTAACACAATTAAGAAGGTTTATGTAGCATCCAATTATTACGAACGCAAGTGCGCAGCGTTTCCCTTTGACTTAACCAATTAAATTCATTGAGGATTGTCCTGGCGGTTCTCAACCTTTGACAGTGGATATGATAAGAACGTATCAATACTTCGACGTCATGGAATATTTCGAACAAGGCCACCTGTTAGTTATCTATGATAATAACGCAGAACATCTGGTGGCTACCAAAAGCCGCTACAGAAAATCAGTAGATGTCAATTTAAACCCTCAATAAAGAAAATTGTATACCACTTACCCCGTTTCAACCTTCCAAAAATAATCGCATATTAAACTAGCAGCGTGACACAATCTAATGGTGAAGGTTAACCCGGGCGTAAAAGTACCAAACTCGCAAATGAAGTGCAAAAATGCTGTCTAAAATTTTATAGGCTCGGCGCAAGAGCAGAGAGGTTCTGACAAATTTCATACTAACGAGACATTTTCCATACTTGCTAATTGAACTACTAATTTCATTTTTTTAACGTTACAAGGTGTTGATCCGAGAGTATCAAGATGTGTTCGCGCTAGAGAGTGGCTCCAAAGGAAGAACTAACGTGGTAAAACATAAAATTAATACCGGAGAAGCTTGGCCGATACGACAACATCCACGCAGACTTCTTTTGGCGAAAAGAGAAGAAGCCGAACAAATAATTACGGATATGGAGAGAGAGGCGTGATTGAACCTTCAAGTAGCCCATGGGCATCTCCAGTAGTACTCTTAAAGAAGAAGGATGGATCAACAAAGTTTTGCGTAGACTACAGACAGCTAAACGACGTGACCAAAAAGGACAGCTACTCTTTACCTAGAATTGACGATACGCTAGACACCCTGTCAGGATCCTAGTGGTTTTCTACGTTAGATTTAAAAAGTGAATACTGGCAGGTAGAATTAGAACTCAAGGATAGTGAAAAAACAGCTTTTACAATTGGAACTGGTTTGTGGCACTTCACTGTGATGCTCTTCGGCCTGTGTAACGCTCCTGCAACGTTCGAGCGTTTGATAGAGACCATCTTGCGTAGATTGTCTTGGAAGACGTGCTTAGTTTACCTGGACGACGTGATCGTGGTTGGAAGGTCGTTTGAAAAACACTTGAACAACTTGAAGGAAGTATTTCAGCGACTACGTGGAGTTAATCTTAAACTGAGCCCAAAGAAGAGCCACGTATTTAAGAAAGAAGTACAATATCTGAGCCACGTCGTATCTAGAGATGGAGT
The DNA here is from genome assembly GCA_035610365.1 of Aquatica leii. Lineage (NCBI taxonomy): Eukaryota > Metazoa > Arthropoda > Insecta > Coleoptera > Lampyridae > Aquatica > Aquatica leii. The sequence goes on from CM069435.1 coordinate 111,949,533, forward strand.
AAAAACTGACCCAGTCAAAAGCATGGTCAAGACCAATCGACAAACATCAGGTCAGAAGTTGCTTTGGGTTGTGCACCTATTATAGACGATTTGTACCTGGATTTGCTAATCTTGCCAAACCTTTGACGAAATTAGCGGAAGAAAGAGCAGAATTTAAATGGAATGTAGACTGCGAAAATTTTTTCTATCAATTAAAACAGGCCCTGGTCACTTTGCCGATTTTGAGTTATCCAAGAGAAGATGGAAAATTTGTTTGGATACCGACGCAAGCAATTTGGCCATAGGCGCGGTCCTTTCGCAGGTTCAATATGGACAAGAAAAAGTATTTTATTTTAGCAAGCTTTAGTTTAGGCCAGAAAGGAATTATTGCGTGACTAGGAGGGCGCTGTTAGCAGTCGTCAAGTCCATCAAACATTTCTACAAACATTTGTATGGACAAAAATTTTTACTGAGAACAGACCACGCCGCTTTAAATTGGCTACTGCAGTTCCGTAACCCAGAAGGACAAGTGGCAAGATGGATCGAGAGACTGCAAGAGTACAACTATGACACAGAACACCGTGCCGGAAGCAGTCATCAGAAAGCTGATGTCTTGTCCAGAAGACAATGTCCGGCGGACTGCAGCCATTGTTCGCGAATGGAAGAAAAAGTTGAATGCCTCCAGAGAGCTGCTATGGTTGATGATGAGTGGGAACCTGAGAGTTACGTCGCGAACAAGAAGACGATCCTGAAATAAGACTACTCCTGAACTGGAAAGAGAACGGCCGACGACCAATCTGAGAAGAAGTCAGTGCTTTGGGCAGAAACATCAAAGCGTACTGGGCGCAGTGGGACTCCTTGATAGTAGAAGACGGTCTTTTTAAGGGATCCCTAGAAAGTGTCAAGGGCACAAAAAACAGACTACAGTTTGTAGTGCCGAAGAGCAGGGTGTCATAAGTGTTGAAGCATCTCTACGATGGGACATCAGGGGGACACTTTGGCATTAAGAAGACGTTGGGTAAAGTGCGAGAACGATTCTACTGGATGAACTGCAACGAGGACGTCATGAAATAGTGCCGTAAATGCACAGTCTGTGCATCAGGAAATGGTCTAGCGAAAAAGCGCAAAGCACCCATGAAGCAATACAACGTAGGAAGCCCTTTGGAAAAAATAGCGATTGACATCGCAAGGCCGTTCCCAGAATCCGATTCGGGAAATAAATACATTCTGGTGGCAATAGATTATTTCACGAAATGGACGGAGGCTTACGCCATACCCAATCAGGAAGCAGCTACAGGCGCAGACGTATTAGTAAAAGAATTTTTCTGCCAGTTTGGAGTTCCGTTGGAATTACACTCTGATCAAGGCCGCAATTTTGAGTCTGGACTTTCAAGAAGTTTTCCAACTGTTGGGAGTTAAGAAAACTAGGACAACGGCTCTCCATACTCAATCTGATAGCATGGTTGAACGGATGAATCGAACAATGAGCAAGTACTTAGCTAAGGTAGTGTCCGAACACTAAAAAGACTGGGATCAGTACTTGCACTTTTTTCTAATGGCATACCGATCATCCGTTCACGAAAGCACAAACCAAACACCATCAAAATACATGAAGAAGTCCGTAAAAACACACAAATTACCAGCGACAGGATGAAGACTAGATATGACGTCAAAGCACAAAATGGTGGGTTTCAACCTGGCGATATGGTCTGGTTGTATAATCCTCAAAGGAGACGTGGTTTGTCACCGAAGCTACAAAGGCAATGGGAGGGCCCCTATGAAGTCATGCAGAGTATTAATGACGTCATATATTGCATCCGAAAACCGCCCCGAAGCAAGCCAAAAGTGGTCCACGTGGATCGTCTAGCTCCGTTTGCTGGCGATAACCACAATACGCAAGCTTATGTCCGAACCAGAGTAATAAGTAACAGAACCAGGAATCCAATCGAAGAAAGGGAGTTCGAGAAGTTTATGAACTTATACGGAGGTTCTCTAAAAGCTAGGTTTGGATTTACCACCGAGAAACAACAAGATACAAAAAAATACATCAGTTTCGTCCTGTGATATATAAACGAGTATTTTTAATGTTTTAAATATTTTTTTTATTTCTTGTGCTTTTGTATCATATATTACATTTGAAACTAAAATACAAACATTTTGAGTTGTAATAGTTGTAATATATTTCTGTTTTCTATAGGTTTATAATTATGTTATGTACCTCGATGAAAAAATACTTGTATGGCTTATGGCTTGTACTTGTAAAATATAAAAATATAAATAAATTTATGAAAATACTTTTTAAAATTATTTTTTAATAGTGGATAATAATACCTAACTTAACCCGTATCTGTACTCACATATGAACGTAATACAAATTTGGGGCGTTATTTTAAATTTGCATAAGAGCGCCAAAAGTGCTAGGCGCGGGCCTGTACGTTGTGACTCGGTTCAAATAAAAAAATAGAATTACTTGATAAAAACAGGTTTTTAAGAAGCTTAAAACTAGATTTGATCAACTGAAAACTGTAGAAGCTAAAAAAATTGGTGTTTAAAACAAAGCTTTGATTTTACGTTTCTGAAAATATAGCAAGTTTCAAAAATCACGTTACGTTGGGTCACTGCAGACGACTGATTAGATATAGACAACATAAGTAAACGACAACAATTGTGAATTGCATAAACTTTAGGCGTACAAACCAGATTACAGAGTCGACGCTACAAAAATCAATATAACGTGCGCACGCTGGTTTATATATGTTTGTTCCTAAACACCGATTTTAATTTCGATATTTAAAATGGGAGAATTGTGCGAGATTTTTTTAGACCAAGATGTGTACCAACCAGGCGAAACGGTCACAGGAAAGATTATGTGTAATTTTGATACGGAAAATCAGGTTAATGGTACAAATTTCACGTAGAAAAAACGTTTTTCTTATAAAATCTTATGCCTTAGGGATTCGTGTCTTGATGAAAGGAAGAGCTAAAGTCTATTGGAAAGAAGGGCGTTACACCGTCTACCAAGATGATAAAATGTATTTTGAGTTTGAAACAGCGCTTGTTGATAGTGCGTAACGTAGGCGGCGATTTTAGGCCTTAATCGAGTTGTTTCTATTTTAGACGAAACTACTTTTGCACCAGGTCTCTATGAGTATCCCATTTCGTTTGAGTTGCCAAATGCTTTACCATCGTCTATGGAAGAAACGCATGGTAACGTTCGATATAAAGTACAAGCTGTGATTGATCGTCCATGGTCTTTTGATCACGTGTGTAGATTACCGTTTACTGTATATTCCGTAAACAATTTAAATGAAATGGAGGATTTGAACGTAAGCCGCTCGATTCCCAAAATTTTAATAATCACACGATTTTTAGCAACCGACTCAAAGCGTCGAAGAAAAGATACCATTTGCGTTGTTTGGCCAATCCCCGCCAATCAAAGTTTTAGTCAACTTACCTCAGAGTTGTTACGCACCAAACGACACCGTATCTTTTTTTGTGAAAATAATCAACGAATCTGCCGTTTGCATCGAAGATGTGCGTTTTAGGATCATCCAGGTATTGGATAACAAAACTAATCTTTGAGTTTTCACCTTCAATTTCAATAGGGTTACACTTTCTACGCACGCAATCGTAGTACCCAACACATATCGTATATCAGCGAAGAGTGCGCCAATACTGATTTCGAGGTTAAAGGAGAGTCTGAAGGTCAATGGAATTTGGAGATAACAGTACCGGCCGATATCTTTATAGGTGTACTTGACGACTGCGACGTAATCAAAATTTTTGGAAGTTACGGGTAAGTAGCTTTGTTTGTTTCGTTTAACACTAAAAGCAATTTTTTTAGGGAGAAGTATGTCTTCCGTTTCCTCACACCAATTTTACTATTGACGTGCCACTGGTGCTTGGTTCTAGAGATTAAAATAGAAACACTTTTTAGAAATGTTTTTACATAACTTTTATTCAATGTTAAATTTTACTATAAGAGCAATACCTAAATAAACGTGTTTATAATCTTTAATTTTTGTTCTTTGTTTACTGTATTTTGATTTTTGCTGAAATTTTTACACTTTTTTGTTTTTACTAAATACCAGTTGCTACGGTAGCCTTTGTACGTTTAATGTACCGAAAAGTAAAATATTGAGAAAATCCAGCCATTTTACGAAGAAGACCACTGCGAAAATGGAATTTCAAAAACATAAAAAGTATTCTCAGTCTATAAGCTTGTACGGGAGGTAAATATTTATTAGAGAACTGATAAATTTGATGCAGATTTTAGTAAACAGGTAAAAAGAATGAACATAGTCGGTAAATTTGTCTTGGTTTTAACAATCTAATCTAAACTAAAATATTTTATTAGATTTTAATGCTTAGTTTTTTATTTTATAAAGAAACACCAAACAGTTAATAAAGGTCGCAACTTTTTATTACTCTTCATTTTGTTCCTTTTCTTCTATGTCATTTTGTTCTTCATCGTTGCTTTTATGTTCTTCTTGATTTCCATTCGGAAAATACTGATCTACGTCCTCGTATTGATTTTGATTTATGTGTTGTTGAAACTGATTTAATTCATTGTTAAATTGATTCTGGTAATAATCTTCCAAAAAGTGATGCATTTGATTATGGTGTTGTCCTAAATCTTCTCCTTCCATATTTTGAAGAAAAGCTTCCCAGCTATTATGGAGTTCTTGACTTTGAGTTTCATCGGGTTGGCTATGTTGATTGGCGCTTAATAGTTGGTCTATATTTTCATGCCGTTCAGGGCTGGGTACATGTGGATTTTGATTTTGTTCATGCTGGTTAAGTTCATTGTCCTCGTTTTGATGATGTTGAAATTGATTCCAAAAACCATATGGCAAGTTATATTCTTCATTATGTAAGTTTTGTAGATATTGTGCCGAATTTTCAAAATTATGTTGTGGGCTGTTTAAATTTTGATATTGATTTTGATGATCTGAGTTTTCGTTGTTCCGATTATCTGGAAAATAAGACATACGATCACTGTCGTGACGATGTTCGAATTGCCCAAAGTTTAAGTTATGATTTTCCTGATGACTATTTAAAAGTTCGTCTATATTTTCATCGTGATCCTCTTGCTGGTTATGTGGTTCTTGTAGTCCGTATTCTTCTAAAAACGAGTTTTCATCGGGATCAAACAGCTGGTTAACAACATGTTGTTGGTTATGTGGTATTGGTTCTATATCCTGAATCAATAATTCATAGTTATTATTATTATCATTGCTATCTTCATCATTATCATCAAATGGTTGATCTAATGGTCGCCGAATCCTATCTAAAAAAGAATCTTCACTCGAAGACCCAGAATGTAAATCATTACGCTTTTGAATATTCTAAAATTAAATTTAGTTAATTAACACACTAACGATTAATAACTTACTTTAGGTAGTACCCTTCCATCTAAAAATAAGAAATATAAATATTTTGATTAACAAAATGAACATCAAAACTTACATATAATATTAGCAGTTAAAATTATTACTCCAATTACAACCAATAACGAAAATTTCATGTTGAACACCTAAACACAATCACACTGATCAGTGAATTTTCTTATTTATTTATTGTATTTTATATTCCGGAAAATGATTATTTGTTTTAGCGGTTAATTAAAAATGGACAACAGTTTATTTATATCATTATCAACTCAAACGAGCATTTTCGATCGATTTGCAAAATTTAATTAGGAACCTTGGCAGTGCCTATTTTTAATTGAGTTTTTTGAACTTAGCTGTTATCGCGCTAATTTTAAAGTTCTTGTTCTTATTGGGTATTGCTAAATTGTTTGATAATAATCCACCTGAAATATATGGTCAATAAAACAACGAAGAAAAATGTGTCACAGGAGTTTTGGCCTTTGATCTGCAGCGAAAGATACTTTTACAACTTAAAATAACAAAAACTCTTCTAAAACAGACAGTTTGAGAATCCATTCCAAGCAACCTGAAGCTTTAGATTGAGCCTTAAGAACAAATAAAGATAATTCAACGACTAAAAAAAGATAAAAGTTTAAGTAACATATAAAATTTAGAAAGAGAGTACGATAAAAGAAAATTAAAACAAACTCAGCCAAAAATATAAAATAACATTCGCAGTCTTAAAACCACAGTGTTTAGTGTTTACATCGTGCCTTCGTTCCATTTGTACACCGTTGTTTCTACTTCCATAGTGTTTTCATCGTGGTTTCAAAATCAGGAATCTAATTTTGAGAATTATAACTAAAACTTTCTTCTCAACAACGAATTAAAGAAGTTTTTAACACAACATATTGTAACGAATTTTATTAAAACTAATTAATTTATTTATACTAAAAAATATATACACGTTTAAACTAACCGAACTAATTAAGTGTAACTATCTAAGAATAAAAACTTACGGTAATTTATATAAAACAATAATACGCTATCACTAATAGGTCCACAGTTGTTTACTTTAAAAGTCACGTTCAATTTCACTTGATGTACACTTTATTTATTTAAAACTTTGCACGTACGAATCACTTATTTATCTTCACCGTAACGGTAACAATACCTTAACTTCATTCAGTAATTGCCGATACAGAACTGACCTTCCGCATGCTCAAACAATTGTTATACATGCATGTGATCTTGGTCTAGAACATTCGCAACCTTTCTGCATTTATCGTTCGCTATCTGAAATTTGGCTTTATCGAATCATAGATTCGACGGTGTTCGCGAATGCTCTACCGCCTCCTTCTTAAGCTTGTTCTGTCCCAGAACAAGAAACTGAATGCGACACCGGTAGAATGGATCGTGGCAATAGCGGCAGCTCTCTCCATTTTGGCAACGGCTTTGGGCATAAAAGTAGCAGTCAATGGACTTGTCCAGACTCGATAGTCCATTTGGGTGGTAACTACAGACCAACACTTGAACGCTTGTTCCTCGGAAGACAACCTCCAACATGTTTCAAACTGTCCTCCAATTCAGTTAATCTAAGACATACCCAAGCTTGGGTACTGCAAAATTCTTAACATGGTGGAACTCCATTTCTCTCTTGAGATTCCATAATGGTTTGGTAAGTGAGTAGGTGTTGGTGACCAAATAGAAAACGAAGCGTCTGTCACCACGTAGTCCTAAAATTTTTCCGACTGCTGGTTGCTGTCTTCGTAATTCATCTAGCTGCCCAAACTTCTTTTTAAACACGACTGCAACCCCTCTGGACATGTCAAGATTCTCGCTCACGCAATGTGCAATAGTGTAATCTTTTTGTGTTTGGAACAGGTTTTGTTGTTCCTCGGTGGTAACTCTAAACCTAGTTTTTCCAGAACCCCCTTATAAGTACATAAACTTCACGAACTCAATTTCTTCGATTTGATTCTTGGTTCTGCTGCTTATTACTCTAGTTCGGACCTGAACTTGTGTATTGTGGTTATCGCCAGCAAACGAGGCTAGACGATCGACTTTGACCACTTTTGGTTTGCCTCTGGGTGGTTACCGGATGCGATATATAACGTCATTATTACGTTGCACAACTTCATAAGGGCCCTCACATTACCTCTGCAGCTTCGGCGACAAACCACTTCTCCTTTGGAGATTATACAACCAGACCATGTCGCCAAGTTAAAACCCACCATTTTGTGCCTTGACGTCATATCTAGTCTTCATCATGTCGCTGGCAACTTGTGTGTTTTTACGGACTTCTTCATGTACTTCGTCTAGCCTCTTGGTCAGCTTGCTGACGAAATCTTCTTCCGGTCTTCCTCCAAATTGGAGGTCGCATGGCAGTCGTATTTCGGGACCGAGCATTACACAGGATGGTGTTTGGCCTGTGCTTTCTTAAACGGAGATCGATATGCCATTAGTAAAAGGTGTAAGTACTAATCCAAGTCTTTTTGGTGTTCGGACACTACTTTCGCTACGTACACGCCCATTGTTCGATTCATCCGCTCAACCATGCCATCAGATTGAGGATGGAGAGGCGTCGTCTTAGTTTTTTTTCTGACACCCTGCTCTTTAGCACTACCAACTGTAGTCTGTTTCCCGTGCTCTCGACACTTTCCAAGGTTAGCTTAAGAAGACCGTCTTCTACTATTAAAGAGTCCTATTGCGCCCAGTACGCTTTGATGTTTCTGCCCAAAGCACTCACTTCCTCTTAGGTTGGTTGTCGGCCGTTTTCTTTCTAGTTCAGAAGTAGTCTTATTTCAGGGTCGTCTTCTTGTTCGCGACGCAACGGCTCGGGTTCTCACTCGTCATTAACCATAGTAGTTCTCTGGAGGCTTTCAACTTTTTCTTCCAGTCACGAACAATAGCTGCAGTCCGCCGGACATGGTCTTCTGGACAAGGCATCAGCGTTCCGATGACTGCTTCCAACACGATGTTCTGTGTCATAGTCATACTCTTGCAGTCTCTCGATTCAGCTTGCCACTTGTCCTTCCGCGTTACGGAACTGCAGTAACCATTTTAAAGCGGCGTGATCTGTTCTCAGTAAAAATTTTTGTCTATACAAATATTTGTAGCAATGTTCGATAGACTTGACGACTGCTAACAGCTCTCTCCTAATCACGCAATAATTCCTTTCTGGTCTGGACAAAACTTTGCTAAAATACGCGATAACTTTTTCTTGTCCATCTTGAACCAGCGATAGGACCGCGCCTATAGCCAGATTGCTTGCGTCGGTATCCAAATAAAATTTTCCATATTCTCTTGGATAACTTAAAATCGGTGAAGTGACTAAGGCCTGTTTTAGTTGATGGAAAGAATTTTTGCAGTATTCATTTTATCTAAATTCTGCTCTTTCTACCGTCAATTTCGTCAAAGGTTTGGCAATATTAGCAAATCCGGGTACAAATCGTCTAAAATAGGTGCACAAACCAAGAAAATTTCGAACCTGATGTTTGTGGATTGGTCTTGGCCATGCTTGCACTGCTCGAAATTTTGTCTGGGTCAGCCTTTACTCCATTTCTAGATACGACGTGGCCAAGGTATTGCACTTCCTTCTTAAATACGTGGCACTACTTTGAGCTCAGTTTGAGGTAAGGTCCACGTAGTCGCTGAAACACTCCCTTCAAGTTGTTCAAGTGTTCTTCAAACGACCTTTCAACCACGATCACGTCGTCCAGGTAAACTGAGCACGTCTTCCAAGACAATCCGCGCAAGATGGTCTCCATCAAACGCTCGAACGTTGCAGGAGCGTTACACAATGCCGAAGGGCATCACAGTGAACTGCTACAAACTAGTTCCAATCGTAAAAGCTGTTTTTTCACGATCCTTGGGTTCCAATTCTACCTGCCAGTAACCACTTTTTAAATCTAACGTGGAAAACCACTGGGATCCTAACAGGGTGTCTAACGTATCGTCAATTCTGGGTAAAGGGTAGCTGACTTTTTTGGTAACGTCGATTAGCTGGCTGTAGTTTACGCAAACCCTCGTTAATCTATTCTTCTTCTCTACGAGGACCACTGGGGACGCCCATGAGCTACTTAAAGGTTCAATCACGTCTTCTCTCTCCATATCCGTAATTATTTGTTCGGCTTCCTCTATTTTTGCTAAAAGAAGTCTGCGTAGATGTTGTCGAATTGGCCGAGCGTCTCCAGTATTAATTTTATGTTTCACCACGTTAGTTCTTCTTTTAGAACCATTTTCCAGCGCGAACACATCTTGATACTCTTGGATCAACACTTTAACTTTAGCCAGCTGATATTGGCTGAGGTTTTGGTATTTAGTGGTAAGAATGTTTCGCACTGTTACTATTGATGTCTTCTCATTTTCCAACATGTCAGGAGAAATGATGGTCTTCGTCGCCCCCGTGTCAACCAGTAACTGAACACTTCTTCCAATGATCTTGCCATCGAGATAAATGCTATGCAACTGCTCTCTAAGCGACGCCATTTGAATGGTAATTTCTGGGGCATGGCTTGTTGAGGTTGACTTTCGCCCCATTCAGTTGACACGTTCTAGTTTTCCGAACGTTCTTCTGATTTTTTTCTGGGCTTAGTTCAGCGTTGTCGTACGTGGCATACTTCCCCGAAATTCCAGCACGTCAGTTCTCCGCCTCGAGCTACTCGTTCTCGAAATACTCGCCGCACTATGTTTTTACTGCTTTCTTCTGTGTGCGAGGATATGTCTGTTCGCCGTCTCGAACTCTAAAGCATGAGTTTAAGCGTCATCCAACGTCTTCGGTCGAACAAACCGGATAGTCTGTTGTGTTTCGTTGTCATGGAGGCCGTCTACAAAGGTTTTAATAGCCAACTGTTCCAAGAAAGTGTCTGGTGCTGTAGGATACACAAGCCGTGTTAATCTGGCGATGTCAGCCTCAAATTCTTAAAGACTTTCGGCAGATTTCTGAACCTGATTTTTAATTTGAGCTTGATGTACTTGTTGAAGATCTCCATATCTCATTTCTAAACGTGAAATTAAAAGTTCGTAATTTTCTTGTAGGTGGTCAGGAACAGTTTGCAAGATTCCAAGAGACTCTACGTAAGGACACTATTAAAGACGTCGTTTTCTGCTTGTTGCTTTAACCATTAGCTGTAGTTGCGGCTTCAAACTGCTTTTGTAGGTTGATCATGGAACCTTACCATCAAAATTTGGCGGTACAACTTTAAACTTGTGAGTGGCTTCTTCATGATGATCCATCATTAAATCTTCACTCTTGACGCTTTCTTCACCGTGACAAGTCATTAGGGTCATTCTTTCTTCAACAGTTGAATTTCGTTGTTCTGCAGAAATATCCTGGCACCCAAAAGAAAGCATTGAAAACATAGTGCGACGGGTATTTCGAGATCGAGTTGCTCGAGGAAGAGAACTGACGTGCTAGAACTGCAGGGAAGTGGGTCACGTACGACGACGCTGAACTAAGCCCATGGGGCAAAAGTCAACCTCAACTAGCCATGCCCCAAAGATTACCATTCAAATGGCGTCGCTTAGGGAGCAGTTGCATAGCATTTATCTCGATGGCAAGATCAATGGAAAACGTGTTCAGTTACTGGTTGACACGGGAGCGACGAAGACCATCATTAGTCTTGACATGTTGGAAAATGAGAAGACATCACCAGTAACAGTGCGAAACATTCTTACCACTAAATACCAAAACCTCAGCCAAGACCAGCTGGCTAAAGTTAAAGTGTTGATCCAAGAGTATCAAGATGTGTTCGCACTGGAGAGTGGTTCTAAAAGAAGAACTAACGTGGTGAAACATACAATTAATATCGGAGACGCTCGGCAGATTCGACAACATCTACGCAGACTTCCTTTGGCAAAAAGAGAGGAACCCAAACAAATAATTACGGATATAGAGAGAGAAGGCGTGATTGAACCTTCAAGTAGCCCTTGGGCATCCCCAGTAGTACTCGTAAAGAAGAAGGATGGATTAACGAGGTTTTGCGTAGACTACAGACAGCTAATCGATGTGACCAAAAAGGACAGCTACCCTTTACCCAGAATTGACAATACGTTAGACACCCTGTCAGGATCCTAGTGGTTTTCTTCGTTAGATTTAAAAAGTGGTTACTGGCATGTAGAATTGGAACCCAAGGAGCGTGAAAAAAACAGCTTTTACGATTGGAACTGGTTTGCGGCAGTTCACTGTGATGCCCTTCGGCCTGTGTAACGGTCCTGCAGCGTTTGAGCATTTGATAGAAACCATCTTGCGCGGATTGTCTTAGAAGACGTGCTCAGTTTTCCTGGACGACGTCATCGTGGTTGAAAGGTCATTTGAAGAACACTTGAACAACTTGAAGAAAGTGTTTCAGTGACTACGTGGAGCTTATATCAAACCAAGCCCAAAGAAGTGCCACGTATTTAAGAAGGAAGTGCAATACTTTGGCCACGTTGTATCTAGAAATGTAGTAAAGGCTGGCCCAGACAAAATTCGAGCAGTGCAAGCATGGTCAAGACCAATCGACAAACATCAGGTCCGAAATTTCCGTGGGTTGTGCACCTATTATAGACGATTTGTACCCGGATTTGCCAATATTGCCAAACTTTTGAAGAAATTGACGGTAGAAAGAGCAGAATTTAGATGGAATGAATACTGCGAAAATTCTTTCCATCAACTAAAACAGACCCTAGTCACTTCGCCGATTTTAAGTTATCCAAGAGAATATGGAAAATTTGTTTTGGATACCGACGCATGCAATCTGGCTATAGGCGCGGTCCTTTCGCAGGTTCAAGATGGACAAGAGAAAGTTATCGCGTATTTTAGCAAAGTTTTGTCTAGGTCAGAAAGGAATTATTGCGTGACTAGGAGGGAGCTGTTAGCAGTCGTCAAGTCCATCAAACATTTCAACAAGTATTTGTATGGACAAAAAATTTTACTGAGAACAGACCACGCCGCTTTAAAATGGCTACTGCAGTTCCGCAACCCGGAAGGACAAGTGGCAAGATGGATCGAGAGACTGCAAAAGTATGACTATGACACAGAACACCGTGCCGGAAGCAGTCATCTAAACGCTGATGCCTTGTTGACAAGACCATATCCGACGGACTGCAGCCATTGTTCGCGACTGGAAGAAAAAGTTGAATACCTCCAGAGAACTACTATGGTTGATGACGAGTGGGAACCCGAGCCGTTGTGTCGCGAACAAGAAAACGACCCTGAAATAAGACTACTCCTGAACTGGAAAAAAAAACGGCCGACGACCAACCTAGGAGGAAGTAAGTGCTTTGAGCAGAAACATCAAAGCGTACTGGGCGCAGTGGGACTCTTTGATAGTAGAAGACGGTCTTTTTAAGCGAATCTTAGAAAGTGTCGAATAACGGGAAACAGACTACAGTTGGTAGTGCCAAAGAGCCGGGTGTCAGAAGAAAATTAGGACGACGCCTCTCCATCCTCAATCTGATGGCATGGTTGAGCGGATGAATCGAACAATGGGCAAGTACTTAGCCAAAATAGTGTCCGAACACCAAAGAAACTGGGATCAGTACTTACACCTTTTCCTAATGGCATATCGATCATCCGTTCACGAAAGCGCAGGCCAAACACCATTCTGTGTAATGCTCGGTCGCGAAATACGACTGCCATGCGACTTCCAATTTGGACGAAGACCGGAAGAAGAAGTTGCTGGAGAAGATTTCTTCAGCAAGATGACCAAGAGGCTAGACGGAGTACATGAAGAGGTCTGTAAAAACATACAAAATGGCCAGCGACATGATGAAGACTAGATATGACGTCAAGGCACAAAATGGTGGGTTTCAACCTGGCGGCATGGTCTGGTTGTATAATACTCAAAGGAGACGTGGTTTGTCATCGAAACTGCAAAGCCAAGGGAGGGCCTTTATGAAGTCGTGCAGCGTATTAATGACGTTATATATCGCATCCGACAACCACCCAGAAGCAAGGCAGAAGTGGTCCCCGTCGATCGTCTTGTCCCGTTTGCTGGCGATAACCACAATACACAAGTTCAGGTCCGAACTAGAGTAATAAGCAGCAGAACCAGAAATCAAATTGAAGAAATGGAGTTCGAGAAGTTTATGAACTTATACGGAGGTTCTGGAAAAGCTCACCAACAATTGTTCTAGATTCAAAACCAATCTTTATTTTATATTAAATAGATTAGTTGTTAGTAATAAATATTATAATAATTTAATAACCTATATATTCTTTATTGCTTACAAAAAATATTGACAAAATTTTACATGTATTAAAATTATTATTTTCAGCAATGAAATAGATAATAGTAAGAAACAATTATTATAGCTATACTATTAATATTCCGCTGTATGTGCAAAATTATTTATAAATAAAGTGAAATTTTTATACTTTAGTTTCGTTTAAATATAAATGATACTACCAAACAGAATTTTCCAGTGTAAGAATAAATATTTGTGTCAATATAATGTAATTTATTTAAATTTTTGTTCACATAGTCATATTCTTTTTTTTTGTTTAAGCGGTTAAATACTTCACTTATTAATGAGTATCATAATTACATTTTCGTATTCATTAATATTATTTTTATTTATTTATTTAACTAGACACTCCCGCGAGAGTTGTTTGGAAAAAGTTCGTAATGATAATAATTCCGGGCCAACAAAAATCCCTAAAAAGGGTATGTATATTTTTTTATACGTATATTCATATTTAACTTAATTTTTTTAGACAATGTGCATGTTTTAAATCTATTAGCATCAACGTCTTCAAGTAAGTCTATTTATATTTTTTCAAATCAGCAACTAAACAGTTTTTAATAATTTAGATACATATTGTGAATGCTGTGAAATACACGTTAACAACAAAATGTATCAGGCTCATTTGCGTACTTTAAAGCATAAAAACAATTGTGAGCTTGAACTAAGAAATGATGTAATGATTTTAAAACGGACCTTCAAGAGTAGAATAGTTAGTTATAGAGTTTATGGAAAATCGACGTTATCAATCAACGTAAACGAATTTCTCAATGAATTAAAAAGCAAAGTTTTAAATTTAGTTGAAGAAAACATCGAACGACTTAATGCTATTAAATTCAATGTTGAATTGTATGGTGAATATTTTCTCCAAACTAAAGAACTATTAGAAATCAAATCGTTTAATACAAGATATAAGGAAGCATGTAAAAGTGATAATTTAGACAACATTTTACAAGAGTTATTCGCTATATTGGGGAAAAAATGTTCGGAATTTCAAGAAAGAGATTCAGGTAAATTTATATCTCCCATTTATGTTTACATGTTGATGATTTATGTATGTTTTTAAGATGGGCACTGTCAAAATTGTTATATTTAGAAGTCAACATATGTAAGTACAATCCTATAAGAGCCTCATCATATTTATCTTTACCAATCGAAATCGGAAAAAGAAAAGCAGTTCTGAATATTAAGAATCAAGATAATATGTGTTTTAAATGGTGTGTCTTAGCTCATCTTCATCCAGTGCGTTGGGGAAATCACCCCGATCGTGTTCAACACTATACTCCTTTTGTTGATGAACTGTTGTTTGATAATCTGGTCTTTCCTATTTCGTTAAAAGATATTAAAATTTTTGAAAACTTAAATAATATTTCGGTTAACGTGTATGGACTTGAAACGATTTTTAAAAAACTGGAGAAAATGTGTGTGAGGTGGTTGGACCGCTTCACCACACGAGTCAAAAAAGAAATATTCACGTAAACCTTCTATTAATTTCTAACAATGTTGGTCAAATACACTACTGTTTAATTCGTAATATGAGTAGGCTGCTTAACAGTCAATTAAATAAAAACACTCATGCAAAATACTTTTGTGATGGTTGTTTGGTATACTTTCACAGTCAGTTTAATTTAGACAAACACCAGCAACATGATTGTAACCATATTTATACTAAATTACCTACAACTAATTTAATCCAAGATAAAATCGGTAATCTTAGACCAGAAAATATATTAAAATTTGAAAATTACGGAAAAAAGCTAAAAGTACCCTTTGTTGTGTATGCTGATTTTGAGTGCATTCTACAACCAATTAGCTTTAGCAAACCAAATCCGCAAGAATCATTTACGGTTAAATCGTTTAAACATAATCCTTATAGTTTTGCTTATTTCATAGAATGTTCATTCGATGATAGCTTATCTAAGTTTTATACGTATAGAGGTCCAGATTGCGCACGAATTTTTATAGAAACACTAACTTACGATTGCGAGAAAATTTATTCAGAATATTTTGTTAGGCCAAAACCTATGAACGATCTAACTTTTGAACAAAAATTTGAGTTTGAAAATGCGAAATGTTGTCATATTTCTTTAAATGAGTTTGAACCCAATTCTCAAATCGTTAGGGACCATTGTCATTTAACTGGACAATTTCGAGGAGCTGCACACGGTGTTTGCAATTTAAATTTTCAGCTTCCACATTTTATACCGGTTTTTTTTCATAATTTGAGTAATTATGATGCGCATTTGTTTATCAAAGAATTAGCTTGTAACCATAAAAACATTAACGTTATTGCTCAGAATAAAGAAAAATACATCACTTTTAGTAAAACAATAATTAATCAAACTGGAGCAATACCTCCTTTTCGATTAAAATTTTTAGATTCATTTCGATTTATGGCTTCATCGTTGGATAAACTTGCTCAAAATTTGAACTCTGACCAATTCGTTCATGTAAGAAAATATTTTTCAGATGTTAATAAATTTAATCTTATCAGGCAAAAAGGTGTTTTTCCGTATTCTTATATAGATTCGTATGCAAGACTAAAAGAAACTCGACTGCCTTCATATAATGAATTTTATGATCAATTACGCGATTCGAACATATCAGAAAATGACTATACGCGGGCTAACGAGGTGTGGAATTTATTTGAATGTAAAAATTTGGGGGAGTATTCAGATTTATATCTCAAATCAGATGTTTTGTTACTGACCGATGTTTACGAAAATTTTCGAGAAATATGTTTAAATATTTATGGGTTGGATCCAGCACAGTACCTTACAGCACCGGGTCTGGCTTGGGATGTGGCTCTAAAACTCACTGGTGTTGAGTTAAAATTATTTACAGATGTCGATATGATACATTTTATAAAAAAAGGCATTTGAGGGGGGATAAGTATGTGTAGTAAAAGACAAGCGGTTGCCAATAATGTATTTATTCCAAATTATGATGCAAACAAACCATTTTCTTTTATAATATACATCGATGCAACGAATTTATATGGCGCGTCAATGTCGGAGGTTATGCCTATCAAAAACTTTGAATGGTTGTCGGTAGAAGATGTTGAAAGCTTTAGTTTAAATAAAAATTATGTTAATTCTGAAATTGGATATATTTTAGAAGTTGATTTAGAGTATCCGCAAGTATTACATGATTTACATAATGACTTGCCTTTTTGTGTAGAGTCTATTATTCCCCCAAACTCTAAAACTAAAATAAAAAAATTAATTCCAAATTTGAGGAATAAGGAAAAATATGTAATACACATTCGCAATTTACAACAAGCAATCGCTAACGGTCTGATATTAACAAAAATTTATAGAATACTAAAATTTAAACAATCTGCTTGGTTAAAATCATATATTGATCCTAACACTCAGATGCGAAATAAATCTAAAAACAAATTTGAAAAAGACTTTTTTAAATTAATGAATAACTCTGTTTTTGGCAAGACAATGGAAAATGTTGATAAACGAGTAGATGTTCGGTTATTGACACATTGGAAAAACATTGGTAAGAAAGTGGGTGTAGAAACGCTTGTATCAAAACCAAATTTTAAAAACTGTCTAGTATTTTCAAACCTAAAAAATCAGACTTTAGTTGCTATACAGATGGATAGGTTAAACATCGAATATAATAAACCCATTTATGTAGGTTTTTGCGTTTTAGAAATATCTAAACTAATCATGTATAATTTTTATTATAATCATCTGAAGGTTAAATACGGTGATAGGGTTTGTCTTTTATATACAGATACCGATTCTTTCATTTTAGAAGTTCAAACCAATAATTTTTATAGTGATATGAAACAGGATTTAGATAAATTTGACACATCAAATTTTATGTTAAATAACACACACCAAATTCCAATATCGAGTTCTGTGGTAGGAAGAATGAAGGACGAATATGGAGGTAGAATATTATGGGAATTTTTGGGAACCGGTTCTAAGGCTTATATTGTAAATTGTGAGGGTGAGTTAACTCCTAAAGCAAAGGGTGTTCCTTATCACGCTTCAAAAAATTTGACAATAGATGAATACAGAAAAGCTACTTTAATACATGGAGAAAAGATTTACAGAAAATTTAGTGGCTTTAGATCGTATTTACATACTATATATACAGAACTAAAAAATAAGGTTGCATTATCGTTTTTTGACCATAAAAGGTTTTTATGTAATAATTTAGTTAGTACATTAGCTTGGGGACATAAATATATACCGAACAAATGTATAAACATAGAGGAAACATAAATTGCTATTTTATTTTCTACTATAACGTATAAGCTCAAGTTTGGTGGTTATAGTGTGTTTAGTGACATACTATATGTTGCCTTTCCACCTGCAGCATATTTTGTTTATGTGGTTTTTCGATTAGATGTAAGAAATGAAACCATGTAGAATGAAATGAAAACGGAATCTATTGATAGAATTCGTACATTTAAATGTGACGGTTTAATTTAATATACTATTATGTAAAATATAAAGCATGTATACAACAGAAGCAGACTGAGTAATATATTATACATCTGTTAATCAATGTATTTCACCTTATTATATAAATAATTTAATCACGCTACCAAATATTGTAAATATAGTATTTATTGTAATTGCAATAAGTGTTTTATTGATTTTACCCGAATACAAAAAACTCGTTCCTCGAACACAGCCGAGAAAAAGCTCATCTTAAAATCTAAAAAGTTGCGCGCGCACCCGAACTTACACGAAATTCAAATTTGTAAAAAGCCCTTCCGTAATGAAAACCCGATCTTACACGAAATTCAAATTAAAAAAAAAAACGCGGGAAAACAAGAACCCGATCTTAAAATTTGAAAAATTACGCGCGCACCCGAACTTACACGAAATTCAAATTTGTAAAAAGCCCGCCGTAATGAAAACCCGATCTTACACGAAATTCAAATTAAAAAAAAAAAACGCGGGAAAACAAGAACCCGATCTTGAAATTTGAAAAATTACGCGCGCACCCGAACTTACACGAAATTCAAACCTGAAAAGTTGCGTGCGCACACGAACGTATACGAAGAAACTCCGATCTTGCTCGAACTTACACGAAATTCAAATTTGTAAAAAGCCCGCCGTAATGAAAACCCGATCTTACACGGAATTCAAATTAAAAAAAAAAAACTCGGGAAAATGAAAACCCGATCTTAAAATTTGAAAAATTACGCGCGCACCCGAACTTACACGAAATTCAAATTTGTAAAAAGCCCGCCGTAATGAAAACCCGATCTTACACGGAATTCAAATTAAAAAAAAAAAACTCGGGAAAATGAAAACCCGATCTTAAAATTTGAAAAATTACGCGCGCACCCGAACTTACACGAAATTCCAATTTAAAAATTACGAGCGCACGCGAATGTATACGAAGAAACTCCGATCTTACCCGAACGCATTCAAATAGGTTGATGGGTGTGGCTGAAAATAAGTAGGAGTAGTTTCGACCAATCACGTTGATTGGTAATAATTAAAGGTGGTGCCAGTGGGGCGTCATCAATTCTGATTGGTTTAAAACAGGAGAAGTGGAGGGGGGAGTCTATATGTTAATTTCCCATAAGAAAAGTAAGAGAGGGGGGAGTGGCCCAGAACCGGCGAATCCACACTACTATCGTTATACATTGAATTCGAAAATCCTAAATACTAGGAGAATTAACAATAAGCATTAACAACGGTATTAAACTTTGATTTCGTAACAGGTAAATTTATAGAATTATATAAAAGATTCAGTACGTGGATACCTACAGTATCGGCAACCCACAACACACATTTAAAATAAATCGAAGTAAATATTCTTCACCCACACACAGTATGCGATACAGTGAACTCAATGATTATAATTACCTTATTGGTAGCTACACATTACATGCATTTACGAACGTTAATATGAATCAAAAGTTTGTGAGTAATTTTTCGTGACAACGATATATACAAAATCAATTAAAATAACTCACCCGAGGTTCAGCATCTACTAGCACGAAGAAAAACGTTTTTCCCCTTCAGTGGCCTGTAATAAGCATTAACCACACACCAACTCACAAAGAATATTAAGCTAAAACAATTAGTATTAATAATTCATTAAATATATATAAAAACCGGTGTACCGACTACTGTACGCAGCGAATCAAAACAGGTGGCTGATAACACAATCAACGTCTGCCTTTGGTATTCAATAGTACTTCTGTGTATCGAATTAGATAAATAGTAACGTAGAACAGGTGGCTGATAACCCAGTCGAGTCATCCACATGTAGTAATATCTCCCCCGGGAAGGATTAGCGAGATCCCGTTTTCGTGGCGTGGAAACCGCCTTCCGAAAGCGTATGTGTACGGTAACGTGATGGCTTAGTAAGAATTACTATTCAAATATCCCCTTTATCGAAAACGTACATGTGCTCGAAGCGGAGGAAAAATGGCTGTTAAAATGAAGAAAGAATTACGAACGAATTTTAATAAACGACAGCAATAGCTTACCCTGTAACGCCTCAAATATTTTATATAATTAATATAATTACAATTGAATTTCCATTATTCCGGATGGCATTGGCTAAAGAAAATATTCAACACGTACAGGCCATTTTATGCAATTCAAAGTATGACGATTTTTCGTCAAATGACAACCACGAGAAAACGATCGGTAGAGGGCGTTAAAACCCAAATCTAATTTCAAGTCAATATACACAGTCGTACGTAATACGAATTTCGTACGTAACAGGTCGAAAGGGAATACCTTGTTTGTTAATTTTGGGAAGTCCGTATAGAGGTGGTTTAGAATCTGAAACAGTAAGTCGACTTAGTTTTAGGAGGTAGATTGGAAGATTTGATGATTTGGCTGACCTCACGTTCAATCCTCGAAGTAGGATTACGAGTTAAAAGAGCGTACGTTTCCTCAGACACAATAGAATGGATTTTCGCAACATAATCCATATGGTTTAAGACGACAGTAGCATTGCCTTTGTTGGCGGGAAGAACAATAATATCAGGGTTCTTACGAAGACTTTTTAGGGCTAACTCTTCCGACCTAGAAATGTTGGGCTTAGGAATTTTAGAAGATTCAAGAATTTTGTCAGTGTTAATACGAATGAGATCTGAGATGTGGCGAGGAAAGTGTCTTATAGAAGACTCGACATCACATAAAATATCTTCTTTAGGAATACGTTTGGGAGCAACAGCAAAATTCAAACTCTTAAACCCATATTTAACTCGACAAGCAAAATCTCTCAGATTCTTCCTTCTCCCAAAGACAAATTTCCTACACTTTCATCTCAAGGTGTATACCAAATTCCTTGTTCATGTGGTTTAGTCTACATTGGTGAAACCGGTCGGTCGATCATTACTCGCATTTCAGAACATGATCGTTGTATAAGGAAAAGGTATATTTTCAAGTCTGCGGTTGCTGAACATCATTTTACTACAAGCCACAAGATAGATTTTGATAATGTTTTCTTGATTGCCAAATCTCCATTCTTTTTAACAGGAAATTCCGAGAAGCATAGAAATCATCAAACACCCTAATAACTTCAATCGCGATCATGGTTTCGAACTATCCCTTTTTTGGTTTCCGATGATTAGTCATTTATCGAAAACACGCCCCTTATCAACCGTAACCCAATCAGAGTCGAGCTTAACCATCCGTGACGATCCTTTTCCTAGAGACTACACGGAGACTATTTCTTCTTAAGTCACTTCTACGGAGTTAAGAATCTAGCTTGGTTCACAAGTTGATTACCTAACTCGGTAGTGGTTCTTTGTTAGATGCTTTTTCAAGTTATTGTTTTCTTTCTTACCTTTTTAGAGTTTAGATTATAGCTTGTTTCACAAGTGGATAACCTAACTTTTGAGAAGTTCTTAGTTAGATTTCGGTTGCTTGTTTGAGTTTTGCGAATTATCTCACGCCTTGATGAAGCCCTTTACGAAAGTGGGCAAAACGTTGTCAACTTCGGTTACAACAACAATGACACGGTCCAAACCCGGAAGACATTCTTATCTTAGTATAGATTCCGGCCGTAGAAGCTTTCGCTATTAAATTAACCCATTTGGTGACATATAAGAAACGAATGTCATAATACAAGAGGAACTGACTGAACTAAGTACAAACGAAGAACTTAAGGTTCAGTTTAAAAACGGATATCAGCAATTTTGGCTGCAAATCAACATAACCGTTACTTAATATCCCGTATTATGGAATATAGCGAGGAAATTTTTAATTTCCTTTCCATCGTCATACCTAGTGGAAAGGGGGTTCAGCGCTGTTACCAATCTCCTAACGAAAAAAAGAAACAGACTGGACATCATTTGCCGAGGAGATTTAACATTAAACCTTACAAAATTGACGCCAAATGTTGATAATTTATTATTAAAGCATCAGATTCACCCTTCTCACTAAAAACATTTACTTATTGCTTAGTTTATTTTATGTTACGTATATTTTATATAACAGATACAAAATTTCATTTTGAGTAGTTTTAATTTAAATTCAACTAATAAATGTATAAAACTTAACCTGTGTTTTTACTTTAAGTTTTTCACACTAAACTTCACTACAGTTAGAAATTTACAATAAATATCAGGTAAGTAAGGGATCTACCCAAGGGGTCTACGACACAAAAAGTTTAGGAACCTCTGGTCTAAATTCAGACTTTTTGTATATTTGATGCTACCATGATACAGGAAAAATATACTTTTATCGTAACGGCACATTTAAATAGATATACGGTACCACAATTCAACTAACAAAATAATTGCACATACATACATATAACAACTTAGTTAATAAGGTAAGAATTTGAAAATGTAAATTAATTTAAAAAAAAAATTTTTAATCTGCCTGCAAATCAACTGCATATAAAAGACAAAACGATTTGCAAAAAACCTGCAAATTATTTTCGATTGTCATATCACCTACAAATCATTTTAGACATAATGAACCTGCAGACTACTTCCAAATTAACTGCAGTATACGAACTGCAGGTTCAAGATAGTAATTTTGCAGTTCCTTTGATCTGCAACAGTCCTTCTAAAACAATATTGCGTAATCTCATTTGCAGACGATTTGCAGTACATATATACAAGTGAAATTTGATTTAATTATGGTTTAAAACTTTCAGCATCTTATTTGTGATAGCATGATTGTACAGGGTAGTGTTTCAATAGAATTTTGGCAAACTTTAACGGGGTTTGTTCGTTAAGTAATTTTAAATAAACGTTGTGATGACTAGTTTAGGGGTAGAAACTGTCATAAAAAAACTTAATCTAAACTGACCTCGACCGCCTTGACACATGTAGATTGCGGTAGTCCTTCCGGATAACAGCATAGCACAGACACGAATGTAGTTGCACTAAACAAAAAACAATGCAATTACAAAAAGTGTTTTTTTTTAATTTGTATATATTATAATGATCGTTATTTAAAGATTAAAACATTTTATGAGTGTCATTTGTTAAGGTACCGTTAACACAAATATATTTGAAATGCGATACAATTGATACAGAATGAGGTAAATCTCATGACGACGCAGGTACCAAGGAAACGTATAACATTAAATAAACTTACCTACATAAATTCTTGAGTTTCTTACTTAAAACACTAATTATTACGCGACCCGTAAAGTTATAGTTTTAATACGCGATTTATTTAAGTCCGATTACACTTAAATACAAATAAAAATCACTTTTTAAAAAAAGAGCAAAATGGCGTGCGAACAATGTACGCGACCACATTATTTTATAGCCTACTTTTAAGTTAAAAAACAAAAGAGACACAGTTGCGATTAATCAAAACATGGTCAATTCAAATCTTTACTTCATAAACATCAAAATGAATAAATTTAATTATTAGTGAAGTTAAAGATAAAAATCGAATTTTAAATTTAAATAAAATAATATCAAATTAATGCTTCAGTATTGTATGTTTAATCTACACTCATCGTAGTTTTTTAAGTGTTTAAAAATTAGAATGCTCGATAATATCAATGTGATAATAAATATATAGAGTATTTCAAAACAAAAAAGACGTCGTTTTAATATAACATCAAAATAGGAACTTTAATATTCTATGATACAAAGTAGTTATGAATTTTTAGAAAAATATTTTTTTAATTAAAATTAGGTACAGTTTGTTAAGGGATGCACTGTGACCCTTACTCCGGACGGAAGACTTATCTAAAATAGAAAGCTAAGAGACGGTAGGGTTCTTGGGAGCTAAATTTGTTTAAAGAGAATACTCTCCTGTTAGACGATGTTGTCCGGGCAACTGCAGTGGAGATGCGGTTGTCCAGGGCTTCAAGCGGTTCTAAAACAGAGTTAGGCGACGAAAATAAAAGACACCAGTAAATAAAACAACTTTATTTCACTCTTAAGAAACAGTAACGGAACGTTAATTTCGGCGAGCTAATCGAAAAAAGCAGAAACGGCGGAGGCGAAAACCAGTCCAGCGTAAAATGAACCGAAAAGAATAATGATAAGAGTGCGTTCGGTAAGCGGCAACGTCGATAACCAAGCAAGCATGCAGTAAAGGAATTAGTTTGGATTCGGATAGACGGTCGATGAACGGTTTAGAGCAGTGAAAGTAGACGTGCAAAAATCTCTCAACCCGCCACCTGAACCTAGTGTTGATGGCGTATTACGCAGGCTAAAGCTCAACACTACGAATACGACGTCCGGAATGGAGTAGAGTGAAACAAATAGCCGTGCAAATATCTCTCAACACGTTACGTGGGCCTAGTGTTGACGGCTTATTGCGCAAGCCAAAACCCAACACTACGAATAGGACGCCTAGTAAGAAGTGTTAGGGAAAGGTAGACCGGAGGTTCGTTTAATGTATCTACTTTAAACAGCCTACCTTGTTGATTCAGCTGGTTGTTCTCGGACCCCGGACTTCTTCTCGGATTGAGTTTCAACTGAAACTGGCGTTTTCAGATTTCAGATTTATACATGTTTATTTGCTATTTCAATTATTTACAATTTATATATTTTAATTCTAAGTGGTAACAAAGTTTGCTTAAATAGCCCGGTTGGATCCGTTTTCCACCACCGAGTTTCCTTTTTGGTTTCAAACTTTTCCGCTGGGTTGAACATTATATTCTAACGCTTAATCTAGGATGAGATACTTAAGCCGCTTGTGTCTAGACATCTCATCTCTGTCGTAGTCCCAAAGCCGAGGGATGAGGGAATTAAGATGGGCCGCGAGGTCTGCTTGGAGCGCAGCTGCGGATTGGCGGAAAAAATCGAGATGTCGAGATCTTGATGGATCCGGTCTGTTCGGACGTACCAAGGGGCCTCTGCGATCATTCTGAAGATCTTGTTTTGAAAGATTTTGATCCTGGTGCTGTGAGTTTTGGCAGCGTAGAACCATACTTATGCTGCGTATGTCGTGAATAGGCGGATGATCGTCTTATAGGTAAGTAGTTTGTTATCGATGTTGAGACGGCTGTTGCGGCACAGCATTGGGTATAACTTTACTAGTAGGCCGTTAGAAGAGACCAGTTTCTGGGTGATGTGGGATTTCCATAGCAATTTTTTGTCTAAGATGAGGCCGAGATATTTGGTCTCGTCCACCTAAGAGACTTCGTTGCTTTTGATGTGGAGGCGGCCTGTGGGTTTGATGTTTCTTTGGTTGAAGAAGACGGCGGCGTTTTTTGTAAGATTGACTTTTATTCGCCAATCGTCGTACCAGTTGCCTATTGAGATGAGAGCCATTTGAAGCATTCTCTCGACTTGAACGGGCGAGCGGGATGTTGTCAAAACGGCGGTATTGTCGGAGTAGAAGGTGTACGTAAGTTCGTCGATTTTTGGGACGTCTGCGGTGAAGATGTTGTATAGAATTGAAGATACCGTAGATCTTTGAGGAACTCCGGTTTCTATGTGACGTGGAGTGGATTTGGCGGTGCGAAGTTTTATCGCAAACGAGCGTCGATTGATGAGGGAACTGATAAGTTTACCATGGAGACGTTGATACCTAGACGATGCATCTTGTAGAGCAGACCGCGACGCCAGACCTTGATATCGAGGAAAACACCGCCGGTGACGTCGCAGTGGTTGAAGCTGTCGGTGATCTGCTCCACAACGCGGAGGGCTTGGTGGATCGTTTTTGCAAAAACAGAACTGTTCTTGCGGGATGATTTTGCGGCATAACGTGGTATTTTACAGATTTGAGAATTACTATGACGTCCGCGGTCTTCCATTGATGTGGAAAGTGTCGGAGTCTTAAGCAAGCGTTGAAAATCGCGGTTAAGGTAGCTATACCTTTTTTGGAAAAAAGTTTGAGAACTTTGTTGGGAATGCCGTTGTTCCCGGGAGTTTTGCGCGGTTTGAGATTTTTGATTTCCGCTTCGATTTTTTTGGGAAAGGTGTGCTTGATGGGCTCGTTTGGGTTGGCCGTCAGGATGCTTCTGATTTCGCGGTGGATGACGTTTGTGCGACGGAAGTCTTTGTTATCTGGATGGTTTGCTCTAAATTGGAGTTTGAGCGTGTCGGGGAAAGCTTCGGCTTTGTCTAGATCCGTGTAGGTCAAGCCTCGGAAGCCGTGTATGGCGAGCACGGGAGGCTTGTTCCTGTTTTTAAGGATGTCGGTCATTTACCAGACGCTGTAGTCTTGTAAATTTAATGACTGAACTTTGTCATTAAAAAGAAGATTACGATGTTGTTCGATCTGAATTCAAATAGCGGTTTGAGCTGCCTTAAGAGTTCTTTTGTCGTTTGGGTGACGGGAACGTTGCCATCTGTGTCTTAGACGGTTTTTCTCTATGATCTGGACACAAATGTGAAGTGAAAGTTTGTTTTTGTAATAGTTTTTGTGGCTTTTGAGATGCATCTTTTGACAAGGTTTGTGAAACTGTCAACCGCGGCTTCAGTTTGAGCGATGTTATTAATGATCAGGACTTGTGTGATAAGTTTACTGGCCTTGAATTGGAAAGATGGCCACATGATGATGTTCATTTCAAACTGAAGGTTATTGTTTTCTGCTTGATCACCGAGTTGTAGAAGCAGGAGCTCGTAGTCGTAACTAAGATTGAAAACGGTAGCTAAATCGTAAAGTAGCCTGAAATTAAAAATGGCTATGTCGATGACGTCGGGAAGTCTGTTGTGAGGATGGATGGTGGGTTCATACGGTACGTCTACAACTAAATTTCGGGTGCTAGCGTGGTCTTACAAGAGGTTCGATTTCCTGCTGTGCCAGTCTGGATGTTTCGTGTTAAAGTCTCTTGCGAGAATAGTGGAAATCCTAGTATTAAAAATCGCGTCTAAATCTGCGGGTATAACGTCTTTCGTGGGTGGAATGTAAGCAGCGCAAAGAACGATGCCTACGTTGGCTGTCGTGTTAATGACGATTTGAGTTGCTTCTAGATTCTGACGTTGTGGCGTTGAAATGTGGTGGTGGGAGAAAGACCGTTTCATGTAAACGGCTGTACCTCTTCCGCGACCTGTGGTCGCAGTTTCAAAGATGGGTTTCGGAAACAAAGACGACGTCAATGTTGCAACGGTGGAAAAATTCTTGCAACTCAAGTTTTTGTTAAGGAGACCATTGGCGTTCCAAATCGCGATGAGGCGGGAGTTTGGATTCTTTTGTCGTGCTGCTATTACTGGTTGCGGGGACGGACTCTGTGATGAGAACGTGTTCTTTCCTGATGATCTCGGTGTGAATGAACTTCTGCGTCTTCGTCTGTCCGGCGGTGGTGGTTTGCACAGAAACAGTAGAATGAACCAATCTTATCACCTAGGCAAACAAGACGGTTAGATTCACCGGCCTGCCGGATGCTCGAGGGGTTGCTAAAACAAGAGTTGAACGGTTAGTGCGGTAGTTACTTACCTGTCGCTGTCTTGAGTGGGCTGGGCATCCCTTGTAGTTCGCTGAGTGGTCGTTCTTACAGTTGCAGCATGTGGTCAGATCGTCTTCTCGCTTCTTCGGGCACTCCTAACTGAAGTGGAACTCCAGGAATTTGACGCATCAAGGGGTACCTCGACATTCCTCTCGCGCAGTGTCCGAAACGCTGGCACCGATAGCACTTCCGACGCGGACTTGGACGACTTCGATATCGGTGATATTGAAGATCGTTTTTGCGTGCGGGGTTTTTCTGACCTGGATAAAAAAGAGCAGCGTGGATCGTTTGCACCGTCCTAAAATCATTAGTGTTATCTATTTTACATCCATAGTTTTGCGACACGTGTCGTCGATTGACGTGTCGCATAATGGCATCCCTCTGATGACGGCCTTCAATAGTTGATCTCCTTTTAGTTGGTACAAATGGAAATCCTGGCGGGCCTTTTGTAACACGTGAGTCGCAGTCCGGAAGTCTTCGGGAGAAGCGACGTGGATGACGTGGATAGCGACTCCGTTCCGGATGGTCTCTGCCCTTAAAACGTCTACGTTAGATTCGCGCATGGTTTGCATTGCCTTAACTTAGTCCTTCTGGTTATGAAAGACAATCGGTAGAATCCTATCCTTGCGTGCCGTCTCGGTGGCGTGAGCGGCTTCCGGCTTTTTGCTTCCTCTTGTTGAGCGCCACGGTCCATTCTTTATTCACGGGTTGTTCTGACGTAAGATTGATGGTGGGTACTGCGGCGAGCTCGGTGGTGGGCACAGCACGATGCTTGCAGATACATAGAACCAACTCATAGTATAAGTTTACTATGCTCGAATAATAGAATGTAAATGCCTATAAAGATGAAAACGTTGAAAACTGATTTTACACCAGCGAAATTCAAATAAGTTTTAAATAAATTGCTCACTAAAACCACAACGTATAAACATTGTAAGGTAAACAATAAACAATGTCAATGCAAATGTGAAAATGCCAACAGAGTGAACGACTAAACGGCCGCTTCACTCTCATTTTGTTGTTCGTCGTTGCTTTTATGGTCTTATGTTCTTGATATTGATTTCGATTTATGTGTTGTTGAAACTGATCTAATTCATTGTTGAACTGATTTTGGTAATAATCTTCTATAAAATTATGCACTATAGTGTGCATTATGTTGTAGACTGTTTAAATTTTGATAATAATTTTGATGATCTGTAGTTCTGATTATCTAGAAAATAAGAATTCATGCGGCGCTTTTTTACTGACCTAATTACTCCTGTTATTCAAGAATCATATTTACAAAAAAAATGTTATGCTTGTAAATGCAACGGTAAGCCAACACATTGCTTTGTGTATAGAGTTTCTTTGTTTGAACTAATTTATTCGACACCACTCAATCAAAAAAGAACCAAACTAAAAGGATCTTATCAAACGCAATACTGGTGGAAACATTTGTCATCTAAAAACACCAATATCATATACACTGGAATATCTGAACAACACGAAAGAGTTTCTACTGAGCACGAATTTGTTATGTTAAAAAACCTTGTTACGGTTTTCTGTGCTGTATAAATTTTATCCGCTCATAAATGTCATTTGCACGCTGGAGGTTATTAGTGATGATTTCGGTTTCTATCAAAAATGGAACAGCACGCCATGCCCAGTAATGTCTACATTTTAAGTATTGTGAAACAATTTCACCATTAGTGGATAAATCAATTGCGATTTGAATATGTTGTTTGTGAGAGATTTGCTGGGGTAAGAATTCATTTCCATTTACAGCGCAATATAATTTTGCTTTTATTATAATAGCAAATTTGGTTATCCGCACTGGTTTATTACTTTGAAAAATTTCAATGACTGAGAAATAAGGCAGACACGCAAGACAAGTACTAAACTATATCAGTTAGATGTCGATCATGTCAGCCACTAACTTACGTTAGATGGACATCTATAACTAACGTTTGTATATAGAAAAAATTACGAAGTTGTGGTCCACTAAAGAAAAATAATACAAAAAAATTTGCTGTGTTCTTGCGTCTCGGTCGTACATTTTCGATAGATTTTAGAAGATGATAATATGTACCTGGCAATGAAAGTAATTTTACTTTTTAAACTTAAACGCAGCTTTACTTCTATAATTATTGATGTATTCATACTTGAATCTAAAGCTACAGGGTTCTTGATGTAATTGTGGGAATTACATTAGAGTGTTCTCCGACTGCTGATGAGCCCCAAAAGGGCGAAACGATCGTCGTAGTTCACTGTGGTGGCATTTGCACAATTGCATTGACACTGCTGTACACGCAATATCTTCTACGTTGTAGTTTTATTCCACAGTTTTATTCAAAGCTATTTTGTAAAATCAACTTACGTTTACCGCCGTTATAGCATATTTACAGTTATCTTTTATACATAGCAACTTATACTATGAGATGGCTCTGCCATAAAACGTCGTTAAAGTTTACTGAGAGCAATACTTAAATAAACACGTATTTATAATAAATAATTTTTGTTCTTCGTTTACTTCATTTTGATCTTCGCTGAAACTTTTATGTTTTTTTGTTCTGTACGTTCAGTGTACCAAGAAGCAATTTTGGACAATAAAATATTGAGAAAACGTCTAAAGAAATTTAGAGAAGATGGCTAAGTACCGGTTTTAACAATGTTTTTTATTTTTTTTTTTTTTCTACAGTAAAAAACTCTAATATTTTACTAGACAAATAGTTGCTTTACTCAATGTTTAGTTTTTTATTTTATCAGTACACCTCAATCAGTTTACAATTATTTGCATTATTTTTTAAAGAAACTTAATAAAAACTATTGATTACTCTTCACTGTGATCTCTTTCTTCTATGTCATTTTGTTGTTCGTCGTTGCTTTTATGTTCTTCTTGATTTCCGAATGCAAAATACTGATCTACGTCTTCATGTTGATTTTGATTTATGTGTTGTTGAAACTGATTTAATTCATTGTTGAACTGATTCTCGTAATAATCTTCCATAAAACTATGCATTTGATTGTGGTGTTGTCCTAAATCTTCTCCTTCCATATTTTGAAGAAAATTTTCCCAGCTATTGTGTAATTCTTGATTTTCAGCTTCATCGTGTTGGCTATGTTGATTAGCGTTTAATTGGTTTACATTTTCTTCTATGTCATTTTGTTGTTCTTCGTTGCTTTTATGTTCTTCTTGATTTCCAAATGCAAAATACTGATCTACGTCCTCATATTGGTTTTGATTTATGTGTTGTTGAAAGCGATTTAATTCATTGTTGAACCGATTGTCGTAATAATTTTCCATAATATTATGCATTTGATTGTGGTGTTGTCTTAAATCTTCTCCGTCCATATTTAGTTGGTCTACATTTTCGTGCCGTTCAGGGCTGGGTAGATGTAGATTATGATTATGTTGATGCTGGTTAAGTTCATTGTCTTCGCTTTGATGACGTTGAAATTGATTCCAGTAACCAAATGGTAGATTCTCTTCCTCATCATGTAAGTTTTGTAGATATTGTATCCAATTTTCAAAACTTGGTTGTGGACTGTTTAAATTCTGATATCTATTACGATGATCGGAGTTTTCGTTGTTCGGATTATTTGGAAAATAAGACAAACGATCACTGTCGTGACGTTCAAATTGTTCAAAGTTTAAGTTATAATTTTGTTGATGTTGACTATTTAAAAGTTCGTCGATATTTGCTTCGTGATCCTCTTGCTGGTTATGTTGTTCTTGTCGTCCGTATTCATCTAAAAACCAATTTTCGTTTGGATCCAAAAACTGGTTAACAACATGTGGCTGATCATGTTGTATTGGTTCTATATCTTCAATGATAAATTGATGGTTATCATCTTCATCATCAAATGGTTGATCTAATGGTCGCCGAATACTATCTAAAAAAGAATCATCACTTGAAGACCCAGAATGTAAATCGTCACGCTTTTGAATATTCTAAAATTAAATCAAAGTTAATTAATACACTAACGATAACTTACTTTAGGTAGTACCCGTCCATCTAAAAATAAAAATTATAAATATTTTGATCAACAAAAAGAACATCAAAATTTACATATAAAAGTAGGAGTAAAAATTATTACTCCAATTACCAACAATAACGGAAATTTCATGTTGAACACCTAAACACAAACACACTAATCGTTTGTATTTTATATTCCGGAAAATGATTATTGGCTTTAGCGGTTAATTAAAAATGGACAAGGGTTTAATATCAACAATATCAACTTAAACGAGCATTTTTGATCGATTTGCAAAATTTAATTAGGAACCTTGTAACTGGCGATTTCGATTTTGAATTAAGGTTTTTGAACTTGACTATTTTCGCGGTAATTTTTAAAATTCTTCTTCTTATTGGTTATCGCTTAATTGTTTAATAATAATCTACCTGAAATATATGGTCAATAAAATATCGAACCAAAATGTGTCAAAGGGGTTTTGGTCTTTGATCTGCAGCGAAAAATACTTTTTACACCTTAAAACAAATAAAACTCTTTTAAAACTATTCTAAGTAACTTGAAGCTTCAGCTTGAGCCTTAAAAACAAATAAAGAAAATCAAACGACTAACAAAATACAATAAAAATATGAAACTACAACTTTTGTGTCATAAGATGCAAGATCGCTTATTGAATGGTTCTCCTTCAGAGACTCGTAAAATTTGCTCATCTTCAGGATGGATAACTGAAAAAATATTTTAGAAGTAGCTCAATTTTTTTGTGCATTATGGTGCACTAAAAACATATTTTGAACAAAAAATCAATCGATTCCAAAAGCATATTTGATAAAAATACGGCAACGATACTCACGCAAAGAACAGGACACGATTAAGGAAATGGCGAAATAAAAGGAAGAAGAACCAGCTGCGGATAGGGTGTTGGAATGTGCGATCATTCAGTGACAAGAACCAAGAGATCATTGAAGAGTTGGTGGAACATGGAGTGGATATTTGTGCTATATCTGAGACGAAGAAGAAAGGGAAAGGGACAACAGATTACGGAGACTATCTACTAGCTTACTCTGGAAAACCAAAAGACGAAAGACAGAATAATTGTAATCAAAATTAAACTGGTAAAAGATATGCTCCATATAATATCAGTATACGCCCCAGATACGGGAAGACCACAACAAGAAGCGCATGAATTTTATGACCAACTTCAGAAAACAATTGACAGAGTTTCAAACCAGACTCCTATCATAATATTAGGCGACTTTAATGCTCGGATAGGTAATTTAATAATACCAGGAATAAAGAACAGATTCAATGAAGCAAATGTGAATGACCGAGATGAAATGCTTATTGATTTTTGCACCCACAATGAGTTACGAATAAACAATACTTTTTTTGAGCACAAACATCAACACAAAGTGTCATTCTGTGGAAGTAAAGTCAACTCAACTACAGATTACATAATAACTAATAGAAATATAAGACCAGAGCAGATCACAGATGTAAGAGCCTTAACATCGGCAAACATAGGCTCAGACCGTAACCTTATATTGGGAAAAGTAACTATGATGAAACCACCACCAAAGAAACATAGTCAATTAGCAAACCAAGAAAAGTTCAACATTGAATCATTCAGGAACCAAAGCACTATCGATCTGTATCAACGACGTCTCAAACAAAATCTAGATAATAACATAATTATCCATGATGAATCCCCCGACATCATGTGGGAAAAACTAAAAACTAACATAACAAATGCAGCCAAAGAAGCAATTGGAATACGCATTCTAAAAAAAATCAAACAATAGAAAGAATGGAAAACCATGGTACAAGAAAAGAAAAAAGCACATCTCCGATATAAATCGAGCAAGACACCTCGAGACTACATTCAGTACGTCGAAATTAAAAACAGAGCAAACGACAGAATCCGACAAATAAAGAGGGAGTATTGGGAGAACTTCAGTAGAGAAATGGAGAACGATATGTATGGATCCCAAAAACGAATCTGGAAGATATTGAGAGCGTCAAAGAGTAAGTTAATGAAGCCGTACAAACAGACAAAATATCCTTAAAAGAATGAACCGATCATTTCAGAACACTATACTCAAGCAACGATATATTAAGCGAAGGCAAAACAATCTCAAAACTTATCCGCACTAACTACCGAAAAAGTACTAGATGAGATGAGAAAATTGAATAATGGGAAATCACCTGGCCCGGACAACATATCCAACGAGCTGTTAAAACACGAAGGTGAAAACTTAGCAGGTCAACTTGCTGACTTATACAACAACATATTAGAAGATACAGCTATACCAACCAGTTGGAGGGACAGTACGACTATACCGTTGTACAAAAAGGGAAGCCTATGTAACCTGGAGAACTACCGCGGAATTACGCTTTTAAATAGCTCGCTGAAGCTCTTCACCAGACTCTTGAGTCAACATATTGCTAATAAAGAAAAAGAAGAAAAAAAGAAAAAACCGTTCTACTGTCGATGCCATCTTTATCGTTAGACAGATTGCCGAAAAGTCCATAGAGTACAATAAACCTGCTTTTCTATGCTTCATTGACCTAACGAAAGCATTTGATACGGCACGGATTAGAGATGCTATAAAAGAACTACAACGCCACAATATACATACGAATACCATACTTCAACTTAACAGTAACAACACGACAGTAACTAAAAGTAACACACAAACATCAGATCTCTTAAACGTAAAGGCCGGCATACGACAAAGGGACAGCCTTAGTCCATTGCTATTTAACCTTTTAATGGACAATTTAATAGAAGAAGTACGTAAGGTGCATCACGGTTACAGCATGGGTGGACAAAAGGTTAAAATTGTGAGCTATGCAGATGATGCTATTCTCCTGGCTGAAACTGAGGATGGCTTACAAGGACTGACGCAAGCATTCAACACCGCAGCAGAAAAAGTAAATATGCAAATTTCAATAAAAAAACCAAAACCATGACGATAGCAAGAGAGCCGCGGAGATGCAAAATAGTGATTAATGACGAAATTATCGAACAAGTATCTGAATTTAACTATTTGGGAACTACCAATTCAGTTTATGGGAACTTCTTCTTCTTCTCGAGTCCTTAAACCAAAAGTTTCATATGTCCTTTCAGTGGCGGGCACAGGCTATGGCCCTGTCGGTGGCTGCGGTGAGGTCTTCCATGGTGCATTTTTTGTCGAGGAGTCGGCAGATCGGAAGATGTTCCATGGTCTGTCTTTCCCCGCAGTCGCATAAATCGCTGTCGCTAGAGTACCCCCACTTGGTCATGTTGACTTTGGATCTGCCAGTTCTAGTGCGTAGGCGGTTTAGGCTTTTCCACGTAGTCCAGTCCAGATCACCGCCAGCGGGTAGGTGTTCTCCCACTTCTAGGCTGGTACCGTCGATTGCGTCGGTGTTTTTAACGGGATCGCGCCATGCATCCAACCTCGCTGCTTTAGCTGTTGAGTCCAGGGGTTTCTCGGGTATGAAGCTTTTTCGGGATTTTAGGCGTTTGTCGACGTTGGTATGGCCGTACAATGGATGTCTGGGGTCCTCTAGTTGCCTCAGTTTTTCCCGCCTACTCGCTACATTTCTTCTTATGTCTGGTGGAGCAATACCGGCTAATAGGTAGAGGCTGTTGATGGGTGTCGGTTTCAGGCAACCCGTGATGTAGCGACAGCTCTCGTTGAGCACCGGGTCGAGTTTTTTGGCATGAGATGACCGCTCCCAAACTGGGCACGCAAATTCTGCTGTGGAGTAGCAGAGTGCGAGTGCAGTAGAATGCAGGGTGGTCAGGTTGGCGCCCCACTTGGTGTTGGCCAGTTTTCTGAGGATATTGTTCCGAGCGCTGACTTTCCCCTTCGTTTTTTCCACGTGGGCCCTATAAGTCAGGGTCCGGCCGAGGACGACTCCGAGGTACACTGGGTTCTGGTGGTGTTCTATTTCCGTACCATTCCAGGTGATGCGTAACTTCCGGTTTGCTTCCCGATGGCGCAGATGGAAAGCAGTTACCTGTGTTTTGGTCGGATTTGGTCTCAGGTAGTTCTTGCTGTAGTAGGTTGAGAGGTTCGATAGAGCAGATGTAAGGACTCTCTCGATGGTGGTGAACTCTTTCTCCTGTGCTGTGACGCAAAGATCGTCAGCATATAAGAAACTTCTGCAATTAGGGTGGATGGGCTGATCGTTGGTGTAGATATTGAAGAGGGTCGGTGCTAGCACACTTCCCTGAAGGATGCCGTTCTGTTGCCGTCTCCAGCGGCTCTTCTGCTTACAGAGTTCTACATAGAATCGTCTGTTTTCCAATAGCGATTTGATGACTTGCACTAGGTGGTAGTCGTGTATCATGTCGTAGATCTTTGAGAGGAGCATCCTATGGTTCACAGTATCGTATGCAGCTGAGAGATCTACAAATACTGCGCCTGTGATTTTCCCTTTTTCAAAACCATCTTCTATGTGCTGGGTGAGGTTGAGTGTCTGTCCCGTGCAGGATTTGCCCGGGCGGAAGCCAGCTTGTTCTGGGATTAGGTGTTCTTCGATCAGGGGAGACAGATGGTTCAGGATGAGACGTTCATAGAGTTTGTGGAGGTGGCAGAGAAGTGATATTGGTCTGAAGGTTTTGAGGTCCGAGGCGTCTTTGCCCGGTTTCAGAAGGGCAATGACGCGTGCCTGCCGCCATAGCTTCGGGATGTTATATGAAGAAGGGCAGTTCTTAAACAGCTCTAATATCCACTCTCTTGTCCTTGGTCCGAAGTGTTTTATTTGTTCTGAGCAAATGTCGTCCATTCCAGCCGCTTTACCATTTTTCTGGTTCTTAATACAGATGTTGAGCTCTTCCATGGTGAAGGTGGTATTGAAGCTGTTGTTTTCTTTGCCAGGTTGTCGCTTGATCCTCATCTTAGGTTGTTTAGTTGGTGCTTTCCCGTTTAGAAGGAGTTGGCTTGCAACCTGGTTTGCAGTGACATTATGGTGTTGTTCAGCCTTTTTGGGGTCGTTGCTTAGCTTCTTGATGGTGAGCCAGGCTTTCCTACTGCTGTGGGTCATGTCCACACTTTCAATCATGTTTTGCCATGACTTCTGTCTTTTTTCCTGTATCTTTAGTGCTAGTTCTGTACCAGATGCAATGGTGCTATCCAAGAACGGATTTGCTTGGAATAGCTGTTGGTACTTCTGATATTCGTCTATCATCTCATGGGAGAGTCCTGGCACGTAGCTGGTTCTACATCCTCGTGGTATGTTCTTTCTGGATGCAGTACGTACGGCGTCAACGAACAGGTTGTAATTGGTCTGTGACGGTTCGATGTTTGCCACTTTCGTGTCCAGGTCCTCTGCAAATCCTGTCCAGTCTGCTTTTTTGAAGTTGAAACGGCGGCGGAATAGGGCCGTGATTGGTGTGACTGCTGGTGATGCGCTAATGGATATCGGCCTGTGCTGTGTGTGTGGTATGGGTTCCAGCACGGCTTTACTGCAGAGGTCAGCGATGTTGTTGCTTACGAAGGCTAGGTCTGGGTTGTACCCCCGTTTCCATCTAGAACTGTTGAAGGACTTCGGGAGTTTGGGGTCGTGGATTAGACTGAGGTGGTTTGCATCGCTCCACGTCTCAACCAAGTCGCCATTTTCATCTGTTTTGGCGTAGTCCCAGTTGACGTGGTGACTGTTAAAGTCACCGATGATGATGTGAGTCTTGTTCCGATCGAAGTTTAGCGGTTTAGCGAAGTCAAATCGTTCCCCGGGTGGCTTATAGACCGAGGTGATAGAGATGCTGTCCAGTTCCACTGTCAGGATTTCGATGTTGTTGGCTTGAGACATGTTGGCCGTCTTGACGATAAGATCGCTCTTCGTGAAGATGGCGCTACCGTATTTCTCGTGCTAGCACTCTAATATTAGCTTCATACCAGGGATCCGTGGGCGGTTGTTGTTTTGGCCTCGGTGGGTCTCTTGCAGACAGAGCACATGACATTTGTG
The DNA here is from genome assembly GCA_035610365.1 of Aquatica leii. Classification (NCBI taxonomy): domain Eukaryota; kingdom Metazoa; phylum Arthropoda; class Insecta; order Coleoptera; family Lampyridae; genus Aquatica; species Aquatica leii. The sequence continues at coordinate 111,986,843 of CM069435.1, forward strand.
GTCTGTGCAGATTTTTGCCATAATGTCTTGTTTGGCTCCTGTGAGCCTCTCGACGTTAGCAGAGATGACAGTCAGTGCCAGCCCTGGAAAGGGCCCTTTGGGGTGACACTGATGCACTGTGCTGGTAGGCATAGTAACGCTGTTTGGTTAAGGTGAGTAGTAGGATTCGCAGATTAAAGATCTGACAGGGGTCGCGACGAGAACGCTCCTACTTTGACTTAAACAGCATTGTAAGACAACAAGCTAATAAAGCATCTAGAATCGCGGGTGCTTTAAGACATACCATCTGGAAAAATAATTGCATATCGACAAAAACAAAAACTAGAATATATAAAGCGTGCGTTAGACCTGTGTTGACTTATGCTGCAGAAACAAGAGCAGAGACGGCAGTAACAAAAAGAATGTATCGAACACACGAAATGAAAATCCTAAGAACAATAACAGGTAATACATTACTGGACCACCGTAGAAGCAGCGAAATTAGAGAAGAATGCGACGCCATGGATATAGTACGTTGGGTGCGAACGAGAAGGCGCGGTTGGAACGAACATGTATCCAGTATGGATGACAGCAGGTTGGCTAAGATCGCTAGAAATGGAAAACCACTATCAAGACGTCTGCCAGGGCGCCCCCCCCCCAAACGGTGGAAGGAGTGCTGGACGTCCACATCTTAGGAAGCGGAGCAGAATGGGTGGAACAAGCCAATGGCTCACGACAAGAAGAAGAAGAAGAAGAAGATATTTGAAACGTGTCACTGCCCACAACAGTTTTAACATCCTGAAAAAAAGATTTTGCACCATCTTCAAGAATGTTCGTAATATGGCAAATCCAAACGCAATTCTTAAAGAGACAATTGTTCAATACTCTTTGACGACAACAATAAACGATGATGTCATACCTTCACCGTCAGGGCTTTGAAGTTTATCTCGAACAAGTACAATTTAGGGAAATATCCCAGCAGATTCTTCAAGTGGCGACGATGTCGAACTATTGAACTAACAACTGTATCAGTTCAAGTTCACGCGGGAATGCAAGAAAAAAGAAATTTGCTCCAAAATTGTGTGTCTGTTTCTGGATCGATCTAATCTAAAAGCAACTAAAAGTGTGTGACTTTCAATACTCACCATACATGAAGAAGACTAAGATAAGAATGTTGTTTGGGTTTGGACCGTGTCAACGAAAGTGAGCGAAACGTTGGCAACTTCGGTTACAACAACAATGACACAGTCCAAACCCGGAAGACATTCTTATCTTAGTATAGATTCCGACCGTGGAAGGCTTCGCTATTACATGAAGAAGACTTTCTCGAAAGTAATATTACAAGCCTAATTACTCTTGATATTCAAGAATCATCGTCGGTAAGCCAACACAGTGCGTTTTCTATAGACTCTCTTTTCCTAAACTGACTTATTGAACACTCATTTTAATCGCAAAAAAACTAAAACCGAAAAAATTTCATCAAAAGCAATACTCCTAAAAAATTAGTGATCTGAAAATACCAAGATCATATACTTCTGATATTTTATATTTTAGAAATATTTGAACACAATGAAGTTTCTACTGAACATATTAATCTAGCAGTTTAAGGTGCAGAAACAAAAAGAAGCAATAATTCGTCTATGGAAATAGTTTCAATGCTTCATTACACACTATCTTCAAGCATATCAAATTCAAAAAAAAAAATCACTCAAAACGCTAGTAAAGCAATTCCACATCCTTCTACTATTGCTGTTGTTGTATTTGAGTCCAAGAAAATAAAAGTAACTCCTATTGGATGTTGCTTTTTTTGAGCGCAACTTAAAAACAATCAGTTTGACCAACTCAAAAATGTTAAACCTGAAGTTCAAAAAAACATCTGAATGTGGTAAATTTACATTTGGCAATAATGTATCTACAGCTTTTATTTATTCTTTATTTTGCAGTTGTTGATTAATTTAATTACAAAGCTTGTATCTTCCTACCAAAAATTAACTTTTTAGAATTCTCTATGACTGGCTATTTAATATTGTGTCTCAATTTACTAATGTTCCATGTGCAGATTTTGTTGTATATTCGGTTGTTGTTCTTGTGATTCATATTCTTCCGAGTATTCGTTTTCATGTGCATGTAGAAATAAGTTCACAATATTTGGTTGATCGTCTTCCAGTTGCTCTATATTCTCAACGTTAAATTGATAGTCATAATCGAGAAATGGTTGATTCAGTGACCGCCGAATTTTATCTAAAACTGAGTCTTTACTTGAAGACTTAGAATTTAAGTCGTCGTGCCTTTGGTAATTGTTCTAAAAATACCAGAACACAATCACAAATAAACGCACATTACTGATATACTTACCTCATTAACTTTTCCATCTAAAAATCAAAATTACAATATTTTCATCTACGAGATTAATCAAACATACCTACATTAGCTGTAAAGATTATTACTTCTAATACCAATAATAAACACAATTTCATTTTAAACAAAATTACGCTTATCAAATGATTTCTTTCTTTTTTATTGTATATTCCGGAAGACGATTATTTTTGAGATAGTGGTTAGTTAGAATTAAAGAAAATTAACTATCGACTGAAGGGGAACATTTTTAATTAGTTTGTAAAGTTGCAAGTAAATTCGGTATTAAACTGTTAAAATAATTCGACTAATTTACATACGTACAAAATTATATAAGATAAACTGAAAAATTACGGATACACCCACTTCCGGTTTTTTTTATCAAACCCATCTTTTGACAAAGCAGAGAGAAAATAAAAAGCCAGCTCCATACCAAATTTTAAGTTACTAGGACTTTTGGATCGAGAGTTATCGTGGGTACATACAAAGATAATTTAAATAAGATGCAGCACTCCGTATATAAACAAGTCAAAATAATGTAAAGAAAAATTGTTATTTTTTAACGTATTTTTCTTTCTCTTCAAAATATGAAATTTTTTTCTAAAAGAAATTATCGCAGCCAGAATTCGAACCTAGGATTATATATGAAATTCACTTTAAATTACAAATCGAATATCTAATAAACTGTTAATGTTAGAAAAAAGTTTTATTTGAATAAATTGTTAGGAAGAATTAAATCTACAAAAAACTAAAAATAATTCGAATAATTTACATACGTACAAAATTACATAAGAAAAACGGTAAAAAATGGTTGATACACCCACTTCCGGTTTCTAAAAACTATTTTTAAATAAATTTTAGTTCATATTTTACAGTAGGTTCAAGAAGATATTCTCTATCCTTGCCATCTAAATTGAAATTGAAATTTAATCCTAGCTGGAAAAAAACTCATTTTACATGTTTCTTCTTCTTCTTCTTTTAAGTTAGGGGCAATCCCTGTTTTTCTTCACGCATTGGGCTATGGGGTTTCTTTGGCGGATGTTGAAACCCAACTATATGCCCATCTTTTTTGTGGTCTCCCCGTATTTCGTATTCCTGCTGGTCTCCGATCTTTAGCAATTTTAATTAATCTGTCTTTTCCTGCTCTGTAGACATGGTCGTTCTATTCCCTACTTCTCTTCCGTACAAATCTAACAATGTCTGGTACTCCGCACTCTTCTCTTACTTTGAAGTTTCTTACTCTGTCCAGTCGTGTCCTCTCCGTTATCATTCTTAAAGTATTCATTTCTGAGGTCCTCTTCAGTTGTTTAGTTTTGCTGCTGTTAGCGCGTGTTTCTGCTGCATAAGTCATAACTGGTCTCACCATCGCTTTGTATATGTTTATTTTGCTTTCCGTTTGGAGTTGTTTATTTCACCATGTCACGAATCTTAGATATCCAGGTATGCGTGCCTCCTTCATAACTTGAGTTCTGACTTAACTAAATTGGGTTCTCTCGGCTGTTATCTCTACCCTTAAGTAGCTAAAGTTTATTACTTGCTCTATAATTTTGTCGTCTACCATCAGTTTGCATTGTCTCGGTTTTTTTTGGAGATTACAAGTGCTTTGGTCTTCTCGGTAGAAATTTCCATGTTGTATTTTCCCGCCGTGTTTGCAAACACATATAAGAGTCGCTAAAGATTGTCTTCTGAATCCGCAGTTAACAATGCGGCGTTGATACGTTCGTGTCCCATCACATATCGGGCGTTTTTTTTATTCCATCTATTAGCTCATCCATCACAATGCTGAAGAGCACTGGACTCAATGAGTCTCCCTGACGGATTTTATTCCTTCGGTTAAACTCATCGCTGTTTGGATTTTTGTTGTTGTGTTCGTGTTTATGTCCTCCACTATTCTTATCAGCTGCTCTGGCGTGTTCTTTTCCTGCAGTATCATTGTTACGTCATCCAGTCTAACCCGATCGAATGCCTTTTTCAGGTCAACAAAACACATACATTTTACATGTTTACTGTTTTTATTTGAATTAAACATACGATTGCTAATAACGAGTATGACCTCCTTGGTTGTCGATGCATTATTTGAAGTCGTCTAGGCATTGATGCTACAAGAACACGTAGGTAATCATCATCAATCGTTTCACAAGCAGTTGCAATGCAATGCAATGACAACAATTAATTGTTCTCGGGTGGTACTAACAACTTGACCTCAAACTTTCTTTATTGCATTGAAATCAGGACTGGCTACAATGGCACGTTCAAGTTAATTTGCTGTACTCAGTTTTGCGCCAATCTGGATGTATGTATAGAGGCACTATTCTTAAAAAATAAAGAAAATTAATAAGAACCGCTGAAAAGACTATACCTGGCCTATACTCTAAGTACCTGTTGAATTATTGTTTGACATGCATATTGTAATAGTGCAAAAATTAAGATAACTTTAAATGTATCTGGATACAAAATTTGAACAAAATGGTGTATAACGTTGTTACAAATACTTATATAGCCTTCTGTATTAAGACGACCCCTGGGCCATGGGAGCTCACCTAACTCCATATATTTACTGAAAATTGTCTACTACATTTTTTGGAACTTGTGTAATTAACTTCATAACGACTCCTTGAAAATCGAAACAATTTTATAGGGACGTTATTTAAATTTTTTTCGTCTCTAAAAACAACACGATTCTAAAAATCCAACGCTTCATTGACGCAATAATTAAGGGTACGGTAATTGACAACATGAAATAAAAAATAGGTCGACCAATTAAAATTTTGAGACTATAACAGCGTAAAATAAAATTAATTGTTCTTAATTGACATTACTGAAAAATACAATAAAAACAATTAATTATTGCATTGAAATGTTCACGAAGTTTTCGTCGCTTCTACCAGAACGTTAACAAACTTATTGTCAACTTCTAGAACGTTTACAAAAAAATGTAGAAAATTCTCGAAAGATAGCGGAAATGTATAAAAGCGATTCAAGTGAATCCTAGGGCAGTTATTCAAAGTCGGAAGTGTTAAGAAAATGTTTAAATAAATAAGTGATTAACGCTTGTGTTTAAGATAAATATAACGTATAAACGTACGTGCCTGTAATGTAAACAAATTTTAGATAAACAGAAGTTATTCGCGGATATTATTTTTTGAGTAATTGTAATATATAAACTAGTGTAAGTGTTTTTCTTAAATATCGTTAGAATTAATTAGTTCGTGTAGTTATAAACGTGTAAATTTTAGTGTAAATATCAATAATTTAATATCGCTCCTGTAATAAAAAACTGTGATGTTGCGTAAATAGTCAACTGTTTAGTTCGCGGTTTGCGTGTTTGTTTATAGCGTGTAATTCTAGCTGTTCCAGTTCGTGAAACTAGTATCGAGCAATATTAAAAAAACGTTTTGTTAAATAAAAAATGGCCAAGAATCGACGAATAAAAATATGGAAGAAAATTCCAAAGAAATGGAAGATAAGTTTTACAAAAATTCTCAGAAAATGAAAGAAAATTCTAAAAAAATGAAAAAAAGTTTTACAAAAAACCTCAGAAAATGGAAGAAAAGAAAGAATTTTTAAAGAAGAAATACAAACCAGCATTAAAAATCAAATAAAGACTATTGAGGAGCAAATACAAGTAAGTATAAAAAAAACAAATTAAAATTGTTCAAGAGGAAACCCAAGCAAAAATGTTTAATTTAAAAGAAGAAACATGCGAATATATGAATAACAAAATAAAAGCAGTAGGAAACAGAATAAAGAATGAAGAATGAACCAAATATGAAATAGGACATGTACAACAACATCGTACTAAACCCAAGAATAAGACAAGAACAGCTCTCGAAAATTTAGAACAAGGTAACTAAAACAGACAAAAGTTAATCTCATCTAGTCATGTTCCGGAGATTACTATTCAAATGGCGTCGCCTATGGAAAAATTGCATAGCATTTATCTCGATGGCAAGATTAATGGGCAAGGTGTTCAGTTACTGGTTGACACGGGAGTGCCGAAAACCGTCATTCGTCCTGACTTGTTATTGGAAAACGAGAAGACATCACCAGTAACAGTACGACTTCGAACGGCGACGGGCGACGAAATACCTACTCACGGACAAGTCAAAGTAACCATTGGTTTGGGAAATGGAGTACTCGACCATCAAATAGTGGTAGCCGACATCACGGAAGAAGTTCTCTTAGAAATGGACGTGATAAAGAAGTATGGGTTACATTTGGATATGAAGTACGATGTTTTGAAGATCGATAATAAAAAAAAATTTTTTATTTGTTAGAGAAAGCAGCTGTGTAAGTCTTATTGAGTAAAGACGTGACTCTGCCTGCAAAGACTGAAAGTGTGGTGATGGCACGCCTAGATGGAAATTTCCGCAATTGAACCAACGGAAGGTGACTTAGTTAAAGAAGGACTACTCGTTGGCAGAACTTTAGTACGAATAAAAAACACGATGCCAGTAAATATCTTAAATGTCAACTCAGATTCAGTAACGTTGAAAAAAGACTGTGGTAGGCCAATTCACGCCAGTATCTCAAATTATGAGATGCGTGAATTCTAACGAAGCTACGTCACACAACATCTATTGGACATTCTTACCTCCAAATGCCAAAACCTCAACCAAGACCAGCTGGCTGAAGTTAAAGTGTTGATCCAGCAGTATCAAGATATGTTGTAACCGTCGTTTAAAATTGTTACGTGAAAGACCCAGTATTTGTATTGACCTTATTCATTTCATGTATTTTGGATTTGTTTTATTGATTTTAGATTGATTTTAATGTTATTTTACGTTTTTAAATTCATTCATAATTCAAAGCTGTGGATAAAATTTTGTATTTTGTTACGCCGTGGAATCATCTGTATTCTGCAATTGTGTTTATTTGACCATTTCTTTGTTCGATCCAAATTTCAGTGGTAATTTATGTTTCCCTTCTGAGATATAATTGTAATTAAATATATTTTAACCGTTTGTTTATTTTAAGTTTGTTTAAAAGTTATTTGTGTTCAGTGCGTTCTCAGTACAGTCGTAATTAGTTTCTTTGTGTTAATCGATTAAATGACGTGGGAATGAAATCATTCTTTTAATTTATTAAACAGTTTAATCTTTACGACAGTAATGTAATATAATATTTTGTCAATTTGACACTTTTGCGCAGGAACAACCACCGTGGCTCTACACTACGTTTTTGACGTTGTTTGATCTGTTTGCATCCTCTTTGCATTTCTCAATGAGATTGTTTTCTTTCATGGAGTTTCAAACACAGCCATTGGGGAAATGGTAATCGGATAAGGATATATATATATATATGATTTTGGTGCTAATAGGAAGTTAGTTGGCTGATAGTCGTACGAAATGACTTAAGTAGTTGTCAAGGGTTAAAGTAGTACCACGGAAGTTTTCAACAATGGTACAATGAATCGTTCGAGTGGAAAAAAACTTTCCTATTTCGTAAAGCAATTACGGCTTATTAAATTTTACCTGATACCGGTTTGGTTTCGTATTAATGTATCGTGGATTTGTGCGTAAGTTTGTGGTTCACAATCCAATTTTCGCTTTGGTGGTGGCTCATGAAAAACCTTCCGACGGTCCATAATTTTTTTTATTGTGGAACACTTTGTTTCTTCCTGATTACATCTGGCATTCCAGGATCCACCCACAAGTTGTTTCCTGCATTTACGACGACGACAATTTAAGGTATTTATTCTGTACCGATTACTTTAAGTTATACAAATACACTCTATTAAAGAAAGTCCATTTAGAGTGTATCTTTCAAGAGCGGGTTTGTGGTTGGCAAGGGCCAGAAGTCCATTGAGCTTTACTCCTTCCTGGCGCCCTTTGATTTGACTTTTTGATTTTGTTTGCGTTCGAGTTTTTCAAGCAATTACGGAATTTTAAATATAACCCACCCCGTCTTCACTGAGCACCGGAATAACACCGTTTATGTTAACTTTATTTCAGGCAAGTGTCATTGATTTAACTTTTGCATGTAACAATGTTCGCGCTGGAGAGTGGTTACAAAGGACGAACTAACGTGGTAAAACATAAAATAAATACCGGAGACGCTTGGCTGATACGACAACATCCATACCGACTTCCTTTGGCGAAAAGAGAAGACTCCGAACAAATAATTATAGATATGGAGAAAACAGAAAAGAAAACATTACGTATCAAATTGCGTTTCATCTTGATATACGTTAAACTGAGAGCAATGCTTAAATAAAACACGTATTTATAATCTTTAATTTTTGTTCTTCGTTTACTTCATCTTGATATTTGATAATACTTATATGTTTTTTTGTTCTGTACGTTCAGTGCACCAAGAAGCATTTTGAGCAATAAAATATTGAGAAAACGTCTAAAGGAATTTAGAGAAGATGACTAAAGACCGGTTTTATCAATGTTTTTAATTTTTTTTCTACAGTGAAAATCTTTTATATTTTACTAGACGAATAGTTATTTTACTCAATATTTAGTTTTTTATTTTATCAGTAAACTTTTTACAGTTTTACAAGTATATGATTATTCTTCACTTTGGTCCCTTTATTCTATGTCATTTACTGATACTGATCTACGTCTTCATATTAATTTTGATTTATGTGTTGTTGAGACTGATTTAACTCATGTAAGTTTTGTAGATATTGCACCCAAAATTCAAAATTTTGATTTTGATGATCGGAGTTTTCGTTGTTTTTGTTAATGTTATGATTTTGTTGATGTTGACTATTTAAAAGTTCGTCTATATTTTCTTCGTGATTTTCTTGCTGATTATGTTGTTCTTCTAGTTCTTCAAAAAACCAGTTTTCGTTTGGATCAAAAAACTGGTTAACAACACGTGGCTTATCATGTGGTATTATTTCTTCACCTACAACGACTAATTGATGGTTGCGATTAGATTGTTCATTTGCTATTCGCCGAATACTGTCTATTAAAGAAACTTCAGTCGAAGACCCAGATTCTAAGTCGTCACGCTTCTGAATATTCTAGAATTAAGTCAAAGTTAATTAACATATTAACGATTAATAACTTACTTTAGGTAGTACTCTTCCATCTAAAAATAAAAATTATAAATATTTTGTTCAACAACAACATTAAAACTTACATATAAGATTAGGAGTAAAAAATATTACTCCTATTACCAACAATAACAAAAATTTCATGGCGAACACCTAAGCACAATCACACTAATCAATGAATTTTTTTATTTTACTAGTATTTTATATTCCGGAAATTAGTTATTGGTTTTAGCGGTTAATTAAAATAGACAAGAGTTTATTTATAACATTATCAACTAAAACGATCATTTTTGATCAATTTACAAAATTTAATTAGGAACCTTGTAGTTGACTATTTTGAATTGAAGTTTTTGAAATTGGCTGTTATCACGCTGATTTTTAAAGTTCTTGTTCTTATTGGTTATGGCTTAATTGTTTAATAATAATCCACCTAAAATATATGGTCAATAAAATATTGAACCAAAATGTGTCAAAGGGGTTTTCGTCCTTTACCCGCAGCGAAAAATATTTTTTACAGCTTAAAACAACAAGAACTCTTTTAAAACCATTCTAAGTAACCTGAAGCTTTAGCTTAAGCCTTAAAACAAATAAAGAAAATATGAAACAACTATTGTGTGATAAGATGCCAGACCGTTTATTGGATGGTTCTCCTCTAGAGATCCGTGGAACTTACTCACCTTCAGGGTGGATAACTAGAAAAATATTTTAGCAATGGCTCAAATTTCTTGTTGGTAATATGGTCGCTAAAAACATACTTCGAACAAGAAATCAATCAATTTCAGAAGGCACATTCAGGAAGTATAGTCAACCAGCACGATATAGCCAGATTATCTGCTCCAGCATATTTGAAATGTGTCACTCCCCACAGCAGTTTTAATCTCCTTAAAAAAAACATTTTTCGTCATCCTCAAGAATGTTGAATGTTCGTAATACGGCAAATTAAAAAAACACTCTTGAAGAAACAACTGATTAATACTTTGTGACGACAACAAGAAACGATGATGTCACACTTTCAAGATTAGGCCTTTAAAGTTTATATCAAACAAGTACAATTTTGTTAAATATTCTAGCTGATTATGATTGAAAACGACTTTCGGCTTAGGCTGCGTCGTAGTTAAACACCCAGACTTATGCTTGGTCCTAGTCTCTCCTTGGAGCCAAAACAAGAAGTTGTCGTTGTTACTGACATTTACCACTCAGAAGATGCAAGCTGAAATGTCTTGCAAAACGTCAGTTTGTTTGGGTTCACGAACGACAATACGGCAAAGGCCAAGTTCTACTTCTTGTTTTGACTCTCAAAAAGAGACTAGGACCAAGCCTAAGTCTGGGTGTTTTAGTACGACGCGGTCTAAGCCGAAAGTCGCTTATAATCATAAAGGTTATGTTCTCATAAAATCACTTTGAAGCGATATGTACACGTTGGTATTGACTTCCTGGCATGCTATAATTTTTTTAAAATTTGTTTCTATATTGCTTTCCCCATTAGTAAATCAGTAAAAATCGTTAATTTTAACGTATCTTGCTTTTCTTTTAAGTTATGTGCATGTAACATAGTATATAGGTATATGCATAGAAGTAAAAAACATATAATTACGTTATGTAAATAAATTATAAAAAAACATCTATGGATCCAAACACACATTTAGCGGTCCCATCAGTGCTATCATTTTTAAAGTAATGCAAAAGAGTTTCAGGTTGGTTGAAATAAGACGAGTAAGATTTTGTAGTCAGTGGCAATCATATTCAGCTAACACGAAACTACTTCACAACATGGCATCTAGTAATTGTTAGATTGTCTTCTCTTAAAAAATGTTATATAAATATAACATAGACAGTATGTGTAGTAATAATAGAAGACGGTTCTAGGATGGTTCAAACAAGACGAATAACGTTTTTTACTCAGTCGGCAACAATATTCAACTAACCCGGCACTATTTTACAACTGGCGTATAATGTTTATGAAATTGTCCCCTCTTGAAAGAAAAAGTTATGTAAATGTAACATAGCAGGTATATGTTGTAGGTAAAAGACCTGTAATTATGTTATGCAAATAAAATACAAAAACAAAAAAAACGGAAAAACAAACACTATAACAACAAAAAATAAATAAAACAAAAGAAGTTAGAAACATCTATTAATCTAAACATACAATCAACAGATGCGTCTTTTGTTTGTTAAATTGTCCCCTCTTAAAACCAAGTTATGTATATGTAACATAGCAGGTATATGTAGTAGGTAAAACATATGTAATTGTGTTACGTAAAAAAACTATTAAAACAAGAGAAAAAGAGAAAACGGAAAAACACAAGTATAAATTTAAAAAAAATAAAACAAAACAACCCAGCAAACACAAAGTAGCTTAATTTAGTAGTTTATTGGGTATTGAAAAGTCATTTATAAGTAATTTAATTTTTTTCGTAATTTAAGAGTAGTCTAAGGTGACGTTTAGCAGTAATTTAAATGGTTACTAGTTTAAAAGTAGTATACGAAGTAGTTTAGGAGTATTTCAGTATTGTGGTAGCATAAAAGTAATTTAATTAGTAACTTAATAGTAATTAAAAAATTAAACATTGTAGTTTAATGGTAATTGAGTCACCGTTATACCACACAGTAATTAGAAAGTACTTAACGAGTAATGTAATGGTGGGTAGCTTAAAAATAGTTTAACCAGTAACTTAAGAGTAATTAAAAAATTTTACGTTGTAGTTTACCGGTAAATGAGTTACCATTATACTACCCAGCAATTCAAAAGTAATTTAGGAGTAATGTAATGATTGGTAGCTTGAATAGTTTACTCTAACTTAGTCGTAATTCCAGAATTAGATTGGGGAGTTTAATGGTAATTGAATGTCCGTTAAAATACAAGGTAAATTAATAGTCAGTAGTAATAGAATTGCTATATAAATGTTAAGCTAAATTATTTTAAAAATAGTCGTTATATTTTCCAAACAGTTAGGTCTGCTATCAAACAATTGCTTGAAGAATGCACAGAAAGAAGGAAAGTAGCAATTATTATGGACAACTAAAAAGATTTCGTACAGTTTACGAAAATATTAATATTGGAAAGTCAAATAGCATTGGTCAATCTGCGGGATCCAGTAACGTAATATAAATTTAAAACAAAAGTAAATATTATAACTTATGATACAAGAATATCAATATTGCATGAAATTTTGTACCTGCTGTATCCAAAAATATTCGGATTATATAAACCACTTCAAGCAACTAAGACATGCATTATCCTGATTACAGAATAACAAAAACAACAAGAGTGTAATTAATACGTAGCGATGCAAATGTATATATAGGACTAATTCATCATCAGTCTGATTGTCATGTGAAATATTTAATGGTTCACGTTGAAAGTATTAAATTACGAATAAGTTACTCGATTTTGTATTCAACATATATAACGTGTAGTTAGCATTTATAGTATTAGGTTAGGTAGAGTAGTGGTTAACACGTTAAAGTTGCAAGGGATTTTCCTAATGTTCGTAGGATCAAACCCCAGGTAAGTACTTAAATTATATTCTAATTTTAAAAAAGTCCCACAATTTATCAATTATGTGCGTCAAATTCTGTAAACAAAATAAATAAAAAATTAAAGAAACAAATAATTAACTAAAAAAACTATTTTTTTAAATGGGTTAGTGGTTTTAATAATAATTTAATAGTTTTGCTAGTAGTTCAAAACAGTAGTTTAACAGTAATTCAATGGTAATATAACAACAGTATTTTAATGGTAGCTTAATGGCAATTCAACAGTAATTTAAGTCCATCTGTGTTTGCTAGGAAGTTGGAAACATAATCTCTAAAGTAATACAAAACGGTTTCAGGCTAGTTGAAACAAGACGTGTAAGGTTATTTAATCAGTCGGTAACAATATTTAGACAATTCGATGCTACTTTACAACTCGCGTATGGTGTCTATCAGATTGTCCGCTTGGAAAAAAAAAGTTATATGAATGTAACCTAGTAACTATGTGTAGAATGTATAATATGTAAATGTAACATAAAGTGTATAGATCGCTGATGTCACGTCACATGAAAGATCATAGTAGTTGTACGATAAAATAACAATAGTATTAAGTTAATGGAGAAGCGGTGCGCAAGAGCAACCCTGGGATTCAGAGTTTGTACGTGTAACACTATCAATCACACGAAGATAAGTCCGCGGATAACTTTTTAACACTGTTTGTTTACACTAAAGTCACGTACAAGGTTATACACCGTAGATTTATCTCACACGCGTTAATTACTGATTTATTTAGACTTGAATAATCTTCTTAACACTGCCGTCTTCGAATTACAGGAAATAACTGACCTACGATTTGTTTGTACCGTATTTATACGTTTTTGCAAACAGTCGAGAAGCTTTTACATTCTTTCGTGAACGTTCTAGACGTGGATAAAAAGTACGGGAGCGTTCTCGAAATTTACAAAAACTTCGCGAATGTTTCAATATTAAATTAAGTAGAGTTTTAATTAACACAACAGCAATATCACACTAACATAACTGATTTGACATAAATTTGACATCACATTTTTTTGAAGTGATATCACTGCTTCGTTGATGTGAACTGTTTTTTTAATTTCATTAATTACGTTTGAAACTATTTTCTTAATGAGCTACAGTTTAGGTAAAAAATTAATTATTTATCCATTTTATTTTTGATTTTTATATTTAAAACTTTTTTTTAATAATAAAATGCTTTGAACATTTTTTAAATTTGAATATGAAGATGACATTTCTGTGTTGCCGTTTTTGGCGTTTTCTCCTATTTAAACTGTATGTTGAATACAGCAATTGAATAAAAAATGTTATTTATGGTAAAGATTTTTTAAATTGGACTTTTAAACATAAGTAGGTTTTTATGCTCAAAAAGCGTTTTCTAATGTAGAACTGTAGCAGTCAAACCTACATTTGCATTAAACGTTTCTGGACTATATATAGCCAGAAAGGACACAATTATATAAACAAATCACATTAAAAAAATGAAAAAAGAAAAAGAGAGGAAGAGGAAAAGGACAGACAACAAATATTTGGAAAAGGAAAGAAAACAATAAAATCACCGGACATTAAAAATATTACGAAGGAAATCGAAAGAAACAGCTCAATAACAGAAAGAGGAAATAGAAAAGAACAGAAAGAAATAGAGGAACTTAAGGAATTAATTAGAGAGATGATGAAACAGATGGAAAAAAACATGCAAGGAAAAGGGAAAGGAATAATAATAAGAAGAAAGAAAAAGAGGAACTAGTAAAGAGAATAGAAAAACTGGAAAAAAATGGATGATTAGGAGAGATGGAAAAAGATAAATAATATTGTAATAAAAGGGTGGAGAAGTGAAGAACCACAAAAGGATTTAGCATTGATGATGAGAGGAAAAGCAGAAGGTGATGGCGAAGAAGAAAAAATTATGGAATACAAGAATTTATATAAATCACGATTTGACATGGGAAGAAAGACGAGTACAAAGAGAAATAATGAACATAGCGGTCGAAAAAAGAGTGGAAGGGAAAAGAGGGTAGGATGCAACAAAATGGAGGTAGACGGAGAAAGATACATATAAAACGACAGAGACAGGAGACTGCGCATAGAAAGGGAAAATAAAATGGGTAAACAAAGGACAAAAAACTAAAAGGTGAAGGAGAGGGGTGAAGAGGGAAAGAAGGAAAAGACCAAGAAAGCGGAAAAGAAGAAAGTAAAGAAGAAGCACAGAGGGAGATGACTGAGCTGAGAGTATTGTTTTGGAACGTAGCGGGAATAAAGAACAAGGAACAGGATTTTTGGGAATACATAAGGGAACAGAATGTAGTGGAATTACAGGAGCCATGGATTGAAGAAAAAGAATGGTAGGGGTGGGAAAAAGAGTTGCCGGAGAAATTTGAGTGAGTGGTGCAACATGCAAAAAGAAAGAAGAGTAAAAAGAGAGCAAAGGGGGATATAATAACGGAAATAAGAAGAAAATGGTTGAGTCAGGAAGAAAAAGTGCAACAAAGAAGAGAAATTGTAGAAAGGAACATACAGTGAAGAAAAAGTTTTAAAACTTAGAAAGGAGTAGAATGGCAAAGAAAAAAAGCTGTAGTAAGACGGGAAAAAGGAAATAAAGATAGAATAAACAAAGACGAAGTAATAGAGGCAACAAAGATGGTAAAAAAGAGAAGGCGGCAGGAAAAGATGGGATACAAAGCGAAATGTGGGTATACGAGGGAGTAATTGTAGCAAAAAAAAAATGAGTAAATAAGATATGGAAAGGGGAAGGATTTTCGGATAGATGGAGAGAGTTGCCGGAGGAATTTGAGTAGGTGGTAAACCATGCAGAAAGAGAGAAGAGTCAAGGGAGAGCAAAAGGGGGTATAATAACGAAAATAAGAAAAAAATGGTTGAGTCAGAAAGAGAAAGTGCAACGGAGAAGAGGAATTGTAGAAAGGAACGTATAATGGGGAAAAACAAAAATTAAATAAATTAGAAAGTAGTAGAATGGCAAAAAAGACGCTATAGTAAGACGGGAAAAAGAAAATAGAGATAGAATAAACAAAGCAATAGAGGCAACAAAGAAGGTAAAAAAGGAAAGGCGGCAGGAAAAGATGGGATACAAGGCGAAGTGTGGATATACGAGGGAGTAATCGTAGCAAAAAAGATAATGAAAATAGTAACTAAGATATGGAAAGGGGGAGGATTCGCGGAGAGATGGAGAGCGAGAATATGCCCGATACACAAAAAAGGAGACAGAAATGAAGTGAAGTATTACAGAGGGGTGACATTATTAAACACGGCATACAAAATATATGCGACAGGAAGACTACAGAAGGAAATAAAGGAAAGACCTTTGGTACCTGACCGACAAGCGGGATTCAGAAAGGGAAGAAGAGTGATAGACAAAATATATATATATACACTAAAACACTGAGCGAATAGAAAACTAGAGAAAAAAAGAAGGAAATAGGTGGCATTGTTTGTAGATTTAAAAGCCGCTTTTGACAGTGTGAACAAGGAAAAACTGTGAGAATACATGAGGAGAGAAAAATAAATAAAAGAATAATAAAAAGAATAGCGGAAATTTACGAAGAAAGAAAGAAATGGAAGTAAAGACGGAGAAAACAAAAATAATTGTATTTAGAAAAGGAGGGGGAAAAGAAAAAGAGAGAAGTGGAAATAGAGGGAAGAGGAAGTGCAGCCAGTAAATGAATTCACATACCTAGGCTACACGATGAAGCAGGATAATAAGGAGCGAGAAAACATAAAGAAAAGAATGAGGAAAAGAAACAGGTTAATAGGACAAATGTGGGGTGTGGGGAAAAGGTTGTTTGGGGTGGACATAGAAAAAGAAGGCTGCTATTTGAGAAGCTAATAAAAAGTGTGATGATGTATGGTGAAGAAATATGAGAGTGGAAGGAATATAAAGAGGTGAAAGGAATACAAGAGAAATACTGGAAATGGGTATTAGGGCTAAACAGAGAAACACCGGGATATATTATAAGAGAGGAAGTGCAGGCGAAAAAATAAGAGTAGAGACAGGAAAAAGGACTATAAAAAACGAGGAAGAGCTGAGTGAAGTACGGGCAGAATGGCAAAGAACAATATTATAAAAGAAACGAGTACGCAAAAGAAGAAGTACATAAATTAAGGAAAGAGAGAGTAGGGGTAAGAGAGGAAATAATAAGGAGAGGTAGGAACATAGAAAAACAAGAAAGATGGACAAAGATAAAAGAGGGCAAATATTTGGAAAAGGAAAGAAAACAAAAAAATCACCGGACATTAAAAATATTACGAAGGAAATCAAAAGAAACAGCTCAATAACAGAAAGAGGAAATAGAAAAGAACAGAAAGAAATGGAGGAACTTAAGGAATTAATTAGAGAGATGATGAAACAGATGGAAAAAACATGCAAGGAAAAGGAAAAGGAAAAATAAGTAGAAGACAGAAAAAGAGGAACTGGTGAAGAGAATAGAAAAACTGCAGAAAAAAGTGGATGATTAGGAGAGATGGAAAAGGATAAATAATATTGTAATAAAAGGGCAGAGAACTGAAGAACCACAAAAGGATTTAGCATTGATGATGAGAGGAAAAGCAGAAGGTGATGGCGAAGAAGAAAAAATTATGGAATACAAGAATTTATATAAATCACGATTTGACATGGGAAGAAAGACGAGTACAAAGAGAAATAATGAACATAGCGGTCGAAAAAAGAGTGGAAGGGAAAAGAGGGTAGGATGCAAGAAAATGGAGGTAAACAGAGAAAGATACATATAAAACGACAGAGACAGGAGACTGCGCAGAGAAAGGGAAAATAAAATGGGTAAACGAAGGACAAAAAACTAAAAGGTGAAGGAGAGGGGTGAAAAGGGAAAGAAGAAAAAGACCAAGAAAGCGGAAAAGAAGAAAGTAAAGAAGAAGCACAAAGGGAGATGACTGAGCTGAGAGTATTGTTTTGAAACGTAGCGGGAATAAAGAACAAGCAACTGGATTTTTGAGAATACATAAGTGAAAAAGGTGACAGCGATAGATGGAGAGAAGGAAAATGAGATAGTGGTGGCCGAAATGAGAGGAAAAGCAGAAGGTGATGGCGGAGAAGAAAAAATTAAGCAATACAATAATTTATATAAATCACGATTTGACATGGGAAGAAAGAAGAGTACAAAGAGAAATAATGAATATAGCGGTCGAAAAAAAAGTGGAAGGGAAAAGAGGGTAGGATACAAGAAAATAGAGGTAGACGGAGAAAGATACATATGAAACGACAGAGACAGGAGACTGCGCATAGAAAGGGGAAAAAATGGGTAAACAAAGGGCAAAAAACTAAAAGGTGAAGGAGAGGGGTGAAAAGGGAAAGAAGGAAAAGACCAAAAAAGCGGAAAAGAAGAAAGTAAGGAAGAAGCACAGAGAGAGATGACTGAGCTGAAAGTATTGTTTTAGAACGTAGCGGGAATAAAGAACAAGGAACAGGATTTTTGGGAATACATAAGGGAACAGAATGTAGTGGGATTACAGGAGCCATGGATTGAAGAAAAAGAATGGTAGTGGTGGGAAAAAGAGTTGCCGGAGAAATTTAAGTGGGTAGTGCAACATGCAGAAAGAGAGTCAAGCGAGAGCAAAAGGGGGTATAATAACAAAAATAAGAAAAATGGTTGAGTCAGAAAGAGAAAGAGAAAGTGCAACGGAGAAGAGGAATTGTAGAAAGGAACATACAGTGGAGAAAAACAAAAATTAAAGAAATTAGAAAGTAGTAGAATGGCAAAGAAAAGAAGCTATAGTAAGACGGGAAAAAGCAGATCAAGATAGAATAAACGAAAACAAAGTAATAAAGGCAACAAAAAAGGTGAAAAAGGGAAAGCGACAGAAAAAGATGGGATACAAGCGAAACGTGGGTATACGAGGAAGTAATTGTAGCAAAAAATATAATAGTAATAGTAAATAAGATATGGAAAAGAGAAGGATTCTCGGAGAGATCGAGAGAGAGAATAATATGCGCGATACACAAAACAGGAGACACAAATGAACTGAAGTATTACAGAGGGGTGACATTATTAAACACGGCATACAAAATATATGCGACAGGAAGACTACAGAAGGAAATAAACGAAAGAACTTTGGTACCTGACCGACAAGCGGGATTCAACAAGGGAAGAAGAGTGATAGACAACATATATATACACTAAAACACTTAGCGAATAGAAAACTAGAGAAAAAAAGAGGGAAAATGGTGGCACTGTTTGTGGATTTAAAAGCCGCTTTTGACAGTGTAAACAGGGAAAAACTGTGGGAATACATAAAGAGAAAAAAAATAAATGAAAGATCAATAGAAAGAATAGCAAAAATTTACGAATAAACGTAGAGCAAGGTAAAAGTGAAACAAAAAGAGAGCGGGAAATGGAAGTAAATAAGAAGAAAACTAAAATAATGGTATTTAGAAAAGGAGGGAAGAAAAAAAAAGAGAGGAGTGGAAATGGAGGGAAGAGGAAGTTCAGCTAGTGAAGGAATTTACATACCTGTGTTACACGGTGAAGCAGGAAAATAAAGAGGGAGGAAACATAAAGAAAAGAGTGAAGAAAGGAAACAGGTTAATACGACAAGTGTGGGGAAAATGTTGTTTGGGGTGGACAAAAAAAAGACGGCTGCTGTTTGAGAAGCTAATAAAAAGTGTGATGATATATGGAGCCGAAATATGGGGTTGGAAAGAGGTAAAAAGAATACAAGAAAAATACTGGAAATGGGTATTAGGGTTAGACAAAAAAACACCGGGATATATTATAAGAGAGGAAGTGCAGGCGGAAAAAATAAGAGTAAAGACAGGAAAAAGGACTATAAAAACGAGGAAGAACTGAAGGAAAGAACAGAATGTAAAATACTATACAGGAATATTGAAAAAAGGTAAAAGGAGGAAGAGTGAAGTACGAACAAAATGGTAGAGAAGAATATTATAAAAGAAACGAGTACGCAAAAAGAAGAAGAGAGAGTAGGGATAAGAAAAGAAATAATAAGGAGAGATAAGGACATAGAAAAACAAGAAAGATGGATAAAGCTAAAAGAGGGCAAATATAATGTGAATTATAAAAATATCAAAAGACCAAGGGTGAAGGAAGAAAAAATGATAGCAAGGTTCAGATGTGGGAACGAAGAGTTTGGAAAGAAATACTGAAAAAAGAGAAAGAAAAGATGTGCAGACTATGTGGAGAAGAAACGGAGAACCTTAAGCACATGAGAAATGAATGCAAGGAGTTAAGAAAAGAGTTAAGAAAGTGGAGAGAATCTTAGAAGAAAACGGAAAAGGAGCAGAGTGGATAGAAGAATCATGGAGAAGGGGGAAACAGTTAAGAAGAGAGGAGAAAAAACAAAATGTAAATAGAATGTAATGTAATGTAAATGTAAAAAAAAAGAGGGAGTAAAAGTGTAAATAAGGGAAACATGAATTACTTTGTAAACTAATAAGGAAACAAATAAAGTTAAACATACATACATAAAAAAGTATTGGTTATTTAATTTAGAAATATTGACTTTTTATGTTAAATTTTTGAGATGTCTGTCGCAATTGAAAACAAAATGTACGAATATGAATAATTCCGTTAGACCACCGCCAAGAAACCTAGAAAATTATTTACAGTTATATTTTAATTTTATTCCATACATAAATGAATAATTTTTTAATATGTGCAATTTTGAGTTTATCGGCAAAGTTATTCGATCCACTTTCTTTAATTACGTATTAAAACACACGTAGATTCAAAAATTAGGGAACCTCAAATTTAAAAAAAAATCGGTTGGCACTATGTAAAATACTACGTTTAATTTGTGGCACGTTTGCTAGCTTACAACCATAAATCCGCAACATGTAACGACTAAATTTAGTTTGGCAAAAATTTCAGAGTGACAAATGAAAATTAAGGTTTCCAAAATTGGCTTTACGATGTTAAAAATCCAAGTTTCCAAGCTGCGTCGCACGATGACGCCATATTTCTAATTGGTACTTATCTGTCAAACACGAACATGGCTTACTGTCAAATTATGTATTTACGTTGAGTAAACAATAATAAATTATTTAATATTTATAAAGGTACGCTTAGAAATTATTGCCATTTAAGCGAAGAAATAAAATCTACTTGACGTGGTCGTTTTTGGACAGTTTCACAAAATATCCAAATTTGTAGGTCATGGTTCTTACTTACCAGCAATATGGACAGTTAAATATATAATTCAAACAAACCAGAATGTGAGCCTTATTACTATAAGTTAAAACAATGCACCAAACAAGAAGAGTACCAATTGTAGAGTTAAACGATTACCTAACATGTAAATTATGCAAAGGTTATTTTATTGATGCTACGACAATCATTGAATGTCTTCACACATGTAAGTTGTGTTTGGTAATCGAAACGGGTGCTAACATTGCTTTTTAGTTTGTCGCAGTTGTATTGTACAGTATTTACGTAAAAACAAGTATTGTCCTGTTTGTGATGTTCAAGTACATAAGACAAAGCCGTTACTTAACATACGACCTGATAAAACACTACAGGACATCGTGTACAAATTGGTACCTCGTTTATTTCAAAGTAAGTCGTTGACCTACGTCAGCTTAATATAATTACTTTTTTTTCTTAGATGAAATGTGTAGGAGGCGTGAGTTCTACTCGTGTCATCCTGAAGGGAGGCCGTCAAATTTGGAACAGTGTGGTGAAGCTTCGTACCAGCATATACTCAGTCCTGATGAGAGTATTTGCCTGTCTTTGAATTATCACGGTAGTGCTGCTCCTCCTAGGTAATAATTTCGTACCATTGTTGCTGTTTTTGCGAAAATCTTGTTTTAGATATTTAAGATGTCCCACGGCGGTGTCCGTAATGCATTTACAGAAGTTATTGAGGTCGAAGTATGACCTTTCCGACAACCACAGGGTCGATATATTACACAATCAAGATTGCCTTAATTCTCACCTTACTCTTATAGATATTGCCTACATTTACTTGTGGAGGAGGGTTAGTTTTTCTTTTTGTATTCGTAGTGGTAGTTTTAGCATGGCAATTATTGCACGCTCATCGGTTATTCGTGTCTTGTTGGCACGGATTTCCCTGTTCGTCAGTACAATATTTATGGATTGTAAACGCTCAGTTTTTCTCAAAATTGTGAAATCTTTGAATTGATTTTATTGTACAAATATAATAAGGAATTTTATAACATTTCCGGTGCTTTTACTTATCACAACTATGTAGAAGCGATTTTGTTTTTAATTTTTTATAGCCAACTATGTTGCAAAACGAATTCGTTTCTGTTTTTAACTTTGCATTGTAATGTTTTGATTTCTTTACTTAATTTGGTCACAAATTGGACGTAGTCATACATTTCATAAAGTTAATTTTGAAATTTTTTTGGGTTCAAATGTTAAATGACTAATTTTTTTTTTTGTTTTACAGAAAGGACCTTTAGAATTAACTTATCGAATTTACGAAAACACAATAAAAAAACTCAACTCAGATACTCAATCGTCAACGTTAGAAAATACCAATACGTCGGAAAACAGCGAATGGAAAGAAGTGCAATTACGTATAAGCGAAAATGGCGAAATGTGCTTTACTGGCGTCGATGATTGCGTGATATCGAAATGCGACAAGCAGTCGGAGGATGCAGAGAAAAATGATGTTGCGACGCAGGGCAACGACGAGTCGTCCGAGAGAAAAGACCTGGCGGCGTTAAAACTTATCGGTAGGGAGACTACGACAACGACTACTAGTATTCAAAGTACTATTGCTCCGAGTAAAGCGGAAACCGATGTTGTGGAGAATGTTAAAAATGTAAGCGTGGTGGCGGTGGGTAATTGTATAAGTGACGTGGTGCAAACGCCGAGTTGCGATGGAGAACGTGTGCTGGGTGCCAAGTATAAGTTGAGCAGTTTAACCGATGGAGAACCCGTTGCGAAACAGCCGAAGCCGACAATATTGAATCACAGTCTGGGGATTCATAACTTATCGAATAACCATCCGTTAAAGAGGCACTCGCAAATACGGCGCAGTGTTGAGTGTATAGGCCCGACCGATTTAAAAAGTTCCATTACCGGCGTGGTTGTTTCCACCAGTCCTTGTATCACAACAGCTGTTCTTGGCGGTTGTGTGTCAACGGTTACGGCCACGACCACTTCTTCCATATTCACGAGGCAAACTACTAGTAATAAACAGACTGTGTATACGCCCAGTCGTTTACAAACGAATTTACCATGTTACGCTCCTAAAACTAATTATAACCCAGTGATAAATGTTCCCAAAGTCCAAGCAAGTACAAGCATGTCGAGAATTGAACAAAAAGTGCCAACGCAACTACCTTCCTCGACGCAAGCGTCGCCTGCAATTCCAAACAATAAAATCACCAAGAGCAAAGCAGGTCATCCTATCGGGTATAAGACTTTGCGCGACCCTCCCAAAACATGGAACCCGCAAATCTCAAGGGCAAGCTTGTTAAAATCGCCAGATCCCAAATACGGCGATTTGAAGAATGTGAGACCGGCGAAATTCTTCAAGATGCGCAATAACATGCCCAGGTATCTAGGTAATCCGGCGTCGGGCGTTAAACCACTCTACCAAGTCCATAATAGTCCAGAAAAAGACAAAAACGCCGAAACCACAACTAAAGCCGAAAAGACCGAAATCAAAAAGCACTCGATAGTGAAAATAGATCCAAAAACTTTGAAACCGATTTCGGAGAAAGCTCCCGAAATTTCCAATTTGAGCAACCAAACCGACTTGAAGATAAACACCAGTTCCGTGCCTATTTTTAATCCGTTGAAATTACAAAGTTCCCCGAAAAGCGATCGCAAGTCGCCCAAAAGTCCTCACTCGCCGAAGCCGAAAAGCACATCGCCTTCTAATAAAAGAGATAAGTTAAATCTTAGTTACACGCCTCCGAATCCGTTCATACCGAATTTGGCTTCACCGACGCTTAGCCCGAATCAGTTTTTGTACCCGCCGGGTCCACCAGGTTTTCCGGCTTACGATCCGAGGATTATGGCGGCTTATCATAGTTTATTGTACGGACAAAGAGCACCGTACCCATCGAGTCCGTTACCAAGTCTTAGCTTAGATTTAAACCGGAAAGGTTTCGAGTTGCCCGCACCGGGCGGACAACCGAAATCGCCCAGTGTCGCCGAAAATAAAATCGAATCAAAGACCACGTCGAACAGTTCCAGTAAATCGAAACGATCAAAAGAATCCGGCAAGAACGAAAAAAGTTTAGAAAACACCGTCGAGAAGTTGACGCAAAATCGTGTGAAAGAGTTAACGAAAACGGACGAAAATCTTAAGTCGGAAAATGGTAGGAAAACGCCACAAATCGATGCCAAACCTGAGGAAAAAGCGTTAATTAAAGGTAAAAGTGATTTAGAACTTTCGTCTGATTCTAAAGAGATACCTGTGACTAATAACGATTTGAAAATTAACTCGGATTTGGGTGATAATAAAAAAGTGAGTAGTAATAATAATAACTCCGATAGTGTGTCTTTAATAGCCGACGAGAAGAAATGAGCTCATTTTTTGAAAATTCTTATTAATAAGCTTAAACGAAAGTGATATGAATACAATGTAGTCGTTGAGGTTGAAACTTACCCACGGCGCCCTGATAGGGACCGAAAGTTTCAATTTTAACGTTAGTACCGACCGTGAAAGCCTTCGATCTTATACGGTGTAGTATCGTTTGTTCGAAGCTGAGCTTGAGACGTCTTCGTCTGATACGTCGCTGAGCTAAGCTTTTAACGAACATATATTTTTATTTTCCATTTGGGAAGCCTCTATATGTGTGATTGTTTTTAATTTCTCATATCAGCAAAAGTGCCTGCATTTGTAGTCGATTATAATTTTATTGTAAGGTTTTATAGAGAGCAGCTGTGAGGTGCCTTTGCTAATCACGGATTTTTCAACTTCACACGCCAACTTATACTAATCCCTAACTTTTGTTTCTTCTTTTGAATAATACTCGCTTTTGTTTTGTATACCCACATATATATTTGCTTTTACGTTGTTACAGTTGTTGGATGGCATTAACATTTTATGCAGCCTGGTTTTGTTGTTTTATCGCCTCGTTCCCCCCACGAACTTTAAACCCCGGCAAAGATACTCTGTAAATAATTGTTAATAATCTTAATGTAATTTTTAACACATTTTTTCCCTTTGTATATATTTTTATAAGCACTTTTTTTTATTGTACAAAAAGTGGGCTGTATAAATTTGGAGAAAAGCTTATTTTATTAGTAGAAATCAATTTTTTATAGTCTAGAGTTTAATTAAGTTGTAAATTGAAGATTTTATTGTACATTGTATATATTACAGCACAGATTTAATAAATATTTATAGTTTCCCTAAATTTAAATAAATTATATTTTAGGGCGCCTTAAATTTTAAACGTTACTTCCATTTGAATCAGGTAGCAAATATTTATGTAGAAAATAGGAATTTCAGGCCATTTATACAATAAAAAATAAAAATGAGTTATTGTTGATAATCGGTGTGTTACATTATTTTTTGTTTATTTTGATAGTGATAGTGATGATTGGCCAAAAAAGTTGTCCTCAAAGCCTCAATCAAAAAACTTGATACCAAAGTTTATTTTATTTATTTAAAATAAAAAATTGGAATATTAAACCTAAACAAGTGCCAAATCAAAATTTTATTTTACCAAGCATTGTCGTTAAATTTTTTAAATCGCCAAAATCGAAAATAAAGTGCCTTAGCTTTCAGTTAACTTCATGGCGTCGGGTTCGAAGAAATTAGATCTTGGAGTTACTCGAAGGGCTCTTTAGATGAATTGAGAAGTTCCAGCCATAAATAGTTGATTCAAAATGCAGCCCAGCTGGAGCACTTTGGAGACACCACTTTCTGTATTGCAGATTTGTACCACATTGAGGGTTGTTCAGACTGAAGCGCTATTATATTGATCAAGGTTATCTTGCCTTATCCCCCATCTAAAGACGTGCCCGATTGGAGTTATAGGTGACCTCGTACGGATTAATGTTTTAACGATGGAACGTCTCAAAAAGCTTGTCTT
The DNA here is from genome assembly GCA_035610365.1 of Aquatica leii. Classification (NCBI taxonomy): domain Eukaryota; kingdom Metazoa; phylum Arthropoda; class Insecta; order Coleoptera; family Lampyridae; genus Aquatica; species Aquatica leii. Next base: position 112,012,705 of record CM069435.1, read on the forward strand.
GTCTGTAGCGGCTATTGTTATTGTTCATTTTTGCGGACGACTTTTTCTTACGTTTCTTATTGACGGTGCGCTCGCTTTTTTGACTAAGATAAGAATGTCTTCCGGGTTTGGACATTGTTGTTGTAACCGAAGTTGCCAACGTTTCGCCCACTTGTCATCTTAATCGTAATCTCAAAGCCTTCAGACGAGTGGGTTGGGGTGGACCGCGAGGTCTGCATGGAGCGCAGCTGCGGATTGACGGATGATATCTACGACCTTCGGGATGTCGACTTCTTGGTGGAGCCGGTCTGTTCGGAAGAACCATGGGGCGTCTGCGATCATTTGGAGCATCTTATTTTGGAATATTTGAATACGGGTGGTGTGGGTTTTGGCAGCGTAAAACCATACTGAAGCTGCGTAGGTCATGGAAAGACGGAAAATCATCTTGTAGATGAGAAGCTTGTTATCGATGTCGAGGCGGCTGTTGCGGCACAACATGGGGTATAATTTTACCAGCAGGCCGTTGGAGGAGGCCAGCTTCTGGGTGATGTGGGATTTCCATAAGAGTTTTTTGTCTAGGGTGAGATCAAGGTATTTAGTCTCGTCTACCCAGGGCACTTCGTTGCCTTTGATGTGGAAGCAGCGTGTGGGAGCGATGTTCCTTCGGTTGAAGAGGATGGCGGCGCTTTTGGTGGGATTGACTTCTATTCTCCAGTCGTCGTACCAGTTGTCCATATGAAGATTTCTCTCGGCTTGAGCGGGTGAGCGGGATGTTGCCAAAACGGCGGTTTCGTCAGCGTAGAATGTGTAGGTGAGTCCGTCGATTTTTGGGACGTCTGCCGTGAAAATGTTGTATAGAAGTGGGGATAGCGTTGATCCTTGAGGGACGCCGGCTTCTATGTGACGTGGAGTAGACTTGGCGGTGAAAAGTTTGATCGCAAACGAGCGTCGATTTAAGTAGGATCCGATGAGCTGGACCATTGAGTGGTTGGTGCCTAGACCATACGTCTTGTAAAGTAGCCCGCGATGCCAGACTTTGTCGAATGCTTTCTGGATGTCGAGAAAGACGGCGCCGGTGACGTCGCGGTGGTTGAAACCGTCGGTGATCTGCTCAACGACGCGTAAGGCTTGATGGACAGTGGAGTGTTTCTTGCGAAAACCGAACTGTTCATGGGGGATGATTTGGTTGGTATTGACCTGTTTCTGTAATCTAGTGAGAATTATTCGTTCCAATAACTTACCCAGCGTCGGCAGTAAGCTGATTGGACGGTAGTTTTGGGGCATAACGTGATCCTTTCCTGGTTTGGGGATTAGTATGACGTCCGCGGTTTTCCATTGACGTGGAAAGTGTCGAAGTCGTAGACATGCGTTGAAAATTGCAGTTAGGATGGCTATATACATTTTTGGGAAGAAGTTTGAAGGCTATGTTGGAAATGCCGTCGTTCCCGGGAGCTTTGCGCGGTTTGAGATTTTTAATCACCTCTTCAATTTCCTTCGGAGTGGTGTGCCTAATGGACTCGATTGGGTTGGCCGTCAGGATGCTTCTGACTTCGCGGTGAATTGCGTTTGTGCGACGGAAGTCTTCGTCGTCTGGATGATTTGCTCTGAATTGGAGTTCGAGCGTGTCGGCGAAAGCTTCGGCTTTGTCTAGACCTCGGGGACCGTGAATGGCGGGCATGGGTGGCTTGTTCCTGTTTTTTAGGATGTTGGCCATTTGCCACACGCTGTTGTCTTGTGCATTTAGGGACTGGAGTTTGTCGCTGAAGGGAAGATTTCGATGTTGCTCGATTTGTGTTCGAATCGCGGTTTGAGCTGCGTTGAGGGCTCTTTTGCCGTCTGGGTGGCGGGTGCGTTGCCATCTGCGTCTTAGGCGCTTTTTCTCGGTGATCTGATCGCAAATGTGAAGTGGTAGTTGGAGGGGATCCGACTTAGATTTCGTGATGGATTTGGTGGATTTTGTGATGCATCTTTTAATAATTTCGGTGAAATTGTCAACCGCGGCTTGGAGTTGTGGGACGTTTTCGATGACCGGAACTTTCGTGATAAGTCTGCTGGCGTCGAATTGGAAGGATGGCATCAGGGTAATGTTCTTTTCGAATTGGAGATTGTCGTTGTCAGCATGATCACCGAGTTGTAGAAGCACGGGCTCGTGGTCAGAACTGAGGTCAGTAACCGTTGTTAGATCGTGAAGTAACCTAACGTTAAAAATTGCTACATCGATAACGTCTGGAAGTCCGTTGTGAGGATGGATGGTGGGTTCGTAGGGTACGTCTACGACAAAATTTCGGATGCTGACAAGGTCATGCAGTAGTCGACCATTGCGGTTCGTTTTTCTGCTGTGCCAGTCTGGACGTTTCGCGTTGAAGTCTCCTGCGAGAATAGTGGGAGTTCTGGCGTTGAAAATCGCGTCTAAATCTGCTGGTAAGACGTCTTTGGTTGGCGGAATGTAAGCGGCACAGAGAACAATGTCTCCGTTGGCTGCCGTGTTAATGACAATTTGGGTATCTTCTAAGTTTTGGAGTTGTGGCGTCGGCACGTGGTGGTGAGAGATGGATCGTTGGACGTAAATAGCCGTACCACCTCCGCGACCTGTCGTTCGGTTTGTGTTGTAAAGGTGTAGTTCCGGATTTTGGGGTTGTCGCAGTTCCGAAGATGAGTTTCGGAAACAAGAGCGACTTCGATGGAGGAATTCTTGAAATTCGAGCTTTTTGTTTAGGAGACTATTGGCGTTCCAAATCGCGATAAGAAGGGAGTTCGGTTTTCTTTTCTGTGATGCCATTTTACTGGTTTCGAGAGAGGAGTTGGATGAGGTATTCCCTGATTAGACGGCTTTCTTCTCTGGTAACTTCTGTTTGGACGAACCGCTGTTTCTTCGTCTGTTCGGTGGACATGGGTGGGACGGGGACAGTGGACTCGACTGGTCTCGTCACCTGGGCAAACGAGACGGTGGGGTTCACAGGCCTGGCTGGAGCGCGAGGGGACGCTGAAATAAAACGCTTAGTACGATTGTTGTTGATCGTCTGTCGCTGCCTTGGGTGGGCTGAGCATCCCTTGTAGTTGGCCGGAGAAATGACTTAAGAAGAAATAGTCTCCGTATATAAAGGAAAAGGATCGTCACGGATGGTTAAGCTCGACTCTGATTGGGTTACGGTTGACAAGGGGCGTGCTTTCGATAAATGACTAATGACCGGTAAACAAAGAGGGGATAGCTCGAAACCATGATCGCTATTGAAGTTATATTATCAAAATCTGTTTTGTGACCTGTAGTAAAATCATGTTCAGCAACCGCAGACTTAGAAATATACCTTTTCCTTATACAACGATCATGTTCTGAAATGCGAGTAATGACGGAACGACCAGTTTCACCAATGTAGACTAAACCACATGAACAAGGAATTTGGTATACACCTTGAGATGAAGGTGTTTATCCTCTACTTATTTCCAATTTGATAACAAGTTTTACGAACAGGTTTCTGGTGCTGCTATGGCTTCTCCTCTATCACCTGTTGACGACACGTTTATTGTTTGATCTCAAGGTCATCTTGAATTGTCTAAGTTTTTTTATCATCTTAACAATCAGCACTTAGATATCAAATTTACTATGGAAATCGAAAGTAATGGTTCTCTTCCATTTCTTGACGTTCTTGTGACTCGTAAGCCCGACGGACTTCTGGGCCATTCTGTCTATCGCAAACCCACCCACACGGCCAGATACTTTCATGCTTCGTCTCATCATCATCCTGCACAGAAACGTTCTGTAATTTTTAATAAACAGCATCGCCCAAATACTTCCTTTTAAGATGGCGACCTGGCACATCAAACATCAAAGAAACCGCTGTCAGTGTCGCTTCTGCATCCGTAGGTGTTTCTTCTGTGCTAACGGCAAGCTTGAGAGTATACGCAGTATGTTTAAAAAATCCTTAGAGTATACGGCGTATATGGAGTATACCCTATGGGAACACGGCTGGTCTCAAGGATAATTTAAAAACACCGGGTCCAAGAAATGAGTTTGGAGCTACTGAAAAAGCTCCATAGATAAGTTGAGAAACGAAAGAAATTCTAGCCAAGACTAGTCAATGCAAAATACAGCTCAGCAAAAGCACGTTGGAGATGCCGCTTTTTCTACTGCAGATTAGCAGTACCTTTAGGGCTGTTCAAAAGCGAACGCCTGCTTATATCCTGTTGGCCCGCAAGAGACAAGTTTATCTTCCCCTTATCCTCTAAATAAAGACGTACCCGATGATAGGTGCAGAAAAAAGAGGAAGTGGACCCACCAAACCACCCAAACTTTAGTACAAGTTTGCCACATAAAGGATAGGTCGATTTAAGATGTGTCACGAGAAGAACCGCTTGGTTAGACAAGTCAAATGGGCAATGTTACAAGTACGTGCTGAGTGAAGCCAAGGTTCAGCGAGACCTTACAGTTTATTCTCGCTTCTAAGGCTGAGAACCAAATAAGCAAGAAAAGGATGCGGTTTGTTGTAGTGGCTGGGGATGAGGCCAGTTAGTGAAGACAGTGCGATTAAAAAGAAACTGAAAATGTTAGTAAAAAAGGTAGAATAATCAAATAAAATTACTGTAAATACCAATTTACGTAACAAGCGTCGATAGCATAAGGAACGTTAACGCGACACGAGGCTGCACGGCCGATGTGAATGAGTTATGCTATAAAACTTTTAACGATAGTAACGTACATTATTTTTGTGTTGCCTTTTGTAAAATTACAGTCCATTTTGAAATCACCAGAAATATCACTAACGCTCGAATATTGACATTTGCGATGTTGGCAGCGAAAAAAACTAAATCAACTCTGGTTTACGTTTGACTCTGATGGCCTCTCTTAGCGAATGCAATGAGTACGTTTAGGTCGAACACTAGTCTACGGATAGACTCAGAAGAATCGGGTTGACTTGGGTTTTAAATGGCAACAGAATCTACTGTTCTATGTGAGAATTTGGACGGCCACTCGTCCCGAATCGTGGGACACGTTGATCCAGTCTAAGATATATGGTAAGAAAAGGCGTGCCAGCCCTTATGAAAGGTATCCTACGGCCACTGCCATTAATTCAAGATCAAGATCTTGAAAAGAAAAAAAACTGAGGTCGAAACTTGATGGTCTAAAAATGTACAGGTGCCAACTCTTACAAGAACTTTGGTGCAGTATATTTTGTGCAACAGGAAGTGCAAACGCAGATGTTTTGCCACGACGCATAAGAAATCGGTAGGAACTGTACGATATATCCCGAGTATCATACAAAGAAATAGGGAATGTAAGGATGCCAGTTTCCTGACTATGTGTATGTGTACGTCATATGTGAGCAAAGGTACGACTGCACTGTTGAAAATAGTTACTAATGATTTTCTATGTAAGTTCCAGTCACGAGGTGGATACTTTTAGAACAAGTGCAAGACAGATAATGACCTTGTCAACCTTATAGGAACAGTGTTTAACGAAACTCAATTTATGATCGAGCAAAAGTCCGAGGTATTTAAACTCGAAAACCATACTGACTGGAATGTTGAGTCGAAGTAAGAGGATCTCTTTTCAACGAGGAACCAAAAACCATTATTTAGTCTTGTCAGCTGAAACTGTGAATTTGTTGTTCACAGCCTAGCAAATCAGAATGTCGATCGTGTGCGTAAGTTATCTGCAGGTAAGTCTCGCTCGAGTAAGGAATCCACAACTACGTTCCCTAAAGTCGACCCGAAGAGAGTTGCTGGTGACACGAACGTATCTTATAAATGTTTCTCTTTTTCCCATCACTGTTCGTCTCCTTTTCATGTGTTCTTAAACGTGGCCGCAACTGTTTTTCTCGGAGACGACGTTTTTTCGGATTTTGTTGATTTGGTCAAGTTACTTCATCGGAACCTTGTTAACTTTTTTGAGGTTACGGCGGCAGCTACTTGTTGTTTTTGTCAGCGGCAGTTATCGTCTGATGCTTTTTATGACCGTGTTCACTTAAGATCGTAATCATTAAGAGAGAAACTGGGATTTTAGTTTTTTCGGTTAACTTAATAGCGTTGAGTCTGAAGCTACTTAAAGGGCTTTTTAAATGAGTTGAGAAAAGAAGAACTCCAATAAAGCCTAGAATAGAACTGGCATCTCCAAGATTCTGTTGGTTCCCAAAAAGCCAGTTACTTTTCTTTATATCCCTCTAAATAAAATACTTGTCGATAGCCTGCAACGACAAACTGATGCGTTTCTTCATGATCACGTTTCGTGGATAGATTTTGTCTTCGCCCATAACCTATTACGATCGTGTTCCGTTAAGATACGACAAATCTTCTTCGTCCAAGCAGTATCCGATAAGAAAGTTAGTTGGATTTTAACTTTCGGTTACCATAATAGCCTCAAATTAGAAAAAATTCAAATAGATGAGTTGAGAAAAGAAAGAAGTGCTAGCCAGGAGTAGTTTCGTACTTTGGTAACGCTACTTCATCTACTGCAGATTTGCAGCTTCTTTGAGATTATTTAAGCGAGAGTACCTGGCCACACGGGTTTATTTTTCTCCTACGTTGAACGAAAACGCATCATAAATGTTTCTTGTTTCCACCACCATTCGTCTATATCTATCTTCATATTCAGTTGTTTTGGAACGTTACCACAGCTGCTTTTCACAGAGATGATGTTTTACCAGCGTTCGTTGGTTCGGACGCTTTCAGTTTCGGCGTACTGTTTATCGTTTTTGATCGGCGGCGACTTTTTGTAATCAATATGCGAGACCGTTTTTTGGTTGTCACTGGTATCTTTGGTAAAGAGCCCGTCGGCTTCCACTTACTTTGCGGCCGAAGACAATAGCAAAACCTTATTTGTCTTGGTCGTCGCCTTCAAGACAGCTTTCAATGAAGCTTTTTTCTGGCCAACAAACGATTCGCGGCTTTTCTATTAGTTCGAAGAAGCGCGTCGGTCGCCATGGCATTCTTTACAGATAACATCTTTTCGGCGTTTACTTCGTAGTTCAATGCAAGGTATGTGAATGCGTTAAGATTTTATCTTTTGTACCCACACGGAGTTACAATCGTGTACCGACCAGGCCGTACTCCTTAAGGGAGTTAGTTAGACTCTCGGTTAACATAGTATAGTCGGGTAAAGAAGTAAAAAGCCTTGTAAATGTTTTTCTTTCCCTTCCACCATTTATCTATATGACCGGACCGCAGCTGCTTTTCCCACGTTTGTTAGTTGTGAAGCTTTCGGTTTCACGATGACTTTGCTTGATATTTCAAGGCTACGGCTATGTATCGTTTGGCGGTCGAAGACGATACCAAAGCCTTTTTGTTTTCTTCTTACTAGAATAGAAACTTTTATCCGGTTGATCCGAACGAGTGCACCCAACGACGCTTCTCGATGGCCTGCAACGATGAATTGCCGTGTTCCTTCCATGTGCTTGATCAGGTTGTTCACAGTCTTATAGATGCGCGAATGGTATTTATATTAGCTCAAAATCCATTACAACCGTCTAAACGCTAATTCTTGTTCCGTAAGAAACTTAGTTTTTAGCTCTTGATTAACTTAATAGCGTCTAGTCAAAAAAATAACATTTTGAAGTTACTCATAGACCTCCATAGATAAGTTGAGGAAAAAAAGTTCCAGCAAATATATGCAAAATTCAGTTTAGCTGGAGCACCTTAGCTGCCGCTTTTTCTGATGCAGATTTGAAGTATCTTGAGGGTTGTTCAGACGCACTTGGTTTTATCGTGTTGGTCCGCGCGAAACAAGCTTAATTTCCTCTCATCGCCCATCTAAAAACATGCCCGGGTGGAGTTACATGTGACCGCTTACGAGTTAATTCTTGTGCAACGACGTTGGACGGAAACATCTGATAAATGTTTTTCTTTTGCTACTATATCGACTCTGGCTTCTCTTCAATATCCGAAGAAATCGTTCACCTTTTTACCTAAAGCGAAAGGACATTGATTTACTATTGTGAGCAATCCGGCGAATAATTAAGACTGACAGTAATTACGTAATATTTTGTGCTTTCTAAGAAGCTTTAAACCCTTTTACCTCCACGAAGTTAAAGATGAGCAACGACTCATAGCCTATAAAACCCAACCGTTTCTGGCAATTAGCTCGTGTACAGCTAAAAAAGTATCAAGTAGCCAGTCTATTTTCCAGCCGGCACTTTTCGAGCGTCGCGGTCTACCTCTCTCACACCCTTAACCGCCTCCGCCATGGAAGTTCAATCAGCCTCTTTCAAGCGTCGACGACGATATCCTTGACGAAACCCTGCCAGACAAAGCTAAATAATTCTTCGACTCCGATATCCTGCGTCTTACTAAAGTAATCTCTGCGTGCAAGATTGTATCCTGTCGCGTCACGCAGCAAACTGCTAACTTTGCCATCGCTCTTGTCTTGTTAATGAATAGCTTTCCACAACTGTTATTGCTACACCTCCTGCCCCACTGTCATATGCCCAAGCGACAAGAACCAAAATTTTTGAGAAGATTAACGTACCTTTAGGTAAATCAGTCGCTCCTGTTTCTAGGTCGACTGTCGTTATTGACCCCAAACCTGACTCTCCTTTAAAGACCGCCGACGAGACAAAAACGACTCTCATAAATGCTTTAAATTCCCAAAAGTACAGTAGAGTAGACCGAGTAATCAAGACAGGCAAAAACTCAGTTCGACTCGGATCTGGAAAAACGGACTTTACAAGAATACACACGCGACCATCCTTGATAAAGCCCCAAGGCAAGTCGTTACTCCGCGTGTCTATCCTTGACATTTCTTGTAACCTATCTCCTGAGCAGGTGAAAGAAACTTTTATTTCCCAGAACTTTCACGGCGCCTCCGATGAAGTACTTCAACTTGCTAATGACATCAAAAGCAAATTGCCATTGGATCCTTGATGTCCATCCGCAAGTTCGACGAAACCTTTTGGCATCGCGTCGTGTTTACGCTGACTGAAGTGCGCTGGGGGTCAATGACCATATCCGAGTAACACGCTGCTTCAACTGTCAAAAATACAGCCACTTAAGAGTGCGGCCATTGTGCTGAAAAGCACAAAACGGAGACATGCCCCAACTCGAATCGAGACTCCACATGCGCTCACTGCGTTCGCTTTGGCCATAAAGGAGACATCGTCAAACACAAGGCGATGTCAAACACCTGCCCAGCGTGCCTGAAAAGGCTCGAGGTCAAAACATCCAACACCGTTTATGGAGATTGAGGTTTGCGCAAGTGAATCTTCGCAATTCACGTATTGCGACTTTCAAAGCTTACATAGTTCCTCCTTCGACAACAACAGACATACTTATTGACCCAAGAGCCATACATGTTTAGTCCAGGCTATAAGCTCGATGGTGCATCCTCTTCTACGCGGTACTACTCGGCTATTGTTTTAAATAGTTCGAAGCGCGTCGGAGTGGTGACACTCAGCCATTTAACAAATGCTTGCAATGGAGTAATTATGGTTGCGGTTGAAAACACCTCTTTGGCAATCGTCGGCGTTTATTGGCCGCCGAGTGAAGATGTTTGTTTTCATCTTAACCAAAATTCTTGATAAACTAAGAAGCATTCCTATTATTATAGCTGGTGACTTCAATAGGAAATCGTCGTTTGGACACACCCCGGTGATTGACGAACGGGGACGATGTATGGAAAATTTCGTAGATGAACGTGACCTCTGTGTTGTCAACGAACCCCATCAACCTTTCACTTTTTCTAGTCATCTAGGCTAGGAGATTGACGTCACACTGACGATTTGGATTTAACAAATATAGATGTTACATATTAGCGCCACCTTATTTAGCTTGGAAAATCAGAGACTGGCCAGTCATGCCTGAAGTGATAGAAAGTAACCAACAACTGATACGGTTTGAGTTAACTGTCAATGCCCCTAACCTTTCCCAGATCCCTAAGAAAATCCTCGATTTTAAACGCATAGATCCCGTTCGCCTGAATAATGCTATCGCAAGTTCAATTCTCGCTTATCTTCCCCGTGGTGCACTGTGCCACGATACCAAATATGTAGACACCATCATTGATACAGATGATCCTCTACTCTTGCGAACATGGCTTTAATAGCACACGCATATAAGCTCTAGAGCAGTTGTACCGTGGTGTAGTCCTAAAGTAAACAGGTTAAAGCGAGCGGTGCGTTGTTTGCAAAAACAAAAGCCCCTGCCGAGCTTCACCGGTACAAACTGCAGACAGACAGAAAAGTATAGACCCTGACAAAATTTCCACGAAACTTTGCGAACGATGGTTCTAGATTTTCTCTCATCTACGATGGTTGACCGAAAACCGAAAAGAAGAATTTCGCCAACCCAAAACTCGTATCGTTCGACACAGGGGGCGGATCCAGAAAATAGTTTCGGGAGGGAGGAAGGGGGCAGTTTACAACACCGAGGCTCTGGTCATGTAGGGGTATGTTATACCGGAATACCACTCCATAAAGCACCGAGTCCACGGAGATTTTTTATTTGATGGAGTTTCTGGAAAAAAAAAGAAATGAAAATCTGCTGTTTTAAATATGTATTACAACTAAGTAAAAAATGTATACCTACCTATTAAAAATAACCCTTACCAACCATAATTAGGTACCATTACGTGAAGAGTTGTTCAGGTACACGAATAATGAATTAAAACGTTCATGATGATGAATTTTTATTAATCAAACTTATTACATATCTAATACCTATAATATTTTTGACATGTATAATTGTCTATTCTTTACAGGACCTTCAGAGATAATTTCTTCTTATGCTTTTGCACGTAAACGTACAAGACTTCTTCAGCCTTCATCACGTTGGAAATATCCAGGTGTACATGCAGTAAAGCCCAGCCATTTAGTCTCTCTTCTGTCATTGTGCTGCGTAGATATGTTTTCAAACGGCGCGGCGCAAAGCTGCAGTAATACCCTAATGTTTGGGAGAGCATCGGCAAACTTGTAAGCTTGCGCCGGGTGTTTAGGAATCTTATTTTCGGGATTTGACTTCCACATTTGTTTCCAAATTTGCAGCTCACCTTTCAAGACAGAAAAGCATGGCGAATCTTCTTTGTATTTGATCAACCCTTGATAACAGATGTTGCAGCTTGCCTACGCATTCCATCTCCTTGCCGTCAGTTCATTTATAATGAAATCAAGAAACGGTATGTACACTGTCATGCGATAGTAGTCCTCAGTTGACTCTGTCTCCACATTGCATCAGTTTTTTGTCGAGTTGTTGTCCTAGGCATTTGAATTTCTGTGCCCATTTCTTCCGCCAACTTAGCCGCATTGTTATAAAGCTCCTAGAAAGTCTCCGTGCTGTTGTCTCGTTTTTCCTGAATGCTGTCTATTGTCGCTTCTACAAGCTGCGAAGAATTCAGCACATCCATGTACTCTGCTTGGAGTTTGCCAGATAAAGGTAAAGTTACCCCAAGTACCTCAGCCAATACTACTACACTAATTACAAATTCTGATGACAAAATAGAGTGCAGAAAAGAAAATGCATTACATCCTCTACCTTCCGGTGAACTAGCAATAGCTTCTCGATGCGTGGGGAGTGCAGGAAGGTGTTCTACGAACGTCAACACGGCTTCATATCTTTCTAGCCATCTTGTGTCACACAGTTTTTTTAAACCATGTTTTCCTGGCTTAAGGTCATGATTTTTTCGCATCTCTTCTTCCAAAGCTTTAAACCTTGCAGCGTAGTCACGGGAAAAAATTGCCAGCGAAGATATTACTCCCATGGCATTTCTGATGCTAGCAACAGAGCGCTTATAGCCAAGTTCAGCCTTTCGTTGGCACAGTGACTGTAGATTGCAAGAGGTTGAATCTGGGAAATGCGGGCTTGCACACCCTTAAATATGCCAGTCATATTGGAGGCTTGTCATCTGCAGTTAGCCAAATCAATTCGTAGCTATTTATCGAATAGATTGATAACATATTCTGCGAACGTTTCACGTTCAGTTTTCACCAAACGACTGATGAAGGGCTAGGTTTTTGATCTGACCTTGTGGAATCTAGTTGTTAATGATCTCTCAGACAAAGACTTACCAGCAGACTGCAACATTTTCGCTTATGCAGACGACATCGCTGTCACAGTGTCTCAACGATGCTCCTGCCCGTAGAGTTTTAAAATTCAAGTACCTCGGACTAGTGCTCGACGGCAAACTGAGTTTTGTTCTACAAATACTCACGCTTAAAATAGAACCTTCATAAAAAAACAGCTTGCGAATATGTTCTACAAGGCAGCCATTCCCAAGCTCACTAATGACCTAGACATTTGGTACCTTAGACTTCGGCATTCCCACATGGTCAGGAAACTGGCCTCGCTCTAATTATCATCCTCAGAACTATCCTCGGGGTTTATCGCACCGTTCCTGTAGATACCCTATGTGTTATATTCATACATCCTTCCCTACATCTCCTTTTGCAGGAAATTTTCTGCAGCAAGGTTCTTCGCAAGGCTGTCTCGTTCAACTTCCTTGACCAGCACGTTTCGACCAACGATTTACAGTCCTTTTCAGCGGCAAAGCGTCACGTAAAGGTCTTGATCTTGGATATCCTCACCTGGATCAGAACGTCCAACGTCCCCGGATGACGGACAGTCCAGATCCTTTCTTCTTTTTTCGGATGACGACAGCTGTCAGTCGTGTGACGTTCCTGAGACTCCGGAGCATCGGATTCTCGCTTGTCGCGAATTCTATAATGACTGCAGTGCTCTACTAGCCACTATCAACCACTATCCCGATTCCACTCAGACCATCCTTAGGCTCCCTTCGGGGACAACGGTACATTTGTTGCATTGACCGTTGTAGAGCGCCTTACGCGAGTGAGAAGTGATAAATTAAGCGATATAAAAGACAATCTGCAGCTGAGTATACTGCAAGACAAGGACAAAAGTGCTCAATAAACCCAAAACCAGTGAACGAACAGGCGCCTCCCAAGTTGTGTGCCTCCCCGAGGCCGAAGGGGGACAACGAGGGCAGGGTAACACCTACTACGGTGAAATAAAAACCCCTGCCCCGGCTAAACACAACCTCCGCGAAAACCCCCCCCATAAACAACTCAGAGACAATCTTCTCCAAAATGGAGACCCCCACTATTAGTGAATCCGCGAGTGCAAACCTCGACAACATTATGACAGAAAGCACCAGAGCCCTCATCGAAAACACCCCGGTACTAAGAAGGGAAAAACGCACAAATAGCCGACTAGTAAGCAATGATGTGAACCCCACAAGCATGGAACCCAACCAAACATTGGAAACACCGGCAAAACTAAAAGACCCAGCATTCCTAAGCGAATTTGGTATCGCTGGCAACTTGCTGCACTTCATATCAATGCTAGAGAGTGAAATCATGAAATTGGGGTCGACTAGCTCGTCCAAACTTACCAAGGAGAACACAAAACAACTCATGACAACGACAAATAAAATTAGAAACGAGGCAATGGCGCTAAGCCTTAAGCAAGTGAAGCTAGAAGGAAAGCTTGAGCAGGCGAATCAATACAATGACTCACGAAATAAAGCTGACGAAGCGACAAAACGAACGAAAACATATGCAGAAGCGACAAATAGCAAAACTCCTACAGAGAAAATCATCCCACAAAGCATCCCAGCGCTAAAGTGGCAAAATCAAGATGTAATAATCATCAAAGCAAACCAGAACTCTGCATTAAAGACCAGTGAACAAATAAAAAAGGCGGTGACCGAAAGTATTAACCCCGTCCAAGAGGGAATAAAAGTTAAAAGGGTCAAAACAACCAAAAACAACGGCCTACTAATAGAAACCACAAATGCAAGCCAAGCGGAAGCAATTATCAAAAACCCAAAACTAGCGGAACTTGGACTCACGGCGGAAAAACCCAAAACCACAAGCCCAAAAGTGATAATATACGGAATAAATGCAGAGGCAACACCTGCCGAAATAGAAGATGCTATAATACACCAGAACTTCAGCGAAACAGAACACCAAAACCTAAACCTCAGAGCCAGGCTAAAAGCAAGCTTCAAAGTAGGGCGCAGAGACAGAGAAACAGTAAACTGGGTATTCCAGACTGACCCAACACTTAGGAAAATGCTTATAGACAGGAAAATAATATATATTAATTGGCAGCAATGCGAGGCAAAAGACTACCTGGGCATAACCAGATGTTACAAGTGCCAAGAATTCGGGCATCCGATGAAATATTGTAAAGCAAAAGAGGACACCTGCGGACACTGCGCCGAAAAAGGCCATCTGTACCAGGAGTGCAGCAAGAAAAGCGAAGAGCCTAAATGCGCAAACTGCACCAAACACGGTAAAAACGATGCGAGACACGCTGTTGTCGACAACAAGTGCCCTTCCTACAAACATGCAATAGAACAAGCCCTACTAAAAATTGACTATGGCCACACAACCACATAACAATATAAACAATAGCAGCAGGCCCATGCGAATGGGCCAACTAAACATGCAGAACGCTAGAGTAGTCTGCGATGAACTCAAGGAATATCTGCTAAAACACAACACAAACTGCATTATGGCTCAAGAGCCCTACAACAAATTTGGGAAAACGGTAAAAATAGCTCCAGGATATACCAACCTAGAGACCGCAAATACAGAAAACGACAAAGTGTACGCTGCCAATATCGTTCTAGACAGTCAGGAATGGGCATACACCACAATCGGCAAATACACAGACAACACCAAAATATGTACGGAAATAAGAGGCCCCAACATCAACCTGCACGCAGTAAACCTATACTGCAAGTTTAACGAAGATATGACCCCGTACATAGAATATCTTGACAACCTTATAGAGGAACTAGGAGAAGTAAATCTAATAATAGCACTAGACGCCAACGCCAAATCCGCACTCTGGCACAGCGCTACCACAGACACAAGAGGGCGACAATTGGAAGAACTCATAGCAAAACACCACCTCAACGTTATTAACAAAGCAGGAAACCCATACACATACGAACACCATGGCCAAACTAACATAGACATTACATTAACCAATGAATACTTCAAGCCAAAAATACAAAACTGGAAAGTGCATCAAGAAGTAGTCAGCAGTGACCACCGCCTCATCACATGGGACATAACCCATGAAGAAATTAAGATCGAAGAAACGCCCACCAAGCGCTTCAACACTAAAGCAGCTGACTGGGACAAATTCGACAGAATCATAGTCCAAAAAAGCATTGACATAAAACAAGAAATAAATTCAGCAAAAGAAATCAACACCTCAGCCTACCAAATTACAAAATAATCAAGGATGCATGCGAACAAGCAATACCACTCAAAAGAAACGGGAGAAAAGGGAAAAGTTGGTGGACCCCACAGTTAACAATACTCAAGAAAGATACAAACAAAGCAAAAAAGCTATGGAAAGCGCAGAAAAATCAAGAACAAAGAGAAATGCTACACGCGAACTACAAAACATTACGCAACAACTACACGAAACAAGTAAAAGCTGAAAAACTAAAAAGCCTCAAGGAACTAGTAACAGATGAAGGCAACAAAAACCCATGGGGTCTCATATATAAAATCAGCACAAACAAGACGCGTAAACAAGCTCTCTATCTAAACAGCATAAGCAAAACAGACGGATGCGAAACTAAAAACACTAAAGAAACCCTAGAATACCTAATGGAAGAACTTCTTCCTCATGACGAGGTAGAGAATGAAACCCCTGGACAAAAAGAAACTCGAGCCAAACTGAAAGAAGACTATCTCGAACCAGACGATACAATTCCAATATCAGACGACGAAATTGCCAAAGCAATAAGCAAAACTAAAAACAACAAAGCCTACGCCAACATGTCGACCCAAATCAACCTATTAGCAAAAGCGTACCTAAAGATCGAACTCTTCCCAGAATCGTGGAAAGAAGGAGAAGCAAAGATTTTACCTAAACATGGCAACAGAGCCCCCAACTGCGCGAGATCCTATAGACCGATTATACTACTACCTATATTGGGAAAAATAATAGAGAGGCTAATAGCCAACAGATTAAACTACAGCCTAGAAAAAAGCTCTTACTACTCCCCAAAGCAGTTTGGGTTCAGAGAGGGGAAATCGCCAGAAGACGCCATTAGAAAAGTGCACGAAATTATCGAGGAAGAAACTGAACAAAAACTCGCACTAGGACTCATGTTGGACATACAAGGAGCATTCGACAACCTCTGGTGGCCCAGCCTCTTCCAAAGTCTGAAAAAAGCAAAATGCCCAGGAAACTTATTCAGAATCATTAAATCCTACTTGGAAAACAGAACAGTCAAAATAACAAACGGGGACATAACTATACGTAGACACATCACGAAAGGCTGCCCACAGGGGTCCATCTTAGGACCTTTACTATGGAACATCCTATTCAACAACAGCACGACGATGGAAAGCGAAGTCCTATTCGCTGATGATAGAATGACCATAGTAAAAGGAAACTCTAGAAGGGAAATCGAAGAAAGGGCCACCGAAGTGGCAACGCAAATAGATAACTGGTGCAAACGCAACAAGCTAGAAACCTCCTTAAACAAATCAGAAATGATAATGCTAAAAGGCAACCTAAGCAGAAACCGCCCACCCACGGTCAAATTGGGAACAAACCGCATAAAATTGGTAAACGTAACAACTTTCCTCGGGTACAAACTACAAGAAGGGCTAAAACCATATGCCCAAATTGACGAATGCTCCAGCAGAGCTAAACAAATAACCCAAAAACTGGCATGGGCAGCCAAACCTACCTGGGGATTGAACCAAAAAACATGCAAAATACTCTATACGGGAGCGATCCTCCCAATCCTAATATATGCAGCAGATAGCTGGGGCAGGAAAATAAGCAAAGCGCAAATCAAAAAGCTGACTCAGGCACAAAGACACTCTCTACTACAAATCTTAAGAGCTTTTAGAACCACAGGGACGGAATCGCTCCAGGTAGCGGCGGGAATAATCCCAATAGAATTAGAAATTAAAGAAAAATTACAAAAACAAAATTACAGAAGAGGGAAAGCAGTAAACATAGGGGAAGACACAATCCCACCAACACACATGACAAGAAAAACCGACACCACACAAAGGGAACACCCATCAAAACCCCATCACGCCACAAAAGACGAAACACAGAAAATAAACAAAAATGAAATTTATAAAAGATTGCGGAAAGAAACGATCAAACAATGGCAAAGGGAATGGGAAAACTCTAACAAAGGAAGGAATACATACAAATTTATCCCAAACATTAAAACCAGAATTACCACTTTAAAACACTGGATTCCGAAAAAAGCCACAACCCAACTGATCAGCGGGCACGCCAGACTGAATAAGTACCTAAAAATGATAAGCAGAGCAGAAGTCAGCACCTGCGAGTGCATACTAGAGGAAGAAGATACCGCTCACATAATCTACACATGCCCAAAGCATAAGAAGGAAAGGGAAGAACTCATATCAGAGATAGGGAAAAACAATGCAATCTGGCCCGTCCCAGAACACGAACTCCTGAACAAAAATGCAAGAAAGCACTTCGAAAAGTTCTGCAAAAAAGTGCTAGAAAAGAAATACAACAGCTAAACCAGATAGTAACGCGCCGCCTCCTCGTGGCAAGGGACGGTAACGAAGACCGGGTAACCCGTCAAGGGCAATAAAAATCCCGGTCACGGCCAAGTGCGCGAAACCACTAAGAATACAAACCCTAAACGCACTCACACCTACACAACCATCACCATCTGACCATTAATCATCAATCACTAATCATAAATCATCATATAAAATACAAAAAACAAAGCAAAACCAAACACAGTGAGCACGCTACACACGCAAAAGCACGCATACACCGGGCATAGGCGAAAGCCTGCAAACCGGGGTGACACTCGTCCGCAGGACGGCACATCACATACACACACACACACCATCCTTAGGCTATGGTGCCTGATGTAAACTGTTATAGACCAGAGCTTACAGTGGTTTTAGTTTACTAATGCAAAGATGCATGGCGGCTAAAGACGATATCAAAGCCTTTACTGTCCAATGCGTATCTTTTAAGACCTCTCCGTTAACTTACTAGCATTAGGCTCGAAGAGTTTAGAGCTACTAAAAACATGATGCCAAAACTTCATAGATGAGTTGAAAAAAGAATAAAGTTCCAGTGCAAAATTTAGTTTAGCTGGGGCACCTTCATGACACCACTTTCTCTACTGTATATTTGCAGTATTTTGAGAATTGCTTACATTTTACATTGTGCAATGAGGTCGGACAAAAACGTCTAATAAATGTTTTTCTTTTCTCAGTACATACATCGGTTTTTCTCTTCATTCTTTTAAGCGTAGTCGCAGCTATTTTTCTCAGAGTTAATTTTTTTCGTGTTTGACTGCTACTTTCGTCGCTGTTGCATTTTGGTATACACGACCGCGGCTGCTTTTTCAACTGTCGCCGAAGTTTCCACAAAGCCTTCTCGGTCCAAGCCGTATCGCTTAAGAAAGTTTTTTTTCCCAGCACCATTCGTCTGTATAGATGAGGCTTTTCATTGGTTTTAGAAGGTGACTTTTCTCAGAGACAACGCTTTTCTGTTGATTTGAAAGCTTTCGGTTTTTGTACCGGTAATTTCTATATTTATTTCGTTTTTGACGGTGGTCACAGTTGCTGTTCCTCTGAGATTGAAGAAAGCGTTGACCTTCGCTTGCTTGGTAGCCGAAGACGAGAGTAAAGCATTCTTTACTCGCGCTTTTTGTTTCGGTTAGAATAAGCGCGGCGAACGGCTGACTTTGCAACTACAAACCGCTGCGTTCATTCATTCTTTTATCGCATTGTTCACCATCTTATAGGTGGGTAAAAGGTTCAATATTGTCTTACCTCACAAGTCCAGGCGACGAATCTTCTACTTCTAGACCGTATCCCTTAAGCGCAGATGAAACCACCGCCCATCAAAACTTTCGCTAAATTGCTGCTCTAAATTGGGAAAACTCGAAGAATTAATTATTTTTTTAACATATTTCGCCGATTTATTTTGCCAATAATAGATTTAAGCAGATTGAACAATATTGGAACAAAGTAACAAATGATTTAAGTGCAAACATTTAAGCAAACAAGTTTAGGTATTGCTTTTGTTTAAGTACAGAAACCATCCTTCAGAACTTTATTTACCCCATTCTGGATTGGCATGGATTAAAACTTTGATCGCGTTACCTTCTCCAGTTCTTGAAGTGTGAAACGCCGATAGCGTATCTTCCATCTTGAAATTATGCGTTATCAACGGTTTGACGTTAACCTTTCCAGTTGCTACCATTTCTAGAGCGGTTGGATAACTACAAGCACGTTTTGTAATCGACGCGGAGATGTAAAAGCACTTACTCGTTGACATAGCGGAAGACACCGCGTACGTCCACTTCTCTCAATAGTAAATCGCTTAGTGGAAAGTTCACGTTGGGTTGTGCAAGTCCAACAAGGACGACCATGCCACCAGTTCGCGTCGATTGAATAGCAACGCGAGTTGTCATCTCAAAACCGACACAATCGATGCTTTTAGTCGGCTGGCAACCTAAAGTATCGATGATTTTTTGAATCGTGTCTTCTTCAGACGCTTTTGAATCTGCAAGAACGGTGTAGTCGGCACCCAAATCCTTTGCCGTGTCCAATCTAGACTGAACAAGATCTGCAACAACGTTTCTGTAACAGTGGTTTACCATTTACGTAAGGTACTAACCCATTATAATAACTTTCGAAGCTCCAAAAGCTTTTGCAGTGAGAAGAGTCACTAAACCAATAGGCCCAGCGCCTAAAACCAAAACGGTATCGCCAATACCGACGTTTCCACGCTTACACGCATGGACACCTACGGATAAGGGTTCCAGTAACGCACCCTCCTCCAACGACACATGGTCCGGCAATCTACCAATGTAATTAGTGCTTATCCAATACCGAAAGTTCTGCTTACTTAAAGCAAAAATCTGCAGCGTGTACATAATATCGCGCCAGATTTCCATCGAAAGGAGGCGTAGCACAAAACGCCATATCTCTGCACAAGTTGTAACGACCTTCGCGACAATAGTTGCATTTTCGGCAGCCGACTCCAGGTTCAATCGCAACGCGATCACCCTCTTTTAGATCTTTCACGTTCTTTCCCACCTTCGCCACCGTGCCCGCCGCTTCGTGACCTATCGTACAACGTAAATTATTGGTCCTTCAAACCGGGTATGTAAACAGACGCAATGAAACAAGAAATGTTTCCGTTACATCTTTCTACGTCACACTTAACAGACTTATTTTAAAGTAAAATAATGTGTACGGTGTGTTGCCTATGCAACACAACATGAAAAAATCGATAGCAACACGTCTTGTTAAAACACAAACTTGAACCAGTTGCAACTTACCAATGACCATCGGTTTTTCAACAACGAAAGGACCAATCCGACCATGAACTAAGTAATGCACGTCTGATCCGCATATACCAACAACCTCCATTTTCAAGAGCACCTCTATAATTTAAGTACAATTATTATTTATTTGATTGGTAACGTGAACTTACCATCGTCTTTAGGCTCAGGTATAGGCCTTTGCTCCTGTCGATTAAATAACATTCGAATTACAAAGTCAATTTGTGATAAAATACTTACAAGTCTTAAGTCGTTAATTCCATAAAGGACAGCAGTAAGGTTGTCGGTATCGACCATCTTGTTCGAGGTACTGTAAACAAATGAAAATCACTGTGTTGCCCCCTCTCTATGTGCAAACAAGAGATAACTTATCGCAGGCCCCTTGATTTGTCCTTACAAGGTTATCATAAAATAAAAGGTTATAAACTCTAAGGTTGGTTACACAAGATATTACAAGATAAACAAACATAGTTTTGTTTCAAAACAAATCAGTAAAAACGCACCTGAAAATCTTCAGCTGTTTTTAAGGGTCGATATACAGGGTTCCCCAATTATAATTTTAAACGTACATAATGCAACGGCATAAATTGGTTTTATTTTCTTCCAGTGTAATTTTAACGTAAACATGATTATTTCGCAGGTGATTGTCACAGATGTGTATGTAAACAGCATTATGCAATCGCCGATCATCGGCGTTGACCGTAATTAATTACTTTTAATTGCAATGACCTTAGTTGTGACCAAATGTATGCAACCCAAACAACAATTGTCTTTAGGGCAAAATAAACTCAAAAAGAATCTACATTGCAAAACGTCTTTTTCTAAGCGACGTAGCGCAATAACAGTTATTTTAAATTTTAAAGAATACACAAATTATGCTTCAACATTATTTTCCTAAATTCTGGAAAAAAAGTAGTTTTTTGTACCTGAAAAAATTCTTTTTTCAATATTAAGTGTAGATTTTTAACAATTTTGGTATAAACGTTGGTTTAGTTACACTTTAGTGTAACTTTAAAATATCGTCATATTATTGGTTAGCATAAAACTAACAACCAATAATATGACAATATTTAAACTAAAACTGAGTACAGTGCACGCTGCTTAATAGAATCACATTGGGACTTGGGGTTTTTGATAACGATACAGGGCCGGATTTAGAACTGTGGAGGCCTGTAGGCAGATTCACTGTAAAGGCCCCCTGAGGGCCGGCCCAATATATGCGTTTTTGTTAAAAAAAAAAAAAACATTATACTCCTCTTGTAACACAATAAAGCTTTATTTATCTATGTACAGAATAATTTCTAGGTGTAATATATATACATACTAGCGGCCCGCTCCGGCTTCGCAGTTCGCACGGGTATAAAATATATAGCCTATGTCACTCACTGAAAAAATGATTAAAATCGATCCAGTAGTTTTGATTTATTCATTACTGCCCGTGGTCCGCACGCGTTAAATTTAGAGTAAAACAATTCCTCTTTCTCTATACCATGAAGATTTCCTGCTATCTTTGGAATATCTTCGTCCCAGACTAATTGTGAGCAGTCACGCATCAATTTTCCTGTATTGCTCTGTTTAGAAACACTACAGACGCTGTTATTATCATCGGAGGCGAGTTTCAGCGGGAGCTTGAATGTAGAGTGTGCGGTTCGGCCTCCTTCCAAAAGCGTAGCGGCAATGCCGGATGACGCAACAGCTAACGCAATTTTTCCGGTAGATCTCACTTTTTTAAAAGCAGATTGATTAAAAATGTTTTTCCTGTACCTCCTGGGGCATCAAGGAAAAAGAATTTTCCTTCATTGTTATCAATTGTTGATAGTAATGCAGTGAATACTTTTTTCTGATCGATGTTTAATCGTGGCTCATCTTGAGCTGTATTTTGTAAAAGTTTCGTTTGATCGTATGATGTTTCTTTTGTGTATTCGGCACTGTTAGTTAAATCTGAGTTAGTAGTATTAGCTGACATCGGCAGCCCAAATATGTTTTAATCATATTGTACATCATCTGAGTTAAACTCGGCGAATCAGAATATCACTGGCCATATTTTCTTGAAATTTATTCCATAGATTAACAGCATCAGTTACTTGACAAAACGCTACTATGACGGCAAATAAATATCTTAATGATATAGGTGAACTACAAACAGCTGCTTTTGATAATGCGTTTTCCCAGAGAGAATCGTCTTTCAAGAGCCCCATAGCTTTGCATGCTGCTTGATAAGTATTGTAAACAACACCTTGTACAGTTCTTAGGTGTGCAAAGGATGTCGGGCCTTTTACAATATGCAGTAACATTCTCACATAAAAGCATTCGCTGTTGTGATGAATCACGTAGACTCTGCCAAGAGCATCGTTTTTTTTTTACTTCTGGGAAACCATCAACCGCAGTACCTTGTTTTCGCCGTTGAAAAGTTTTAGAATTCTGGTTCCATGTATAGTAACTTGGAACTCTGTCATATGTCAGTGTTTTCGCGAAATGATCTTGAGCACATAACTTGAAGAATGCTGTCAATGTTGTATCCCGCGGGTTATTAACAACTTCTTGTATATTGTTCTCAGTGAAATATACTCTTTGTCCATTTTCTAAATGAACTGCAAGGTGGACAATTGTGGGAGCCCGGTCGTGCACTTCGAATGATAAAATCCTCCATACAGCATCAGAGCTGCAGATGTAACGTCCAGACTGATATTTTTCCACTTCATTTGGTGATTGTATGCTGAAGGTGGCTTGATCACTGCCTTTATTAATGTACTTAGTAACATATTGGATTGACTTTATTGAATTGCGCAACTCTACGTTGATGTGGGCATCAAAAATTTTCAAAAGGAGCGGTTTATAGGGAACGGTCCATCGGTTATCAATATCATAGTTTCGGACGGTAGCATTTTGCCCACCCTGTTCTGGCGATCGTCGACGATATTTGGGATATACGTCATCGCTAGTACTTGTTTGAGTTTGGAACGACTTCGGAAATTTTTTGCTGCATTTAGAATCTCGCATACATGGAGAATTCGGGTTTAAAGTCCCGCAACAGCTATGTACCATATGTTTCTTTACGATTTCGTACAGGATAGGATCTTCATCTTTATCCGGTAATTTAGCTGAAATAACCCTGTCAATTTGGTTTGGTCTAATTTTGTTCACTAAACACACCAGCAGGTGTAAATGTGGCAAGCCACGTTTCTGCCATTCTATTGTGTACATATGACAGCGCGGCGGACCGAATATATGAGACTTGTAAATGAGATGCAGGAGTTTCTGTACTTTTAAATGGAAGACTCTGTTAACTATATCGTATCTGTCTTGTGGAGTTAAATTGGTGTTAATATTTTGATTTGATTTCCGGCCAATTTGGGTTGAATGATGAAGGTAGTATAACCAACTGCCCAATGCCGTTGCGGTGTTCATTCGTCTGTAAAGCATCCTGAAGATGAACGTAATTTTCGGCTCTCAATTTACGCAGAGGTGTAACACCGATTGGGTCAACTTCAGAAATATTAATGGCATAACCATTTTCTGCACGACATAGCATCAAAGAATATTGTAAGTGTCATAAGATTTGTGTAACTCTGAAATTTTTTGCAAATTATCATCACGACTATGCAATACAATATCTCTTTTGTCAAATTGCTGTCCAGCTATCACCACTGCTACTTCACTCGTGGAAGACGCATTGTATCGTCCTGTGTTCTCCAACAGGAACTTTATTTGCATATATTACGACATTAACGTCAGGAGCAATTATAAGAATGTAACATATCTTGGAAAGATCTAATCAAATCTCTATCAATTGGCTGTGCAACACTTGAACACCGCGTAGATGCTTGTGTATCTGGATCTGCAATTAAATATATTTGCAGAAATTTGTGATCATCGGGTCGAAGTGGTAGCAAGCTCCCAGCTAAGTGGTACACTTGCCCTTGAATTTTAAAGGTAGGCATGAACCCACACTCAACGACTTGCTTATTCAGAGGTTATTTGAAATGCGTTATTATAACGGCGTATATTGCGCATGAATTGGATTTCTGATGATCACCCGTAAGAAGACAGTGAAGTGGTTCAGGTGGAGGGAGAATTTCTTCTAATTTGACTTTTCCTTGTAAGCAACACATGCCTTTCGATTCGTCCTTGAATTTCAATGCCAAGCAATGTTCACACATTCGTCCTTGTAAGAAATCGAAGGATCGTAATTCATGGCAGAATTTTCTTTATTTACCCATGAATTAGTAACTCGTGTTGATGATTCTCTGGCTCTCTGTATTCGATGTCTATCCCTATCCCGGCTGCGGCAAACCTCACGCTCTACTGAAGATTCTCTCTCTCTCAGCTCTATATCTATCCTGAAGCTGACTGGGTCAAGCCTCATGCTCTACTGACGATTCTCTGTCCCTCTGAACCGTATGTCTGTCTCGATCCCGGCTGCGGCAAACCACACGCTCTACTGAAGAGTCTCCCTCTCTCTCTCTCAGCTCTATATCTATCCCGAGCCTTACTGAGGCGAGCCTCACGTTCCGTTGACGATTCTTCATCTCTTGCTGAACGTACTCTTCTGGCATTCACTGTACTACGACCTATGTTCGAACGACGACGTCTTCCGGACATGACTTTATAATTTCTGTACAAAATTTACTCAGTTCTATATGTATGATTACCTATGCACAATTGCCATATTATAAGTATGTGCCGCAGTAAAAAATATCTAAATACTTACTATTTAGAAACAAATGATAATGCTATTCGTGCGACTAAAAACAAAAGATAATCAACAATCATCAACAACAAAAGATACCTATTCTATTAAGTTCTTTTTCTGAACTTACATACCTCACCTTAAATTACGATTTTTCAAAATAATTTGCGGAACTTAAATCAACTTTCGCACTTTGAAGTAATTGGCTGGTTGCATTGGTTCTATCTAAAACTTCATTCAAAAATACTGCATAAAAACCTGTTTCAATCATGCACATACGGGTATGTAGCCCATTAGCATCGCAACGCGCTTTAGGAAGTTTGTTACAGTATAATTTATAAAGTGTTGTTTGGGTTGCCTACACTAATTTTTGATTTATTTTTGAAATTCAAGTTTATCATAATTGATAACTAAGCACGTAAATTTTACCTTGATTGTTGTCGGTCTTCTCGTATTCTCTTCCATTGAGAAAGGACGGTTTGGGCTTTTGCGTTAGCAGAAATTTTAGTAATTAGTTCTGGATTTAGCAAAAAGACCCTAATGAATTATTGCCTTTAGAAAATTATTAGTAGTAATATTTATGCAATAATCAAACCACTTAGTGGGATATATTTACCGTCCAAATTAGGAAGAAAGAGGCAGACCAACGGGTATGTTAAAAAAAAACAACTTTAAACTCAAGTTCGTAATTTTTAACTTTTAATAATTAATTTTAGCCTTTCTCGTTTACCAATTTTCAATTATTTTCGTTGCTGGATTGTGGACTTTGGGTTTATGGAATTTACTAAAATGGTTGAATTTAGTTGTACATGGAATTTCAACAATTAGTGGGAATTCGAATTAGGACCTAATTTTTTCAATTACTGTAATTCAGGTCAGATAATTAGTTAATAAGTGTAAAATTCAAAAATTTGAAAATTTAGTTCGAAGTCAGTACTTAATTTATAATTTAGAAATCACGTATTTGTAAATGAGGTACTCCGGCTGCATAGTTATATGCTCATTTAATTATTTTACAGTTCAGTTTAAATTTACCAATTAAATAATAAATGCATACGGCATATTTGGAAAATTACCAAATACGTAATCTCGGGTCGCGGTCGATAAACGCAGGTCAACGCGTTTTAACGTTTGTGCGTTGCTTTATAAATTACATGAAAAGGTGCTTCGAACAAGATTGTGTCTCCGTACCTTACCGGTTTACTATATAATTAATTGGTTTGCGCACGGGGTTTAGTAGTGGTTAATTCCACCCAGTACTTATCTAATCATAATTTTTTCTTTTTCTTTTATCGTTATTTAATTTTGACACTTCAGCCGTGGTTTCCTTGTTTCTATAAAGCAATTACTTATTGATATAACTATTATTATTTTTTTTCAAAAAATTAAATATACGTCACTGTACATATGTAGTTTATGAAACTGATGGGTTACACCAATAAATTTTTTTATTTGATATTTTTGTCACTTGCTTATTAATTGTAGTTTTAGACGGGAATTAGCCTTCCTGAGGTTGGTCGTTCAGGAAATTCTTTAGGTAGACTTGGCGCCCTGAGAGTTAGAGAGTTATTAATTTTTCCTCTAGCCGGCAATCTTTATTGTTCATCGTCTCCCTTATTTTGCAACAATTTTTAGACATTCTTGTATCTTTATATTCAATTTCGCCCCTTTTTTTTATGTACATCATTTTCCATTCATAACCCTTAGATAACCCGTAATAAGTTGATCTAGATCTTCCGAAATTTTTAATAAAGTGTCTTTAATTTGATCGTAACCTGCAACAAGGCATTAGATCTACATGACCAACGAGCCGTTGTCACTCTTTTAGGTACAAGGATTTGACCAGGGGTTTGATCAGCGAATGAATTTAAACATTCTGTTAATAACGCATATCGATGGGTAGAAATTGTAAAATAAACATATAACTCCTCTAAAAAATTAAAAAAAGCAACCGCAGCAGGGCAACACTCTGCAGCGCTTTTGGCAACTAAATTTAACGAGTGAGTCGCACATGGAGTCCATAATGCCAATGAATTTTCTGCGTGAATCTTAGCCTGCACTCCATTATATCTTCCGCTCATCACTGACGCATTATCATAAGACTGTTCTCTACAGTACTTTATATCGATATTATGGTTTTTTAGAAATTCCATTAATGCACTAAATATATCTTGCGCTTTGTGACCCTAGTTTGACATAAATCTTAAGAACCGTTCAATGGGGGTATTATGTTCAATGTACCTAAATATTAAAGTTAACTGATCTATGTGGCCTTCATCTAGTGTTGAATCTAATGAAATTGAAAAATATTTAGATTTCTTGATTCTAAAAACTATTTCCTCGAGTACCCGTTTTCCCATCAGATGAATAATTTCTTCACATACAGTTGACGAAAGATAATGTGCACAGAGCTGGGCAAGTTACTTTGTAAAAGTAGTTAACTACTAACTAAAGTTACTACTTTTTAAAAGTAGTGTAAGTTACTAACTACTAACTACCGTAAATCGAAAAGTAGTTAGGTTACTAACTACTCAACAGTTGTATTCTAAAATATAAGTTTTTTTTTCAACTACTTGTAGAAAAAGTAGTTCTGAGGCGATTTATTTTATACCACTTTCAGTCATATAAAAATAAGTACCTATAGACACTGAATTATTATTACATTAAAGAAGACAAAGTAAATCAATCACGCTCACACGAAAACACTAAAACAATTTTAACGTAAGTACTCTTATTCTATTATCATGTATATCTAGTTTATTACAAATTCTCAAAAAAAAAAAAATAAAACCAGCCTTTAAAAACAGAACTTAAAGTAATAAACTTATTCTGGTATTCAATATCCATTTCATTTTCATAAAAGTAACTTTTCAAAAAGAGCATCAGCCAATGCATTACTTTTGAGCGAATTTATGAGTGAAAAACGAAAATAATCGCTCGACAGCAGCGAAGATTTTTTAAATAATGTTATCATATGACATCGATATATGAATTCTGTTATCTTCCAGGTGTTTTAACAATTCTAGTTCTATTCTTCTTCTTCTTCATTTTGTTGAAGTAATACTTTGTTTACGTTTAGATCAGTGGCATTTACCATTTCAAAACAAATTAGGTTTGCTGCATTTATAAAAATTTTTTGAATAGTCTTTACATTCATGTTTACTTCTGCGTTACCGTTCATCACTTGAAGGACACGTTTTAACATGCGAAACTGCAATGCAAGCTGAATACTTGTAGCCATTGCATGTAATTGAAGCCGCTAATAAAGTAGTTTAATTATTAGTAAAGTAGTTAAGCTATTAACAAAGTAGTTTAACTATTTTTGTAGTTAAAATAGAGTAGCTAACTACTTTTTAAATACGATTACACGAAAAAAGTAGTTCATTCCAACTACAGTTACATCATTAAATTAAAGTAACTTGAATATATAGAATACAACTATCGTCAACAATAAAGTAGTTAGATTAGTAGCTTAACTACTTTGTAGTTAACTACTGCCCAGCTCTGAATGTGCATTACCGCTTCCACGATTTGCATAATTACTAATATGTTGTTTCAAGAAATCGTCATGTTCTGCTATCAACTCAAGCAATCCAAGATAATGACCATTATATGGCGAACCGAGTAACTCATTGTCACCACGCAGGGCTAAACCACGTTCACAAGCAAATTTAATATTAATGATGACCCTTTTGACTTTTGAGTAAAGTTTTCCAATAGTTTCTTGTTTCTAGTGCTTGTTTTTCTAATTCGCTATCTATGCGCCCTAGCTCTTGGGAACGATTAGCTATTGTCACAATAGCATTTAAATGTGCCTTAGATGTTTCATGACTCATTAATCTGTTACTTGCATGCTTCCAATGAAAAAATCCCACATAACTAAATTGCGTACGAACTGGAGACATTAACTTATATACAAAACAGTAGACTCGTCCATTTGATGTTAAAAAACATATCCAAAATCGATGAATTATTTCGCCATTCAGAGTTTTACGTTTAAACATACTTGTTTGGCATCGACGTATTCCTATTGCTTCTTCTTTGTGGTCATTGTATTGGCAAGATTTCTGTTTGAATAGTTCTTCATCACAATTTTGTAGATCCTTGGTTCCTTTCTTCGTCCAATAGTCAACGAAACTTCCCATATTTTCGGGCCATAATCCTATATCACAAGCATATTCATTTTTTTTGTATTCGAATTCACTGTCAAGTTTTCTTGCTTTTTGTTGTTGTTGTTTTGACTCCTGTGTTTCATCTAAGAAGAGATTTTGAGTTTGCGCATCTGCAAGACAGTCGCCTGGTAAAGGTGAAGGGGAACTAGAAGAACAAAAAACTTAGTTATGCGACGCATTTTTGCTATGACTTCTTCTCTTTTGTCTTTCTTGCCTTGAGCACCACTATAAACACGTTTATTTAATAATTACACAACCCAACAAAATAACATTTTTGTCTTGGTGCCGGAAAAGTAAGAACTGATTTTGAATATTTGTGGTGTGCTGATTCCAAAAATACCTGGTTCTTTTCGTAGCCGCTCCAGTTTTTGAGATATGGGCTAATTGGTATTAGTTCTGATAAAACGCAAAAATATTGAAATGGTGAAATCTTTAGAGGCCAAAAGTGAAATTTCCTACCTAAATAATTAAAACCTAATGAGCTAGTTTGAGTGACTTGGTATTATTCATTACTGTAAAACCCGACATTCCTATACCCCTATCAAAAATTAATTGATTCGTCGTATTACCTCGCAAATATCTCTGCTTTACGAGGTACAGTTTATATAAAGAAATTAGAATCTAATTAGCCAGTTTGAGTTATTTGGTATTTATTCATTTGTGTAAAACCCAACATTCTTATAATTACTTCCATCAAAACCTAATTAACACACAGCTATATTAACTCGTATCTTTGCTTTACGAAGCACATTTACCTATTTAGTTTACGTAGCTGAAGTTGTGGTATCATTTGGTGTTGTTCAGTGATAAAACATACATTTAATTAAAACCATGGCATTCAGAAGAAAACGTAGTTGTGTTAATCATCCAGACGTTTTTTGCTATGTATGTGGCGAGTACACTTTTAAAGAAAGTAGAAAGCCTATTTCTGATTGTGTGAAAAGAAGTTATCTGGCCTATTTTGGCGTTCACTTGGGTGACCAGGATAAATCATGGGCTCCACATTTCCTATGTAAAACATGTATATACTGTCAGTGGACAGTTGGAAAGAGAAAGTGTCTAATGTTTGGAGTACCAATGGTTTGGAGAGAACCAAGAAACCATCACGATGACTGCTATTTTTGTCTCATGAATATCAAAAGAATCAATCGGAACAATAGACAAAAATGGCCATATCCTGATCTAGATTCAGCAAAGAGGCCTGTACTGCATAGTAAAGAAATACCCATTCCATCATTCAGCAGTCTGCTTTCGCTCCCGGAAGAAGATGCAGAACTACCCACGTTTGATGAAGTTCAGTGTATGGAATCAGAAAACGACAGTGATTTTGAAGCAGATTTATCAAGTCCGCAACGTTTCAATCAACAAGAAGAGAACGATCTCATTAGAGACCCGAATCTTTCAAAGGAATCTTCTGAATTACTCGCTTCTAGATTAAATGAGAAGAATCTACTGCAGCCAGATACCAATATTACATATTATCGTAAAAGAAATAAGGACCTGTTGCCTTTTTACTCTGAGAAAAATAACCTGGTATTCTGTAACAATATAAGAGGACAATATCACTAGTCCTGAAAAAAATTAAGTATGAAGAACATCAGTGGGTGATTTGTGTCGACCTAAAAATGGTAAACTTCCTCCTTGGACAGCAAAGTGGATATACAAAATATCCATGTTTTTTATGTCTTTGGAACAGCAGAGTTAAAGATCAGCACTGGGTTAACAAAAATTGGCCTTTAAGAAATGTTATGACTCAAGGAAAGCAAAATGTAATCAACGAACCTTTGGTTGCGAGAGACAAAATCGTATTTCCACCCTTGCATATCAAGTTGGGGCTTATGAAGCAATTTGTAAAGGCTTTAAATCGCGATGGACTTTGTTTTGGCTACTTGATTCGTAAATTTTCTGGGATTAGCACGGAAAAACTGAAAGCCGGAATATTCGATGGCCCTCAGATAAGGCAGCTTATTAAAGATTCACAATTTACCGCATCAATGAATGAAATTAAATCTAACGCTTGGTGTTCATTTGTTCAAGTTGTACAAAATTGTCTGGGAAATTATAAGGCAAAAAATTATAAAGAATTAGTGGAAAATATGCTTTCAAACTTTAATAAACTCGGGTACAACATGAGCATAAAAGTTCACTACCTCTACAGCCACTTAGATCGGTTTCCAGAAAACCTAGGTGATTTGAGTGAAGAACAGGGAGAAAGATTCCATCAGAACATTAAAACTATGGAAGATTGATATCAAGCAAGATGGGGTACCCACATGATGGCCGAATACTGCTGGAGCCTTCAACGAGGCTGTCCTAATAACTACCATGCTAGAAAGTCATATAAAAGAAAATTTTTAAACGATATGTAAATATAATTTATAAACTTATTTGTTTATTTTGTGAAATAAATATATTACTTTGGATTTTATGTGTTTTTTTACTAGCACTTGAAGCAGATAGTATTAGTAATAACGTAAAAAGTATAAAAGTTAAAAAACTAGACTATTTCTTTCTAAAAAAAAGGTCAAAATACAATATCTCAAAAACTAGATCTGATAGACCAAATTTGAATACAGTTTTG
Source organism: Aquatica leii (assembly GCA_035610365.1). Classification (NCBI taxonomy): domain Eukaryota; kingdom Metazoa; phylum Arthropoda; class Insecta; order Coleoptera; family Lampyridae; genus Aquatica; species Aquatica leii. The sequence continues at coordinate 112,044,408 of CM069435.1, forward strand.
GATTCTGCACCCAAAACTTACTTAAAAACAGTTACAAAAACCCTGGCACCAAAATGTGTGTTGGGCTTATTTGCAAAGTGCAGCTAAGTTCGAGTTGTCAGACATTGTAAAACCGAAAATTTCTACGAATTTAAATGTTTTTAAGCCTCTTCTTAGTTTGGCAAGAGTTTCAAAATTACGATTTAGATCTTAAAGATTTCGACGTCATACCCTACGCTCAAGTACAAGACCAGCCCAAGTAGCTATAAATGTTGGTTATTTTTTGGTTGTATATTGGTCCAATATTTAAATATTGGCAAAGATAATTTATATATAGCCAACATTGAACCGATATTGCGAAACAACACGACGCCAATATTGGACAAGATTTGCTCAGCCAATATCGGCATAATTTGGAATTGCTAAATTGGTTCAATATATGGGCTAAATATAGAGCCAATGTTGTTCTTATATTTCCAAACAATGTAAAGTTGTGATAGTTGTTAGCATAGCCTGTTTGTACCATTTTAATAGTTAAGGTCATCTTCAGACTAATAGTGTTTATTTATAATAAGGTTAACACATAATTGAATTGCAATTTTTAAACCTTGAAGAGGAGTTGTACACATTTACGACGACATATAAAGACGTACAAAATAGTAGTGATTATGTGTTGATTAATCTTTTATTCATATCTCTTAGATCTTCGTACATTAAAGCCGCATATGGCGCAGAACCACCATTTAGGTACAATACTTTACAAATATTGGTTCTGTACTTTTTTTACTAGATATTTTAGATTGGTCCAATATTATTTTACAACTTGGGTTAATATTGAACCAATACTCTTACTAATATTGGACCAATATAATTACAAATGTTGAGCCAAGATATTTTGCCAATATTGGTGTGATATTGCATTTTGTTTCATACATATCATGTTCCAAGATTGAACTGTATATTGAGCCAACGTCGGTCCAATATTGCATAAGTACTTGAGAGTACATCGATACAATTATCAGCGCCGAAACGTAATTAGATCGTTTCAATATTGCCACAGCTTCAGGTTCAGAAGTTGATACCGGTCCATATACACCATCTAATAATTCCGAGAGTATTCAAGTACGATTACCGACTATTTCTTTACCAACCTTCGACTGTAACCACCAAAATTTTTGGAGTTTTTTCGAAACATTTAACGCAATCATAGAGTCAAACGAGAGATTGCCCGACATTCAGAAATGTTTATACTTAACAAATTCTTTAAGAGGTTCAGCAGTTTGCATCTTGCAAGAACTTAAAAATGAGGCTGCAAGTTATGAATTAGCTATTAAGTTGTTAAAAGATAGGTTCACTAATGAAAATTTATTGCTATTTTCTCATTTAGATAGCTTGTTTGAATCTCCACGTTTGGTTAAATAATCAAATCTATTAAAACATACCAGATCAATTGATAACGAAAATAATTCAAATGCTACATATAAGGCTGGCGTTATTGCTTATATTATCAAGAAGCCGACCCCAAAACTTCGGAAGAATTCGCAAAAAGTTTTCCCAAAAATAATTCCTTCTTGAGAGGAAGGTTTAAGTTTTATTGCTAATAGATGCAATGTTCTTGACGATGTAAAAAATTGCAAAATTAATCAAATTACTTTTCAGTCTTTAATTCGTAAGTTTAATACTGAGCATCATCAAAATCAAGGCAAAGTGTTTTTTGCAAACTGAACGACCATGTCCTGTTTGCAAAGGATCACAAAGCCTTACTATTTGTCAAAAGTTTATAGGCTTACCTGTTAACACACGATTTTCTAAAGTTCGTTCTTTCAGGATTTGTAAAGTATGCCTTAGTCGTGACATGGGTTCTAAATGCAGTTCTTCTGTAAACTGCAAATATTGTCAACAGCGGCACAATCATCTGCTGTGTTTTAAAAATGAACGGCTGGCACTGCACCTTGTGTTCAACAACCCAAGTAACAATTCGTGACGACAAATTATCTTACTTGACGAAATCTTGACGAATTTATCACGATTTGTCAAAAGATTTATACGTCACGAATTCGTGTATTGCTCGTGTGTACTCTGCTTTATCGTTGAATGTCAGTTATGGTCAGTCACGTATACGCGACGATACATTTTTGGCAAATTCGTGAAGTGTTTGACGGTAAACGTCTTTTAAGATCTCGTGAACTGTGGCGCTGTAGTCTGTATATGTCAAACTATTGTTATTATCCGTCTTACAAACATACGGCGGTACATTTTTCTAACCTATCTTTGCTTTTATCGTTGTATTTGTTGTTAATAAGTCTTTAGGTATTATTATTATAAGTAAATTAATTTTTATTTAATAAATAAATATCTGATTATTTTTAATTATTGACGTGAGTGTCTTTTAAATAGACTAACGTTTTTGGAATCCAGATAGACTTGTCAAATTTTTGACTTTTAGTATATTAATTCCGATTTTCGACTCAAGGTCACAGTTCACGACATAATGAAATGCCTCTACAGGCTTTGATACGGGTTCGTGACGAACTATTTGTGTCGTATCGGTAGGTGTCGGTACGCACCCAAACAGACGTGGAAAATTGTCTGAAATACATATTTCAGCATACCTATGACAGATTAATAGTCGAAACGAAACGAACGGAAGTACCAAGACCAAGAAGCTAGACAAAGTACATGAGAAGATCATGACTGAATGAAGACCAAATATGACGTCAAGGCAAAAAATTGTGGATTTCATAATAATATATAATAATAATAGCCTGCATTTGTCATAAAAAAAAAATTTTAACAAGGAATTCGTATTTTCTTCTCTTTTTTAATACCTCTTTTATCCATCCCACTCCTTCACCTCTTTCTCCCAAAATCTCTCAGTTTCATCTCTTAGTTCTATGCATTCCTTTAACATGTGCTCTATATTTTCCCACCTCTCCCCACATAGTCTACATCGCCTATCTTTATCTTTCTTCCAATACTTATTCTCCTTCTCTTCATTCTTACATCTAAACCTTGCTACCATTCTTTTTAATCTCAAGCTTTTTTCGACCATTATGTACCTTGGAATATTATCTATCACTATATTTGTATATCTTTCATTGTATTTCTCCTATGTTATTCATGCTCTAGTTTCTTGTCTTTGTATATCCTTATCTCTTCTTATTATCTAATCTTTTTTTTCTCTTCCTGTCTCCCTTATTTTTTCTACCCCTTCTCTCGCTTATCCAACTCTTTCATAATACTTTTTTCTTTCTTCTTGTCCATATTTAATTTTTTTCATTCTCTCCAGCACATCTGAAGCAATTCACATTATTCTCTTTCTTTTATTTGTTCTTGGTAACACATTGTTCTCTTTCCCGACTGTACTCTTATCTTTTCTAACTTTATTTCCTCCTCTACTATGTATCCTGGCGTCTCCCTTTCTAATCCTAACGTCCATTTCTAGTATTATTCTTGTATTTTCTCCAATTTCTTCCATTCCTTCCATCCCCATATTTGCGCCCCGTACATGATCACACTCTTTATTAATTTTTTAAACAACCATTTTCTTGCTTCTATTTGCTTCCCAAACCCTTTTTGTATTATACCAAACACCTGACCTACTATTATATTACATTTTTTGCCAACCACTGTATATATGTGCATCATCTTTATTGTCGTATCTGATTCGATAACCCAAATAAGTCACTTCATTTACACTTTCTATTATCTCGTCTCCTCACTTCCACTCCATTCTTTGTTAACTCCCCCGTCCCTCCCTTTTTGAAACACTACTATCTTTGTTTTCCCCACATTTACACTTAAACACTTGTTTTCTAGATACTTTTTTACTGTCTTTATCAACTCTTTCATTTCACTTTCTTTCTTTGCTATAATCATTATGTCATCAGCATACGCCAAAACCCGTACTGTTAACTCCCCTTCTTTGTAAACTGGGCATATTATTGCTTCTTTCCAGTCATCCGGAAACCCTTCACCAGGTCTTATTTAAAATTTTCCCTATTCTTTCTTTCGTTCACTTTCCTGTATATTTCTATTGTTCTTCTTGCGTTCCATCCGTCCCTTCTGCTTTTCCTTTTTTTATTTTTCTTAATGCTTCTTTTTTCTGTATAGCCGTACTGCTTCCTCCTCTTGTTATTTCAAATTCATTCTCGCTTCTTCCCCTTCTAAAACCTTTACGCAATGTTCTCTCCATTTTTTCATATCAATTTGTATCCCCCATTTTTTACCAATTTTTCTTTCCTTATTGAAAAAGCTCGACACGTCTCTTCTATTTTCTAACATTTTTATATGTTCCTTCAACTATTTTCTATATTCCTCTTTTCTCTTACCACACTCTTTTTTATATTGTGATCTTAATCTTTTATATTCTTGAATATTAAATTTTTTCCTTTTTCTACTTTCTTTTACCTCTTCTTACCTCCTTCCTGGCTTCCGTGCAGTCCCTATTCCATCTTTTCCTCTATACTCCTTTATGTTTTTTTGTAACTTTTCTTTTCTACTGCTTTATCCATTTTATTGATCAGTTCTTTCCTCTATCCTTCTTCCATCCATTGTTCCTTTTTTTCCTATAAACCTCAATACTTTCATCTGTCCATACATTTTTCCTTCTCCCAAACTGTGTCTAATTTTTTTCTTTCTCTCTTCCAATCTTTTAGCCTCACTTCTAATGGCTGATGGTCAGAATCAACCTCTTCTCTTATTTTAAAACTTTCTATTTCATCCAAAACCTCCCCACTAACCATTACATAATCTATTATAGATCCTCCCCTCTCACTTATATATGTATATTCTCGTAGAATTACGTTTAGGCGGTGAAAGAGGAAGGTCGTGTGTGTCAATTTACATGTGAATAAATCTAAAATAACGGGTTTAAACGGTATTAAAACATAAGTAAAAATTTAAAGGTTGATAAACGCAGTAGTGCATTTATAACGTAGTCGTTTTGATTACGAAATAATGTGTGGCGTGCGGATAAGAAAATATAATAATTAGCGTGGATTTTCCTGCGTTTATATATTGCATTTGTATTCATAAAATACGCGGAATTTTTTGGTGAATTTAATATAATTAACATTTCGTTAATCAGAAAGGGTAGACAGTTAAGTAGTGTAACGACAAGAAGAGAAGGGAAATTATGTCGGATTCCGAAGAAGGGTGGTCTGAAGGAAAAAGAAAAAGACAAGCTACGGTGGAGGAGGCGTTTAGGAAGAGCACCAAAGTAAAGAAATCACCGGTAGCGGAAAGAAAAGAGAGAAAAAATGGTGTAGAAATGTGTAAAGAACTGTTAAAGGAGGTAAAGAGTATAAGAGAGGAACAAATTAAGATGAGTAAGAAGTTGGAAGAGAATAATAAAGAGGTAAAAAAAATGAAAGAAGAATTAAGAAAGACAAGGAAGAATGGAAAAGGAAATTTGAAGAAATGGGGGAAAAATAGAAAGTTGGAGGCCAGATTGAAGAAGATAGAGAGAAGCTGGGATAAAACGGAAAAAAAAAGGAGAACGAACATAGTCATAAGAGGTATGGAAGTGAAAGATGGAAAGAAGGAGCAAAAGGAGCAAGTGGAAAATTGGATGAAAAAGGATTTAAATATAGAGAAAATAGTGGGAGAAACTATAAAGCTAGCAGAGCGTGTAATGTTAGTAAGGATGGGCACATTTGAGGATAAATTAGATGTATGGAAGCAAAAAAGAAGGTTAAGAGGTACGAACATTTATTTAGACGATGACATGACGAGAAGGGAAATAGAAATACAAAAGAAGATAAGATATGAGGCCAGTAAGATGAAGGGAGAAGGGGAAAGTATTAAAATAAGATTCTTGAAAGTGTGGGTGGAAGGTGAAGAAAGGTTTTGGGATGAGGAGAGAGAAACTCTAGTGAAGAAGAGAGCAAAAAGCTAAGAGTTGGGGGAGGGAAGGGTGGATCAAACGATGTTGGCTTAGCAAGTTTTAAGGAAAAAGAGATGGAAATGCAGAATCAAATGAAATTATTGTTTTGGAATGTGGCAGGTATAAAAAATAAAGGAGAGGATTTCTAGAGATACGTAGGGGGTTTTGATATGATGGGAATGTCGGAAACATGGTTAGAGGAAAAAGACTGGGAAGTATGGAAAGAAAAATTACCAGAGGGGTATAATTGGAAGGTGGAATTTGCAAATAGAAAAGAAAGTAAAGGTAGAGCAAGGGGAGGAATACTAACGGGTATAAAAAGAAACTGGTTGGTAGAAGAAGAGGAGGGAGACGAGAAGCAAGGGAAAGGGATCGTAAAAAATTATGTGGTCAGAGAAGGAAAGGAAAAATATATAGCGTTAACAGTTTATGAGCGGGATATGAGGTTGATAAGTGAACAGATTGAGAAAATGGTACAAGGGGAGGAAAAGGAAAAGATTATTATAGGGGGTGATTTTAACGCGAGAACAGGGGAAAAAGGAGGAGTGATTATAGAAAGGAAAGTAAAGAGAAGAGTTAGCATGGATAAGACAGTTAATAAGGATGGGAAAATGTTAGTGGAGATATGTGAGGAAAAAGGGTGGTCAATTCTTAATGTAAATATAGAGGAGGGGGACAGAGGTGACTACACTTATATGGGAGGAAGGGGGAAATCGGTGATCGATTACGTGATAGTGAGTGGGGAGATGTGGGAGGACATAGAAAGGTTTAAAGTGGGGGATGAAGAGGAATTGGATCATCAGCCACTGGAAGTGATTTTAAAAGGAAAAGAGCAAGGAAATAAGAAGGAACAGAGGGGATGGGGAGTGAAAAAGGTGTGGACTGAGGAAAGCATAGAAAGATATAAGATGAAGTTGGAGCAAGTGAATTGTGGAGATGTAGGGGGGGAAGAAGGATTAAAGGAGTTGACTGCAGAAATGGAGAAGACAGTAGAAAAGAAAAGGTTTGAGAGAAGACAAGGAAAAAAGAGGAACGAAAATAGGTGGTAGAATAGAGAATGTAGAGAGGCAAAAACAGAGATGAGAAATGCTAGAAGAAGATGGAAGAAAGGTAGAATAGATGTACAGGAGTATAAGGCAAAGAAAGTGAATTTTAAAAATGTATGTTTTGAGAGAAAGGTGTCGTATAAAGAGGAAATGGAGAAACAAGTAAAGGAAATAAAGAAAGAAGGAGAAGTGTAGGAATTTCTAAACAAGGAGAGAAGAAGAGGTAAGAGGAGATGAGGTTTAATGGATTTAAAGGTGTGGTTGGATTATTGTATGGAGCGCTTGGAGGGCACAATAGAAGGACCAGGACAAGGACATTGCAAGGGGTAAATACAATACAGGAGGGGTGGGAGATAACGAAAGAAGAAATGAAGGAAGCAATAAATAGACTAAAATTAAAAAAGACGGCAGGAACGGACGGTACGCAAGGAGAGCAATGGAAATATGTAGGGGAGAGAGTGAGAAGAAATATAAGAAAAATTTTTAATATAATATAGAAAGGGGAGGAATTGCCAGGAAGTTGAAAAGAAAATTTAAGTCTTCCGGTTTATAAGGGAGGGGATAGAAAAGAGGTAAAGCACTATAGAGGGATTAGTGTCACTAATGTAAGTTATAAATTGTATGCCATGATTATACAAAGGAGGTTGGAAAAGGAAGTGGAAGAAAAAAGTCTATTACCAGATTGGAAGATGGGATTTAGAGTGGGAAGAAGGGCAATAGACAATGTTTATATATTGAAACAGTTGGTGAATGGAGAGCTGGATAAGAAAAGGGGTAAGCTATATGCGTTTTTTATGGACATAGAAGCTGCGTTTGATAATGTGAATAGGGAAAAACTATGGAGGGTGGTAAGGAAAAAGGGAATAGAGGAACAACTAGTGAGGAAACTAGAAGAGATATATAAAGAGACTAAGAATAGGGTAAAAATAGGGGATAGTGTTAGTGAAGTGTTTTAGACGAGGAAGGGGTTAAGGCAGGGGTGTCCTCTTATTCCTATTTTATTTGCACTGTATATAGAGGACATAGAGGAAGTGTTGAAGGGAGGACAGTGTGGTGGGGTGGTCATGGAAGGAGGGGTTAAAGTGTGGGTGTTGGCATATGCAGACGATATGGTCATGGTGGCAAAAAATGAGTTGGAGATAAAAGGTATGATAAATACGATAAAAAGGTACCTGGAAAGGAAAGATTTGGGTTTGAATGTGAGAAAGTCTAAGATGGTAGTTTTTCAAAAAAGGAGAGGAGGGAAGAAAAAGGAGAAGTTAAGTTGGGGAGAACAGAAGATAGAGGCAGTGAATGAAGTGACATAATTGGGATATAGGCTAAGGTATGATAATAAAGACGATGCGCATATAAGGGAGTTAGCAAAGAAGGGTAGCAGGGTATTAGGGCAGGTATGGAGTTTAGGGTAAAGAGTGTTTGGGAAGGAGATCGAGAAGAGAAGATGGCTGTTCGAAAAATTGATTAAAAGTGTGATGATGTACGGGGTGGAGGTATGGGGTTGGAAAGAGTGGAACGTATTGGAAAGGGTGCAAATAAAATATTGGAAATGGATACTAGGTTTAGACAGGGAGACGCCAGGGTACATAATAGAGGAGGAGGGGAAGTTAGAGAAGATTAGAATAGAAGCAGGGAAAAGGGCGATCGGTTATGAAGAGACAATGAAGGGTAGGAGAGAATGTAAAATTTTGCAATGTTGCTGGAGGACGGTAAAAGATAGCAAAAATATATATGGGCAGGAGGAAAGGAAACTGTACTACCAACGAGGAGGTTTAGCAAGAGAAGAGGTGGAAAAAAAGAGAGAGGAAGGGAGGTTAAATACGGAAAAGATAGTAAGAAGAGATAAAGACTCGTATGTGCAAGAGAGGGAAGGAAAGTATAACGTAAGGTATGGGAATATAGTGTCCAGGGGAGTTTCTAAGTATCTGATGGGGAGGAAAAGCTTAGGAGAGAAACGGCTTATAGCCAGGTTTAGATGTGGAAATGAGGAGAACTTAAATAAGTATTGGAAGGAGGATGTAATGAGGAGATGTAAATTATGTGGGGAGGGCTGGGAGGGCATAGAGCACTTGAGTGAGAAGTGTGACGAGCTAAGGGAAGAAATGAGGGGGAGGAAGGCTTTGCTTGGAAGGAGGGGGAGGGATTGAATTGGATGAAAGCAGTAAAGGAAAGAAGGAAAAGAGGGGAGGGTTAGGTCTAACGAAATAGAATAGTAGGATGGTGATTGGAATAATTTATTAGAGAAAGTTATTAGTTTTATAAATTTTTGTATGTATTATATGTATTATATTATTATGTAAAGGGAAAAGGTGTAAGGGTAACGTAATCCATTGTAAGGCGGAATGACTCAACAATTATCAATAAATAATAATAATGTATAATCTCGTCTATTCCTTTCCTACATATTTTCGTTGAGTATAATCTACCCCTTCTTTTCACATAACTCTAATAGCTCTCTACCTTGTTTATTTAATGTCTTATTCATTGTTTTGTTTTTATTTCTCCGCCATCCACCTATTGTGTGTTTCATTTCTTGACCGTACACTGTTATCACTGTATATCTACCCTCATCTTCCTTTAATATTTGATTTGCTGCTATTCCTTGCTCTTAATTTTTATTCTTTTATACTTCTACTATCCATTCTTCTCTTACTACCGATATTATACTACCGTGTGCTCTTCCTTTTTTTTTCTTTTTTTGTCGCGAACTGTATATACCATCTCTATTCCTCTAGTAAATTTACTTTCTATCTTTCACAATCTTTTTCCTCCAGCCACATTTCTTCTAAATCCACAATGTCAAACCCTTCTATATACTTCCAAAATTCAGCTCCTTTATTTTTAACCCATGCAACGTTCCAAAAACCTAAACCTATTTCCTTCGTTTTTTTCTTATCGTTTTCCTTGATTTTTCCCTGGTAGTTCCTATTTTTTTAATCTTATACCCTTTGTATTTTTAGTTTTTTGGCTTCCTTGTGTCTAATTTATTTTCTTTTACGTCCCAGTACATCTTCTCTCCCTCAACTTATAACTTCATAAACATGGTGGATTTCACTCTGGCGACATGGTATGGTTGTATAATTCCCAAAGAAGACGTGGTTTGTCGCCGAAGCTGCAGAGGCAATGGTAGGGTTCTTATGAAGTCGTGCAGCCTATTCATGACGTTATATATCGCATCTGAAAACCACCCAGAGGCAAACCGAAAGTAGTCCCGTTTGTTGGCGATAACCACATTACGCAGGTTCAGGTTGGAACCGGAGTAATAACTAGCGGAATCAGAAATCAAGCCGTAGAAATAAATTTCGATAAGTGTATCAGCATATATCGAGGTTCTGGAAAGGCTAGATGGAGTATACTTATATTTGTGCAATTTCTTTCTGTCCCATAAAGGAAACTGGGCTTATATTCGAGTTATAAAATTAAATACATTTTTATACAAAAGCGTTCTTGTGTTTGCTGCATCAACATCAACAGACTAATAAATATGTTAATAAAAAAAATATTCATTTCTAAGCTAAGCATTCTTACACAACTTACCTTGAAAAATTAACATACTCGTACCTTCCACACAAAAAAGTTGAAAATTTTTGGCTCAGTCGATTTCTTGCGTTGCTTCACAGTCTATATAATTTTTGTTTTTAACTTTTATGTTGCTTTTGCTTGTCTGTTGGCGATAACATTCCAAACATTTATTATTATTTAAATTGATATATTAAGCATTAATATTTAATTAATAGATTTTAGATAAAAATTAGTTCAATTTATAAGTGGTTTTTAGAATAATCTTATCGTTGACAACAATAATCTTTATTATTTAGACAATTTACCATAGAAACAAGAGTTTTACGTGCGTGGACATGTATTTTTACCATGCGAGCGTTTTTCTTGTAATTCTTAAGTTTGGAAGTACAGTACGTATATAAACATAAATTATATTTTTTTAAACAATATGTTATCTATAAAGGAAGATGTAATTCGACAAACGCAATATGGATTAGTCCAAGGCGAAATTAGAAAAAGCAGAGCCGAAGGTTCCGTTGCTGAGTATTATTATTTTGGTGGGGTACCATACGCTCAGCCACCTATTGGTTCTTTAAGATTTCAGGTAATTAATAAAGTTTATTTCTGGTTAAAATACAAAAGGTTTTTTTATTTAGGATCCTATACCCCCTATACCATGGAATGGAGTTTTGAACACTTCTACACATAACATGACATGCACGCAATTTTATAATATATCTATAGGACCAGAAGTTATAGGAAGCGAAGATTGTCTGTACCTTGAAGTCTCAGTTCCTATTTCAGTAAGTCTGTTAATGTATTTAAAATGTTGGTTAACGTTAAAATCTTAAAAAGCACGTAAACGCTTCACAAAAACTACCAGTTATGGTTTGGATACACGGAGGTACCTTTATTTATTCCGGTGTAAACGATACTGGACCAGATTACTTAATGGAAGAACCGGTTGTTTTAGTCGCCATTGATTACCGTTTGAATGTTTTTGGGTTTTTAAGTACTTTGGATGATAACGCAAATGGTAACGCCGGCTTAAAAGATCAACTGTTGGCGCTAAAGTGGATACAAAACAATATTGAATATTTTGGTGGGGATCCAAATAAAGTGACAATTTTTGGTTGTAGCGCTGGTGGATCTTCCGTACAACTTCATATGCTGTCGCAAAAAAGCCGAGGTACATAATTTAAAACAAATTTAAGTTAGTAAAGTTTTTGTTTTAGGATTATTTCATAGAGCTATTAGTCAAAGTGGTACTCCGTTAAATCCTTGGAGTTTTCAAAAAAATCCGTTGGAAATGGCAAGAAGACTTGGTAGTGGTTTTGGTATAGTAAATACTAATAATAAAGTATTAGTCGAAGAATTACAAAAAATTCCTTTTGACCAATTGCTTACAATGATTGCTAATCAAGACGTTATGGTACAAAGACTTTATAAAATGTATTTAAAAACGTATTTTTATTTTCTAGGGGCCTTCTTTTTTATATACTGCACAACCTTTTACGGTGAGCATTGAAGCAGATAGTGATTCTGCTTTTTTAACAGATCGAGCGTATAAATTACTAGAAATTGGTAACATAAACTCAGTACCATATATGATGGGACACACTACAGAAGAGGGTTCGTTTCCTTACGAATGTAAGTAAATACTTTATATGTATACTTAATTATTTATATTGTTTTAGATGTTGATGCTAATGTAATCGATATAGAACTATTTGATAAAAACCCTTATTTATTAATTCCTGTATCAATGAATATTCCTAAAGATTCTCCTTGCCTCTCCTATACTTTACAACAAATTCAGAACGTTTATTTCAATAACTCTTTATTTAGCGACAAAATGAATTGGATAAATGTATGTTTGGTAAAAGTGTGTTAAATGTGATGGTTTGCTTGGTTATAGTTTCAGAGCCAAGACGCTTTTATTCGAGGTATTCTAAAATCGGTAGAAATGATCTGTCAGCACACATCCATACCAATATATTACTACCAGTACTCGTATGTAGGAAATAAAACTGTTTCATATACAGGTAACGGCGCTGCTCATTATGCTGAAATATCGTATTTACTGTACCCTCTAAACTTGTATTCAACTTCAAAAGAAAATGAAGCCGATAAATTAACTCGTCAAAGATTAGTTCGTTTGTGGGTTAATTTTGCCTACTTTGGGTAATTTAAAAAAATATTGAAGGGATCATAATATGTTTATATGTTTTTAGAAATCCTACTCCATCGGAAGAAAGTTTGTTAGAAAATGTTATTTGGCCTACGTATTGTTATAAAAACATTTATTTAGATATAGGAAAAAATTTTACTTTGTTAAAAACGGCGAATAGTATGTATGAAGACTTTTGGACAGATTTGATGAGTAAGTGTGGGTACCCACCATATTACACTTACTAAAAAAAATATAATAACATTGTCCGTTTGAATTTATATTAATAAACTGGAATGATAACAGTACCAGTGCGCGCTTTTATTGGTCATTTAGTATTGTGTATTAATTGCGATTACGTAAACGGGATTTATCGGTATCAACTATATAATTAATTGTTCACCTCGGTTATCTGTTACTGCCAGATGCTATTTTGTTTGCCATCAAATATCAGAAGAAGGAAAAAGTTCTCTTATCGGTCTACAACACAGGGTATACGAAAGCAGCTTTTGTCCGTCTAGACTAAACTACATGAACAAGGAATTTGATATACAATATAAAATCTTAAGCTTTCGCGGTTGTTATGTTTATGACCGCGTCGTAGTTAAACACCCAGACTTAGGCTTGGTCCTAGTCTCTTCTTGAGAGCCATACAAGAAGTAGAACTTGGTCTTTGCCGCATTGTCGTTCGTGAACTCAAACAAACTGACGTTTCCCAAGACATTGGTAAGGCTTGCATCTTCAGAGTGGTAAATGTCACTGAAGGAAAAGTGTAAATGACGATATTTATACCAATAGCGATTAGCGTAATTAACGGAGCTTCTCTTTTGGTTTCCTCTTGACTGACTTTGTTATTATTCGGAGTAAGTGTTTGTGTCCTTTCCAATAAGGTTGATCTTTGTCTTAGAAGATATAATACTGGTAGCCAAGATTTGCTGAGTTTTTTATCGTCTTCTCGGTTCATTTTACATGGATGTTTTTCTATTTCCACAGCTTTGCGGATTAGTCTGGGAAAGTAGAAAAGAGTTTTAGCCAACACTTTAGTTTGGTCAAAGTTCAGCGTGTGTCCTTGGTTCCACACAAGTTCTGCTACTGTTGATTTAGTAACTCTGCGATGTTTGCAGTCAGTCATATGTACTTTTACTCTAACTTTAATAGGGCGTCCCGTCTGTCCTATATAACTTGATCCACAGGAACAAGAAATTTTGTAAACTCCGGCATGTTTTAGAGCCCCTTATTTGTCTTTAGCAGATGTAAACTAGGTGTTCAGGGTATCCTTAGTCGTAAAGACAGTTTTAATAATGTTCCTTTAGCACCCTGCTTATTTTGTCTGTCAAACCCATACAGTATGGTAAATAAGCGGTGCTAGTAGGAGGTGATAAGTCTTCTTTGACTTTTGGATTTATTGCTCTTTTCCATGCGTTTTGGATCTCTTTGAACCCGTATCCATTTTGTTGTAGGGACTCCAACAGTGTTCTTTTTCCTTTTGTAGATTTTTATTATCTGACACACGTATAGCTCTTTTGGCTAAAGTATGTAAAACAGTATTCTTCTGTACTGGATGGAGGTGAGATTTGGCGTTTAAGTATCTATTAGTGTGCGTTTTCTTTCTATAAACGGAACGCCTAAATTTTTCCTTATCACCAGTACATCAAGAAATGCTAGACTGCTGTTATGTTCTAACTTCATAGTAAATTTAATGCTGTTATGTGCAAAGTTTAGATGTTAAAAGAATTGATTTTGTTTATCTTTGCCATGAGGCCATACAACAAACGTATCATCAACATATCTGAACTAAGTTTTTGGTTTTAACTCAACATTTTCCATAATTTCAATTTCAAAATATTCCATGTAAATATTGGCTATAACTGAAGAGAGCGGTGAACCCATGGCCGCTCCTTCTACTAGTTTAAACAAGTTGTCGTTATAACTGAAATAAGACTTTTTAAGACAGAGTTCGATGAGCAGAACTTCTTTTTCAGTAATTGTTTTCTTGAGCAAAAACAACACTTCGTCGACCGGGACTTTAGTAAAAAGAGATACCACGTCAAAGCTGACTAGGATATCTTCTTTTGTTATACGCAAGTTCTTAATTTTCTTTACAAGGTTTTTAGAATCTTTAATGTGAGTTTCTGTATTTCCTGTCAAGGGTTAGAGTTATGCAGCTAGATAACGTGCTAGCGATTGGGTTGGTGAATTCATGGTGTTCACTATCGGTCGAAAGGGGACTCCTTCTTTGTGTCAGCCAGCTTTACGACAAATTCGCTCAGTATGAGAATTTTGAAAGTGATGTTTAATTCTCATACACGATGGTAATAGGTTGTGGTCTCTGCAACGTTTTAGAAATGCTAGGTCTGTAAGTAGCTTTTTTTTCTTTTGGCGCAAAAGATCTAAAGATCTAGTTTGCAAAGCTGGATTTGAATTGTTACGTTCGGAAACTCACAATAAACGCAAAGTACTGGATTCTGTCAGCAAACAGTTATACAAGCTACATTTAACTTTATCTAACAAATTAGAATACTCGATATGGGTAAAAATAGATGCTATCACTATCACAACAATAAAAAATAAAGCAAACTAAGAAATTCGAGCGATTACATCCTTCACAGCCTAAGAAAAGGTTAGACGACCATAAAGTAATTGTCAACCTAACAGACACGGTTTTGGATGCATAGACTACAACCTTGCTAAAGAAGGGTTTTAACAACGCCGTTACGCCTAAGACACCGCACAGAAGATGTAGTACACAGAAGATATAGTATGTGGAGTAGAAGCTACAATACGCACTCTACCTAAGGAGATCTCTGAAACTATTCGACAAGATGTTTTCAATATTGTAAGAAAAGCGAAACCGCCACGGTCTAATATTAACAGACATGAGAGAGAAGCAGCTAAGCGGTTACGTGAGAATAAGGACATTTTAGTATTGAGAGCAGATAAAGGAAACGCTACAGTCGTTATGAACATACAAGATTACAATGCAAAATGACGAACTTACTCTCAGAAGATTGCTACATACTTCTACAGAAAAACCATTTAAACTCCTTATGCACTAAGGTAAATTCCGCCATCAAAAACTCAACTACTATAGATGTTAACAGGAAACAAACTTTGATTGTTAAAAATCCAGTTATGCCACGAATCTACGGTCTTCCTAAGATACACAAAGAAGGAGTCCCCCTTCGACCGATAGTGAACACCATCAATTCACCAACTCAATCGTTAGCACGTTATCTAGCTGCAAAACTCTTGCCGTTGACAGAAAATACAGAAAGTCACATTAAAGATTCTACAGACTTTGTAGAGAAAATTAAGAACTTTGCGCATAACAAAAGAAGATATCCTAGTCAGCTTTGACGTGGTATCTCTTTTTACTAAAGTCCCGGTCGACGAAGTGTTGTTTTTGCTCAAGGAAAGAATTACCGAAGAAGAAGTTCTGTTCATCAAACTCTGTCTTAAAAACACTTATTTGAGTTATAACGACAACTTGTTTAAACAAGAAGAAAGAGCGGCCATGGGTTCACCGCCCTCTCCACTTATAGCCAATATTTACATGGAATATTTTAAAACTGAAATTATGAAAAATGTTGATTTAAAACCAAAAACTTGGTTCAAATATGTTGATGATAAGTTTGTTGTATGGCCTCATGGCAAAGATAAACAAAATCAATTCTTTCAACATCTAAACTCTGCACATAATAGCATTAACTTTACTATGGAGTTAGAATATAACAGCAGCCTAGCCTTTCTTGATGTGTTGGTGATAGAGAAAAATAACGAAAAAGTGGCGCATTCTGTTTATAGAAAGAAAACGCACACTAATAGACACTTAAACGCCGAATCTCACCACCATCCAGTACAGAAGAATACTGTTTTGCATACTTTAGCCAAAAGAGCTATACGTGTGTCAGATAATGAAAATCTACAAAAAGAAAAGGAGACACTGTTGGAGTCCTTACAACAAAATGGATACGGGTTCAAAGAGATCCAAAACGCATGGAAAAGAGCAATAAATCCAAAAGTCAAAAAAGACTTATCACCTCCTATTAGCACCGCTTATTTACCATACTGTATGGACAGACAAAATAAGCAGGGTGCTAAAGGAACATTATTAAAACTATCTTTACGACTAAGGATACCCTGAACACCTGGTATAAATCTGCTAAAAACAAACAAGGAGCTCTAAAACATGCCGGAGTTTACAAAATTTCTTGTTCCTATGGATCAAGTTGTATAGGACAGACGGGACGCTCTATTGAAATTAGAGTAAAAGAACATATGGCTGACTGCAAACATTGCAGAGTTACAAAATCAGCAGTGGCAGAACTTATGTGGATCAAGGATACACGCTGAACTTTGACCAAACTAAAGTGTTGGCTAGAACTCCTTTCTACTTTCCCAGACTAATCCGTGAAGCTGTGGAAATAGAAAAGCATCTATGTAATATGAACTGAGAAGACGGTTTAAGACTCAGCAAATTTTGGCTACCAGTATTATATCCTCTAAGATACAGATCAGCCTTCTTGGAAAGGACGCAAACACTTACTCCGAGTAATAACGAAGTCAGTCAAACGGTAACAAAAAGATAAGGTCCGTTAATCACGCTAATCGCTATTGGTAGCGAAACGTCAGTTTGTTTGGGTTCACGAACGACAGTACGGCAAAAGCCAAGTTCTAGTTTTTGTTTTGGATCTCAAAGAGAAACTAGGATCAAGCTTAAAAAGTTTGGGTGTTTAACTACGACGCGGTCTATGCCGAAAGTCGGTTATAATCATAATTTGATATACTCCTTGAACTGAAAGTATAAGAAATTTTTAATTAGGATAAAAAAGAATATGAGAGATTTTATCAGTCAAATTGAAAATGGGTTTGATACCATTTTTACGAAGAAACTTATTAGTTCGGTTACCTTATGAATATAAGTTAAAAACTACAATCTCGGAATGGTTTCGGAAGCAGAAATGTGCTTAAGTATTTGAACGCGTGGATGCAGACGACGATTAATAGCTACCTGAACAACACGCTTTATATAACGATTACACAACAAAGTTCTAATAATTAGACCAAGTTTTCAACTTGAAAAATGGAAAAAACGCGATGAACGGGTTGAAAGAACTATTATTTTCGCTTTCCATGATGAATTTGATATCTGCACTTCTAAATGATCAAGAAACCTAAATGATCATGTGACCAAAGGGGGTCAAAGTAGGAGCGTTCTCGTCGCGACCCCTGTCAGATCTTTAATCTGCGAATCCTACTACTCACCTTAACCAAACAGCGTTACTATGCCTACCAGCACAGTGCATCAGTGTCACCCCAAAGGGCCCTTTCCAGGGCTGGCACTGACTGTCATCTCTGTTAACGTCGAGGGGCTCACAGGAGCCAAACAAGACATTATGGCAAAAATCTGCACAGACCACAAATGTCATGTGCTCTGTCTGCAAGAGACTCACCGAGGCCAAAACAACAACCGCCCACGGATCCCTGGTATGAAGCTAATATTAGAGTGCCAGCACGAGAAATACGGTAGCGCCATCTTCACGAAGAGCATCTCATCGTCAAGACGGCCAACATGTCTCAAGCCAACAACATCGAAATCCTGACAGTGGAACTAGACAGCATCTCTATCACCTCGGTCTATAAGCCACCCGGGGAACGGTTTGACTTCGCTAAACCGCTAAACTTCGATCGGAACAAGACTCACATCATCATCGGTGACTTTAACAGTCACCACGTCAACTGGGACTACGCCAAAACAGATGAAAATGGCGACTTGGTTGAGACGTGGAGCGATGCAAACCACCTCAGTCTAATCCACGACCCTGAACTCCCGAAGTCCTTCAACAGCTCTAGATGGAAACGGGGGTACAACCCAGACCTAGCCTTCGTAAGCAACAACATCGCTGACCTCTGCAGTAACGCCGCGCTGGAACCCATACCACACACACAGCACAGGCCGATATCCATTAGCGCATCACCAGCAGTCACACCAATCACGGCCCCATTCCGCCGCCGTTTCAACTTCAAAAAAGCAGACTGGACAGGATTTGCAGAGGACCTGGACACGAAAGTGGCAAACATCGAACCGTCACAGACCAACTACAACCTGTTCGTTGACGCCGTACGTACTGCATCCAGAAAGAACATACCACGAGGACGTAGAACCAGCTACGTGCCAGGACTCTCCCATGAGATGATAGACGAATATCAGAAGTACCAACAGCTATTCCAAGCAAATCCGTTCTCGGATAGCACCATTGCATCTGGTACAGAACTAGCACTAAAGATACAGGAAGAAAGACAGAAGTCATGGCAAAACATGATTGAAAGTGTGGACATGACCCACAGCAGTAGGAAAGCCTGGCTCACCATCAAGAAGCTAAGCAACGACCCCAAAAAGGCTGAACAACACCATAATGTCACTGCAAACCAGGTTGCAAGCCAACTCCTTCTAAACGGGAAAGCACCAACTAAACAACCTAAGATGAGGATCAAGCGACAACCTGGCAAAGAAAACAACAGCTTCAATACCACCTTCACCATGGAAGAGCTCAACATCTGTATTAAGAACCTGAAAATGGTAAAGCGGCTGGAATGGACGACATTTGCTCAGAACAAATAAAACACTTCGGACCAAGGACAAGAGAGTGGATATTAGAGCTGTTTAAGAACTGCTCTTCTTCATATAACATCCCGAAGCTATGGCAGCAGGCACGCGTCATTGCCCTTCTAAAACCGGGCAAAGACGCCTCGGACCCCAAAAACTTCAGACCAATATCACTTCTCTGCCACCTCCACAAACTCTATGAACGTCTCATCCTGAACCATCTGTCTCCCCTGATCGAAGAACACCTAATCCCAGAACAAGCTGGCTTCCGCCCGGGCAAATCCTGCACGGGACAGACACTCAACCTCACCCAGCACATAAAAGATGGTTTTGAAAAAGGGAAAATCACAGGCGCAGTATTTGTAGATCTCTCAGCTGCATACGATACTGTGAACCATAGGATGCTCCTCTCGAAGATCTACGACATGACACACGACTACCACCTAGTGCAAGTCACCAAATCGCTATTGGAAAACAGACGATTCTATGTAGAACTCTGCAAGCAGAAGAGCCGCTGGAGACGGCAACAGAACGGCCTCCCTCAGGGAAGTGTGCTAGCACCGACCCTCTTCAATATCTACACCAACGATCAGCCCATCCACCCTAATTGCAAGAGTTTCTTATATGCTGACGATCTGTGCGTCACAGCACAGGAGAAAGAGTTCACCACCATCGAGAGAGTCCTTACATCTGCTCTATCGAACCTCTCAACCTACTACAGCAAGAACTACCTGAGACCAAATCCGACCAAAACACAGGTAACTGCTTTCCATCTGCGCCATCGGGAAGCAAACCGGAAGTTACACATCACCTGGAATGGTACGGAAATAGAACATCACCAGAACCCAGTGTACCTCGGAGTCGTCCTCGACCGGACCCTGACTTATAGGGCTCACGTGGAAAAGACGAAGGGGAAAGTTAGCGCTTGGAACAATATCCTCAGAAAACTGGCCAACACCAAGTGGGGCGCCAACCCGACCACCCTGCGTTCTACTGCACTCGCACTCTGCTACTCCACAGCAGAATTTGCGTGCCCAGTTTGGGAGCGGTCATCTCATGCCAAAAAACTCGACCCGGTGCTCAACGAAAGCTGTCGCTACATCACGGGATGCCTGAAACCGACACCCATCAACAGCCTCTTCCTATTAGCCGGTATTGCTCCACCAGACATAAGAAGAAATGTAGCGAGTAGGCGGGAAAAACTGAGGCAACTAGAGGACCCCAGACATAAATTGTACGGCCATACCAACGTCGACAAACGCCTAAAATCCCGAAAAAGCTTCATACCCGAGAAACCCCTGGACTCAACAGCTAAAACAGCGAGGTTGGATTCATGGCGCGAACGCGTTAAAAACACCGACGTAATCGACGGTACCAGCCTAGAAGTGGGAGAACACCTACCCGCTGGCGGTGATCTGGACTGGACTACGTGGAAAAGCCTAAACCGCCTACGCACTAGAACTGGCAGATCCAAAGTCAACATGACCAAGTGGGGGTACTCTAGCGACAGCGATTTATGCGACTGCGGGGAAAGACAGACCATGGAACATCTTCCGATCTGCCGACTCCTCGACGAAAAATGCACCATGGAGGACCTCACCGCAGCCACCGACAGGGCCATAGCCTGTGCCCGCCACTGGAAGGACATATGAAACTTTTGGTTTAAGGACTCGAGAAGAAGAAGATGTGACCAAAAATAAACGTACCTAAACTAGACTTTAAGTTTTAATATCGATAAATTCCATAAAATGTACAACCGGATAAAACTCATAAGAAGATCCTGGAGTTCAAGGTTTATAGTTTACTGTTGCTAAACGTCATTTTACTACAATCAAATGAATCTCAAAAAATTTAGGTTTTTGAATAGCTTAGACAACTTTCTACTAAAATCATATTTACTCTATTGCAAAAATGCTACCATCGCTTGAGAAAAGTCATCGTTGAGGTAACGTAAATTCTTACGTTGCAAATTTATAATAAAAAAAACTTTCCTATAAGGAATGATAAAAAAATGTCTACATATTTTTTAAGATTATGTTGTCATGAAACCATTTTGAAGTGATATTTACACGTTTCTATTGACTTCCTAGCATGCTATCATTTTTTTGACATTTTTCTCCTCGATTTCATCAAGATATAACCGAAATATGGCAAATGGAGCTTATGTAGTCATATCGAATAACCCCTATATTTGTGCGCCTCAATAATACTTTCTCTTCATTAAAAATTTCCTTTAAAATATAGAATTTTTTTTTAAATTGTCGTCGACAGGATTCGAATTATTTACATAGGTACAAAATTACATAAGAAAAACTTTTAAAAATGGCGCATACACCCACTTCCGGTTTTTTTAGCAAACCTATCTTTTAACAGAACCAAGAGGATATGAAAAGCCAGCTCAATACCAAATTTCTAGTTACTAGAACTTTTGGTTAGAGAGTTATCGTAGCTACATCGTTACACACAGACACCCAAAAGTGTTTTGTCAAAAATACATTTTTTTAATTCAGGAGACTTTGAAACTTAAAATTATAGATAAAAAAATTTTTGAAAAAAATAGCGATTGCTATACTTTCCGTATAGGAAAGTAAAAATTGAAGAAAATTCTATAGTTATTTATGTAGGTGAAGTCCGAGCAAAACGAACAGCCCAGTCAAAGCAAGTACCGTCTACTATTTCAGAATGGCGCACTCAAACACGTCTGTGTTGTGTCATGACGTCTTCGCCCTACTCTTTAGTCCTAAACTATATTTATACAAATTTGTTATGATAAAAGAGCGGACAGGCAGGCAAATGCCTAAAGCCTGCCTTTTTGTATAACTTTTTTGCCTTCTTAAAAAGTATTATTTTATATTGCCTTTTTACACATAAATTTTGAAAAGTTTATGTAAACAGTGTAGATGACAATAACGCATTACAGAATTTTACTTAAATTACGTACAATAATATAAATAACATTTTTTGCTCAAAAGGTCTCACCACAAATCTATAAATGACAACAAGGATTTTCATGTTTTATTAAACAATGGTTTCCAGAAAACATTAAATACAAAAACCGCCTATAGAGACGAACTATTGTAAGAATTTATACTAGGATTATGTACTATGACAGGCTTAACAGAACACTATTTACAAAACCGGAAGAATTTCGGAATGAATCATATTTTATAGGTCTATTCAGTACCAAAGTAAAACAAACAAATTTAGATAATTTTAATTCTGTCCGGTAGGATTCCTTTAATGACTAAAACACGTGACTAAAATATTCTTTGTTCGTTATAAATACCTGTGATATTGTCACACTGTGATAGTCTATTGCTGTTGTGCTGTGAGTAAGTTTTAAAAAATGCCACCTAATAAACAATCAAAATTTGAAAATAATTACAAGAGGAATAAATTGGAGAATAATTTAAGAACCGACGGGGAAAACCTTTTTTGTCAAGTTTGTTCAAAATCAGTAAGTTTGTATTATCTTAATTTAAATGCTTTTAATTACTAGTATATGTATTATTTTAGATTGGTGCTACTAAAAAGTACCATGTAAAACAACACTTGAGTAGCGGTTTACATTTAAAAACTATTAAAAAACTACGAAACAACCATTGTTAAAAAACGTTATAGAAGATCAACAGAATAAAGCTGGCAAATCAAAAACAACTTCTGCTCTAGATTTTTGCGAAGCATTAGTGTCGGTTCAAATTCCTCTTAAAAAACTTGATAATATCAATTTTTGCAATTTCCTCGAAAAATACACCGAACAAGTTGTTCCAGATGAATCAACTTTGAGAAAAAATTATTTAGACATATGTTACCAATCGGTAAGCAGTTTAATTGCTAGATCTTTCTACCCGTTTTAATTAAATGAAATAATTGATTCTGAAATTCAAAATGTAATAAACAGAGAAACTAAATACTGGCCAGCTGTTATAGAAAAAAATTTCTACGTGATTCAGTTTTTAGGTCAGCAAAATTTAGCTTTTAGTAGTAATAAGTTGTTTGAGGAAAGCAATGGTAACTTTTTAAAATGCATAAAAATGATTTCCAAATTTGACCCGATTATCTCAGAAGATACAAAACGCTCTCAAATAAAAGATCATGAAGTGAAATTAGGCACCACTGCAAGTTCCAGATTTGTTTCATCTGAGCGTTTCATCGTTTCGTTACACGACCCTTCGAATCAAGCTCCCTATAAGTGTCAACACTAAAAAGTTGAAAATTTATTAAACGACAAAACTCGCAATGAACAAGACATAACTGCCGTGGAACTTGAAGAATTGCAATATTTACAAAATTTTTATGAAAAAGTTATTACGTCTCCAGAAGAAATTTTAAATTATATAACAATTAACAACAAAAATAAAAAAAAAACAAAAAACAACTTACAAAAAACTAAAAACACTTAGCGATGATTCGCCAAACACAGTCAACTGGTAAAATAAATAAATGACAAAAAACATTAAAATGTAAGTGATTGTTCGTTTTTTAAATCATTTACATTTGAATGTTTTTTGTTATTTATTTATTTTACCAGTTGACTGTGTTTGGCAAATCATCGCTACGTGTTTTTAGTTTTTTGTAAGTTGTTTTTTTGGTTTTTTCTTACATCATACTATTTTTAGCTATGTAAAGAATTAAAACAATTTTATAATTAGTTTAAATACTTGTTTTAAAATTACCTAGTTTGTATGCTTATATTAATTTGTTGTTTTTATTAAATACAGTGGCCTGATGAAGTAGACAGTTTGTCCTCGAAACGTCGCCTAAAAACCACATGAAGTAGTGTTTTACTGTTTATTATCAATTAATCCATTCTCTTATTTTTTGATAACGGTGAAAGCAACAAAAATTATCCAGTTTTGAAGTACGCAAACCAAAACCTCACACTTTGAATAAACTGCAATCATAGACGTTGCTGCATGTGGTGCGCGAAAAACGTACTGAAACGTTCAAGAAGTTATCTGCAAATTCAAGAGCCTTCTGGAAGCTGTTACCTATCTTCTAGAAGATATACCGAAAGATAGGGAACACTCGAGAAGGATTTGCAGATGTGAATAAATACCGAAGAGAGAAATCGTAGGTCAGTTATTTCCGTAATGCGAAGCCTGCAGTGTTAAGCAGATTATTCAAGTCTACATAAATAAGTCGTTAGCGCGTGTGCGATAAAGATACGGAGTACGTGGCTTTAATATAAACTGTTTAGATAAATAAAAGTTATCCGCGGACTTTATTTTATCTTCGTGTAAGTGATAGTGTTATACAACGGTTATACATAAATTAGTGTAAGTGTTTTCATTAGATATTATTAGATTTAATTAGTTGGGTTAATTTAAAAGTGTACATATTTCTAGTATAAGTAAAACATAGTTTTAGTAGTTTTAATAATAAATTCGCAACAGTACTTCAAGTTAGATATTAATCGATTCTAGAAGACTCATTCAGACAGTATAGTGATCTGAAATGTGCCACTCCCAAGAACGCTATGAAAATGTTTCAATCTCTTGGGATTTGGATGGATATAGATGTATGCGAAAGAAAAGATTTTGCCCCATCTTTCACAATGTTAAATGTTGATAATACCGCAAATCAAAACACAACTCTTGAGGAGACAACTGATCATTACTTTGGGGCAACAACAACCAACGATAAAATCAAACCTTCGACATCAGAGATTCAAAATTTTATTTCAAACAGCAATATCCTAGCTGATTCTTCGAGTGTCGACGACAGTTTAAGTTCACATGGCAATGCAAGACAAGAGTGATTTAGTTAAAATTTTAGTACCTTTTTCTGGATCGATTTATCATAAAAGTGTGTCGTTTTCAATACTTTCCAAACGTAAAAAAGACCCTTTTGAAAGTTACTGGTGTGTCTTGATATTCAAGAACCAACTCTACAAAAAAAATACAACTACCGTGCTTGTAAATTTGCCAATTCAAAACGCAACCGTAAGCCACCACAATGCTTTGTTTTCATGTGAACTAATTCACTTGACATCATTTTGAGTCACAAAAAAACCAAACCAGAAAGATGTCATCAAAACCAAAACTAGTAGAAACGTCTGTAATTTGAAAAGACCAAGATCCCGATTCCTCCTCCTGATATTCTAGCAACATCTGGACAAAACGAAGTAAATTGTACTGAGGACATTAATCTAGCAATTCAAAATAAAAAGATAGAACCTCGACTATGAAAATAGTTTGAATACGAAATTCTTATAAATGCTGATCCCATATCGTAATTGCTTCTAAGAGAAATAAGACCGTCCTCAACAATTCATGTATTTTTAAGAACTGGCAAAAAAATTCAGGAATTTGAGGTGCTTATCAGCACTCCTGTATAGGAAGAACAAAAAACTAAATTTGTTAAAACAAATCACATAGCACTGAAAAACATTAACGCAGATTTAGATACTAATACAAAAAGTACAAACCAAAAACGCCTCTCCATCCTTAATCTGATGGCATGGTTGAGCGAATAAATCGAAGAGTGGGAAAATCTTTAGCCAAAGTACTGCCCTAACACCAAAAAGACTGGGATCAGTATTTGCACCTTCAACTAATGGTACAAGTCAAACACCATCCTGTGCCATGCTCGCTCGCAAAATACGACTGCCATGCGACCTTCAATTTGGACGAAAACCGGAAGAAGTTGGAGAAGACTACGTTAGACCAAGAAACTAGACGAAATACATAAGAAGATCCGCAAAAACACACGAATTGGCAGTGACAGAATGAAGACCAAATATGACGTCAAAGCACAAAATGATGGATTTCACTCTGGCGACATGGTGTGGTTGTGTAATCCCCAAAAAAAACGTGGTTTGTCGCCGAAGCAGCAGAGGCAATGAGAGGGCTCTTATAATCCGAAAACCACCCAGAGGCAAGCCAAAAGTGGTCCACATCAATCGTTTAGCTCAGTTTGCTGGCGATAACCACATTACGCAGGTTCAGATTTGAACCAGAGTAATAACTAGCAGAACCAGAAATCAAGCCGTAAAAATGGATTTTGATAAGTTTATGAGCATATACGGAGGTTCTGGAAAGGCTAGCTTTGGAGTTACAACCAAAGAACAACAGGATCTGTTCCAAACACGAAAAGATTACACCATTGTCACAGACGCTTTGTTTTCTATTCGGTCACCAAAAAGTTCTCACGTACAAAAATCTGTAGTGAACATTATGGAATCTCAACAGAGAAATGGAGTTCGACAATATTAAAAAATTGGCAGTACCCAAGCTTGGTTGCGAATTAGATCAACCGAATTGGAGGACAGTTCGAAATATATTGGAGGTCGTGTTCCGAGATACAGGCGTCTGAATGTTAGTCTGCAGTTAGCAATCAAGTAGAATATTGGGTCAGGAAAAGTCCATTGACTGCTATTTTTATGGTCAAGGAAATCGAGAAAGCTATCGCTATCGCCACGACCCTTTCTACCGGTGTAACGTCAAGTTTTCTGTTCTGAGACAGAACAGTCTTATTATTATTATTTTACCTAGGGGTGGTCCTAATATGGTCCCGGCACCGCGACCTGTAGGTCTGTTGTGCTCCCCGATGTTTTCTACCCTTCTAGAATACCTGTATCTTTGACAAAGTCTAGGATTTCAGTAGGGCGATTCTTCGTTACTTCCTCTTGTGTAATCTTTTCATTTCCAAGTAGGCGTTCCCTTGTCCTTGTGAATGCTTCACAGTGGCAGATGACGTAGTATGGAGTTTCTTCCTCCTCATCACAACCCCTGCATAACGGGCTATCAGTCAGTCCCGTTTTATGCAGGTGTTTGTTTAAACGACAGTGGCCTGTCACCATCTCTGTCGCAAGTTTGATCTTCGCCCTACTTAACTTTAAGATGAACGTTGCTAAGCCCCCGTCGGGGGTTTTTAGAAAGACCTTAGAATGATCTTGTCCTGGGACTTTCGACCAGTGTCTGCAGTGCTCTTTCGTGGGTATTGCTTGAATCTCCTGTTTGGCTGTGTTATATGCCGCACAAGCCGCTTCAGGGCCTATGAGTAGTTTCGCGCTTGCCGCCCTGGCAAGCCCGTCAGCAACCTGGTTACCCGCATGCCCAGGTGCCCACACTATTGTAACTGTATTACACTTACCTAGTGCGTTTAGCATTTGTGTGCATTCAAATACTAGCTCTGAGTTCACCGCATATGAATCTAATGCTGCAATCGCTGCTTTACTGTCTGTGACTATAAAGATTCTCCTTTTAGAAAGGTTCTTTTTTAATAGTTGAGCAGATGCTGTCAGGATTGCATATACCTCGGCTTGGAACACGGTCGCTTTTTGACCTAGGCTTACAGAGATTCTGCAGCCCTGTCCATTGCTCCCGTACACTCCAGAGCCAGTGCCCTTAGTGGTTTTTAAGCCATCTGTGTAATACACGATTGTTCTCTTAGTCGTAACGGGTGGGGATTGTTGTCTTAAACAGTTTAATAGGACAAACTGTTTTGGGTATTTTCTCAGTTATCATACTGAGGTTTTTGTCTTTAGAGATCTCGTCAAAGATGGTCGCATGCCCCACCCTTGACGCTCCCTCCTCGCCGTTAACTCTCAGACGGTATGCTTCTTTGAGTGCCTCCGCTCTAATTACTAGGTGTAGTGGCGGCAGGTTCAGAAGAGTCTCCATGGCTGCCGTGATTCCAAGGCAAGCTCTGCGCTGTACCTTGCTGAGTGTCTGTATGGCCCTCTGGGTAAAGGTCCTATGCCACCACACCAGTGACGCGTACGTAATGATGGGTCTAATCATTCGAGTGTATATCCAGTGGGTCATCTTTAGAGATAAACCCCACTTGCTTCAGAACGCTCGCCTGCAAGCCCACAAGGACTTTATGGCTTTGTTCGTTATTCTCTCTAGGTGTGGTTTGAAGATTAGCCCCTGGTCTAATGTTACGCCCATATATTTGCCTTCCCTCACTACCTGTAGCTTGGCACCGTACATTGCTATGCTCTTTAGCTTTGTCGGGCCTTTCCTTCGTGAGAAGAGAATGAGGTTCGTTTTTGTCGGATTGACCGACAAGCCCTCTTCTCTACACCACCCTTCAACTAGATTTAAGGCTCCCTGCATCACAACTGATACGGTCTCTTCAAATCTGCCACGTACCACAATCACTATGTCGTCGGCATAGCCAACCGTGTTGTAGCCTGCCTCACTTAATTGCCTCAGCAGTCCGTCTACCACCAAACACCACAGTAACGGGGAGAGAACTCCCCCCTGCGGACATCCTCGTGCAACTCGGACCGCTACAGAGTCGTTATTAAGCGAGGCCGTAATGTTTCTATGTCTTAGCATAGTATCAATCCATCTACCCACGTTAGTATGGACCCCTTTGCTTTCCATTTCGGTTTTAAGAAGGAAGCGGTGAAACGTTTGCGAAATTGTTGTCAGCTTCGAGAGCATTCACGAACTTATTATACATTTTCAGAACGTTTGGGAAGGACGTAGAAAATTCTCGGGATAGATAAAAGAAATATATAAAAACGTGTTAAAGAAAGCGTAGGTCAGTTAGTCGAAGTCGAAATTATTAAGAAGATGTTTAAATAAATAAGTGATTAACGCGCGTGTTCGAGATAAATATAACGGAGTTCAAACGTACGTGCCTTTAATGTAAACAAGTGTCAGGACATTATTTTTCGAGAGGTTGTAATAGATAAATTAGTATAAGTGTTTTTTTTTAATCCTTAGATTTCATTAGTTTGTGTAGTTATAGACGTGTAAATATTTCGTTATAAATAAATTTTGCATCCGGGCAGCAAACGATGTCAAAAATTAGAAATTTTTATTTTAGTTGTTGTTTTTTTCTAACTTATGTTAACTAATAGTAATTATTGCTATGGTTCATTAAATAACTAATTTTGTTTGACCTTTGAATTTGAATGTTTTATAGTATTTTATACGTTTCATGGTCGTTTTCATTATTGTACCTCAAAATTACATGCTTTTTAGAGTATTATTGCTAATTGCTGTTGTGCAATTCTTTCCATTTTGAAAATTACATAACTACTTTAATTACATAATTACTATTACTAATAAATTAATTTTTTGTGTTGCCAACATCACAAACGCCAATATTCGTTTGTTAGTGTAGTTACGTAATGAGCGTAAAAAGTTCTAATGTGAAAAATAAAAACTAGAAATCCACATACAACTAAATGTTTAAAGTTAATTATTATATTAGAATGAGTGGAAAACTCTTGAAATTCAGTTAGAATTGAGAAAAAAAAGATATTAAAGTTAATGTCAAATCTGACAGATTTAGTAATAAATGTAGTACCAACATTATATTTCTGGTGCCTCTCGTCGAAAATTTCATAGCATAACTCACTCACATGCAACGCTCGGCTCGGCTGTGCTTCGCATTAACGTTTGTTATGCTATGATGTATTTTTCGACGCTTGTTACGTAAATTACTATTTTTAAACTTGTTATTGTTAGGCTTTTTATGCAAAGCGATGCTCCATCGTATACCACTGCAATCATTGCTAACAAGTAAATTCTTTGTTGTCGTGATCAGCGTTATAAAAGTTTTGTTCTATGGTCAAAAAATATTTCCGAATAAATTTCTATTTCATGACAGTAAATTCTCAGTCCGATATGGTTCTCCTATATCTTAGAGATTAGTTTGAGATAGACACATACTATAAATTTTTTTTACCGAGGAACAGACTTTATCAGACATGAAATATGCTCATGGTTTATAGTTTTTTTTATAGGGTTCCGAAATTGCCTAAAGACAAAAAACATATTTCGCAAAATATTTTATTTTCATAAAATAATTTTTTAAGAGCGACTCCATTCAGAGTCCACATGGATCAAAACTTTAATTGCATTTTCTGGTTCAGTTTTAAAAGTGCGAAACGCGACTAATGCATCCTCCATCTTGTAATTATGCGTCACCAAAGAACTTACGTCGACTTTTCCACTGGACACAAGTTCCAGAGCGGTTGGGTAACTGTAAGCATAATTCTTAAGTAAAGCAAGGTGACAACGGCACTTACTTATTGACGCAGCGGAAAACACCTCGCACGTCTACTTCTCTCAATAGTAAATCGCTTATTGGAAAGTTTACATCAAGTTGTGCCAGTCCGACAAGAATAACCATCCCGCCAGTTTTTGTCGCTTGTACTGCCACACGCGTTGTTAATTCAAAACCAACGCAATCAATGCTTTTAGTCGGTTCGCAACCTAAAGTATCAATAACTTTTTTGATGATATCTTCTTCATGTGCTTTTTGATCTACCAGAACAACATAATCGGCACCCAATTCCTTTGCTTTGTCTAATCTTGACTGGATGAGATCTGCAATAGCATTAAGGATTTGGTGTTAGAAAGCACTCTAAGTACTAACCTAAAACAATGACTTTCGAAGCTCCAAATGCTTTTGCAGTAAGCAACGTTACTAAGCCGATAGGTCCAGCACCTAAAATTAAAACGTGATCACCAACACCAACATTTCCTCTTGTGCATGTGTGAATTCCTACAGATAATGGTTCCAACAACGCACCTTCTTCCAACGATATATTATCTGGTAATCTGTGGTAGAGGTATAAAATTTTTATGCCGAAGAAATTGTAGATGCGTACTTGAAACAAAAGTCTGCAGCGTGGGCGTGGTACCGTGCTAAGTTACCATCGACCGGTGGCGTAGAACAAAACGCTATGTTTTTGCACAAGTTCAAACGACCTTCGCGACAATAATCACATCTAAAACAAGCCACTCCCGGTTCAATAGCAACACGATCACCTTCTTTCAGATGCTTGACGCCTTTTCCTACTTTTACGACTGTGCCCGATCCTTCATGGCCTGTAACAATAATTACTAGTTTTAACATAGGTATACTCACAAAACAATACTTACCAGTAACCATAGGTGCATCAAGAATAAAAGGTCCAATACGACCATGTACACAAAAATGTATGTCTGATTTGCATATACCAACAACCCCCATCTTCAAAAGGACTTCTGTAATTTAGATTTGATTAAATCAGTAGGTACTAGAAGAAACCCACCATTGTCTTTAGGTTCAGGTATTAGCCGTTCTTCCTATTAATTAAATCATTAAAAAATACAAAAGTTAAAGATGCACCAACCAATCTTAAGTCATCAATTCCATGAAGAACTACACTTAGGTTTTTAGTACTCTGCATCGTGCGACTAACATATTAAAGAAACTTCGTACGACTGATATTGTTATCTTAATTAGTTTAAATATAAATGCTATAAATAACCGAGATAAAACACGGTTAAGTTAAAAATTAACAGTTCATTGCGTTTTTATGATTGCTCTTTAGGTGAGATAAGAATCACTGTTTTTGATTATTTTTTGTAATTTCTTCTACAGACTACAATTATCTTATCACTTTGGTTTTGTATACCACCAATTTTGTTTTTCAAAATAGTTTTTACTAAACTATATACACAATACAAACTAAGAATGTAATAAAAAGAAACACTATAATTTATATATCACTGTAACCGTATACAGTCCGCGGATAAGAATCACTTTTATTCATCTACACTGGCACACGCTTGATAACATCTACTCTGCACTAATTTATTTAAGCCGCCAAATTCTTCTTAAGAGTGATTCCCATTTCTTTCGGTTACTTTTTATATTCTTGCCTTATCTGGGACTAGAATGTTCTATATGTTTTGGTAATCGCCTCTAAAGTTCTAAATGTTTCGGGAACGTTTCAATGTATTTCAAACGCTCAGATACAAAAATCGCAAATAAAAGTCTCCAGATTATATTTGTCAATTAATGTCATAGTTATAATATCGATGGAAACCTTATCGATCAGGTAACACAACTTACAACTAATTATATTCAATTACTAACAAAAATTCTAAATGATTTATTTTAATCAAAGTTAACTAGTAGTCAAACAATTACTTCTTCTACCTATCAGTCGCGAAACGAGTCGATAACCGACAATTATCATACTATAAAAGCACAAAAACTCACCCAACCGAAAAATTCTTCGTCAGCAGTAGTAACGTTCGTAAATTTCTTTTTATTTGATTTACAAAAAAAAATATGCGTAGTATATAAGCATATGTACGACGTTTCTATTTTATGCTCAATTTAATTTTAACTGCGTTCAAATGATTTGAAAAAATTGGACGGATGTCACGTCAATGTACTCATACGACAATAAATAAAGTTAAGGATGAGCTAAAGTTTGCGACTGAAAGTAAAATTGAATCAGTGTGATCTACGTTACGATTATATATAACAACTGTTTTGCTTAAGGCTGACGGCTTACTGATAAGATTGATACAATTAAGAAAACAGAAATAACATTATTATACAATACTATTAGTAGTACGCAAAAAACTGACATGATGAATTAACGAATGAACCACAATCACAAAACACGCTATGATAAGAAAGGTCCATGAAATTAAATGACTAATTATATAAGTAATTAAAATTAGACGATCCTGAGATTTTAAACGAAGGTGTGAGTCATATCACGTCACAGATTTATTAAAAAAGGTGGCTTGCATAGGTATCGGGATAAAGTAGCAATCCCTCGAAAATCGCAAAAAAGTAAAGGATAACGTGATAATGCCATTTTAATTACCTCCATACTTGCAACGTCAAGCAATCAACCAAATCTCGTATTTGGTCCATACTTTAATAAGTCTCTCCCAGCATATCTAATAAAAGCGTAGAAAAGTAATGGCCGTTTTTTAACAACGAATCGCACTCATAAAAAAGATTTAGCCGCCAGTAACGGCGTATAAACGCAAATGCAACCGTTAATTTTAATTTAGAATAAATATTTTTGAAAAATGTAAAATAACGACATGTAACAGTTTAAACCGTTAAACACCTTACAATAAAACAACAACATTTCAGTAATCAAAGCTTACTTTTAAACTATTAGAATATATTATTTATAAATAAAATCTACAAATTTTTTACAAACGTTATTAATTTTGAACAACAAAAGCATTGTGTTCTAATACTTTACCAGTAAATTTTAGTGATACTGAAATATTATTGTTTTATTGTAAAGTGTTTAACGATTTACATTCTTGCACTTGTATTTCCTGTTTTTTTAATATACGGTACTATACGGTAGTTTATAATATTGCATAATAAAACCTTCGTCACAGGCTGTTTTTTATATGTAGTAGGATGTATCCATGTTTGGATCGGACATAGCACACCGCGTTTGCAAAGAATTTTTTAGTCTCAGAATCGTCACACAAATTTATTTCATTTTAGTTTCAAAAACTTGCGGCAGAGCCTTCTATTGTATTTGCCAAATTATCGAGATATCCGTGGATAGCTGCACAACTTACGCCAACTCTGGTTCTCTTGACGTTTTCGGAAATTCTGATCAAAGTCAAAGTCAGACACCGTGTGCAACAAATAAGATTTATTCAGATTCGTGCCAAGCTTTTCTGACACCTTCGGGCAAACACTCCTACGCGCCCGCCGTCCTTGGCAGCATTGCACTGTTAGAAGCTGTCCAACCTCGCTCTTATGAACGGCCCTAGATAGAGTAAATTCAAATATATTAATGTACTGTTTTAGAACTTACTGAACATTTCACAATTGAATTATTAATAAATATTATCTTCTCTAATCAAAATTATACATTAAAAGTACAAATTTAGACGCCCAAAGTACATAACGCCCGTGTTGCCCTACACTCTACAGAATGGCGGCACGATCCCGGGTTTTCTAGGCGCAGATACAGGATTTTGTTTAAGAGGATGGAAGAAGGTCAGTTTCTTGTGATTGTTTAGAGAACGGGGGCAATTTTTGTGTTATTTTACCTATATTTCAGAAACACACACTTAAAAATTTTAAAGTTAGTCAAATAAAGCGCTTCGGTTAAGAATCAAGAGAGAGGGCTATTGCACCCATTTCTTTCCCTCCCTAGATCCGCGCCTAGATTTTTCTCCTGAACTGTAAATACTATTTGTTTTCCCAGGTTGCTAAACAGTCCGCCAATTTTGTTTTTAAAGTGCTTCTTGCGATGCCAAAAGTTAATTCAGCAAATCTCTGAAGCGCCCAGTATAGCACCCCGACATTTATCTAGTTTTTTGTTATCGTAGTCCCAGTACCTTCTGCTTCTTGGTTTTCTCTTATAACTTCTCGGCATTCTGTAAGTCCACCGATTGGTCAATAAGATCCTGTTCACGGCTAAAAAGGTAGCGTCAGGTACAGTCTTTTTCAAAGCAATCCGAAATGATTGACTTAGTTAGCAAGTTTCAAGCGACTTTTCGTAAAACCATAATTTTCCATCGCGTAACGCCGCAAACTGCGAAACTTTCCAGTACCACTGATGCAGTCCCTATTCCTTTTTCGTACGCCCAAGCTGCCCGAACTAAATTAGAGAGGGTAGCAGTTTCTTCGGATAAAACCGGATTCTCCTCTAAAGACTTCAGACGAAATTAAAACGACTCAGATGAAAGTCCTAAATCCGCAAACTTATGGCCTACGACTGGACAGAGTAACTAAAACGGACAAAAACTCTATAAGGCTCGAATCTGAGCGAACGGACTTAACAAACTTTTCCACGACCGTCTTTGATAAAACCGGTCTGATCATCAAAGCACAAGGTAAATTCTTATCTCGTGTTGCTATTCTTGACGTCCCTACAAACTTCTCCCCTAAGCGGATAAAGAAGGAAATCCTATCACAAAATTTTGACGATGCTTCTGATGAGATCCTACGCCTCGCTAATGAGCAAATAAAAGTTTTTTTCGTTTTGGCCCTTGGAACAGAGCTAACTGGCACTAGATTCTCAAAGTTCTACCAGAAGTCCGAATCTTCTTTTTGCAATCACGTCGCGTTTACGTCGCCTGGAATTCGTGTAAAGTCAACGGCCATATCAGTGTTACGCGTTGCTTTTATTGTCAGAAATTTGACCATGATTCAAACGACTGTAAAAGATAAATGCTGAAAAGCACGAAACTAAGACATACTCTAACACGGAGCGAGATCCTTCATGCGCAAACTGCGCTCGTTTTGACCATAAAGGTGAAGTCATTAGACATAGAACCTCATCCAATACTCGACGGCAAAATAGCAAACACTAATTATGAACAATAAAGACACTTAATTAAGTTTGAGTTTTGAAGCTATGAGTTCTTCTTCGACAATGATATTGACGCCTTTTTGACACAAGAGCCATACGTGTTTAGTTCCAGTTCAGGTTACAAGCTCGCTGGTGCGGCTGCACCCTTCAACAGGATTTTCGCATCTTCTTCTATGCGGTACTACTCGGCTATTGTTTTTAACAGTCACTTAGGCGTCTCCTTCTGTTGCCAGAAATATCTTAAACCGACGTGTTGTTCCAGAAGTTATTGAAAGCGGCCACTGACTGATCCGGTTTGAGTTAACCGTCAAAACCCCCCATCTAGAACCTATCTCTAAGAGAATTCTTGATTATAAACCCGTAGATACCGTTCGCCTAAATGTGGCAATCACAAGTTCTATTCCTGCTTATCTTCCACGTGGTGCTTTGTGCCACAATCCTACATCTGTAGACGCTGTCATTGGTAAGTTGACCAAGATGGTTCTAGATTCTTGCCAACGTAGCTTAAACCGCATAGGCATAAGCTCTAGAACCGGTGTACCGTAGTGATCCTAAGTCCAAAGTTAGACAGGTTAAAGCGAGCGGTGCGTTGTTTACGAAAACACCACCAAAAAGCCCCAGCAAACTTAAAAACTCAATGAATTGCCTCTTACAAGACCGCGCTTCACCGGTACAAACTGACAGTGAAGACAGCAAAGTATAGCTCCTGGCAAAGATTCGTTGTAAAAAGTTTGGCGACAAGCCCGCGAGGGTTAGTTTACAGGTTATCCCCTCGTAAGTTCCTGTCGATCCAACCGTGTTCTAATGTCCGAGACTACGACAGATACACTATCTCAGAATACGAGACGATTAAAGCTATTGTTTGTTCCCTGTTTCCTGACGACGATCCGACAACAGATGCTCAAATAAGATCTCGCACTGATTTGCAAATAAGATCCTAACAGGACTGGGTAGTCACTAGCCACGATATAGCAGCGGTGGCTAGTAGAATTCCTAAAAACAAGTCTCCCGGACCTGACGGAATACATTGTAATGTCTTACGTGTAATTGTACAAGATTCCCTCTCTTCTACGATCGTTGATTTGTTCAACTCATGCATTAAATGTGGTTATTTTCCTGCCAGCTGGAAAGCTGGTAAACTCATCACCATTCTCAAACCTGGGAAGAAGGATCTCGTAAATCTCAATTCGTACCGTCCGATAACTGTATTATCAAAACTTGACAAACCTTTTGAACGTGTGCTTCTCAAAAAGATTCATGACAACATTCCTCCACAAATTCATTTCTATCCCCAGACAAAGCGACAACTGACGCCGCACGTAGGTTAATGGCCAATGCACGACCGAACGTCTCCAAGTACAGACTTGCAATTTTCATTGACATATCTGGAGCGTTCAACAACGTATGATAGCCTTCAATAATAGAAGCTCTCGTCGTTAAGAGAGTACCTGCTGGCACCACGCGCGTCATTTGTAGTAATTTATCGAGCAGATCGATAACTTATTCCTCGAACGTATCCCATTCTGTTTATGCTAAACTACTGACGAAGGGGTGTCCACATGGCTCGATTTTCGGACCGACCTTGTGGAGTCTGGTTGTAAAGGATTTTCTTAGCACAGAACTACTAGCAAACTGCGACATTTTCGCATACGCGGACGACAGTATTATCACGGTTTTCACAATTTCTAGATGAGAGGTTGGCAGCAACAAACTGACGGTTTCAGCGGACAAGACTAAGTGCATGTTTTTTGGCTCTACTTTAAAACAAAATCCTTTACTGCGCCTCAAGAACATTCCCATCCCTAAGATTTTCGAATTCAAGTACCTCGGATTTTTGCTTGACGACAAATTGAGTTTTGTAAAACATTGCGCATTCGTAGCTGACAAGTGTAAGAGCGCCTTGCACTTCTTCTGCAAATACTCACGCTTCAAGTGGAGCCACCAGTTACACCCATGCTCACCTATGACCTAGATATTTGATACCACAGACTTCGACATTCCCACGTCGTCAGAAAACTGACCTCGCCCCAATCCCTATTCCTTAAAACTATCCTAGGTGCTTATCGTAGATACCTTATGTGTTATATCCGAAAATCCTCTCCTTTTGCAGGAAATTTACTGCACCAAAGTTCTTAGCAAGGCTGCCTTGACCAGCACGTTTCGCTCAACGACTTTCCGTCCTTTTCAGCGGCCAAGAGTCACTTAGAGGTCTTGATTTTAGGTGAATGGCAGCGGTTGTTGGACACTGTCCAGAAAGAGCGTAACGTCTACTCCCTTATCCCAGATATTCTTATCTGGATCAGAATGTCCCACGTTTCCGGACGAGAGGCAGTCCAAATCCTTTCTTCACACGGCAAGCTTCGTTGTCATTTAAAACAGATTCGCGTTTTGGATGACGACAGCCGTTCGTCGTTGTGTGGCGTTCCTGACACCCCAGCACATCGGATTCTCGCAAATTCAATGATGTTCGAGGTGACCTGTTAACCACGATCAACCCCTATCTCGAATCCCCTTAGGCTTTCCTTAGACTATTGCCGGAGATAACTGTAGGGCAGGTGCCTCGGGAAACCACGTGTTCTTATAGCACGCATAAATACTTAGCCCATTCTACTGGTCTTGTAAGAGTATCTTATCTACTCGCAACGTTTCTTTTTTAATCTATCCCTTTTGTGGCGAATTTGTACCAAGCAAGTTCGGGTAGTTGTTCAACCACTAGAAGACGATTTCTAAGTGTTTTATGTGCTTTTGCTCATTGGCGCAAGCCACTAGAATATCGTCGATGCAGCAATAACAAAACTCTAGTCTTTAACACCATGCTTATAAAAATTTGAAAGATTTGCGTGGCGTTTTCAATCGAAATGGCGTAGTTACCGCGATTTTCTGGACGTCATCTTCTGCTACTAAAATTTGATGGTATGCTAGCACTGAATCTAATTTAGAAAATACATTTTTAGCATTTAGTTTATACAATAAATCCATGATGTGTGCAATTGGGCAGCGGTCAAGTACCGTAACAGAATTAAAACAACGGTAATCCCCGCATTTACCCGACTTTTTTTCCATTACGTGTAATGGGCTGGATCGTAGAATGGCAGGCGGCCTGCAGATCCTTTCGTGTAGCATAAAATCGAATTCTGCCCTTGCTGCTTTTGCTTTTTCCGAAAGGGAGCGACGTGGAAGTTCTGCTACCGATGGTCTCGTGGTGATAATGTGGTGTACTACCGCGTGCTTCTTGGTTGCCGTAAGTACTATTGAACGGGTTATGGATGGAGATTTTATTAATATTAATAATGCTGTCGATTAAACGGCAATGTTTGTGATGCATAAGAAGTGTTACGAACTTTTTTCCGTAGTGGGCCTCGTTGGTGAGTGGGCGTGGTTGAGAAACTGTAATAAAGATAAAAAAAATACCTAAGCGCTATTCCACGTACTGATAAAGATCCTCGGCTTGGAGAGACCAAGAGTGCATCTCAACCCACTTCAAATCGAACAGGATAGCAAAAAAAAACTACGAAGTTCATTTTAACAGTAACAATAAAAATTTAAAGAGTTTAATAGCACCTAAAATAATTAGTAAAGTGTCATTTTTGGTTAAATAGCAAACCTGAAGGTTTATAGATTGAAACAAAATATGCAAAAACTTACCCCACCGAGATTCCTTGCTATCGAGTAGTAACGTTCACTACCTATTAGGTATTTATAATCGACAAAAAGCGTAGTAGGTAAGCTTACGCACTACGTTAGATGCCTAAATGTGGTCTAAATACAATCAAATTTATTCAAAGAAACTTATCGGGTGTTCGGTCAGCGCACACACGACAGCGGTTGATTTGCGTTCATAGACGTCTGGTGATTTCTTGCACGTTCTTCACGCAGCGTAGATTTCCATGTGTTGCTTAATCTGTATCCATCCTCACGGTATTGAAGTTGTTAGGATTTTTCATTATTTCCAGTGATTCGAGTATTATTCGCTGGTGATGGTGTCTGCTTCGTGCTAATACCTTCACGTTCCCGTAATCAATCCGGTGATCACCATTTTTTGTAGATGTTCCACTACTGCAGATTTGTTCGTGCGTCTGAATTGAGCGTCTAGTTGATGTTCTTTAATCCTGCACTGAATGCTCCTCGCTGTTTGGCCGATGTAACTCTTGCCGCAGAGTACGTGATTAAATCAAATATCCAACGAACTATGCGTGCTGCATCTGGAGTTGAGTAAGAAACTTAGTGAAGACCTGTGGACAACTATCGATTGGATCAGCTACGAATATTCTGAACATTATCTGGCTACAACGACGAAGAACCAAATAAAAAAGTTCAAGTGGAATGTGCCATCCGCAATCTACCCATCGAAGATGCTGAAGAAATAAGACACGAAACTTGTCGTATCTTACGGACAGTCAAACCACCATCAAGAAACATAACCAAGAACGAGAAAAGAGCGTTACTTGATTTACGTAAGAATAAAAAAGTAATCATTTTACGAGCTGACAAAGGCAACGCGACAGTACTAATAACGGATAAGAACATCTACATCAGGAAAATGGACATTCTACTAGACCCAGACCATTACATAAAACTAAACAAGGACCCTACTGCGAAAATTGAACGACGCATAAGAAAGGCGATCAAAGACTCATCTATACCAACAGAAGAACGGAAAAGACTGTTACCATCGGAAAGCCAACCTCCAAGACTGTATGGGTTACCGAAAATTCATAAAACCGAAAACCCTCTAAGACCTATTGTCAGTACCTGTGGATCACCGACTTACGAGTTAGCAAAATACTTAGCTAGAAGACTACAGCAGCACACCGGACAGACAACCAGCTACGTTAAGAATTCCGAACATTTCGTCGAGATTCTCCAAGAGCTTGACGTAACTACCAGTGACATACTAATTAGTTTCGACGTAGTAGTGGAAGAAACATTAGAGATCATTAGACAACAACTAGTGCCACGAGGTTTACAAGAAGATTTGATCAACTTGCCCAGACTGTTTAACGTCAACCTACTTCCTGTGGAATGGTGAGTTCTATGAACAAAAAAACGGCGCAAGTATGGGATCACCACTGTCACCAGTAAAAGCCAACATCTTCATGGAAGCTTTCGAACAAGCAGCTATCAACTCAAACGACCGAAAATCGAAATGCTGGTACAGATACGTGGACGACACTTTTGTCGTATGGCCTTATACACGGGAAGAATTACAAAGCTTTCTTCAACATATTAATGGACACCACAACAGTACTGAATTCACCATGGAGATCAAAAAGAACAAAACGCTGCCCTTTCTAGACCTTCTGGTAACACGCACGAACAACCACAGGCTATGTCA
The DNA here is from genome assembly GCA_035610365.1 of Aquatica leii. Lineage (NCBI taxonomy): Eukaryota > Metazoa > Arthropoda > Insecta > Coleoptera > Lampyridae > Aquatica > Aquatica leii. The sequence goes on from CM069435.1 coordinate 112,084,990, forward strand.
TAGTGTATACCGCAAGGAAACACATACAGACCTCATCAATACAAGAGCGAAGATCAACGAAGCGGAGCCGTAAGACGGTATATAACGAGGAACGCAAGACGATAACATCAGGCTTTAGAAATCTTCTGAAGAAGCTGACAGCATGATCAGGAAAACGTTAAGAGAAAGTTTTGTGACGTGGCAACACCCGATAAACAGTGCCACATTAGTTTAAACGTGTACGCATTTTTAGTATAAGTAAAAATAAATTAGTTTTAATAATAAAATTCGTTACAATACAATTAAGACAGTTGTTATTTAATAGGATACTTGTCGATAAGTTTGACTGAGACTCAAGCGGTAATCGCCACTTTGAAATTTCATAAAATAGCCTCTGGAGGTTACTGAATAATTCTACATGAACCACAAGAAACAAAATTGCTTCGGTTTAAACTTATGGGAAAAGAGTGACGCCTCATCGCCTATCCGATTTGCTGCAACCGCTGATATAATCTATTCAATCACTTAATTCTGCCAGAACATTTTCGAATCCATATACAGCATTATTGGATTTAGCAGAAAGCGTTTAGAAAAAATCTAGCAATCGTAGCAAAAGCAAAGTACGAAGTAAAAATTCTCTCCCGTAACTGTCAATTTCAATTACGTATCGTCGACAGTGCCGGCGAGACACCAATGAAGGCGTGAATTTTACTTCAAATGATTACTTAAGCGAATAAATAATCACACGTAACAGAAATTCAGCGCCTACTATTAGTGGTGATACATCGGCTTCTATAACTTTCCACCGAAAAGCTCGTCGCAACCCGAGGTTTAAGCTTAGCAATTTTTCACCGTACGGATTTACTGTTAGACCGTTTGCAGCGAATAATTTGAGTGCGGTTGGCGCTTTTCGTTGCGTTTTTGTTAGAGGGATAACCAAAACGTCAGCCCCTGCGTCGATTAAGAAAGACAACCTTGAGGGCGGTTTTGTTGGTGGTTACCGTCGCCGTCGCTTACCGCTTCTATGACGGTTCGTCTTGTTTCCCGGTTCTGTTGCGGTGCGAAAATGACACGGTGATCTAAGCGGTCGCAATTCTAGAATTTCTTTGTCATTTCGGCTAATTTTTTTGTCTTTATTCTCTGATAATGCAATTTGAATTTGGAATGGTATTCATTGCAACCATAGCGTGTGTAACAGTGCTTTGTACATGTTATTACCTTCTAAGGCCTTCTTTTCCAGTAAAAGTTGCAATGACTGTCTGTCTCCCAACTCCGGGTCGGTTAACAATGTCAGTTGCTTTTCTTGTAAGTCTGTGAACCTGGTTATTAGTTGGCACTTCCGAGTTTTGTATTTGTCTGTAGCGGGGAATCCAAAGCTGCTATAAAACCGTATAATATTTGGTGGTGCCAGCTCGAACTCCAGCTTGATGAAATTGTGCGGCCACTTGGACAAACCACGATGGCGACTTCAGCCAAAACCATGATGGTTTAACGTGTCGGATTTCACTGATTTCTAATGAAGTTTTTGGTTCTTGGTAAACCCAATCGTCTATTCTGTTCTTATTTGTTGCAACAGTCACTTGGGCACTTTACACTCCACGCCTCGTGTAAAGTTTAGCGTGTTGGTCGTTATTAAAGGAAACGACCAAAATAATAATTAATAAATAAAAATAATTACAGATAGATATAGAATTAAACGCAAGCAAAACTTTTAATTGGCTGGTGGCTGTACATTGTCTTGCCGTTTTGAGAAGAAGATGCCCCCATTAGTTGTTGGTGCTAGATTTAAATTCAAAGTTAAGTTCGCCACAAAATGATGCAACAAACACTTGAAAGAGTGTATAATCATTAAGATTAGATATAAATGATTTTATCAATATACCCATACGTAACCAGAGCACCAAAACATGTATCAGATTACAAGATGCAATATTTTTCTGCATATATTACACGTCACAGAATACTTGAGTTTTTAATTTAAAACTTAAAACTCGAGTGTTTTTTGTGACAAAAACCTATTCGAGTATAAATTAGTCGGCATTTTAAAGAAAATGTTATTCGCCATGTCTTTTTGTAAAAGTGCAAGTTTATTGCTTTTAGTAGTTGCGTTATGTGGTAAGTTGATTTAATGTCAATACTTCTATTTTATTTTGAAATGTTTCAGGTACTCCTACCACTGCGGCAAAAAATCGTATGGTAAACGGCGTGGTCGCTAATACTGGGCAATACCCTTATCAAGTTTCTTTGCAAAGTGCAAACACACACTTTTGCGGTGGGTCTATCCTGAAAAACCGTTGGGTTTTAACAGCAGCTCATTGTTTAGACACGTAAGTAGAGTGCTTGTTTTTATATTTTCAATAGACTTTCTTTTTTAGAGTAACCACTTTTGTAGTTGTGGTTGGAACTACTACTTTAGCGCCTGCTGGTGTTACGTATCAAGTGGAGAAATACGTAAAGCATCCCTTGTATGATAGTACCACAAAAATTTATGACGTTGCTGTCGTACGCACCACAACAACTATAGTATATTCAATGACAATTCGACCAGCCATTTTAAGTCTTATTCCTCCAATGGCTAATAGTGCAGGTGTTGTCACTGGTTGGGGATCAACCACGTTTCCTACTAGTCCGCCTACAAATCAGTTAAAAGCTTTAAGTACAAAAGTGCTTAGTCAAAGCGATTGCCAAAATCGACTTTTGAATTCAAATATTATTCTTCAGTCGACGCAGATTTGCACGTTTATGTCATCGTCTGGAGCTTGCCAAGCTGATGATAGCGGTCCAATTGCTGTAGTAGGATTGCAGTATGGTATTGTATCGATTCCAAATTGCGGACAAGGTTTGCCTGATGTATATACAAGCATTCCAACCGTTTATTCTTGGATAATGACCAACACGCCCTAATTTTTTTTCAGATTATTTTAAACTGTGCATATTAAATAATCATCAATATTCGTCGTTTTATTTTTTATTTATTTATTTTTCTTTTTTTTGTTGCAGTTTTACAGTGTTACGAAAATTTTCTCGTAACTTAACAATAGTGACGACTAGCTCAGTTGATTTGGTGATTGGGTCGTAAACTTTGTGGTGCTAAATTATAAAGTAAGTTTAAAAAAAGGCGTCAAAACAGTAAAAGATTAGAATAAGAAATACCGTTTAAATCTACCCAAATCTGTAAGAGAACAAATGACAAAACAGAAGTTATAACGAGTACGTTTATTTTATCATAGGCAACAGGTTGGGCAACACCTCGTACAACAATCTACTATGTAAATATGAAATCTAACAAATACACACATACGGTGCTATCACACGATTACCAAAAAACAAACGAATGCGCCGAGTTTCCCCCAAATGAACTCAGTCATCCCGGTAGGTTGGCTCCCAATGCGTTTACAATTGTATTAGTTTAGCGAAAGTTTCGACATGTACACAGGCGAGAGCGTCTTTACTGGCATCGCAAAATACATGCAAATTCTTGTGCTGTGATTCGCCATTCCCAACGTGCACCCATCTAGGTATCTTGATCCCACGTGAGCCTCGTCTTCTACAAACGCTGCAGCAGTAGTTTGGGGATCAAAGTTGCTGGGCAAGTATAGCCAATCGGATCGAACACTCTCTGCGCTAAAGACAGTATCAGCCTTTTAATCACCGAGACATTACTAGAGTCACAGTCTTTCAATAATTCATTGTTGAGTGACAATACATCCTTCTCTGGATTCAATCTGAGCCCAAGTACGGAAATTTTTTGGTTTTATCCTCAAAGTTTCGGGAAAACTCCCACCCTCTCAGATCAAATTTCGCCATCATGCAGATGGAACTGGCTTCCTTCATGAACCGTTTGAGCGTAATCTCATCCTCTACACTAGTCGCACAGTTGTCAACGTAGAAACATTTTCCCAGTCTCTCAACAGTATCTTCGGCGTACGATTTCTGCGCCAAACACTGTGAAAGATGTAGTTCTATGGTAGCGCCCAACAAAAAAGGGCTACTATTAACTCCAAACACCACTCGTTTGTGTCTGAAGGTTAACTGGTTCCCAGCAACGCTAATCCATAGAAAACGCAGAAAATATCTGTCGTCCTTGTGCACGCTTATCTGCAAAAATGCCTTGCGTATGTCAGAAACAACTCCAACGCGCTTCTCTCGGAACCTCAATTGAATTGAAGGAATCAACTCAATCAAGTTCGGTCCTTCCTTTAAGCATTAGTTCAGAGAAGGTTTATCCTTTTCTCGTGTAGATGCATCAAACACTGGACGTATTTTCTTAGTCGTGCTACTGTCTTTTATTACCGGTCTATGCGGTAAGTAGTGACAGTGGCCATTAAGCTTTTGGCAGTCCACCTTTTCAATTACACCCTATAACAGCCATTCCTAAAAAGCTGAATCATACAGGTCTGCATGCCCACCGATTTCGAGCTTCTCCACCATTTTTTCCAACGAAGTGATTATTCGTAAGAAGTGGGTGACCTTCCAAGCCAAGGTAATCTTATTTCATATCGACCCTCTTCATTGACCTCTGTAGTTTTCTGGAAAAAATCCCTGGCCGCTTTGTTTAATTCGTCCATAGATTGCCTGACAGAAGGTTCTTTTATTCCGAAAACATCTAGGTCCCATAGGTCTCCCAGAGAACCATTCGTCACATTGTAGTCGCAACTAAAGTGGTATCTCTAGTCGAAACTGGAACTTTCCCCATTAGTGTCCAACCTAAGAGCCTCCACGGCAACGACATCACTTTTCAAGACACGTACATCACCAGTGTACAGTTTTCCGGCGACATCGACAATTTGCTGCTCCTTGTCGAAAGTATAATCTTATGCCTTAAGGCAGTTCAAGCTTTCATGTACACTATTACATAATATGCACGTAGCAACTTCGCCATTGACCAGGTCTGCTACAGTGGGAATACCTAACTGTTCATTCGATTTCGGTGATCTTCTCTTAGCACTGCCACCCGAATTCCCACTTCTAGACACCCCCGAGTCAAATCCAAATCCTTCAGAAGCTAACGAAATACGTTGTTCATTTTGCACTTCATTCTTTAAAAATTGCTTAAGTCTCTAAGACGGTTCTCCAGACTAATGCTTGCTCCATAACATTGTTCAGCCCCTGCTGCAGAAACTTCGTCGGTTCCATCGGCCTTGCGCTCTTGTGTGAATCCCATGCACAAACTCACGGAGGATCTTTGCCACACACGTAGCAGATCTTCAGACAGACATGACTCAATTAAAGGGAAAAGCATGGAAGTATATTTGTCTGCAGTTATTCCTGACTCCAAAGCTCTAAGCTGCGTTTCAATTTTATCATACAAGTAACAAATATCTGTTTTTCCCCTGGCCGAGGCATTATATAGTTTAACTTTATTTGAATTGCTTAATTGCTTACAAATTGATTCGTCTTTCCCCTATTTACAATTACTACCTTACATTCTATTTACATTTTTACTTTTTTTTATCCCTTCTCTCCTCTTAACTTTTTCCTTCTCCATCTTCTTCCATCCACTCCGCTTTTCCGTTTTCTTCTAAGATGTCCACTACTTTCATAACCTGTTCTCTTAACTCTCTGCATTTATCACTCATATGGTTAATGTCCTCTGTCTCTTCTCCACATAGTCTGCACATCTTTTCTTCTTGTTTTTTCCAGTATTTGTTACCTAATTCTTCGTTCCTACATCTGAACCGTGCTATCATTTTTTTCTTCTTGTTGCTTTTATTCCCTTTCACCTTTAAGTATTCTGGCACTCCTTCCCCCTTGATATCCTTATAATTCCTATTATATCTGCCCTCTTTTGTTTGTCCGTCTTTCTTGTTTTTCGAAGTCCCTATCTCTTCTTATTATTTCTTCCCTTACCCCTACTCCCTCTTATCTTAATCTCTCCACTTCTTCTCTCGCGTACCCGTTTCTTTTGTAATACTCTTCTCTGCCCTCCTGCCCGTACTTCACTTATCCTCCCTTTATCTTTTTCCAACATTTGAGCAGTATTTTGCATTCTGTTTTTTCCCTCAGTTATTCCTCGTATTTTATAGCGCTTTTTCCTGTCTCTACTCTTATTTTTGCTACCTGTACCTCCTCTCACCCAGGTGTATCTCTGTCCAGTTCTAATACCCATCTCCAGTATTTTTCCTCTATTCCTTCTACCCCCTCCACCCCCATATTTTCGCCCCATACATCACCACACTCTTTATTAACTTTTCGAACAACAGCTTTCTTTTTTCTATATCCATCTAGAATACCATTTCCCCTACCCCCCACATTTGTCCTATTAAACCCGTTTCCTTTCCTCACTCTTTCCTTTATGTGTTCTCCATCATTATTATCCTGCTTCATCGTGTAACCCAGAAATGTAAATTCCTTCACTTGATGCACTTCCTCATCCCTTCTTTCCACTCCTCTCTTTTTCTAAATACCATTATTTTTGTTTTCTCTTTGTTTACTTCCATTTCTTTTTTTTTCATGTATTTTTCCAGCGTTTTCATCATCTCTTTCATTTCTTTTTCCTCCTTAGCCACCAACACTATGTCATCCGCACACGCCAACGACCGTACCTTCGCTTTGCCTACTACTATCCCTCCTGTCTGTTGTCCTCTCATTGTCTCCTCCAGATCCCCCGTATATACTGCAAACACGCTTAGGCTCAGTGGGCATCCCTGTCTCAACCCTCTCTTTGTAATGAATTGCTCGGTCTCTTCCCCATTCACTTTAACACTGCTCCTCGTTTCTTCATAGATTTCCTCCATTCTTTCTATTAATCTTTCATTGATTTTTTTCTTCATGTATTCCTACAGTTTCTCCCTGTTCACTCTGTCAAAAGCTGCTTTTAGATCTACGAATAGTGCCACTATTTTCCCTTTTTCCTAATTCTTGACTTTATTTCTTTCTCCTTTTTTATGGATCGGGCATATTAATCGTTCTCTCCATCTCTCCGGGAATCTTTTCCCTTTCCATATTTTATTTAGTATTTCCGTCATTCTTTTTGCTACATTTTCTTTCCCGTATACCCACTCTTCGCCTTGTATCCCATCCTCCTGCCGCCTTTCCTTTTTTTTATCTTCTTTATTACCTCTATTACTCGTCTTTCTTTATTCTATCTCTATCTCCTTTTTGCCGTCTTACTACTGCGTCTTTTCTTTTTTCGATTTTGTTATTCTCCTCCCAGCAGGTTCCTAAAATATATCTCCAATCCTTTAATTTGTATTGCCTTTGTTGTCGTTTTTTCTTCCTTTCTTTCTTTAGGTACTTCCATACATCTTCTTCCGTTTTTATTCCTTTGATCTGCTCCTCTTGCTTCTTTTTGTTTTCTTCCTTCTTTCTCTCGCATGTTTTCTTGTATATTTTTACTGCTTATTTGTATTCTTTTTCTTTTCTACCTTTTTCCCACTGTCTTAATGCTTTCCTTGCATTTTTCTTTGCTTCCTTGCATTCTCTATCCCACCATTGCTTCCATCCTGTGTTCTCCCCCTCCACTTTCTAAATCTGACTCTCTCTGTTGCTTTCTCCATCATCTCTCTCATTTCCGTCACATTCTCTTGTAATCCCTTCTCTTTATATCTCTCCCTCTTCTGTCCACCTTTTATTTGTTATATACTCCTCATCTTCTTCTCTCTCTTCTCTTCCTTCCATTGTCAATTTCAGTGGTTGGTGGTGGTCTGACTCTACCCTTTCTCCCACTTCAAATGTCTTCAGCTTTTCTCCAGCCTCTTCATTTGTCATTACAAAATCTATTATTGATTCTACCCTTCCTCCTATGTACGTATATTCCCCCATTCCTTCATCTTCTCTGTTCCCATTCATTATTTCCCACCCATTTGCGTTGCACATTTCCAGCAGTTTCCCTCTTTATTTATCACTTTGTTCTTTGTTGTCTGTTTCCCGTGCGTTTTCTTTCTTGTATTCTCCCCTCTTCCCCTATTCTTGCGTTGAAGTCCCCTCCTACTATTATCAATCCCTCCTCCGTCTCTTCTATGTTTTTTCTTATCTCTTTCATTCTACTGCTATAAACCGTCACTATTTTTATTTTTCCCCACTATTTTCCTTTCTACAACTTCTCTTCTCTGTTGCACTCTCTTTCTTTTCCTGACTCAACCATTTTTTTCTTTTTCCCGTTATTATACCACCCTTTGCTCTCCCTTTACTCTTCTCTTTTTCAGCATGTTGCACCATCCACTCAAATTCCTCCGCCAACTCTTTTTCCCACCACTCCAATTCTTCTTCTTCCATCCATGTCTCCTGTAATCCCACTACATCCTGTTCCTTGATGTACTTCAAAAAATCCTGTTCCTTGTTCTTTATGCCCGCTACGTTCCAAAATAATAGTCTCAGCTCACACACCTCCCCCTGTGCTTCTTCCTAACTTTCTTTTTTGTCCGCCTTTTTCTTTTCCATCACTCATTATTTCTTTTCATTGCCATTTCGTCAACCCTTTTTCCTTTATCGCCCCCCCCTCGCCCTTTGGGTACCTATTGTCTCTCCCCTTCCTCTGCTCAGGCCCCTATCCTTGTCGTTCCATATGTATCTACCTCCGTCTATCTCCATTTTACTGTATCCTACCCATACTCTTTTCCCTTCCGCTCTTTTTTCCACCGTTATGTTCATTATTTCTCTTTGTACTCTTCTTCTTCCAATGTCAAATCGTGATTTATATATATTCTTGTATTCCTTAATTTCTTCTTCTCCGCCATCACCTTCTGCTTTTCCGCCCATCCCCCCATTTCCGCCACAGCCATCTCATTTTTCTTCTCTTTGTTTATTACTATCACCTTTTTCACTTCTACTTTTACATTTAATTTTTCTTTCAGCATCAATGCTAAATTCACTTCTGCACCCCTTTATCACAATATTATTCTACCTTTTCCATCTTTCCTCATCTTCCGCTTTTTTCTCCAGTTTTTCTATTCTCTCCATCTTCTTCCATCTGGTTCATCATTTCTCTCATTAATCCTTTTAACTCCTCCATTTCTTTCCTTCCTCCTTCTGTTCTTGAGGTTTTCCCTTCGATTTCCTACGTTATCTTTTTAATATTCGGTGATCTTGATTTCTTTCCTCTTTCAAATATTTGTTGTCTTTTCCTTTCCTCTCTCTCTCTTTTATTCATTCCTTTTTCTTTTTTATTCCTCCTTGCCTTCTTTTCTTTCTTTTTCGTGTTTTAAAACGTCCCACTGATGATTTTGCTTTAATTTTGATTTAAATGCAATAATTTCTGTTAATGTGTGAGGGTATCTGTTATCGCTGAACTTCTCGATTATACTGTTTATTCGCCTTAATCTCACTTGTTCGTCACAGTTTTATATACTTTTCCACCACGGTTCTTTATTTTTCACTTAATTTATTTATTCATTTACACCCTTCCTCCGTTACCCACTTCTTTTTCTCTCTTTCTTCCCTCCTACTACCACTATTAACTCCCGTTCCTTCGCTCACAATCTTCTACACTTCTATTTTACTTTTACGTTTCTTTAAATGTAAATACGACCTACTTCGAAAGGTACCGCACGAATCCCTTTTTCGTACAAGTAACAAATATCTGTTTTTCCCCTCGCCGAGGCATTATTAAAGATTAATTTTTGAAAATACTCGCACATAAACTTGGATTTGCAAGTCCTCATGCCCGAACCGTGACTTTAAAGTATCTATCATACGCGAGTAATTTCCACAGGTAGCTGGAAAACTGTCGCGCCCCACTACCCGATACTGTAGCTTGTATCAAATACTCTACTTTATCTGCATCGTCAATGTTCGGATCGTCATACACCTTCGTGAGTTGAGACCGGAAGAAAAAGTAGTCGCGAATATTGCCATAAAACTTTTTGAATTGTATTAATTTTCTCTTACTTGGTATTAGTGGTGTATTTACCGACTCAGTCGTCACGGAAATATTCTCTGCATCAACAGACTTGGGCAACACCGCACACCGGAGATTCAGCTCCTTGCAACGTTTCACATGTGTCAGATCCATCTCTGTCAGCAAGCAAATCTTCTTCACTAGCATTGTTGCAATTCAGTAAACTTTTCTTGCGACGTATCTTTCAACACCTGAAGTTTCCGCACCTACCCCAGCTTGCACACGTTGAGATAGTTCGATCTCGCGCAGCCTTTTCTTTACTTCCAACTCGGCATCCGTTTCAAAACCGCACAACTAATCGTTCAAATGTCTTTAAAACGAAAACCACTTCACAGCGCACCACTAACAATTAACCACAAAGTCCTGACACGGTCGCCACAAATTGTCGTGTCCCGGAAACATAAATAGCTACCCGCTATTGTGTGCCCTATTTTACAGTTGCGATTAACGTTCTTTTATAAATAGAATTGCCAAAAATACTTTCGACATGATTGAAAACATTTAAAGATGTAACAAAAAAAATTAGGCAGATAAACATACCTTCTGGTAGAGACTCCCTAATCCTCCAAATCGATCCATGTTAGCAGATTTCCGGTTTGATATTGATTACTTCTCAAAAAACCTATCTGCTGATTTTGTGCTTGGGTAGTTCCAGAAGCCAAAATATAGTTTTCAACAAAACCAAAGATTACTTCCTAATATACTTTATTGTGTATCTGAGACAATTTACACATGATCTTATAATATCTATATCTCACTATTTTCCTTATAATTAAGTTTTTAAATAGGTAGGTACTACTTAGCCTGTATTTTTACATTTTACCATTAGGTATATACCATAATGCTAAGTTTAACAAAAGGTATCTCATTAAATCTTAAGGCGACCTTTAATCTAAGTTACCTATTATTATTATAAGTATCGATGAAAGATAATAATCTCAATTTTACAAGTGCAGCAAACAAACATCCTATTTGATAAATAAACGAACCCGAAATACGTAAAACAGATATGTGCTTTCGACACACACGAACGAAATAATTTAGGCAGAAATATTCGGTCTCATTTTATCTTAAAAATTTTTGTATCTCATATAAAACTACAGTAAATTTTACGAAAATTCAAAACATGTACTGCGTTATCCTATCACAATGAATTTTGGCTCGACTTAAATAACTCGGTAAAATCAAGTGTGCGGTGTGTGCACGTTTAAACTAGCCAACGCGTGTTTTTTTAGGCCTCGAGGTTTTACGGCTTAGGGAAAAAATTATCGGTGGAAGACTTTTTCCCGCTGACGATTTTTTTTAACCCTGACAAAACACTGTACATGTATTCTGATTCTACTTATAGGATTTTTATGCACAACCGTAATAGAGCATGTACTACTTCATATGTACAAACTAAATTGACAAGTTTCGAATATTGCTCTTTTTTTAATTTTATTTTGTAAATATACGCTTACGACTAATTTGGCCAAGAAAAAAACCAACGAGCACCGACCGAAACGTGTAGATTTCGTCCAAATCTACTCACGATTGTTGTACCAATTTGGCCAAATCAGATTTTACCATCTACTCATTAATCTATGTACAATATACAACAAAACTTGATTAAATAAATACTAAACCTTATACAATCCTAAATACCTAAGATTAATAACAATATCTACATAAATATTTATCATCTTTGGAACTTACAGCATTTAAAAAACAAGACAAAAACATGTTAACAAACTAACTCATCCCTAAAAACTCTTACTGTACTAAACAAAACAAAAACCCTCAAAGTTTTAAGTGCCTCCGATCTCTTTGTTTTCTTTTAAAATTTTTAAATTTCAACAACATTTGTAAACATCAATAATCGTCACAGCCTAAAGGTTAAAAATTTTGTGACTTAACACTGTACAAAAAAAAACAAAGGTAGAAAATGTTTAGAGAGCTTCGCTAATTCGCCGCATCCCCCTTAACTACGAAATGGCAGCTGCAATGTTTCATCGCTTTATAAATAATAAGAGCACGCAAACAAACAACAATAAAAAAATATGTCTTTTTTATCTTTAAAAGAAAATGTACAGGTACTATTTATAGGGCGTTAAGTAAAAAAAAATCCAAGTAAAATAGGCAACTTTTATGCTTATCAATTTTGGGACGCTAACTAAATTTAGGAGACACTCGAATGCTCACCTCACTACGTGGTCACAAAGTCATAAGTAAATCTTGAGGATCCGTTAAAACAACTTAAGTACAATAACATGTTTTTTTTTGAGACCAATGATAAATATTTTGGTAACTATAGAATATACCACAGTAGGTAACTCGACAAAGTCGAATGCGATACTTTATCGAACAAAACAATCAACGTATATGGCAAAAATGATCGAAATTTAATTGCACAAGCATAAAATTAACCGCATTTAGTTGGATGCAAAAAAACCCACACGCAAATCCCGTCATACCCGATTAATAATATAAAAATTTAACAACAAACGTAATGGTCCTAGACGATGCAACGGGGTTCCCATATTACTTTTAATTTAAAATGGCATCTCGCTTATGTAATAGTGCAGTAATTTAACAATAATATTGTCATTTGTTAAATAATATTGCATTTTTATTTACATACAATTTAAATAATACTCTTCTAAACTAAGAATAAATATATTACCCCTTTTTTAAATACGCGAATATGTCTAAATAATTTATTAAATAATATTCATACTTGTACAAGAATTTGTCACAGTCTTTTACAAAATGGATAGTTGGTACAGTAGCCTCATTGAAATATTGGAACAATAAGGGTACCGGTAACAACATAACACATCTCAAATTTGTACAAATCACAACTTTAAGTTATCTAACATTTTGCAAGGATCACTAACATCAGACGTGGGGGAGGGAAGTGGTGCGTCACCAGCACCAATTTCGTTAGCGGATGAAGTCGAAGGAACTCGACGCACAGACCGTCTGCCTCCTCTACGCGCAGGAGGAATAAAATTCAAGGAAGCGATGGACGAGGGCATCTGTGGAGGAAGGGAATTTAAATTTACATCGGGACTAACGGGTACCGACAATTTTAAATTCTCCAATGGTGCGCCGGCACTTACATTTGGAGTATCTAAAACGGTCGCGGTGGAATCCCCCTTTTTCGATTTGAAATCTTCGAATTTTTTTACACTAGTCGGAGCGCTTCGAACCCCGTTATAGTAAGTCGTCCCCGTTTAGGTTGCGAATAACTACGAGCGACGCCTCTGTAAGCGCCGCCCATATTATACCTGAAATTGCTATGTACGTGAGGATTTCGGATACTGTTTTGGTAATTGCGGGTTGGGTATTTGTTAGAGGGTACAGGAAAGGGAGCCTGAGGAGATGTGTTATCGTTTGTGCGACAATTTTTATCCTCGTTTCTATTTTCATCTACGTTTACCGATTCAGTCTGTGATTGAGTTTCGTCCGCATATTTATTATTATAGCTACGTCTTTTATTGTACCACGTTCTATCGATTCCACTAAACCCGCCGTTACATAAATGCGGATTTGGCTTCGAACCACCAAAATCATTTGAAGATTGCAAGGAACTGTTAAAGTTATTACTAGTGACTGGAGGTGGTGCATTATGATTACGATTTACGTTTATGTAGTTATTATCGTACGCAACAACGACCATGTGTTTATTATAATCGTGCATGTTGTTTACTGATGGAATCGTCTCTGCCGATTTTCTACGCCTACCACTTTGTAACGATGTGAAATCCCTTTCTTGGTGTTGATCTAACGAAAGGACAGAAACGACTGGTGTGTTCGATTGACGGCTAAGATCTGCAGAAGACGCGTTTGAATATTCTTGCATGGTATTGATGTCTGATGATTGTGGTGGTTCCAGTTCGTTTGGTACAGTGCCAAAATAACCATACGGTTCCTGATAAGTTACACAAATTTCAATAAACACATTTTTAATAATACTCTATGTCGTTTAGAAAATAGAACTCCCAGTTCTCGTTACCCAATTGTTGTAGCGACCAAATATTGGTCAGGAGTGGTCGCGCATATAAAAAACTAGAAGTGATTATAAACCACCAAATACGTTAAAGAAATTAGCAAGAAAAAGACTCCATGACTCTTTATCAAACTATGAAAAATTGGTATCTAAGTACACTCAAGAAAAGAAAAAACGAGACAGTACCTGGTTTTAGGTACACACATGTAGATTTTACTCAGCGTTATTTCAAACTAAAAAATTATTTTCTGCATTGTATGTTTAAGTTTGCAATACAATTGTTTTGATTAGTTTTAACAAAATAATTACTTTATTATAATTTGCAAGTAAATGAAGATACTTATCAAAGCTGTACAATTGAGTGCTTATAAACGTTTTTGAAGCAAAACTTCTTTAAGCGCGACTTTTTCTGACGCAAGTAACATCACGTCTCAGCGCTTACGTGGTTTCTGCGAATTCAAAACAGCAACTACTGTGATACTAAGTTACAAAACCCCAAAAATATGGAAACTAATTTAAAGGACAAATTGCGTCGACCAACCATGTTTCGTGATGGATTAAGTACATTTATTTCGTTGACATTTTGGTTTCTTAAATTAAGAAAAACACTTAACTTATATATTACTATCACTCGAAAAATAATGTCCGCAGATAAATTCTGTTTATTTAAACTGGCATTTGTTTACATTAAAAGCACGTACGCTTATACACCGTTTTATTTATTTCTCACTAGCACGGGCACTTTCTCTATTTATCTTAGCGCACACGTCAATCACTTGTTATGTTAAAAATTAGTAGTTCAATTCGCGAGTATAAAACATTCTCTTCAAGTATGAAATTTGTCCTTAGAATTCCCTACTCTTTCGTCGAAAATGTTAAATTTTAGACAGCGTTTTTAACTGCACTTCCTGTAAGACCATCGACGAGCTCTGTCTTTTACGCCCGGCGCAACCTTCACCTTTAGATCGTTTCACGCAAATGCGCAATTACATTTATAAGGCTGAATCGGGGTAAGTGGTGCAAATTTTTCTTTATTGGGAGTTTAATTTGATTCTGTGCTAATTGTCTGTAGCGGATTTTGGTACCCCACCACATGTTTACCGTTATCGCTGCGCATTTGCATTCTTAAATAATTGGGTTTAATATTACTTTTTAGGTAACTCGGAATTAGCTAATCCCCTACTGGATAAAACCTAACTGTAAGTATTACTATTTATTTTATTTTTTGATTTGTGCTTCGGTGGCTATGTGGTTTATGACCGTACGTGCCGTTGCTTTGTTTTGTTACAAGAAGACCACCGTAACTATTTATTATTGGTTGCCCAACTCAAAGAACCTAATTTTCTCGTAGAACACTTATTTATTTAAAACGACAGTCTTTTTAACTTCCGACTTCGAAAGACTGGCTTCAACTTTCTTTGAATACTTTTTATATATTTCTGTCTGTGTCGAGAATTTTCTACATTCTTTGGTTATTTTCTCGAAGTTGACAATACCTTCGAGAATGTTTCACTGGCCCCTTCTTAAGACTGTTCTGTCCAAGAACAGAAAACTGGATGCGATACCGGTAGAACGCATCGTGGCGATACAGGCAGTTCCCTGCATTTCGACAACTTCCTTGAGCATTAAAGTAGCAGTCAATGGACTTTTCCTGGCCCGATATTCTACTTTAATGGCTACTTCAGACAAATACGTCTGTTCCTCAGAAGACTAACTGTCATCCAATCCAGTTGATAAAAACCACAACTGGGTACTGCTAATTACTTAATATTGTGGAACTACATTTCTCTCTTGAGATTCCATAAAGTTCGCCACAGATTTTCGTATATGGGCTTTCTATGCGAGTACTTCTTGGCGACCAGATGAAAACAAAGCGTCGATCTCCACGTAATTTAAAAACTTTTCTGACCACCGGCTGCTGTCTTTAGAGTTCATCTAGCCGTCCAAACTTCTTTTTAAATACGACTGCAACCGCTCTGAACATGTAAAAATCCTCGCTCACGAAATGTGCGACGGCGTAATCTTTTAAAGTTTGGAAAAGGTCTTGTTGTTCCTCAGTTGTAACTCCGAATCTAGCCTTTCCAGAACCTCCGAATATGCTCATAAACTTATCAAAGTTCACTTTTTCGATTTGATTTCTGGTTCTGCTAGTTATTACTGTGGTTCGTACCTGAACCTGCGTAACTTGGTTATCGACAGCAAACTCGGCTAGACGATCAATGTGGACCACTTTTGGCTTTCGGATGCGATGACGTCATTAATACGCTGCACGACTTCATAAGAACCCTCCCATTGCCTCTGCAGGTTCGGCGATAAACCACGTCTTATTTGATGATTATACAACCACACCATGTCGTCAGCTTGAAACCCATCATTTTGTCTTCGTCTCTTTGGTGTTCGGACACTACTTTTGCTAAGTATTTTCCCATTGTTCGATTCATCCGCTTAACCATGCCTTACGATTAAAGATGGAGAAGCGTCGTTCTAGTTTTCTTAATTCCCAACAGTCGGCAAACTTCTTCAAACATCCCAGGTTCAAAGTTGAGATCATGGTCGGAGTGCAATTCCAACGGAACTGTAAGTCGGTAGAAAAATTATTTCACTATCTTGACTGAGTATGGCGTAAGACTTAGTCCATTCCGTGAAATAATTCATCGCCACCAGAATGTATTTGTTTCCGGGAACGGCCCTGCGATGTCAATTACTACTCTTTCTAAAGAGCTTCCCACGTTATACTGCTTCATCGGTGCTTTGCGCTTTTTTGCTGGACAACTTTCTGATGCGCAGACCGTGCACTTACGGCACCGTTTCATGACGTCCTCTTTGCAGTTCACCCAGTAGAATCTTTCTCAAACTTTCCCCAATGTAGTCTTTACGCCAAAGTGTCCTCCTGACGTGCAGATGCTTCAACACTTGTGACATCCAGCTCTTTGGCACTACCAACTGTTTTTCATGCTCTTTAGGGATCCCTGAAGAAGACCGTCTTCTACTCTCAAAGAGTCCCACTGCGCCTAGTATGCTTGGATGTTTCTGCCCAAAGCACTCGCTTCTTCCCAGGATTGTAGTCAGCCGTTTTCTTTCCAGCTCCAGTAGTTTTATTTCGGGATAGTTTTCTTGTTCGCGACGCAATTGCTCAGGTTCCCACTCGTCATCAACCATACCAATTCTCCGGACATGGTATTCTGAACAAAGTATTAGCGTTGCGATGACTACTTCCGGCATGGTGTTCTGTGTCATTAAAGCGGCGTAGTCCTTTCTTAGTAAATTTTCCTCCATAGAAGTGTTCTATGGACTTGACGACTGCTAACGCAATTCTGGCCTAAACAAAACTAAAATACGCGATGACTTTTTCTTGTCGATCTTGCTGTAACGAACCGTTACATATTTTAAGTTGTGTTATAGAACTTTATTTAGTTTTAGTAGTATGTTTGATTTATTTTGTTTCATTAAGGAAACCGTTATTTATTTATTGTGAAGATTGAGTTATTTTAAGTTTGTAATAATTATCCGTTAGCAAATAAATGTACAAAGGGGATTTCCGCCAAGTACCGAACGCACATCCGAGTTCGTGCTATCCTGTCAGAGCGCATGCCATTCCCGCTTAGAACCGTTCTCCCTCTTCCGAACGTCCGCAATAAAACCGGAATCCCGACGCAGGAACGGCAGTTCCAGTTAGAGCTCACACCGAAGAGAATTCCGGGGTTCCTGTGCACCAGCTGGATTTTAGGGTAAGCCGTTTTGCTTTTATTAACCGAACCTCCGGGGAGATACCGCTCCTCTCCTTGTCTGCTCTTCCCTACTCAATCCTTTACCGGGCGTCGTATTCGTAGTGTTTGGCTTTGGCCTGCGAATACGCCGTCAGCACGTCGTATCCGTAGTGTTTGGCTTTGGCCTACGGATTCGCCTTCCTCCATCCATTACCGAGCGTCGTATTCGTAGTGTTTGGCTTTGGCCTGCGAATATGCCGTCAACACGTCGTATCCGTAGTGTTTGGCTTTGGCCTGCGGATCCGCCTTCCTCCATCCATTACCGAGCGTCGTATTCGTAGTGTTTGGCTTTGGTCTGCAAATACGCCGTCAACACGTCGTCTCCGTAGTGTTGGCTTTGGCCTGCAGATACGCCTTCCAGTACCGTGCCCAAATCCCTTCTCCTCCCCCTCAAAGTTAAATCCGAGTAAATCACGTCTACCGATCCAACGGAGGTTGCTACCCTAGTGCATGCTTGCTGGCTTAGTCACCGACGTCACCGCTTGTCGAACGCACGCTAATCAATCATTGGTTTATAGATCACCTTACGCTTGCTTGGTTGTGGTCACCACTTCCGCTCTCGTCTAATATCCCGCATTAATTATTTGTTTTGAGAACAAATAAAGTTAATTTGATTTAATTATTGTGTATTTTATTTCCGTCGTCTCGCTCCGCTTTTAGGTCCGCTTGAAGCCCTGAACAACCGTGTTTTCACTGTACTTACCCGGACAGTGCCGTTGACCAGAAAAGTAAACTCCTCGAACAAATCTGGCGCCCGAGAACCGTTCCGTCCACTAGCTTTCTATTACAGATAAGCAGTTCAATCCAGAGTAAGCATCACATTGCACTTGTGAAAGTACTGCACATATGGTCAGATTACTTGCATCGGTATCCAAAACCAACTTTCCATTTTCTCTTGGATAACTTAAAATCGGCGAAGTGACTAGGACCTGTTTAGTTGATAGAAAGCGTTTTCGCAGTCTTCATTCCGTTTAAATTCTGCTCTTTCTTCGGTCGGTTTCGTCAAAGGTTTGGCAATATTGACAAATCCGTGTGTTGTCTAATAGATGCAAAACCTAAAGAAACTTCGGACCTGATGTTTGTCGATTGGTCTTGGCCGTGCTTGCACTGCTCGGATTTCGTCTGGGTCAGCCTTTACTCCATCTCTAGAAACGACGTGACCAAGGTATTGCACTTCCTTCCTAAATACGTGGCACTTCTTTGGGGTCAGTTTTAGATTTGCTCCATGTAGTCGCTGGAACACTTCTATCAAGTGGTTTAAGATTTCTTCAAACGAACTTCCAACCACGATCACGTCGTCCAGGTAAACCAAGCACGTTTTCCAAGATAGTCCGCGCAAGATGGTCCCCATCAAACGCTCGAACGTTGCAGGACGGTTACACAGGCCGAAGGACATCACAGTGAACTGCCACAAACCAGTTCCAATCCTAAAAGCTGTTTTTTTCACGATCCTTGAGTTCCAATTCTACCTGCCAGTAACCACTCTTTAAATCCAACGTGGAAAACCACTGGGATTCTGACAGGGTGTCTAATGAATCATCAATTCTTGGTAAAGAGTAGCTGTCCTTTTTGGTCACGTCGTTAAGCTGTCTGTAGTCGACCCAAAACCTCGTTGATCCATTTTTCTTTTTTCATGAGTACCATTGGGGATTCCCATGGTCTATTTAAAGGTTCAATCCTATCTTCCCTTTAAATATTGTTCGGCTTCTTCTCTTTTCGCCAAAGGAAGTCAGTGTGGATTTTGTCGTATCCCGAAATACACGTCGCGCTGTTTCTTTAATGCCTACGTTTTCAGTCGAGCTAACCGGAGAGTCTGCTGCGTTTCACTGTCTCAAAGGTCGTCTACAAAGGTTTGAATAGCCAACTGCTATAAGAAAGTATCTAATGCTGTAGGATACGCAGGCCGTTTCAATCTGGCGATGTCAGTCTCGGACTCTTGAAGACTTTCCGCAGATTTCTGAACTCGACTTTTTATTTGGGCTTGATACACCTGTTGAAGATGAGCTTCTCCATATCTAATTTCCAAACGTGATATTAAGAGTTCGTAATTTTCTTAAAAGTAGTCAGGTACAGTCTGCACAATTCCAACTGTTTTTCTAGTAAGGCCAGTCTCTACGCCTTTCTGTTTGTTGTTCTAACCATTAGCTACAGCTGCGACTTCAAACGGTTTGTGGTAGGTTGATCATGAAACTTTATCATCAAAATTTAGAGGTAGAATGTTAAACTGGTACGTGGCTTCTTCTCGATGGTCCATTAAATCTTGGCTCGTGACACTTCCGTCACCATGGCAATTTATTTGGTTCATTCTTTCTTCAAGCGGTTTCATTCTGTCTTATAATTTGTCCTCTATTGCTTCTACTTTGTTTTCTAGAACTTCGCTTCGCTTAAATTTAAATCTGCTCGAGGTTCCTCTTAAAAAAATTTAATTTGGTTTTCTAAGTTCGTTCCTAGTTCTTCTTTTAAACTTCTAGAATTTCCCAATATGTTTTCTTTCACTTTCTATCTCTATCTACGATTAGAACTACGTAACTAATTAAATCTAACGAAATTTAAGAGAAACACACTAATTTATATATTACTATCAGTCGTAAAAGAATGTTCGCTGATAACTTCTGTTTATCTAAACCGGTATTTCTTTACATTAAAAGCACGTACGCTTATACGCCGTTATATTTATTCTACACTGGTACGGGCAGTTTCACTATTTATCTTACAACACACGTTAATCACTTATTTATTTAAACAGATAGTCTTCTTAACTTCCGACTTCGAAAAACTGACCTCAACTCCTTTTGAATGTTTTTGTATATTTTTCGTAAAATTGTTTATTCCGAAACACGAAACATTATTCGTAATGCCATTGATTTCTTCGATAAATAACAGTAGTTTGTCAATGAATATGGTAGTGATTTTAAACTTCCTGCTGTTGCAACAGAGAAATCCTTGAGATTTTTAAAAAGGATTTCATTATGTTGTAATACACATAAACTTAATCCAAATGAATCCATGTTGAGTGTCGTGAAAAGAAAAGTTGCAATGAGTAATATCGCGCATTGAAGTGTTGATATTAAAGTTAGTTCAAAATGCATTTACTGATTTCATAAATGAAGATCGAGAAAAGCAGTGCAATCATGTTTTATTATTTGTGAAGAAATGTGAAAAGCAGATGGTTCATTTGATAAGGTTGTGGAAAGTTCGACATTTACAGTGAACAATGGTAATTCAGATGAGGATGAGAGGGAAACTGAAGAAAGTGTATTTTTAGGTAACCATAATAATCAATTATTGACCCAGGGTATTGTATTTTGTACCATTTCCGGTTTTTGTAAAATGCAACGCCATTCAATCAGCACAGTAAAGTAAAATTTACCTAAACTACTTAAGAATAATGTTGATGCAATAAATAGCGATAAACCCTATTCACAGCGCTATTTATTTGTATTTAGAAGCCAGTAATGTCCCGTTTTTTCTTTTCTCGAGTGTACCGTAAATAACTACGTATGCAATAATAATTTTCAATTATATTGTTCCTCAAAGAAGGTAAATAATCATCAAAACAATATCAACATGCAACAAGTATACAAAGTTTTAAATTCGTATTAATATGACTATAAGTGGTTTTTGAACGAGTAAGAGCCGTTACATAATACGTCCCCACAAAATTGGTACTTAAGTACACTAAAACTCGGAGCTCCCTTTCGCCATGCAGTAGCGTGATCGTGCTTTTGTTTTCGATCTGTCATATAATCAACATTTTGTTTTGAAATGGCACCCATTTTAGAATTTGGAGCGACTTTTTTGACAGACCCATAAATATAAATGCGACTAGCGTAAGTATCATACCTCGTTTATGTTCCCGTTGGCCATATCCAAGGACTCCTGATAGACTGTGGTACTCTCCAACGAACCGCCGTACATGGGCATATTGAAGTACATAGCCTCGGCGCCGTAAGGCATGGGCGGGTTATAGCAAGGGGTTCTTGGTGGGCTCCCGGGACGTTGCATTGAATGCCCCTGAGGTTGGGATGTAGTCTGGTTGCCCACCACGTATTGGGGACCTCCATTAGGGTAGTAGGAGTAGTCGTACTGAAATGTAAAACTTTCTCAATGCCAAAACGCAACCTAAGATTCGAATGGAAAATAAAATCATGCATTAGCTATTTTAAACCTAGGTTTATGCAGTAGCATGCTAAAAAAATCTGTACATCATTCGTTGATGCATGTAACCTCTCACTGTGCACTTAGAACAAACGAATCTTTGTCAAAATGTTTAGCAGTTACACCAACAAGAATTTAAACAAACTTTCGGCAAAAACTGACTTAATCAGCGTTTGCCAAAGTTTTTTTTAGCAAAACGACAGTTAATCTACAAACAAAAACAAAGTCACAATAAATTAATAGTAAGTGATAACGTGCAGAAATATTGAAGTAGTATAGACCTTAAAAAAGGGGTAGAACATGAAGTAGGGCGACCTCAGTATTGCAAGCCGTCCAACAGTACGTACGCAGGTTGAGTCACTGGATAAAGTCCTTCCGATATGTAATTGCTGGACTGAACATATACAGTTATACACAATCATTCATAGTCACGACAAAGAAAATGTATGTTACAGTGTGGTTAAGTACGTTTCGTAATGTAATCAGAGCATCAATAAATTCTAATAACAAAAAATGTATTTAATAAAAATAATTTTAAGAATACTTGGCTGAGCAACACAAAGTGGTCGAACCATTCAAGGCCAAACTACAAGCGCGACCCTATAAATACGCTGTGGTACTAAAAGTACGCGTTTTCTTTGTATATAAGTAGGCTTAAGCCCGGTATTATATCGTTATAATCTAGTCATCCGCTTACCGAAACGTTTTGGAAATTGTGCCAAGCACGTCCACCATACACAGACTATACTCCACCGGTGTCGTATGTGTAATGTCACTTTAGAGGTTACGGTGCAAAGGGACAGAATTTCGATGTCCTTTTAATGATTTGGAAGATAGTTCTGGTACATATAGTAATTTTTTGTTGCTTCTTTCTGATTGTATCTTCTTCACCTGTTACTATATAGTGTTCCCGACTACTTTAGTAAAATGACAACCGCTACGAAGTTTGTAGAAGTAGGTACACCCGTAACTCTAACGGCCAAGAATAGTATGTTTGATAACATTAAACACAATCAGAACGTGGCATGTTCAATGAATAAAAATCACTTGGTACTTTTATGAGCGATTAAAAACAGAACTTAAAGCTAGAAAACTAGTAAACAACAGACAAGACAACCCCTCAACAAACAACCAAACAAAAAACCGTCCCTGTCATAGTGCTATTACTGCTTTCGAGATTCTCTTAAAATCGACTGTGGAAACATGATAAACGGACCAAGAGCCGGGACCAGACCAGTATGAACCAAAGTAGTAGAGTAGTATAGTAGGGTCGGTTCTGGATCACTCGGGTAAGATCGGTAGGAGATCGTAAAGTTTTGTTGCTATCGTTTCGTATCGGTATGCTCGAGTTGCTTTCGTGTTTGGATAGATCGTATTGGTGGTGAGGGAATCGCAAAACGTTGTAGGAGTCGTTTCGTTTCGGGTATGCTCCGATCTAGATCTGTCAGAGAAGTTCGTAGTGATGGTGGGGATGCTATTGTGTGTATACAAAAGTAATATTTGTGAAGATTTAATATTAGTATTTTAATAACTCTTATTCGTTTTTATAAATTTAAGAAAGAAATTAAGATGGAATCATTTTTTGTAAACTTGAACGAAACTTCTTATTTGGTTCCTTATCTAAGTGCTAGAAGTCTATTTAAAAATGAGAAATATAAAATTAAGCGTTTTAGTAAAATAAATGGTAAATTTGAGGAGCAAGTGATTGTCGAGTGTCAAGATTTTAAAGTACCTCTGCCACAAAGATTTATTAACAAGTTTTCGATTGAAGACATAAACCAAACTAATAGCTTGATTGGTTCGGGAAAAAACATCTATCTCGTGAGCCGAGCAGCTGTTGGTGAAACAACAAACATTGAATTTATTCAAAAATAAAATAACAGAGTTATAATGTATGACATGTAAATATTTAAAGAATGGAAAGTTGAAATAAACAATAAATGTTTGAATTAATGATACGTTTTTTATTTTACTATAACTTAGAAGTTTTATTATACCTTAGTAAATATATTAGGCACTGGGTTATAGTAGGGAAGAGAGAAAGTTGTGAGATTCATCAAAGCCTAACCATTTTAGATAAATTTTAGTACCTTTCTTTCGTAAAATCTTTTCAATTAAGTACGTATCTGGATGTTTAACTTTTGCAATTCCATTTCATAAAAACCTCCTAAAATATCGTCCCCTTTTATGTCTTTTAACAAATAGTTAGTTTAACTTTCCTAATTATAAATATTTCATTAGAACAATTAAGAGTATACCTCTTTTCAAATGCATTTCCGTGTTTGCTAATTCTTACATAATCCCAACGAAAATTTGTTATTTTTGATTGCTATTTTCATTATGCAGATTGTAAAATAGATTTTTCGTTGCGCGTTCCATTAAGTTAAAAATTCAATCAACAGCCGCTCAAGCTAAGCCGACATCTATTCACATTGCAAAAAAATAGCGGTCTTTTTGTATTATGAGATACAAGCGAATTATCAGTGAATATTGAGGTTTAGCCGGTAGTATACGGCCATTAAGATAACCTAACGCCCGGAGTGCCAAAAGAAATTTTACTTCCTGCTCCTCGTAGCCGGTTACCATTACATGGTAGGCGCCATAGTGTACTCCCACAAATTTTATGACCGAGTCTCTTTAAAAAAATCGACAATTCAGTGATTAACATACAGAGTTAGTCATATCTGACTATTATTTTAGGACAAACTTCGTTGGTCAGTTTAGCACCACCACCCACGAACACGCAAAAAGCAGAGCTCGACGAGACATGACAAAAAAATACATATTTTGGAGTGGTTTTCATATTGTATGAATTTTGCCTCAGACCACAATCACAAGAACATCATTTGTGATTACATTTCAAACGGCCATTTCGATTTTGTGTAGAACGAAAGTCAGACGCATGTGTTAGTGTAAAGCCTGTGAGTTTCTCCATTATTAAATATCTTAAATCATCCAAGCTGATTTTGAATACTGAATGACGGTTTAAGATGAGTTTGTTTTGAGGAATTCATCGGGATAAGAATGCATTGTTATTTTACGGCGCAACTTGATTTTCCTATTTTATCATTAGCAACTTTGGATACCGGCACGTGTTCTATTAATGCTGGGATACTGACACGTCTTTTATACTGGAAAATTCCTATGATGACGATACAATTAACAGATCATTGAGAATTGTTCTGGATGTGTATTCGACCTACGTTCAGGAGGAGGATATCAAAACCATTGTTTCAACTGGGGCCCATTTACTTAAATATCTGTACTAATTTAAGGAAATGTGATTTTGTTCCTTTGGAATGTAAGATTTAAACCAAGAATCTTAATTTTATGTACGAAAGGTTGTCCAACCTAAGGGGGCTCAACGATTATTGTCTGTGATATTTACTAACGAACTCTTAATATAGCATTTACGTAATTCTACATCGCTTCTTTTTTTCTAACCTCTCTTTGTTAAAATAAATATATTCGTTGTTATAAGCTGTGTTTTGTCATTTTTTGAACAGATTTAAACAATATTAAGTTTCCGACCGTTTAAGCGACTTTTTTAATTACTTTATGATTAGTACACCGAGACCTGCGATCCTCTCTCACAGAGTTCTATTGAGCTAGTCATCTGTCCTTAAGTTACGGGTAAATTAACCCAACAACATATTGAAAAAGTTGCCCAATAAATCATATTGGACGTAAAGAACCAGGTACGCAAAACAATATCTATAAACATCCTCAGCTGATATTATTGGGAGAAGATTCAACCAACTAAGGATAACAAAGGACCAGTCTCTACTAAGGGAGGGGCTCTAAATATTGATATGATACGGTCTAGGTATGGCGCTAGTATTTTATTACGAATTTCACGAAGATGACTGTCATTTTTTTATCAATTATAAAATCAGATCTTCAAGCAGTCTCAATTTGTTTGATGTAGAAAAAGGTATTTAAATTGTATTCAGAGTTTTGACATATTACCATTTTGTGAAACCATGCTCAATAACCTCAAAATAAGAAATTAAGTCACTATGTGTTAGAATGTTTCAGTTTCGGCGGCATCTCAGTCACAATTGTGTCTCGGTTTTGATTGAAAAAAATGAATAAAATACTTTCTGAAGTTTCAGCGATTGATTTACGCATATAGAAATACTTTTAGAACTTTTTAAGTAAAATCTCGCAAATTCAAGAGTTTAAAATTATTAAAAGAAAACATTTAAAAGATTACCTGCTTAAATTTAGTATACAAGTCGCATAAGAAAGTAGAACATGTTGATATTTACACGTAGATACTCAAACAATGACATAATTTGTGATTAAAAAAATACTCCGAATAACAGAAATAAAGACAATGCCTGAGAAACTATTATTGCACAAGCGTTTTTTAGAACAGAAACATAAAACATACATTCATTATCTTAAGCAAATGCGTTAATAAATTACACAATAAATTTTTGTCACAGTTACGAAGATAAATTTTAAAAGAATTAGACCTATAAACTTTTAAAAAAATTCGTTTGCCGTTTCTGAACTATGAAATGTCGAAATCGCCAATGGAAGTTTTCTAGGGTTTTGACAAAATCTTAATAACCAAAAATTTTAATCAACACTAGAATACTCCTGTAATTTTTAAAGTCAAGCTTTGTGACTACAAATAGTACCACTTCCTATGAAAGATAGAAAGTCGATGATCCGTCGAACAGCTGACCATCTTTAAATTAATTTTTTTTATTACTTATTTAACACTCAGTTATTGTGGAACAAACCAAGTTACAGTCTTGAATATCAAAGCTCGTTCATTCACCAAAATCATCACTAAATTTTAGTTCTAGAAGACGTCATATCGTTTATGTGGCAAACAAAAGACTCAAACCAATGTTATATTTAAGTTCCGCACGTGTGCGTACTCTTCAAAATCCTCAATAAGTTAAGGTTATTTCTAAAAACCAAGCGATTAACCTGCATATCTTTGAAAAGACGACAAATCGATGACATATCGTTTACGTCACAATCAATATTCAATCAAAAATGTAAACGTAAAGTATTGAAATCAAAGTTCGCTTGCCAATGATTACAAAACTTCAATAACCTACTTCTAGAAACGTTATCAATTTGCAGCGTTTCGATAAACGACGACCATAATCCATTGTTTATGTAATAATCGACGTTTGAGTGAAACACCCAAATAAACGTTCTGATCAAAAATATTTGTACGTGTTTGCATATTCTTCAAAATACTCCATAAGTTCATGTCACTTCTAGACACCAAGTGTTTAATCTGCAAATCTTCGAAAAAACGACGCATCGATGATATGTTCACGTCACAACCAATATTCGGTCAAAAAGCTCATCGTATTGAAATAAGTACAAGTTTCGTTCGTCCATTATTCAAAATGGCCAATCAGTTCACGTTACCTCTAGAAACCAAGTTATTATTGCAGTTCTTCCAAATACCAATACGATACCGTTTACGTAACAGTCAACGTTCAGGCAAAAATTCAAATAAATGTTTTGCTATAAAAGTATCGTACGTGCTCGTACACTCTTAAGAATGCTGAATGAGTTTAAGTTAGTTCTAGGATTCAAGCGATTAACCTACAAATCTTCGCGCAAACACAACAAATCGATGACATCATTTACGTCACAATCAATATTCAATCAAAAATCTAAACGTCAAGTATTGAAACCCAAGTTCGTTTATCAACGATTAAAATCTTAAAAAACTTCAATTACATCTAGAAACAAAGTTATTAATCTGGAGCTTTCGAAAGACGACCTTTACGTAACAATCGACGTTTGAGGAAAACACCCAAATAAAAGTATTAATAAATATACTCGTACATGCTTGTATATTCTTCAAAATGCTTAATAAGTTCACCTCACTTCTAGACACCAAGTGATTAGTTCGAAAAGTCGACAAATCGATGGCATGTTTACGTCCCAACCAATATCAGCTCAAAAAGCTCAACATTGAAATACAAGTTTCGTCGTCCATGATGCAAAATGATCAATAAGTGCACATTACGTCTAGTAATCAAGTTATTAATTAGCAGCTCTTTGAAAGACTATATATCAATGTAATATCATTTACGTAAAAATCGACGTTCAGACAAAAGACTCAAAATCAACGTCTTGCTATCAAAGTTCGGCACGTGCTCGTTAGACTCTTCGGAATGCTCAATGAGTTCCAGTTAGTTCTAGAAATCAAGTGATTAACTTGCAAATCTTAGAAAAGACGACAAATCGATAATATATCGTTTACGTCACAATCAATATTCAGTCAAACATCTAAATTTAAAGTATTAAAATCCAAGTTTCGTTTGTTCATTATTCAAAAGGCTCAATAAGTTCACGTCACTTTTAGAAACCAAGTTATTCGTAAGATCTATTCAATCGTTTACGTAACAATCGATGTCTAGACAAAATATTGAAATCAATGTCTTTCTAGCAAAATTACGTACGTGCTCGCACACTCTTCAAAATGCTCAATACGTTCACGTCACTTACAAAGACCAAATGATCAACCACAAATTTTCCAAAAAACGATGAATCGATGACATGTTTGTCACAACCAATATTCGGTCAAAAATCTGATAGTTTCGTTCGTCCATTTTATCAAATGCTCATTAAGTTCACGTTATTTAAATTAATAATTTGCAGCTCCTCAAAAAAAAAGCATATCAATCTTATATCGTTTACGTAACAATCGAAGTTCAGACCAAAGACTCTAATCAATATCTTGCTATCAAAGTCGCGCATATGCTCCTGCGCTCTTTAGAATGCTCAATGAATTCAAGTTACTTCTAAAAATCAAGCCATTATAACCTGCAAATCTTAGCAAAAACGATAAATCGATGATTAATTTAAGTCACAGTCAAGTTAGGGTATTCAAATCCAAGTTTCGTTAGTTCATTATTCAAAATGCTCAATAAGATCACGTTACATTTAGAAACCAAGTTATCAATTTTCAGTTCTTCAAAATATCTATGCAATCGTTTACGTAGCAATCGACGTTCAGACAAAAAATTAAAATCAATGTCTTGCTAGCAAAACTGCGCACCTGCTCGAACACTCTTCAAAATACTCAATAAGTTCACGTTACTCCAAGAAACCAAATTATTACTTTGCAGCTCTTCGAAAGAGTGCATCTTAATGTAATATCGTTTACGTAACAATCGACGTTCAGACAAAAGACTCAAATCAATGTCTTGCTGTCAAAGTTGTGCACGTGCTCGCGTACTCTTCAAAATGCTCAATGAGTCCACGTAATTACTAATCAATGTTCAGTCAAAAAGTTCAAGTTAAAATATTAAAATCTAAAATGATCTAAAATAGTTAGTTGAAAGACGATATACCAACGCCATATCGTTTACGTCACAATCAACGTTCAGCCCAAAGCCCCATATCGAAACTTCTACCAATAATATGAGTCATTTAAGCGACCTTTAATGTTCTCAACGAATAGCTTTGCTGCCAACTAATACTTGACAGTTGCATTGTAACAGTTCACCAAACCACAATAGATGTCGCTTGACACTATTTAATTAACAATGTTATCGTGATAATCGCGTTGGTTTTATGTGTAAAAATTATATTCAGTAAATATTTTTCTAACAACGATAAGTGAGTAGTCATTTTACGACTACTTCCCAAAAGTACGTTCGTCAGTTTCGGCGTCACTAATCAAGCCACGTAACTACTAATGTCGTTTGTTGATATAAAATTCCGTCTTCGTTAACTGTTGTTAACATAGCATCAAATACAAGTAGAGGTTTTTCATTATGTCGTAAACTGTGACCTTAATAACAAATATGACAAAGGGATATAGGTTAAGAAAAATGTTTGGGTGAATGTTTGTAAGACGGATGATAGCGACATATTAACGTATCTATACGAACTACCGCGCCACAGTTTACGAGACACGAAGGTTTTTTTTTTAAAAACACTATCTAAATAGACCCGATAAACAAGTTCTATCACACAAAATCGTTACAGAACAAATTTAACCACTAAGAAACGCACTCAACTTTATAAAAAATGCTGAGCGAACGACATACTGACTTTATCATCCAGTGCGCAAAACATTAGTTTAAAGTTATTGATAAGTGCAGAAAATTTGTTAGTCTGTAATCCCAGATTTATCTACAAAAACTCGTGAGATGCTGCATTTATCGTATACAACAAAAAAAAACATTTGACAAAAAACAACGAGTATTAATGAGAGGTTCAAGTTCTCAAGTGTTATTTCGACAAGTGTGTGTAGCAACTGTACAGTAATAGTAAATTACTCACCGGCACTGGCTGGTATGGAAATTGTTGAGGCATGTACAACTGCTGAGTGGGATAAACTATCGATGGGTATGCGGCCGTTTGTGGTGGTCCAGATTGTGTGGGGTATACTGCGGGTGCTGAAATTGCTAATTAAAAATCATACCAAACGAGGTGATCAAGCTTACATTGGTAAACAGGAGGTTGTTGCGCGTTGGGATCTCCTGGTGGTGGCGCTTGCGAATAATAAGTCATTCCACTTTGATAAAATGGCATTCCTCCGGTCGGAATGAAATAGGAAGTTGGTGCACCAGGAGTAATAGTTGGAGGACTAGATGCATCAAATGCACGGCTAAAAGGCTGCAAAGGCAATTAAAACAAAACATTTACTAACGTCGGCGTGTTTACTTGTTTTTTAATCGCTGGTGCAATGTTCAGTTTCCTTTCTCGCAAAACAATGTTGTCGGCTTCGCGTTGTAAGCGTTTCGCATCCTCTTCGCTTTCGAAAGTGACAAATCCATAACCCTTCGACACACCGGCCCTATCTTGTATTATTTTAGCTGCCTTCACGGTACCGTAGTTACTAAAAAGTTGCAGCAACTCAGCTTCGGTCGTGTTTGCCGATATTCCACCGACAAATATACGATTTGGCACAAGCGTACCTGAAAACATTTTCATTAATCATCACTTCGTATTTTAACCGGATAATATGTGAATCAGCATTAATTATCTACAAACAAACTTGATATTCTTAAGTGGAAGATTAAAATAAGAATCGTTTGGAAGATTTCAATGCGATAAAATTGATAAAGAGATAATAAGTGAAACCAAACGTTTCATAGGTGTTCCAGGATTAATCCGTATTCCTTTATAAAGCTTCTTACGAAAGCAAACGCTTCAAATTCCGAAAGACGTATATAAAGATCTCTAAATTCCGGTTATAATGAATGAAAATCACCTCGAAGAAAAATTAGAATACTGCAAACAATTTCTGGAAAAAGATTACACTGGTCTGCATGAAAATCGGCCCTGATACCATTCTTGACGATTCTTATGTAAAATGACCTCCTGAATCCAAAAATCCGTTTTTACCCATCACCCACCTATTTTGGGGGGACCCCATTTTTATTTTATTTTTTGCATTTTTTTTAGAATTTTCACTTATAGCCGTTAAACATTCCAAAGCAGGTAATAAAATTTATACCAAAGTATATGGCAAAAGTTTTGCTATAAAATGTATATAGAAACAATAAAATACAAATATATAAGAACAGTAAAAAAATATCAATAAACAGTTAGGAAGATTCACTGCACGACGCTGGCGATCTCAATACCACAGGCAGGTTTGAACAGGAATTTTCGACAGGCTTGAACTTGCATTACTCTTCTCATTATAGTATATTACATTGTTTGCTTAACTGCTTCGATCAGTACATCTATAGCTGTTGCAGAGCTAACTTGTCGACGTTTTAAACGTGCTGGATTTTGTGTTCATTTTTGTTCATTTGTGTAAAACAGTAAAACTACTTTTACTCCGGATTTTTTCAAGTGACTAAGTGTGATTTGTGGTTAATGTCGGGCGTTGAATTACTGTTTAATTATGCCACGCGAGTGTAAAAATCATCCCGATAGCTTCTGCTATGTCTGCGGGGAATTAACTTTAAAAACGCAACGAAAACCCCTTTCTCCGCTTGTTAAAACAGCTTATAAATTGTACTTTGATTGTCAAGTTGGCGACCAGGACAAGACTTGGGCTTCATCAGTTTGCTGTACGACTTGTTACAGTAGTCTGACCAAATGGCTCAAAGGTACCCGTAAATCAATGCCATTTGCTGTGTCCATGGTTTGGCGTGAACCTCGCTGTCATCTTACAGATTGTTACTTTTGTATGACTTCCACCGTCGGGTTTTCGAGCAAAAGTAAGCATACAATTCAGTATCCCAATATTCCGTCAGCTCTAAGACCTGTTCCTCATAACGATACTTCGCCAATCCCAAAGCCCCCAAACACTTATACTCTAGAGCCGGAAATTGATTTAAAAGACTCTGAGCCACAACCTGGGGCTTCGAATGATACGTTCAATGATGATGAAGAGTATTCCGCAGGTTTAGTTTCTCGGCAACCTCACCTCCTCACTCAATCGGAATTAAATGATCTTGTCAGGGATTTGCAGTTACCCAAGACTAAATCTCAGCGCCTAGGATCGCGACTTCAACAGTGGAATCTCTTAGAAAAGGGAGTAAAAATATCTTCTTACAGAACCAGACAAGCAACCCAGAAATGTCTTTTCTCAGAAGATAAAGGTTTAGTGTTCTGCCCTAATGGAAATTTATTGATGACAGAACTACAGATGCCATGTGACCCAGACAAATGGAGACTGTTTATAGACTCATCAAAAACAAGCTTAAAAGTTGTCCTGTTGGCAAATGGGAATGACTTCCCATCAGTTCCAGTTGCATACTCTGTTGATATGAAGGAAACGTACGAAAACATGTTCAGAATCCTTGATAAAATTAGTTATCATGATTATAAGTGGAAACTTTGCGCTGACTTAAAAGTTGTTGCTCTACTTACGGGCCTGCATCAGGATTCACAAAATATTGCTGCTTCCTTTGTGAATGGGATAGCCGAGCCCGAGATAAACATTACATCGTACGGGACTGGCCTCTGCGAGAAAATCTTATTCCTGGTCAGAAAAATGTCGCCCACAATCCTTTGGTTCCGAAGGAAAATATTTACTTACCACCTTTACACATCAAACTTGGATTGATCAAGCAGTTTGTGAAAGCAGTGGACAAGACAGGTGGCGCATTTCAATTTTTGAAAACTAAATTTCCTCGTCTTAGCGAAGCTAAAATCAAAGAAGACGCTTTTGTTGGTCCCCAGATTAGACAACTCTTCCAAGATTCGGCGTTTATTAAACACCTAAATCGAAAAGAAAAACGAGCTTGGCTTGCGTTTCAAAACGTTTGTAAGAACTTCCTGGTTAACCACAAAAGTGAAGATTATGACGCTCACGTCGAGGAATTGGTTTTAGCGTACAAGTACATGTCTCTTAAAGTTCACTTCCTTCAATCGCATCTGGACTTTTTCCCTGAAAATTTAGGAGCAGTCTCGGATCAACACGGGGAACGGTTCCATCAAGACATCGCTAAGCTGGAGAAGAGATTTTCAGGGAAGTGGAATTCAAGCATGTTGGAAGAGTACTGCTGGTTTTTGAAACGAGAGAGCTGTACCTCAGTGTATAAAAAGAAAGCAAGCACCAAGTAACGATGAATAAATAAATTATAATTAATTTATCGAAAAGTGGTAAAATTAGAGATTTGGGGCTCCCTCGAAATTGGTGGGTGATGGAAGAAAACGGAAGACATATTTGGATTCAGGACGTCATTTTACATAAGAATCACCCGGAAGAGTGTCAGGGTTCGATAAAAAATATTTTTTTGCAGACCAGTGTTACTTAACAGAACAAAGACAAAGCTCAAATACGATTTGTTTTTCACCTTGTCTCATAAAAATCAAAAAACAAATACAAAAGATAGCTCAATACGGGAAACAAGAGCAAGAGACAAAGATAGATTTGTACGAAATAATAAAATCGTTTTTAGGCTTGGTTCTACTATCTCCTTAAGAGCCAAAACCCAAACAAAAGTTTTAAATCGTCTTCCCGGTTCATATTATAAGGATGTTTTTCTATTTCTGCAGCTTCACGGATTAGTCTGGGAAAATAGTACAGAGTTCTAGTCAACACTTTAGTTTGGTCAAAGTTTAACGTGTGTTCTTGATTTCACACGTGTTCTGCAACAGCTGATTTTCTAACTCTGCGGCGTTTGCAGTCAGCCATATGTTTTTTTACTCTAACTTCAATCGAGCATCCCGTCTGTCCTATATAACTTGATCCACAGGAACAAGGAATTTTGTAAACTCCGATATGTTTTAAAACCCCTTATTTGTCTTTAGTAGAAGCAAACCAATTGTTCAGAGTTTCTCTGGTCTTAAAGGCAGTATTGATATTATGTTTCGTCAGCACTCTGCTTATTTTGTCTGTCAAACCGATACATTATGGCAAATAAGAATGCTACTTAGTAGGAGGTAATAAGTCTTCTTTGACTTTTGGATTTATTGCCTTTTCCCATGTCTTTTGGATCTCTTTGAACCCGTATCCTTTTTTTGTAGTGACTCGAACAGTGTTTACTTTTCCTTTTGTAGATTTCCATTATCGGACACACGTATATAAAAGTATATAAAATAGTAAGAAACGCTAGACTGCTGTTATGTTCTAGCTCCATAGTAAATATAAAACTGTTATGTGCAGAGTTTAGATGTTGAAAGGATTAACTCGTACGTAGCTCCGTTCCTACGAGATGGCGTTTAGCCTCAGATTTCTTAATGTTGAAAGAATTGATTTAGTTTATATAACATACAACAAACTTATCAACAACATACCTGAAACAAGTTTTTGGTTTTAACTCAACATTTTTCGTAATTTCAGTTTCAAAATACTTCATATAAATATTGGCTATAACTGGAGAGAGCCGCTCCTTCTACTTGTTTAAACAAGTTGTCGTTATAACTGATGAGCAGAACTTCTTCATTGATTTTCTCCTTGAGCAAAAAACTAGCTAGAATATCTTCTTTTGTAATACGCAAGTTCTGAATTTTCTCTACAGTCTGTAGAATTTTTAATGTGAGTTTCTGCATTCCCTGTCAACGGCAAAAGTTTTGCAGCTAGATAACGAACTAACGATTGAGTCGGTAAATTGATAGTGCTCATTGTCGGTCGACGGGAGATTCCTTTGTTTATCTTGGGAAACTGTAGATTCGTGGGGTAACCGGATTTTTGACAATCAAAGTTTGTTTCTGGTTAATATCTATCTACGTTTGTAGCAATCTTTCGGGAATAAGTTCGTCATTGTAATCTTGTATGTTTATAAAGACTGTAGCGTTTCCTTTATCTGCTCTCTGTAACCCTCTTACTGCGAGTAATAACGAAGACAGTCAAGCGGCAACAAAAAGATAAGTTCCGTTAATTACCTGATCGCTAATCACTTACACTTTTTCTTTCAGTGAAATTTCTTGCGAAACGTCAGTTTGCTTGGGGTCCTGAACGACAATACGGCAAAGGTCAAGCCTAAAAAGTCTAGGTGTTCAACTACGCGGTCTAAGCCGCTTATAATCGTAACCAAAGTAACCGCAAGATTCTAAAATAATAAACACCTTTCATCTCCAAAAACAACACTAGAAAAATAAATCAAAGAAACAGAAATAACCCAATGATGACCCAAAAACAATGCGGCGATCGAGTTCGTCACGTACAATTAAGACACTCAGATTTAACATCATTGCTCTACACTAGAAATCACGTATTCTCGTTTCCTA
This sequence comes from Aquatica leii, assembly GCA_035610365.1. Classification (NCBI taxonomy): domain Eukaryota; kingdom Metazoa; phylum Arthropoda; class Insecta; order Coleoptera; family Lampyridae; genus Aquatica; species Aquatica leii. The sequence continues at coordinate 112,120,358 of CM069435.1, forward strand.
AAATAAACCTTTTTCCATGACTGAACTAGACATGGATTTGAAACGTTTCGATCTGATGATACACATATGGACAATTTATATGTCGTCAGGCATTTACGTGAGTACTCAAAAAATTGACAAAGAAATGTTGGAATCACTCCGAATCTTCACTCCAAACCTATCAATATACAAAAACCATTTTTGTCAAGGTCCGATCGGCCGCGAAATTTTAATCACTGAAAGTTTACGCAGTGTTTGTAGTATGCTTGTCAGTCGCGTCAGTTTGTGAGCGTGCTGTGAGTACGTGAACATGCTTACAACAATAGAGTCGCCCGCCAAGTGCGTGCTGTCATTCGATTTCTTCATGCTGAGGGGTGCAATGCATCCGAAATTCATCGACAACAAAGTGCAGACGGTCAGGGAAGGAAGCGAATGTCTTCGAAAAAATCGTTGGTTCACAATTTGTGTCGAGTGATTTGTGGGAGACTTTAGCACCACAAACACAGTCTTCTTCTTCTTCTCGAGTCCTTAGACCAAAAGTTTCATATGTCCTTCCAGTGGCGAGCACAGGCTATGGCCCTGTCGGTGAGGTCCTCCATGGTGCATTTTTCGTCGAGGAGTCGGCAGATCGGAAGATGTTCCATGGTCTGTCTTTCCCCGCAGTCGCATAAATCGCTGTCGCTAGAGTACCCCCACTTGGTCATGTTGACTTTGGATCTGCCAGTTCTAGTGCGTAGGCGGTTTAGGCTTTTCCACGTAGTCCAGTCCAGATCACCGCCAGCGGGTAGGTGTTCTCCCACTTCTAGGCTGGTACCGTCGATTGCGTCGGTGTTTTTAACGCGTTCGCGCCATGAATCCAACCTTGCTGCTTTAGCTGTTGAGTCCAGGGGTTTCTCGGGTATGAAACTTTTTCGGGATTTTAGGCGTTTGTCGACGATGGTATGGCCGTACAATGGATGTCTGGGGTCCTCTAGTTGCCTCAGTTTTTCCCGCCTACTCGCTACATTTCTTCTTATGTCTGGTGGAGCAATACCGGCTAATAGGTAGAGGCTGTTGATGGGTGTCGGTTTCAGGCATCCCGTGATGTAGCGACAGCTCTCGTTGAGCACCGGGTCGAGTTTTTTGGCATGAGATGACCGCTCCCAAACTGGGCACGCAAATTCTGCTGTGGAGTAGCAGAGTGCGAGTGCAGTAGAGCGCAGGGTGGTCGGGTTGGCGCCCCACTTGGTGTTGGCCAGTTTTCTGAGGATATTGTTCCGAGCGCTGACTTTCCCATTCGTCTTTTCCACGTGGGCCCTATAAGTCAGGGTCCGGTCGAGGACTACTCCGAGGTACACTGGGTTCTGGTGGTGTTCTATTTCCGTACCATTCCAGGTGATGCGTAACTTCCGGTTTACTTCCCGATGGCGCAGATGGAAAGCAGTTACCTGTGTTTTGGTCGGATTTGGTCTCAGGTAGTTCTTGCTGTAGTAGGTTGAGAGGTTCGATAGAGCAGATGTAAGGACTCTCTCGATGGTGGTGAACTCTTTCTCCTGTGCTGTGACGCACAGATCGTCAGCAAATAAGAAACTCCTGCAATTAGGGTGAATGGGCTGATCGTTGGTGTAGATATTGAAAAGGGTCGGTGCTAGCACACTTCCCTGAAGGAGGCCGTTCTGTTGCCGTCTCCAGCGGCTCTTCTGCTTGCAGAGTTCTACATAGAATCGTCTGTTTTCCAATAGCGATTTGATGACTTGCACTAGGTGGTAGTCGTGTGTCATGTCGTAGAATCTTCGAGAGGAGCATCCTATGGTTCACAGTATCGTATGCAGCTGAGAGATCTACAAATACTGCGCCTGTGATTTTCCCTTTTTCAAACCCATCTTCTATGTGCTGGGTGAGGTTGAGTGTCTGTCCCGTGCAGGATTTGCCCGGGCGGAAGCCAGCTTGTTCTGGGATTAGGTGTTCTTCGATCAGGGGAGACAGATGGTTCAGGATGAGACGTTCATAGAGTTTGTGGAGGTGGCAGAGAAGTGATATTGGTCTGAAGTTTTGGGGTCCGAGGCGTCTTTGCCCGGTTTTAGAAGGGCAATGACGCGTGCCTGCCGCCATAGCTTCGGGATGTTATATGAAGAAGAGCAGTTCTTAAACAGCTCTAATATCCACTCTCTTGTCCTTGGTCCGAAGTGTTTTATTTGTTCTGAGCAAATGTCGTCCATTCCAGCCGCTTTACCATTTTTCAGGTTCTTAATACAGATGTTGAGCTCTTCCATGGTGAAGGTGGTATTGAAGCTGTTGTTTTCTTTGCCAGGTTGTCGCTTGATCCTCATCTTAGGTTGTTTAGTTGGTGCTTTCCCGTTTAGAAGGAGTTGGCTTGCAACCTGGTTTGCAGTGACATTATGGTGTTGTTCAGCCTTTTTGGGGTCGTTGCTTAGCTTCTTGATGGTGAGCCAGGCTTTCCTACTGCTGTGGGTCATGTCCACACTTTCAATCATGTTTTGCCATGACTTCTGTCTTTCTTCCTGTATCTTTAGTGCTAGTTCTGTACCAGATGCAATGGTGCTATCCGAGAACGGATTTGCTTGGAATAGCTGTTGGTACTTCTGATATTCGTCTATCATCTCATGGGAGAGTCCTGGCACGTAGCTGGTTCTACAACCTCGTGGTATGTTCTTTCTGGATGCAGTACGTACGGCGTCAACGAACAGGTTGCAGTTGGTCTGTGACGGTTCGATGTTTGCCACTTTCGTGTCCAGGTCCTCTGCAAATCCTGTCCAGTCTGCTTTTTTGAAGTTGAAACGGCGGCGGAATGGGGCCGTGATTGGTGTGACTGCTGGTGATGCGCTAATGGATATATATGGGTTCCAGCACGGCTTTACTGCAGAGGTCAGCGATGTTGTTGCTTACACAGTGAATGAGCGTCACTTTAAAAACACTCCAGCGCCAAGTACTATGATGGAAAAAACAAAATTGTTACAGGAGACGAAACATGGACACCTTTCGAAAATAAAGAAACAAAAGCAATTCAAACCGTGAATGCATATTCATTACACGAGTAAAATAATGAAATCCAAGCGAACCTTCTCCATCAGAGTATGGCTATTGTGTTCTGGGACCGAAAAGGAGTTCTCTTGGTGAAATTCACGGAACGTGCCACACCATAACTGCATTACCCTTCTTCATGACAATGCTGGCCCGCACACAGCAGTTACAACATACGCTCACAATGTTTTTGATCGGAAGTATTTGATCACCAATCATTGCAGCCAGAACTTTGCTCCTTTTGCTTTTCATCTCTTTACGCATATGAACTGCTGGCTAGGAAAGCACAGGCGGCTGACTTCTATGTTAAGGCTATTGGGAAGTTGGTAACACGCTATGACAAATGTTCAAACCGAAACGGCAACTATGTAGTTGGAAGGTGTGTTGCAAATAAAACATTTCTGGTTGTCACTTTGGTTTTGTTTGATTTCGGGACCGATCCCGATTCCATTTTCACTCTCTGTGACATTGAAAATGCAACACCAGAATTTTGTGACCAAACTTGGCAAGAAGGTTTAGCTACCTAAAGGTAGTAAACCATTAAAATTTTAAAGAAAAGGAACAAATATGAACACATTTTTATTTAATGTGTTGGTAAGCCCCCCTCCTCCCATTGGCTTCAAACTTTTCGTGGCATCGATTCCAACAATTGGTCAATTTCCTCTTGAGTTATTGCATCTCAAGCAAATTCCAATTCATGTCGGAGGGCTTCTTGTGTCTCTGGAGGATACGCTAAGTTCCTCGGCCTTGTACCCCTAATGTCCCACACGTGTTCAATAGACGAAAGATCGACGATCTGAGTGGTCATGGTAAGAGATTAACATTGGCCTCTTCGAATCGGTCCATAGTGTGTCTTGCTATGTGGAGACGGCCATTATCCTGCTGGAAAAGAGTCTTCGAACTGCTGATTATGGAGTGCTACCACCTCGTTAATATATTGCCAGGCGTTCATATTGCTTCGGATGAATACTAAACGAAACTTAGTCACGTAGGCTATAGCACAAGGCGCTCAACAGAAAATTGCGCCTTTCCTCTCTTCGTCTGACTCTCATACGGCCATCATGCATCCCCAAACAGAATCGAGATTCATCACTGAAGATTACTCTATGCCATTTTTGATTCCAGTAGATCACAAAATGGCGGTCCTAAACCTCATTTGTTTGCCTCCGTCCGCTAGTTTCATATCTACGACTATTCTGACCTTCCCTAGACCATGCTTGATAACTGCGCATGATTAGTGAATTGCTTCCAGTTAAGAAAAACCACCTTCAAATCAATAATTCGCTTAATTGGCGCTAATTTTCACGCTGTCGCACTCTAGACATAATCATACTCCTAAAACACGTTTAACAGAAGAACCACAAGAGAACAATATTAAAATTAATCAAGATTTGCACGAAATACACACGACAATCAAGTAGTTTAAAAAAGCCAGTTGGTCCATTTGAATAAAATTTTAATCATTTATTACCTCTGAGTATAACTTTCCTGCCAAGTTTAGTTACACAATTTTCACCACTTCTTAGTATTGCAATTTCAATGTCACAGTCTAGTAAAAAAGTCGCTAACAATAAATAGACGACACAACGGACCATATAGTAGCAATTTTTTAAACCATCTGCATAACCCAGGCTTTAAGAAATTAATACATGAAAGAAGTACCACTCAATACTCTTCGTATATTTTTGCAGATCTATACCAGTAAAATTGGTAGGACGAGTCAAGTCAAGAGGTCGTCGGAAAGACATGGATCTCTTTATACTAAGATACGACCGTTTTTCGGCTAACGTTTCAACCTCTATCGTAAGAGGTTTCATCAAATTTACTATAAAAATCAAAGATGATGAGAATTTGATTTCTTGACTTTCTCTGGATACCAAAACCCATTGATTTGCAAATCCATTTGCGAGTTCAAAAATCTATACTTAAAACTCCGCCATCTTACTATAATCTTCTTGAACAATGACTATATGAAGCGGGATATCCAATCCGAAATCGTCAATTTTACGCTACATTTATAAGGTTACAGATCAGATAAAGGAACTGCATTAACCGCATTTTTCCTAAGAGCAAATCCCAACACTTGCGTTTGAAAATGTATACCAAATTGCCTGTTTATGTGGTTTAGTCTACATTGGTAAAACCAATCATAACGGATGTTTCTAAGTTTGCGGTTGCTGACCATCCGCTCTTCCTTTTGCCTATTTTCTATGGTTTCCATTTCTTGATATTGGCCTCCGTCCAATTGTTTCCAGTTTTCCGTGTCTTGAGCCACATAAGTTCTGACGTTTTCCTATCTTTCTTGTAGCGTCTTAATCATTTTCCTGTGTATAGTAGCCACTTTCCTATTTGGTTATTTTATCGTTGGTCTTGGATGCATTTAACCTACATCCTGTTTGTTCAATGAGATCTATGACTTGTTTCCCATCTTATCCAGTCATTTCTTTTCTTGTCTATTTGCTCTTTATCGTATCTAGATTTGATCTTGTGAACATATGTAATACTTGATAGGTACATGAGTTAGATAATTCAACTGTTTGGTTTTTAGTTCATCGCTTATTTGTACTGTTGCTTCTTAATAAATATTCATAATTTCCAATTTTTTCCATAGAAAAATCTGAGAACAAGAAACTATGGTTTAGAACATCTCCACGTTCGTTTTCGTAAATCATTTATCGAAGACACGAATTCACTTAAACTTGGTTCACAAGTTGATTACCTCCGCCATCACATGAATCTCTTTAGTTCTAAAGAATTTAACAAACCAGGCTTGACTCATTCAATTGGTACATCTCTAATTAATATACTGCCTGTGGCCGCTGTTTGCTTCACGGTTTTATCATAGTTACAAACCTGTTCACCAATGTAGATTTAAGCTAGCGGGCGATTAAGCGAGGTGTCATTTAATAAATCTTTTCAACTGCTCCTTGTCAGTTATATTGATTTTCTTAATTAATTTGTAAGACCTTAGCCACTTGCACTCGTCTAAACCTGAGTTAAAACAGCAAACTGCCGGTTTGGATCCTAGTCTTCTTCCTGCATTATTTTCACTGCATGAAAAGTTGATGGGTTATTGAGTCCCATCTGGAGTCCAAAAATAGTCAGGACGAGCTACGTCATTACGAGAAAGGTTTAACATTTCAGGATTTCTCTATTCCTGTAGCCTAAGTTGTAATTGTAGAATGGAGATAAGCCACTCTATATAAAGATGTAAATAAGGTGAGCTCGTAAACATGGTCGCATAGACTTAGTAATTCTTTCCTTGTCACACGACAATTTCCCTAAGCACTTCTTGATGTTTTACTAAAATACTCAATCTATTCTTCCTGATCTTGAATTTAAGACACAACCGCACTGATTCCCAGCTGCGGCGCATCTGGTTTCATTACCTCTTAGATAACCTAGTATTAAAGCAGTTATTCATTTCTTCTTCATCTTCATTCAAAGTAAACATGCAGTATCAGTCTCAACTGACAATTGGGCAAAAGAGAAAAGAGTTAGTTTTACTCAAGTGTCTGGTTTTAATCTTGTGCCCTTTTAAGCTTAAGTTTTAAACAAATATAATTTTGAGACCAGTCACATCTTCAACTGCGATGAGGCGGGAACTTCTATAGTGTCCAAGAGTAAAAGTTCTGCAGAAAGAGAAACAACGATCACCGCCGAAGTGCCTCGTAATGCCGTAAGAAATTAATGACCACCAATGTTTATAAAACCTTGAAAACAAGTCTGTTTTATTATTACTTGATGGCCATTGCAGTCATATTATGAACTTATATTTCATTGACCACATATTCAAGCAGTGAACGTTTCGTTTACGAAACCATTAGCTGGCTTCAAACTAACCCAGAAGCACTTTTGACTTAGTTTCAAATTTATAAGGTTTTCAGCTACAATATCAACAACTATTAAATGTGTGGCATTTAATCCTGCATGCTAATATTGTGTTGGAGAAGTCTACCTCCAGTGACTAATGCTAGTCTTAATAGTCAGTGTAGTAGATGCTGCCTGAAGAACAAAGATTGAAAATCTAGATGTAGAACGTCTGTTAACAGTAAAGAATTAGAAGTTCTTCAAAAAAACATGAAAGAGAGAATAGATAGACGCAACAAAATAAGAGAAGTGGTTACAAAACTTAATAAAAACTAGAAAATACACATAGAACTTGTATTTCAAAAATTTCCAAATCTATAATTACCATCACTGAAATGTATGGGAACGTAGTTCACACAAAAACAATTACACAGACAAACTACAGCTATCACATCGGAAAAACGCTGTTAGTCCACAACGTATTTAAGAAAAAGATGCATTAGTAACGAAATGTAGTTGAACAATGTGATTTAACTTAGCATAAATTTGTAAAAGCCTCAATGTCCCTATTCCAGATTGAACCCAAAAATTTCAAAAACAATTATAAGCGATAAATGAAGCAAAAACCTTAGAACAAGTCGAGATAAAGCAAAGAATCGACAAATATGTGAGGCATGGTGCAATGTCTTTGACCTACTTACAACTCGAGAACAACGATGCAATTTCATAACATCATGAAACAATTATTATATACAAGTACCACAAAACTGAACTGCTTCTTGAATCAGAAAAAATCATAAACTTGTGCTACAATTAAACTTAGAAACAACGGCTGTAAAACTAATACGATATACAAATACAACTTACCATATTTCGGAGCATTATTCGGCGGAGTAGTACTTTGTATTGGAACTTGAGTATTAACCGAATTGGCAATCGTCGAAATGGGAGTGCTGGATGGCGTGTTTGTAATCGAATTGTTGGTGCTGTTGCATTTCTTCCCGGTGTTTTGATTCGAAGTCGACATTTTGTTTTAAGTACCGTTTATCACAAAACACTTTTTTTTCTACCTATAATAATGCTTATCTTAAATTTTGTTAACAACAATTTGTTTGACAATCTGAACACATTTCGGAACACTTCAGTTTATGTAATCGAGGTTTGTTTTCGGTTTATTTAAAAAAGAATTTTTTTAAGTGTTATCGTTAAAGCCCCCAAAAAACTCACTTTGCAGCACCGCTACCAGATGAATTATGTAAGTAGTTGTGACTATAATTTTCTGAAAATATATGAAAATTTGTTAATAATTATTGTGTGTCAAGTGATTTTTTTTTTAATTATTAAAAAGGAAAAAAATTGGTGAGTCAAATGCAAACAATAAACAAACTAGCCATTGTTGCCAATGCTTAACCTACAAATTTAAAATTCCCTATGGTTTGACCCAGTTCCTGGTGTCCTATTTTCAGGCTGCTTTTGAACTAAGACAATCGCATTAATGAATTGGAAGCAATTTCTTTTATATTAGTGAATGATGGCACAGTGGTTATAATCGGGTGGTCAGGAACCTGGGTTTCGAGATCAGTCGAGAAGTGTTCGGGCTCTAGCACCCTCCGATTAAAGCACTACAAGTTAACACCAAAGAGTTATTGACACAAGCAAATTCTTCGAAAATCGCACACACCAATTAATGTTAATGCCAAAAGCAAAGCCAAATAAATTAAAATGTGGCACACGCATACCCCGCACATGAACGTGACTACAATAAAGATTTTTTTTAAAACAAACTTACATTTGAAGATGTTACGAAGTTGTTACTTATGTGCATTAGTAAATTTTGAAAAAATTAACACATAAACTAAAGGGGTTTTCACTACAAACGAACCATCAATAAAATGGCGACAACCAATCAGCAACAGCTGTCATTGCGAATGCGCGAATCGTGACGTTCAAATTGGAAATTTGCGAAAAATTTTTACTTACTTTTTATATAATTAATAAATATTTAACGATGAAAGATTTTTTTGGATTTTTTTCGTTAATTATTCACACACTGTGTTATCTTAAATCACGTTAAATTAATTAAAAAGTAACATAACGAAACTATTAAGGCTATGAACTTAAACAATAGCAAAATCTTAATTACGAAAATGACTTAAACACACTTCGATTTTTTAATTTTTAGTTTCCGGTGTGGTGCAATATTTAAAAAAATAGTATACTAGCCAAAGACTAAATTTTTTTTTAGAAAAATAAAAACTACAACCACTTTATGCGTCTACATTATTTATAATGATTACTTTTATATTTGTTTGTTTTATGTTACTTCTTTTTGATTTTTATCAAAAACAACATTCTTATAGTTCCCATGTCTTTTTCCTTATCAAATGGTGCACTTTTTCCTTCACTTAGTTGATGAAAATCGTTTTTGCATTCAAAGGTTTAGCAATATTGAGGCAGAAATCACATAAGTAAACTTTGAACGTGTGAACCTGATATTATTATTTTTTGGGTGTTTGTGTCCTCGTAAGTTTTATTTTATCAATAAATTTCAGAGCTTGTTGGCAAATAACTACCGTTTACAAGTGTTTCTTCTTCTTCCCTCCTCTTAACTTTTTCCTCTTTCTCTATACTTCTTCCATCCACTCCGCTCCTTTTCCGTTTTCTTCTAAAATTTCCTTTACTTCCTCTTCTCTTAACTCTTTGCATTTACCTCTCATGTGATTAAGGTCGTCCGTCTCCTCTCCACATAGTCTGCATATCTTTTCTTCTTCTTTTTTCCAGTATTTGTTATCTAACTCTTCGTTCCCACATCTGAACCGTGCTATCATTTTTTTCTTTTTGTTGCTTTTATTTCCTATAACTTTTAAATATTCTGGCACCCCTTCACTCTTGATATCCTTATAATTCCTATTATATCTGCCCTCTTTTATCATTGTTCATCTTTCTTGTTTTTCGATGTCCCTATTTTTCCTTATTATTTCTTCCCTTACCTCTACTCCCTCTTCTCTTAATCTCTTCACTTCTTTTCACGCGTACCCGTTTCTTTTGTAATACTCTTCCCTGCCCTTTTGCCCGTACTTCACTTTTCCTCCCTTTATCTCTTTCCAACATTCTTGCAGTATTTTGCATTCTGTTCTTTCCTTTTAATTCTTTCTCGTATTTTATGTCTTTTTTTCTTGTCTCTACCCTTATTTTTTCTACCTGTACCTCCTCTCTCATAATATACCCCGATGTATCTCTGTCCAGTTTTAATCCCATCTTCAGTATTTTTCCTGTAGCCCTTCTACCTCTCTCCATTCCTTACACCCCCATATTTCCGCCCAATATATAACTACCCCTTTTATTAACTTTTTAAATAACAGTTTTCTTTTTCTGTATCCTTCTCGAATACTCCTTCCCCCACACCCCACACATGTCCTATTAACTTGTTTGTTTTCTTTATGTGTTCTCACTCCTTATTATCTTGCTTTATCGTGTAGCCCAGGTATGTAAATTCCTTCACTTGCTGCACTTCCTCATCCCTCCATTTCCACTCCTCGGTTTTTTTTCCCCCCCTTCTTTACTAAATACCATTATATTTGTTTTTTACCGATAGATACATCAAGCTGCCCACAACTTCTCTGTACGGAGTTTTTTGACTTAGTCTGTGATCGAACTCGAGCTTGTACTGATACCATTCTACAATACAGTTAAACATATATTTTGCTTTAACACTTCCTCCCAAAATATTTTCCTATTGACGATTGCAGGAAACGCCTAACATTTTTCGAATGTTTTCAAACCTTAAACGCGGCAAAGGTTTGATCAGAATATCGGCAATCTGATTAACACCATCCACATGCTAGACATCAACTTCGCCTTCTTTGTATTTTTCTCTAATAAAGTGGAACTTTATTTCTATATGCTTGGACCGCTTATGGAATTCTGGATTTTTTACCAACTTAAGCGCACTTGCATTGTCTATCTGAAGGGATGAAATTTCTTTTAACTTTGTCACTTCGTTCAACAGACGTTTAAGCCAAATAATTTCTTTGACTACTTCGCATGCTGCGACGTATTCCGCTTCTGTCGTAGACAGCACAACACTTCTTTGCTTCTGGCTTGACCACGTGACCGCTCCACCTGAATATTTACAAATCATTTCTGTTCGTGATCGTCTCGTATTGACATCTCCGGCATAATCTGCATCACTGAATGCCTCCAATATTCCAGATTTGTGATTCCTGTGATATACCAAGCCGTAATTCATGGTTCCTTTAATATATCTAAAAATTCGCTTCACAGCTTGCCAATGCAAAGCTTTAGGATCAGCTACAAACTCCCGAAACTATATTAACCGCATATGAAATATCTGGTCTCGTCGCTACCGATAGATACATCAAGCTGCCCACAGCTTCTCTGTACGGAGTTTCTTGACTTAGTCTGTGATCGGACTCTGAGCTTGTACTGATACCATCAGGGGAGTGCTTACATGATTTGCTTCCTCCATGTTAAATCTTTCTAAGATTCTTTTTATATATGATTGTTGTCCTATAAAAATACAGTTACTTAAATGTGAAATCTCTATTCCTAAAAAACGATTCAAATCGTTAACAGTCATTTTAAATTCAGTTTTTAAATCACTTAAAAAACTTTCGATTTCACAATTATTATTACCCGCTACAAGTCCATCGTCTACATATACAGCTACTAAAGTTTTGCTTGCACTTGTTTTTTTAATGAACAAACATGGATAAGCATGACTTTGTACAAAACACTGTTTTACTACCATAAACTCCATAAGGCGCTTATTCCAGCAACGTGAAGCTTGCTTAAGCCCATAAGTACTTTTATTTAGCTGACATACTCGACCAGTGTCATCTTCGAATCCCTCGGGTTGCTTCATAAAGACCTCTTCTTTAAGCTCCCCATACAGAAATGCAGTTCGCACATCAAACTGTCTTAGATGCAGTTCTTCCGATGCTGCCACACTAAGTACGGTACGTACCGTGTCAAATCTTGCCACAGGGCTAAAGGTTTCCTCGTAATCTACTCCAGATTGTTGTGCAAAACCTCTAGCAACTAACCTTGCTTTGTATCGTTCTACGCTGCCATCAGGCTTTAATTTTACACGTAAAACCTAACGATTCCCAATAACCTTCTTACCATTTGGAAGGTGGACAAGATTCCATGTACTATTTTCTTCCAGGGATTCCAATTCTTCCCTCATAGCACATCGCCATTCATTTGCCTCGTTGAACTGCATCGCTGAGACAAAAGAATTTTCACTTAAATGTTCAGCAAAAAGTAGTAGTAGTCATTTAGATGAGCTGGCTTTCTAACTTGTCTTCGCGTTGAAGGTACCATTTCTATTTGTTCTAGATTTGTGTTTTGTTTCAAACAGATCGCTTCGACATTATTTTCTATTTCCGAATCTTCCTCCAAAGTTTCAATTTCTTCCATTTCTTGAAAACTTTTAACAGCGGAAATCATAAGAGGTACAGCATCTTCTACCATCTCGGTATTCTCCAAGTCTTGCACTTCTTTTTGTTGAGCTACTGACAATATTTTCGTGGTAAGTATTAGTTCCTCTTTAAAAATTACGTCACGGCTTAGAATTACTTTGTTTGTAGCTTCAATCCAAATTCTGTAACCATCTTTTTCCTCACTATAACCGACAAAAAATCTTGAAATCCTTTTCTGAATGCCGCTTGTCCGTCTGGTACCAAACTTCGTTCCTCTATTTCTTTCTGTAGTTTTCCTTGTAGTACTGTCGCATATAATTTGTATGCCGTACTTAAGAATGTTACCCCTCTGTAATTCTTGACTTTATTTCTTTCTCCTTTTTATGGATTGGGCATATTATTCTCTCTCTCCATCTCTCCGGGAATGCTTCTCCTTTCCATATTTTATTTAGCATTTCCGTCATCGTTTTTGCTACATTTTCTTCCCCGTATATCCATTCTTCGCCTTGTATCCCATTTTCTCCTGCCGCATTTCCTTTTTTATCTTCTTTATTGCTTCTATTAGTTCGTCTTCATTTATTCTATTTTTATCTCCTTCTTCCCGTCTTACTACTGCGTCTTTTCTTTTTTCTGATTTTGTTCTTCCCCTGCCAGCAGGTTCTTAAAATATATCTCCTATTCTTTAATTTGTATTCCCTTTGTCGTCATGTTTTTCTTCCTTTCTTTCTTTAGGTACTTCCATACATCTTCTTCCGTTTATATTCCTTTGATCTGTTCCTCTTGTTTCTTTTTGTTTTCTTCCTTCTTTCTCTCACATGTTTTCTTGTATATTTTTACTGCCTCTTTGTATTCTTCTTTTTCTTTCCTCCCTTTTTTTCACTGTCTTAATGATCTTGCATTTTTTTTTGCTTGCTTGCAATCTCTATTCCACCATTTCTTCTATCCTGTTTTCTTCCTCTTCTACTTTCTAAATCTGACTCTCTCTGTTGCTTTCTCCATCATCTCTCTCATTTCCTCCACACTCTCTTGTAATCCCTTTTCTACACATACCGTTTTCCCTACTCTCTCTTTATATATTTTTACACCTTCTTCTGTTCACATTTTTTCGTTATGTACTTTTTATCTTCTTCTCTCTCTTCTCTTTCTTATCCTTCCATTGTCAATTCCAGTGGTTGGTGGTCTGACTCTACCCTTTCTCCCATTTTAAATGTCTTCACCTTTTCTCCAGCCTCTTCATTTATCATTACAAAATCTATTATTGATTCTCCCCTTCATCCTATGTACGTATATAACCCGGTTTCTTCTTCTTCTCTGTTCCCATTCATTATTTTCCACCCTTTTTCGTTGCACATTTCCAGCAGTTCTTCTCTCTCTTTATTTATCACTTTGTCCTTTGTTTGTCTTTTTCTCGTCCTTTTTCTTTTTTGTATTCCCTCCTCTTCCCCCATTCTTGCGTTGAAGTCCCCTCCTACTATTATCAATTCCTCCTCCCTCCCTTCTATCATCTCTTCCATGTTTTTTCTTGTCTCTTTCATTCTACTGCTATAAACCGTCACTATTTTTATTTCTGTTTTTCTCTACTGTATGTTCTTTTCTACAACTCCTCTTCTCTGTTGCACTTTCTCTTTCTTTTCTTGACTCAACCATTTTTTTCTTATTCCCGTTGTTAGAGAGCTAAGGGGGGGTACCCTCTCTTTCTGCATGTTGTACTACCCACTCAAATTTCTCCAGCAACTCTTTTTCCCATCACTCCCATTCTTTTTCTTTTATCTATGTCTTCTGTAATCCCACTACATTCTGTTCCTTGATGTACTTTCAAAAATCTTGTTCCTTGTTTTTTATTCCCGCTACGTTCCAAAACAATATTCTCAGCTCACTTACTTCCCCGTGTGCTTCTTCCTTATTTTCTTTTTTTCCTCCGTTTTCTTTTCTTTTTCCATCACTCATTATTCCTTTTTTTTACCGTTTTGTCAACCTTCTTTCTTTTATCGCCTCTCCCCCCTCGCCCTTTAATTTGTTTGCTCTTTGGTTACCTATTTCCTCTGCCCTTTCTCTGCTCAGGCCCTTATCCTTGTCGTTCCATATGTATCTTCCTCCGTCTATCTCCATTTTCTTGTATCCTACCTATACTCTCTTTCCACCGCTATGTTCATTATTTGTCTTTGTACTCTTCTTTCTTCTCATGTCAAATCATAACTTATATATATTCTTGTATTCCTTAATTTCTTCTTCTTCGCTATCACTTTCTGCTTTTCCTCTCATCCTCCCATTTCAGCTACAACTATCTCATTTTTCTTCTCTTTGTTTATTACTGTCACCATAATATTCAATTCTACTTTCAAATTTAATTTTTCTTCCAGCATCAATACTAAATTCTTTTGTGCTCTTTAGTTCTCTACCCCTCTCTTACAATATTATTCTTCCTTTTCCATTTTTCCTCATCTTCCGCTTTTGTCTCTAGTTTTTCCATTATATCCCCCAGTATCTCTTTTTCTGTCATCCACTTCTTTTCCCTTTCTCCTATTTTTTTTCCATTTCTTTGATTTCTTGTCTTATTCCTTGCATATTTTCTTCCACCTGTTTCATCATTTCCCTCATTAATTCTTTTAACTCTTCCATTTCTTGGCTTCCTCCTTCTGTTCTTGAGGTTTTTTCTTCGATTTACTCCATTATCTTTTTAATGTCCGGTGATCTTATTGTTTTCTTTTCTCTTTCAAATATTTGTTGTCCTTCCTTTTCCTCTTCCTCTCTCTCTTTTATTAATTCCTTTTCCCGTTTTTATTCATCCTTACCTTCTTTTCTTACTTTTTCAATTTCTTCTTTCATTTTTATTTTAGTGAGAAGTTTCAAAAGTCTTAGTTGGTTCTTACCTAATTTAATTAATTCTCTAACTTTTTTCTGGATGGTCTTGTGATAAACAATATCGATTGTTTTAGTTCAAAAATCAGCCAATCAGCGTGAGGTATGTTTTTGCCTTTATTAGTTGTTTCAGGCCCTATCCCAGTAAACACACGACGTCCCAGGGACGTTGGTTTTATGTCCAAATGATGTCTTTACATCCCGCGTGTCCACTTTCCTTCTTGTTCTCTGGTGACTACTCAACACCCGTACACTCCTTTGGTGTATCAAATGTGATCAAAGTGGAACACTCTGTTTGCAACGTTTGCTCTCTGTATTTGTTTTTGTTGGTGTTCTGACTACTTCATTTATCTGTTCTTTATTTTATTATCACACGTTTTTTTGGGTGTTTTAGTGCATAAACAAATTTATTTGGTAAGTTTTTGGTACCTTGTATTTATAATATATAATAATGTATAAAAATCATCATTTATAATTATTATTTTAAATTACTAAAAATTAATAAAAAGATTATCGAAATTAAAAACTCACAATTATTAATAATAGTGATTTAAAATCCCATCGCGCGCATACCTATGCGGTAAATTGAAAATATTTGTTTTATGCAAAAAAAAAAATTTTTACTCAAAATATTAAAAAAATGTTTTCTTTGTATTAAAGGTTTAAAAGCGTGACGTTATCTCACGACTTTTATCGCCGCGATTCACTATAATTTACATTGTATCAAACGACAGGAATCTTTCGGTAACACATGAGTCGATAAGGCACAAAATCGCTAATCTAACTAAAAAGACTATAATGTTATCGCTTTCTTGGTAAGAGCGTCTTAGTTCATAGTTATGATTAGTGTGCGGATTTCTGGTATTGCATTACTGTTTCCACAATAATTAATATTGTTTTCACTGCATTCCTCTGATGAAACGTAAATGCGAAACGTATAAAAATTCTTAATGAATTTGCAAAACTGACGTGCTCACAAAAAAAAATTTAAAAACGATTTAAACAATTGTTGACTGGTTGTAATCGATCATCTCTTATGATTTAATCAATAATAGAATCGTCTTGCTTCGCCTTTGCATAACCACGATAGAATAAAGTATACCCTACTCATAACTACTAAACGTACAACAATAGCTCATCTAAATCTAAACTAACCCTCAATACCTTGAGTATAACGGAGCTCGACCTTTCGTCTAGTCGCTATAGTAAAAACCAGTACTATATTACCGCTATATTAGCTCAAACTTTTTCTTCTATTCCACTTCTTTTGATTGTAGTATATCCGCCATGAAAGCATTAATATCATTCCCAGCCTGCTTTCTATAGGCAATGACCTCAACCCCCACTTCCTTTTTAACCTGACAGTAGCTGCACATAACAACTGTATGCTCGGCATCATCTATATCATCTCCGCAAAGAAAGCAGGATGGATTCTTCTTCTTCTGGATTCCGGTCAGGTAATTGCCGTAGCATCCGTGTCCGGTGAAAACTTGTGTGCTGTGGTAATTTAGATCTCCAAGCTTCCTCTCTGTTCACTTGCGTAAGTCCAGGATCAGCACTCTGTAGTGGTTCTTTGTTAGATTTTCGTTTGCTTTTTCAAGTTTATCGTTTTCTTTCTTACCTTTTCTGAGTTTAGAATCTGGCTTGGTTCACAAGTTGATTACCTAACTTTTAAGAAGTGTTTAGTTAGATTTCGGTTGCTTGTTTGAGCTTTTTGATTTCTGTCACGCCCTCCTGAAACCCCTTACGAAAGTGGGCGAAACGTTGGCAACTTCGGTTACAACAATGACACAGTCCAAACCCGAAAGACGTTCTTATCTTAGTACTTGAAAGAAGCGTTGGTTTCGACGGCAGCTTTGACGTCCCTCAGGAGGTCCCCGTCCGATTTTCCGTCGTTTTTTCATTAACAACGTACCCTCTTTTCTAATTGTGCTGATTGGTGGTAGCTCTTTTCTTTTCTCTTGCGACTGCAACTTGTAGAGAGTGACGAGAAGCGTAACTTTCGACTCTTTAAAAACAAACTAGCCGATGTTTCTCACAGGAGTCAACTCATTGCCTACAACCAGTAGTTTCAGATGCCTTCTCAACGACCTAAGTCGAGCTAACCGTACAGTATACTGCGTTTTGCTGTCTTCGAGTCTGATTACAAAAAACTCGATCGATTTATAGAAGTAACACGAAAAATTGAAAATAGAAAAGGAAGTAAAGAGATAAGAGTGGAAGCAATGAAAAAAGCGGAGCGTTTGCTGTTACAAAGGAAAAAGATTAAGATAGGTCGGTAAAAGTTTAGAATTAAGAAGAGGGTGACGCCGCAGCAGTGTTTCAAGTACCAAGAGTACGGGCAAAAACAAAAAAAAATAGGAAAAGGTGTTTAAGAAGTGTGAGAAGTTCAGAAAAGAAGTGGAGAGGGTAGAAAGTGCGACTAGAGAGAGAGAGAGTAAATAAAAATGTTTAAGTTTATATAAGAAAATTTTTGAGCATACTGCTTTACAGGTCGGAGCAGAAATTATGATAGTCGCGGAACCCAACCGAAGATTGACTCTTGCTGTCGGAATGGGCTGGTTTTTGGACGAAAATGGCGACGTTGGTATCAAAATAGGTAGAAAAATTGTCGAGTTACAACACGTCACCATTTGCGGAGTGACATTTACCACGACAAAAGGCACAAAAGCGTCTACTAAATTGGCTGGAGACGTGAACTCCAAGCATATCGTCTTGGGATCGGGTTTTACGGACTAGCGAAGAGAGGTCAAAGCGGAGTTAGCGGCATTTCTCAGACTCGCCGTAGCCTCGACGGGGTGTTGGAGTTGGCGTTGTCGGGTGGTGTCATGCTGTTGGGTTATGCGGACGACTTGGAGGTGGTAGTTTAAAGAAAAACCCCTGGTTTGGTAAACAGCAGGTCAGAGGAAGTTATTCTCCGAATCGAAAACTAGCTTGTGAATCACGGTCTGGAGCTCTAGTTTCTCTTTAATAAGTGAATAAATCTTTCACCTTTAGCTATAGCTTAGGTAACTGATTTTCTAAATTGTGAGCATTTGAAATTCTTGGTATTAAAACCAAGCGATTTTATTAATTTGTTAATTATTATATATACTTGTGTAAATTCCTCTACACGGAAAGCTTTAAAACCCTACCTCCACGTGGTTAAAAGTGAGCAACGAAGCTTAGGTTATATGTCCTATACGGCAATAATATAAAGCTCCACGGCCAAAGGGTTACGTCGACACTAGTTATTCGCCGTAATCCTAAAAAGTCGCGAGAACCTTCTCCTGTCCCTTCGGCCTCCGCCATGGAGTTCGAGTCTGCCAGTGTCAAGCGTCGTCGCGAAGCCAAGTCCAACGACAAATCCGATGACTCTCAAATGTTCACACTCAAAGAATCCTTCGAAGCAAAGGTCCTAACTATTTCTAAACTGATTTCAACCTTCAAAGAATCCGTTTCCAGACGAACTGAATTAATGGATGTACTGTCCCGCATCCAAGCTATCTTTCGTAGATTTACTCTTGCCAAAACAACTTTGCAGCAAGATTCAGATATTTCTGATTCTCGTAGAGCCGTGCAAACTGTCTTGAAGACGGTGACTGACAAGTTACGCCCAAGTAGTTCGGTCTAGCAGAGTACCATACAGAGTGAAGGTAGCTTCCGGTAAATACGTCGCGCCAGTCCCAAGATCTACGGTTGTGGTAGTTTCCAAGCCCGAGTCTAACATGAAGTCATCTGACGAGACCAAAACAATGCTCATGACAGTTCTTAATCCTACCACGCTCGGTCTAAGACTAGACCGAGTGACGAAAATGGAGCTCCGTTCGCTTGGAGTCCGAAAAGACCGACCTTTCCAAGATCCCAGCGGATATTCTTAACAAAGCCGGCCTTGTCATCAGACCGCAAGGTAAAATTCTTCCTAAGATCTCTAACACGGACGTTCCTACCAACCTCTTTTCCAAGCAGGTAAAGGAGGCGATCCTTGAGCAAAACTTTGATGTCGCCATGAATGAAATAACGCAACAGGCCAGAGAACACTTGAAGGTGTTATTTAAATTCGGGCCCTGAGATAGATCCAAGTGCAATTGGACAATTGAACTAACTCCAGAGGTAAGAAAGTACCTCATGGCCAGTCGTTGTGTTTAAGTTACATGGAACTCATGCAGGGTCAATGACCATGTACGCATCATAAGTTGCTGTAAATGCCAAAAATTCGGTCACCAATCAGGTAAACGTAAAAGCGAATTTCAATGTGGCCTTTGTGCTGAAAAGCACAAAACTATAAATTGCCCAAACTCGGTAGGAGACCCTGCATGTGCAAACTGTGTCAGATATGGCCATAAAGGCGAGGTAATATAACACAAGACGTCTTCAAATAACTGCCCGGCGTACCTAAAGAGGCTTGACGCCAAGATTGCTAACACCGATTATGGACAGTGAGGACGCTCCTCTGACTCTTAGAATTGCGTAAGTGAATCTTCAGCGTTCTCGTGCTGCAACCTTGGAAGTCATGGGTTTCTCCTCCGACAACGACATAGACATTTTACTGGCCCAAGAGCCCTATGTGTATCTTTTTGGTTCAGGGTATAGGCTTGCTAGGGCGGCCTTGCCCTTTAACAGAATCACTGCATCCACCTAAGCGGTATTTCTCTGCTAATATTTTCAATAGCGCGAAGCTCGTCGGAGTAGTTACCGTCAGTCATCTAAATAATGACTGCATTGCCGTATCCATAATTACAGTTGGAAACACCTCCTTGGGCGTCGTTGGCGTATATTGCCCACCCAGCGAGGATGTTCGCATTCATCTACAACATCTAGACCAAGTTTTGGACAAACTAAGATACGACCCAATTATTATAGCAGGTAACTTTAATTCTAAATCGCCGCTTTGGCACTCCTTGCTTACTGACCAACGAGGCAGAAGCGTAGATAACCTCGTGGGTGAACGTGACCTATGTGTTGTAAATAAGCCCAACCAACCTTTCACGTTTGCTAGTCACCAAGGTTCTTCAAACATTGATGTCACTCTGGCATCACAAGTTTTAGCAAAGAAAATTTCTAACTGAGAAGTGAGGCCATTAAAAGTGATTTTAATTTAACCGTCGAAAATCCTCGACTGGTTCCGATCCCTAAGCGTATCCTAGATGTAAACCACATAGATCCTATCAAGCTTAACAAAGAAGTCAGCGCCCCTCTTTCTACTCATCTTCCACATAGATCTAAGTGCCATGATTCTAATTCTGAAGACGTTTTCATTGATAAGCTGACCAAGCTGATCTTCGAGTCTAGCCAAAATAGCTTAAACCGAGTTCGCTCGAATTCTAGAGCTGATGTACCGTAGTGGAGTCCAAGCTAAATAGGTTAAAAGCGTCGTATGTTGCTTAAGAAAGCAAACACAAAACGCAGAGCTAAAAACTCAATGCTTAAATTCGTACAAGACCGCGCTTCACCAATAGAATCTGGCAGTGAAATATGCAAAACTTAACTCATGGCAAAGGTTTGTTGAGAAAAGTTTGGCAGCGAGTCCGTGGCGATTAATTTATACAATTTCCTCACAAATGTTCCTAGCTATCCAACCATGATCTAACGTCCGTGACGGTGACAGACACACTCTCACAGCAAAACACAATTAAGTCAATTGGTAGTTCTCTTAACCCAGACGACGATTCGACAAACGACGATCCTTACCAAGCCCCAATCAGATCCCAATTTTTTGCAAATATCGAATCCCGTCCAAACTGGGTAGTTACAAAAGAAGACATAGCCTCGATGGCTAGCAGAATTCCCAAAAATAAAGCTCCCGGACCCGATGGAGTACACTGTAACGTTCTAAGAACAGTCGTACAAAATTCCCTCTCTTCTACGTTCATTGATCTATTTAATTCTTGTGTTCAATTCGGGCATTTTTCAAACAGTTGGAAAACTGGTAGGCTAATAACAATTCTCAAGCCTGGTAAGAGGGATCTCGATAGCCCTAATTCGTACCGTCCGATAACGTTACTTTCAGAACAAGATAAACATTTCGAACGTGTATTGCTAAAGAAATTACATGACAGTGTAACGAACCGTATCTGAAATTAAGTTACAATATAGAACGTTATGTTTGATTTATTTTATTTTGGTAGTTAGGACCGTTGTTTAATTATTATTATTAAGAATTGTACTTTATTAATTAATTAAGTTAAGTAAGTTTCCGTCCCCGTGTAAATAAATAAGGAATTTCCGCTAGTACCGAACGCGCAACTAAGCTCGCGCTATCCCCGCTTACCGGCGCTTCATCCGTCAGAGCGCATGTTATCCCCGCTTGAACCGTTCTCCCACTTCCGGAGTCGCAAATAAAAGCGGAACCCCGACGCAGGAACGCCAGTTCCAGTTGGAGCTCGCTTCTAAGAAGATTCCGGGGTTTCAGTGCACCAGCTGGAGTTTAGGGTAAGCCGTTTAGCTTTTATTAACCGGACCTCCGGGGGAGATACCGCTCCCCTCCTTGTCTGCTCTTCCCTACCCTATCCTTTACCGGGCGTCGTATTCGTAGTGTTTGGCTTTGGCCTGCGAATACGCCGTCACCACGTCGTATCCGTAGTGTTTGGCTTTGGCCTGCGGATACGCCTTCCCCCTCCGTACCGAGCGTCGTATTCGTAGTGTTTGGCTTTGGCCTGCGAATACGCCGTCAACACGTCGTATCCGTAGTGTTTGGCTTTGGCCTGCGGATACGCCTTCCCCCATCCATTACCGAACGTCGTATTCGTAGTGTTTGGCTTTGGCCTGCGAATACGCCGTCAACACGTCGTCTCCGTAGTGTTTGGCTTTGGCCTGCGGATACGCCTTCCAATACCGTGCCCACGTCCTTCTCCTCCCTCTTAAGTACGAATCCGAATAAACCCCGTCTACCGATCCAACCAACGGAGGTTGCTACCCTAGTGCATGCTTGCTCGCTTAGTCACCGACGTCACCGCTTGTCGAACGCACGCTAATCACTCATTGGTTTATAGATCACCTTCCGCTTGCTTGGTTGTGGCCGCCGTTTATGCACCGTCCCTTGTTGGTTTTGAGAATAAATAAAGTTATTTTGATTTACTATTGTGTATTTTATTTCCGTCGCCTCGCTCCGCTTTTAGGTCCGTTTGAAGCCCTGGACAACCGTTTCTTCACTGTAGTTACCCGGACAGTGCCGTCGAATAGGAGAGTAAACTCCTCGAACAAATCTGGCGCCCGAGAACCGTTCCGTCCACTAGCTTTTTATTACAGCGAAGCAGTGCAATCCGGAGTAAGCGTCACAAATGGCGCCCGAGCAGGGACCGAGTTTTTATTTCAAGTAGGAAGGTACCGTTTGAAGAGTTACGGAAATACCCGAAGATTGCCGAGCTTACCCGAAGGTAAACCAAGACCGATAGGCGTAAACGAAGAGTCTCCATCGACTAAAGAAGCACCGAGGATACCGTTCCGACTATTTCCGAGGACGTCCGAGTGTTTCCGAACCCTATCCCGCCTCCAAACACCCTCGAGTAACACCTCGTTTCGAGCAAGTCGACCCTAAGGATCCCGTTCCACCCACTCCCGTCCCAATCCGAGGCTTCCTGAACGAGCTATCCCACCTGAAAGCCAATAGTACCTACCGTTTCCGTCGTAACCATCCGGAGTATGGCACATGCAAAGGAGGATATACCGAGGACCGAAATGGACACCAAAGAGGATGGTACTGATACCACCGACCCCCGTGTAAGCTGGATTTACCGTTTGAAGAAGGAACAGCTGAAGGAAGAAAATTCTAAATTTGGATTGAAGACCGCTGGCACTGTCGATGAAATGCGCCGAGACTTAGTAAGTTTCGTCCGGACCGGAAAACCACCGCAACCGACATCCGTCACGCCAAGGCCAACGAACACCGCTGAGACCGCTAGCGAACCAACACCGAGTCCGTCAAACCGTCGCAGTTTGCTAGAACAGGCGAAGATCCACAAGTGGAAGCTCAGCTTCAATGGGAAGTCGGATCCAGTGACCTTCCTCGAACGGCTAGACGAAGCTTGCGAGCAGCATGGTCTCACCCAGGACTTACTACTGCCGGCGTTACCAGAGATTCTCACCGACAATGCGTTGTTATGGTACCGTAACACAAAGAAGAATTGGAGTTGTTGGACGGACTTTATCCGAGATTTCCAAATATTTTTCTTGCCAGCCGACTACCGGATTAATCTCGAAGCAGAGATTAGCAGAAGGCTTCAACGTAAAGGGGAATCAGGGATGGATTACCTAACCGCCCTTCAGACATTGATTCGACGACATGGTACTCTTACGGAGGAACAAGAAATGTATTGGTTGCATCGAAATCTGCTTCCGGAATACCGTTTATACATCCGCAGGTCTGATTTCAAGGATATAACAGAGTTCATGAGCTGCATCAAAGAGTTTGAGCTCATCCGGCAAGGCGAAACTCCGACGAGCGCCAAAAAGGAAACCGTACCTCCGCGCCTTTCGGGAAAGTGGGACACCGCCCACCCCCGACCAACTATCGCTCCACCTGCCAGAACGGAAACACCGGGGCGGTCAACCAACGTTCGTATTCCCGTAGAAGCCGCTGATCTGTGCTGGAAGTGCGGACAACCCGGCCATTACCGACGATATTGCCGAAATCCGCCCATTCTTTTTTGTTCCGCGTGTGGGAAACAAGGCGTATTCTCCAAAGACTGTACTTGCAGAAGTGCGGGAAACGCCCCGGGGAGCTCAGCAGCAGGAAGGTCTGCGACGCTCCGGACAACCAGGACCTTCCAGACCAAGGATAACCGGCCATACCTCACCGTAAAGATCGAAAACCACCCGATCTGTGCCCTAGTGGATACCGGAGCCGTCTCATCTTTCCTGGGCCCCATACCGTTAGCTATCTGTGCTAGCCTGGGGGTGAGAACGCAAACCGTAACCGATCGATCCGCTAGAGTGATCAATGGAACCGAGGTCCCAATTTCCGAAGTTGTTACCGCTAGGATCTCAGTAGAAGACCAGGAAAGCCAACACACGTTTAACGCGTTACCGGACATGACCTACGAATGTATTCTGGGAATGGATTTTCTCCATACGATGAATTTCCACATGAACTTCCAGACGGGACTTATCTTCTTGGGTAATCGATGTATATCCGGCAAAACCAAGAAACCAGAACAGACCATGGTGACATCAATGGTGGATAGCTTGGAGGCCGCTAATGAAAAGCGAATGCAAGATTTATTGAGTGAGGAGTTACCGGATCTGCAAGCGCTGAGTGGACTCGCCCGTCAAGTAGAGCACCACATCCGCCTCCGCGATCGAGAACCGATTAAACAACGTCACCGCCCGATCAACCCGAAGATGCGAGAGATAGTCAACGCCGAAATTGACCGCATGCTCGCTCAAGGGGTAATCGAAGCAAGCCATAGTCCTTGGAGTTCACCAATCGTCATGGTACGGAAAACCGACGGAAGTGCCCGTTTCTGCATAGATTTCCGCAAAGTCAATGACGTCACCGAAAAGGATGCTTACCCGCTCCCGCATATTCATGGCATCCTGGACCAGTTACGAGAAGCCAATTACTTCTCGAGCCTCGACTTAAAAGAAGGATACTGGCAGATACCGCTGTCCGCAGAAAGTAAACCAGTAACTGCTTTCACCGTACCGGGTCGAGGCCTATTCCAGTTTCGAGTAATGCCTTTTGGTCTCCACTCCGCTCCGGCCACCTTTCAACGCCTCCTCGATACCGTCATAGGACCTGAATTAGAAGGCAAAGCATTTGCTTATCTCGACGACATCATTGTCCTAGGGAAAACTTTCGATGAACATCTGCAGAACCTGAAGTTGGTGTTTAACCGTCTTAAGGCCGTAAACCTGAAATTAAACCCGGAGAAATGCCAGTTCGGACGTAAATCACTGAAGTATCTAGGACACCTGGTCAGTGCAGAAGGAGTCCGGACCGATCCAGAGAAAGTAGAAGCCATCTTGCAGATTCCGACCCCCACCACCGTCAAGAAGCTCCGTCAGTTCCTAGGAGTAGCCTCGTGGTACCGTCGATTTATACCGTCTTTTTCTACCACCGCGGCTCCGTTAACCAAGCTCCTACGGAAAAAGCAATCTTGGAAGTGGGGTACCGAGCAAGACGACGCTTTCGCGCTCCTCAAGCAACAACTAACCGAATCTCCCGTGTTGACTTGTCCGGATTTTGGAAGACCGTTTATTCTGCAAACCGACGCATCTGACCACGGGCTTGGGGCAGCTTTGATACAAAACCATTCCGACGGTGACCACGTAATAGCTTACGCTAGCCGCACGCTGACAGCCCCGGAGAAAAACTACTCCGGTACCGAGAAGGAGTGTTTGGCGATTGTATGGGGTATCGAGAAGATGAGGCCGTACTTAGAAGGTTACCACTTCACCGTCATAACGGATCATCAATCGCTGCGTTGGCTTCACTCAATTCGAAGTCCAAGTGGTCGTATCGCCCGCTGGAGTATCTTCTTGCAACAATTCGATTTCGAGATCAAGTACCGGAAGGGCATTCTGAATAAAATAGCAGACACCCTATCTCGAGAACCGTTGCCAGGACCAATTGATACTTTAGCTGCTGTTGAATCTGGGGGTTGCAAATGGTATGAACGGCTAGTTGACACCGTCAAAACGAATCCACAAGGGGTACCCGACTACACCGTGCGCGATGGAAATTTGTACCGACACCTCGTGCCTTTGAAAAAAGCTATTAAAGAGGACCTAACCGAACCTTGGAAGCTCTGCGTACCGACCCCACTCCGATCACGAGTGTTAGCGGAGAATCATGATCTCCCTACCGCTGGCCACACCGGGATAGCCAAAACGACCGCCCGGATAGCTGAGAGATATTATTGGCCAGGCATGTACCGCGACATTGCCAAGCATGTCCGCAGTTGTCAAACCTGCCAACGATATAAGGTAGAAAGTCAGAACCCCGCGGGATACATGCAACCTTCCCGCAACTGTGAACCCTGGGACACCGTTAGCATCGATTTGATCGGTCCTCTACCCAGGTCAAAGAAAGGTTGTTCCTTCGCCGCGGTCTTTTTGGACCGATTTACTAAATGGGTGTGTTGCCGTCCGCTCCGTAATGCCACAGCCGCCCATATTGTCACCGCCTTCTACGAAGACATCGTTACCAAATTTGGAACACCTCGTACCGTCATCACCGATAATGGGACGCAGTTCACTAGTCTCGCGTTCAGGCAATTACTTCGCGAGTTTGGAATCCAACACCGATTGACTCCCCCGTATACTCCGCAAGCCAATCCCGTTGAGAGAGCGAACCGTACCCTGAAAACCGTCATCGCTGAGTACTGCGAAACCGATCAGCGCACTTGGGATCGCCACCTTCCCGATGCGGTTATGGCTCTGAATACCGCTCAACACGAATCCACGGGGTTTACACCGGCGTTTCTCAACTTTGGACGCGAATTAGTGCTTCCGGCAGCTCTACACCGCGAAGTAGAGCCTATTGAACAGGATGACACCGGCCATTCTACCGACGTTCCGCCCCGTTATCTTAGCCGCTTGCAACAACTGCAAGAAATTTTTCCCGTGGTCCGTGACACTCTCACGAAAGCGTTCGCCAAGCAAAGTAAGCATTATAACCTTAGGCGACGTCCGTGGCGATGCTACGTTGGTGACCAAGTGTGGAAGCGCGAGTATCCTCAATCTTCCGCTGTTGAAGGATACGCTGCCAAGCTCGCCCCTAAGTATGCAGGTCCCTTTACCGTCACTAAAGTCTTATCCCCGGTGGTATACCGTCTCCGAGATGAGCAAGGCACCGTACATCCTTCCGTCCACGTTAAGGATCTTAAACCGTACCGTCCTAGAGTAACCGAAACACTTTTACTTGCAGACCAAAACATGCCGAAATCGACTCGCCCTTCGCCGTCGACACATTCCGTCAGTATCCGCCTAGCCCAGGAAGCCGAAAGAGCTCGCCGGATCAATGAAACGGTTGCCCGCCGAAAAGCGACCGACCACGAGATGAACGTTGACGATCAACAGACACGGCCCGTAAATACTGCTATCGCCGTGAGCAGGTCCATGCCTGCTTTTTCCTCCGCCCCGCAGTCGATACCGTCGTCCAGTTCAACCAGCACCGACGCAACGTCAGGAATCACCGCACCCAGTGGACTCTGCTGGCGTTGTGGTCTTACTGGGCATCGCCGGGATCACTGCAACCGTCCGCCCGTCCTGTTCTGCTCCCGATGCGGTCGCCTAGGGGTGATGTCGCGCCACTGCCGCTGTTCCTCCCGTTCTACGCCCCGGGGGGGCGCAACCCATCATCGACGGCAGCGAGGACTTCACGCCTTCCTCCCGAACAGAAGAGCTGAGGCCCGCCGCGACGCGGGAATCGAGTGACATTCAGGGTCGCCCTAGCGAGAAAGACGCTCTAAGTGTAGTAGTGTAGTGTTGTGTTGTGCTCCGGACGAACAGTTCTTTTTTTTTTTGTTTGTTTTTTTTCCCTCCCCGAAGTAAGAGGGGAGTGTAACGAACCGTATCTGAAATTAAGTTACAATATAGAACGTTATGTTTGATTTATTTTATTTTGGTAGTTAGGACCGTTGTTTAATTATTATTATTAAGAATTGTACTTTATTAATTAATTAAGTTAAGTAAGTTTCCGTCCCCGTGTAAATAAATAAGGAATTTCCGCTAGTACCGAACGCGCAACTAAGCTCGCGCTATCCCCGCTTACCGGCGCTTCATCCGTCAGAGCGCATGTTATCCCCGCTTGAACCGTTCTCCCACTTCCGGAGTCGCAAATAAAAGCGGAACCCCGACGCAGGAACGCCAGTTCCAGTTGGAGCTCGCTTCTAAGAAGATTCCGGGGTTTCAGTGCACCAGCTGGAGTTTAGGGTAAGCCGTTTAGCTTTTATTAACCGGACCTCCGGGGGAGATACCGCTCCCCTCCTTGTCTGCTCTTCCCTACCCTATCCTTTACCGGGCGTCGTATTCGTAGTGTTTGGCTTTGGCCTGCGAATACGCCGTCACCACGTCGTATCCGTAGTGTTTGGCTTTGGCCTGCGGATACGCCTTCCCCCTCCGTACCGAGCGTCGTATTCGTAGTGTTTGGCTTTGGCCTGCGAATACGCCGTCAACACGTCGTATCCGTAGTGTTTGGCTTTGGCCTGCGGATACGCCTTCCAATACCGTGCCCACGTCCTTCTCCTCCCTCTTAAGTACGAATCCGAATAAACCCCGTCTACCGATCCAACCAACGGAGGTTGCTACCCTAGTGCATGCTTGCTCGCTTAGTCACCGACGTCACCGCTTGTCGAACGCACGCTAATCACTCATTGGTTTATAGATCACCTTCCGCTTGCTTGGTTGTGGCCGCCGTTTATGCACCGTCCCTTGCTGGTTTTGAGAATAAATAAAGTTATTTTGATTTACTATTGTGTATTTTATTTCCGTCGCCTCGCTCCGCTTTTAGGTCCGTTTGAAGCCCTGGACAACCGTTTCTTCACTGTAGTTACCCGGACAGTGCCGTCGAATAGGAGAGTAAACTCCTCGAACAAATCTGGCGCCCGAGAACCGTTCCGTCCACTAGCTTTTTATTACAGCGAAGCAGTGCAATCCGGAGTAAGCGTCACAACAGCATCCCTTCACGACTATTCCATCCTAGTTAATATGGTTTTGTTCCTGGCAAATCGACAACAAACGCCATTTGTAAATTATTGACAAAAGTACAGACGAACGTCTCCAAGTATAGACTCTGCGTTTTTATAGGCATTTCCAAAGCGTTCAATAACGTATGGAGGCCATTAATAATTGAAGCTCTCGTCGTCAAGAGAGCACCTGCAGACGCAGTGCGCGTCATTCGTAGTTATTTATTGAGTCGCTCGATCACTTATTTCACAAACGTTTCTGGATGTTCTTATACAAAACGACTAACACAAGGTTTCCGCCAAGGCTCGATTTTTGAACCGACCTTGTGAAACGTTGTTGATTCCTTACTTGAACGAGACTCACCTGATAACTGCCTACGCAAATGATATTACCATCACAGTATCCGCAGACAATAGATGCGAACTAGAGGCAAAATCACGACAGTGCCTGGTCACTCTTACTTGCTGCGCTGCCAACAACAAATTGACAGTCTTAGCTGACAAGACCAAACACATAGTTCGACTAAACGATATTCCAGTCCGAAGGGTTTTCGAATTCAAATACCTTGAGCTTTTGCTTGATCACAAACTGAGCTTTGTCAAACTCTGTTCCTATGTGGTTAACAAGTGTAAGAGTGTCTTGCACTTGTTTTACAAGTATTCTCGTTGTAAATGAAACCTACATAGGAAATCATTAGTGACAATTTTTATTAGTGTAGTCATTCCCATGCTTACGTATGGCTTAGACATTTGGTACCATAGACTAAAACATACCCATATTGTCAGGAAACTGGCATCTGTACCACATCTCTACAGTCCTCATTCCTGCGTACGATCTTCGGAGCATATCGTACAGTTCCTATCGATCCCTTATGCGTTGTGGCAAAATATCTCCCTCTGCAACTCTTATTGCAGGGAACTTGTACCTTTTTAGACTAGTAAATTTCGACTGCAGATTTTCCTTCTTCTTCAGCCGTCAAGCGTCATCTCAAGACTTTGATCTTGGATGAATGACAGCAGCTGTGGGATGCATCCCATAAAGAGCGTAACGTCTATTCCATGATAACCAATATCCTAAGCTGGATTAACATTTTCCACGATCCGGGACGAGCGCCCGTCCAAATTCTCACATCGCACGGCAGGATCCGTTGCCATCTGAAACGCTGATGCGTTTCAGATGACGACCGATGCTTGTCGTGTGGTGTTTCTGATACTCTGTCACATAGAATTCTTGCTTATCGGGAGTTCGATGATAACCGGAGTATTTTAAGAACCAGAAGAAACCTGTTTCCCGATTCCCCCGTATCAATCCTTGGACTAGTGTCCGACGTTAACAAACTCATTGTATTCGCTAGAAAAAACCAGAATCAAACATAAAACCAAAGTATAACTTAATTTATTTTTGCATGGTATTTCGCTTTATTTATACAGTCAGCTACGACGAAGCTGGGTATTTATTTAGTTACTTATTTGTATGGAGACTTATTATTTTAGAGTATTTTATTTTGATTACTTTTAGTTTTTTTTCAGCCGTAGCTGACTTGACTAACTGACCTTATCCTGTTCATTACAACAACGTTTCTTTTTCTCGCTTATTTGGTTTCTAGCCTAAGAAGCAAAGATAAGCCAAAAGGTAGGTGCTTCGCGGAACTTCGTGGTCTCTAAGCACGAACCTGTAACATCGCCCATCCAACTCGTCTAAACAGACGATCCTTCATCTCGAAATTTATATCTTAAATCATTCAATCTCCGATGTAGCGAACTTGAATCAAGCAAGTTCGGGTGGTGGGTCTTCCTTCTCCTCCACGGTCTGGAACTGGCGTCTGATAAAACCGAAATGGTAGTGCTAATCAGAACCAGAAAATAAAAAAAAAATTATAAGAGTGGGGGGTTTAGAGATCAAAGGCGAGAAAGTCTTAAGGTACCTAAGCGTGTAGATTAGAGAGAACGGTAAAGTGACCAAGCACGTAAGACGTGCATGCGAGAAAGCGAAATAATCCAATCCAAGCTCCAAACGGGAAAGAATGTATGTGAGGATGGTACGTAGTGTTCTACTGTATGGAGCTCCATACTGAAGTCGAAGTACTACCTGGATATGTTAGAGATAACGCAGAGAATGGTTGTACTGAAGATGCTTACGGCTTATAGAACGGTATCTGCAGAAGCCATCCAGGTGGTGGCCGAGATAGCGCTTGTTAGGGACAGTATTAAGAAGAAGGTGATCGATTTTGGGTATCAACCATCTGCGGATAGGTTGGTGGAAAAGTGGCAGAATACATGAGACAGAGCAAGCGTTGGCACATGGGCGTATATGTTCATTAGTAAAGTAGATGAGTAAGTAAAATAAAATGCGTCGGGGTTGAACCACTATGTGGTTCAATTTCTGACAGACTACGAAAGTTTCGGCTCCTATCTTAAAATGATAGAAAAGAAAGGGATGCATTAACTATGCGAGAAACACGTTCTAGGGTACTCAAGATGGGAGAGTGCCTTAAACCAATTTGAATCTAAACTAAGGAAAAGACCGAGGGTGGACAATTTTAGGAAGTTTATAGAGGATCTGTACATATCGCATAAATAAAACTTTTATAAGGATTTTAGGAAAAAACGAAGCCTTGGTTATATTTTTGTAAAAAATTCAAAATTAAGAATTAAATTTTTTTTATTAACTAGCAAAACTGAAAAAAAATAATCTTGTACTTTTATCGCGTAAGAAAAGTCCGGTTAGACTGTTGGACATATTAAATCTTCTAACCTAAAATCTCAAATTAATAAAAAATACAACTTATTAGAAAAAAGTACTTTGCCAAAGTCAGGTTTCTAATTTCTGAAATGCTTAAAGACAGACCGTGGGTGTTTTCCAAATACGCTTGGACTTCAACGCTCATGACCGAATCCATCCCCAATTGGGGCAAAGTTACGTGGTGGCTAATAGTGTTTAAATTAATAATACCAATAATGTTTTTAATTCCCTGATAATAGTCCGATGTTGCAGTCTCCAAACAAGAGGGCAGATGCATGCACAGCACTACCGTTTCATTTTGAGTTAAAAACCTATCCATCATCTTAAAACAAGACTGTAGGCTTTGTTGCGACGTTCCTCCAATTAAAGTATTCGTTTGATAGTTTTTCATTTTTGTGACTAAACCAACATCTGCAAGCGCGCCCCATTGTATAGCCAAAGCAGGATAACCATCTTCTTTTCTGCTTTCACAAATACGCTCCATAATCGAGTTTGCCATGTTATAATTAGATTGACCAATGTTGCCTTTTGACGCTCCAAAAGACGAAAACACTACAAAATACCTACGCAAAAGTTTTTAGCACCAACAACCATTAGTTAATTGACTTACTTTAACATAGGACACAAACTTCTACTTAGTTTGTCAAGATGATCAGTGGCAAAAGCTTTTGCTGGAAAAGGCGCTGCAAAAGTACTTTCAGAGTAATTTTCAAATAGTTGGTCATTAGTAACCGCAGCTAAATTAAAAATGCCGACGACTGAACCAAAACTATTAGCAAATTTAAGTAACTCTAAACATCCTTCTTCTGTTGAGACGTCACTCGTGCATATACGAACATCGACATTTTTAGATTTCCAAAGATTGATTTTAAACTTTTGGTATCCGTTTACAGAACTACGCCTAGCAACTACTATAAAGTTTTGACCACCTCGTTCTATCAACCAATCTATAAATTCAAAACCAACTCCTCCTAAGCCGCCGATTATTACGTACGTCTGCTTGGCGTCGCAATAAAATCTAAAACCAGATTTAGCTTGTATGTGTTAGTAACAAAAACCTTACTTCTGAACGCCAAAAATTTGTTGTTCTTGATTGTCTCTAATCTTTACTACGACTTTTTTGACCGATTGTTGTGGAACGGTTGTAATATTTTGTTGGTTAATACTTGGTGTGTTAATTGGTGCTACTACGTTAGTGTTCAGGCCGTTTTGGAGCAGCGAATGTAGCTTGCTTTTAATTTTGTCTTGTTGTAACGCTGAAACTAAGTCAACGGCAATGTACTTGCAGTTTCTGAATGCCTTAAGAAGCAGTGGTGTTTCGCAATAGGTAACTTGGAGAAATGTTCCGTTTGGTGCCAGACAGTTTCTTAAAGAATAAAAACTTTTGTTTGTAGACGCGTTTATAATTATTCGAACTTTTCTTCTATTGCAAATTTCTTTTTTAAAGGAAACGTTGTTAAAATTTCCGACATGAACGTTTGACGTGTTTTTGTATAGATTACCAAGCGTACACAAATTGTCTCGATTTTGGTCTGTGATAAATACCTGGCATTTATTGTACTTAGCTATATTGACTATTGCTTCTATGGTTGTATTAGGAAGACAGTTAAGTAAAATGTTGTCTCCTTGTTTTAACTCGGCTGCCTATAAACGTTGATGTAGGTTTTTATTTTAATATTTAATTTTTTACCATGTTTAGCATGTAAATAGCTGTTAGATACGCTTCTGGCACAGTTGCGGCTTGTTCCAAGCTCCAGGTTCTGGGCACGTTCCATAGTAGTAAACAATCCGCTTGAGCTGTGCTCGTTAGAGGTTTCTCGTTTGCAAAACCCATCACTTGTTTTCCACTGTTAAATAAAACTCATAATTATTTTAAACGTTTGATTTATATACTGAAACGTTTGAGAAATTGTTCTCAAGTTCGAGAGTCTTCACGAAATCTTTATTTATTCCCAGAACGTTCATCGAAAGATATAGAAAATTCTCGAACGTTTCATTAAAATGCATAAATGCGGTACAAACAAATCATAGGTCAGTTATTTTAGTAATTCGAAGTCGGCAGTGTTAAGAAGATTATTTAAGTTTAAATAAATAAGTGATTACCGCGTGATGAGATAAATATACGAGGTATAACTTTGTACGTGACTTTAATGTAAACAAGTGTTAGATTTAATTAGTTCGGTTACTTATAAACGTGTACATATTTTTAATGTAGATAAATTAGTTTTTTTGTCGATCGTCTGTTAATAGTAATATTAACGTATCAGAAATAGATCGTTAATGACCACTATTAACAAACGATTTTGAACCAATGAATGAATTTCTATTAAAGAACGATTTTGTATAGCAACCAATGAAATCGTTAGCAACCACTAATTTAACAACTTTGCACGACTACTAGATATAGCAACGAGTTACGTATACTATAGTTTTCTTATAAATTCATGCGTTTTACTAACGTACGATCAACGAAAAAACTTTAAAATTAACTTACTAGTTAATCAGCGACAAATAATCTTCTTAATATTAACGCGTTTGCTCGTTACACTCGCTCACGGCGTTAAAATGTCTCATTAACAACCTTGATCGTGTGGAGTCCGCAATTTTTAGTGTAAATCTCATTCACTAAATTAATATCGCACCCGTAATAAAAACATTGATTGCTTAAATAAATAAAACTTTAGTTCGCGCTTCGCGTATTTGTTTATAGCGTCTAACTTCTAGCTGTTCCATTTCGTTAAAGTAGTGTATTTAAACTTTTTATTCGTGTTATATATAACTTATGCCGGTAACTCGTCAAGAATCGATGAATAGAAAAATGGAAGAAAATTCTAGTAAAATGGAAAGACAACTGTTTAAAAATTCTCAGAAAATGGAAGAAAAGTTTCACGAAAATTCACAGAAAATGGAAGAAAACCCTAGAAAAATTGAAGAAAAGTTTTGCGAAAATTTTCAGAAAATTGAAGAAATACGAATGGACATTGAAAATCAAATAAAGACTATTGAGGAGCAAATACAAGTTAGTATAGAAAACCAAATTAAAATGTATCAATCAAAAAACCTTGTCGAACCAATATTTTTAATATTCAATTAATGACATGACATCTTTCGGCCTTCTTCTTTATCAATTACAAATTAAAATGGTTCAAGAGAAAACCCAATCAGATATGTTAAATTTAGAAGAAGAAATCTGTGAATGACAAAATAGAAGTAACAGAAGACAAATTAGAAAACAAAATGAAACTGCTTGAAGAAAAAATAAACTAAATGAATAACCATGGCAAAGGAAGCATCATGAACAAAAATTTAATAATGGACTATAGGAAAGAAACTACTCACAAGTTTAAAGTTGTACCGCCAAATTTTGATGGTAAAGTTCCATGGTCAACACACTACAAGCAGTTTGAAGCCGTAGCTTCAGCCAATGGTTGAAACATTGACGCTTTGATGCATGCTTTGGAGTTTAAAGCAGCAAAACAAGCATTGCAACAAGAGAGTCATAAACTTTGCTGTGCTGCAAAAGTTTTCGCGCAACACTTTAAAGCATCGAAGAGATCACGCGGCGAATACTTTAGGAAAGAGGAGTGACGACTTTAAAATGCGGTGAAATAGACCATGTACGAATGCATTGTGTTAAACCCAAAAAGAAGACAAAAAGAGCGCTTGAAAATTTTAACAAATTGTCTAAAAGAGACAAAAATTAATCTTATCTAGTCAGGTTCAGACTCTGCCTGCAAGGACTGAAAGTGTGGTAATGGCACGCCTGGATGGGATTCTCCGGAAAGGCTACATGCGCGCGATTAAACCAATGAAGAGCGACTTAGTTAAAAAATAACTACTCGTTGGTAGAACTTTAGTACGAGTAAAAAACACGATTCCAGTAAGGATCTTAAACATCAATTCATGTCCTGTAACGTTGAAAAAGAAGACCGTTGTAGGTCAATGCACGCCAGTATCTCAAATTGTGAGAAGCGTGAAGTCTAACGAAGATACGTCGCCGAAGAAGTGCCCACAACATCTATTGGACATTCTTACCTCCAAATGCCAAAATCTCAGCCAAGACCATTTGGCTAAAGTTAAGGTGTTGATCTAAGAATATCAAAATATGTTCGCGCTGGAGAGTGATTCCAAAGAAAGAACTAACGTGGTAAAGCATAAAATTAATACTGGAGGCGCTCGGCCGATACGACAACATTCACGTAGACTTTCTTTGGCGAGAATAGAAGCCAAACAAATAATTACGGATATGGAGCAAAAAAGCATGATTGAACCTTCAAGTAGCCCATGGGCATCCCCAGTAGTACTCGTAAAGAAAAAACACGGATCAACAAAGTTTTGCGTAAACTACAGACAGCTAAACGACGTGACCAAAAAGGATAGGTACTCTTTGCCTAGAATTGACAATACGTTAAACACCCTGTTAGGATCCTAGTTGTTTTCCAGGTTAGATTTAAAGAGTGGTTACTGGTAGGTAGAATTGGCACCCTAAGATCGTAAAAAAATGGCTTTTACGATTGGAACTAGTTTGTGGCAGTCCACTGTGATGCCCTTCGGCCTGTGTAACGCTCCTGTAACGTTCAAGCGTTTGTTGGAGACCATCTTGTGCGGACTATCTTGGAAGACGTGCTTCGTTTACCTAGATGACGTGATCGTGGTTGGAAGGTTGTTTAAAAAACACTTAAACAGTTTGAAAGAAGTGTTTCAGCGACTACGTGGGGCTAATCTCAAACTGAACCCAAAAAAGTGTCACTTATTTAAGAACAAAGTGCGATACCTTGGCTACGTCGTATCTAGAGATGGAGTAAAAGCTTACTCAGACAAAATCCGAGCAGTAAAAGCATCGCCAAGTCCAATCGATACACATCAAATCCAAAGCTTTTTTGGGTCATGCACCTATTATAGACGATTTGTACCCGGATTTGTTAATATTGGTAAACCTTTGACAAAATTAACCGAAAAAAAAGCAGAATTTAGATGGAATGAGGACTGCAAATATGCTTTCCATCAACTAAAACAGGTCATTGTCACTTCGTCGATTTTGAGTTATCCAAGAGAAGATGGAAAATTTGTTTTGGATACGGACGCAAGAAATCTGGCCATAAGCGCGGTCCTTTTGCAGATTCAAGATGGACAAGAAAAAGTTATCGCGTATTTAAGCAAGGTTTTGTTCAGGTGCGTGACTAGAAGGAAGCTGTTTGCAGTCGTCAAGTTCATAAAACATTTCTACAAATATTTGTATGAACGAAAATTTTTTATTGAGAACGGACCACGTCGCTTTAAAATGTCTATTAGAGTTCCGTAACCCGGAAGGACAAGTGGCAAGATGGATCGAGAGACTGCAAGAATATGATTATGACACAGAACACCGTGCCGAAAGCAGTCATAGATAGGCTGATGCCTTGTCTAGACACCATGTCCAGCGGCCTGCAATCATTGTTCGCGAATGCTTCCGGAGAACTGCTACGGTTGATGATGAGTGGAAACCTAATCAGTTGCGTAGCAAACAAGAAAACCATCGTGAAATAAGACTACTCCTGGACTGGAAAAAAAAACGGCCAACGACCACTTGGGAAGAAGTGAGTGCTTTGGGTAGAAACATCAAAGCGTACTAGGCGCAGTGGGACTCTTTGATAGTAAAAGACGGTCTTTTTAAGTGATCTTTAGAAAGTATCGAGGGCACGAGAAACAGACAACAGTTGGTAGTGCCAAAACGCCTGGTGTCAAAAGTGTCGAAGCATCTCCACGATGGTAGATCAAGAGAACACTTTGGCAATAGTCCAGCAAAAATGCACAAAGCACCAATAAAGCAATACAACGTAGGAAGCCCTTTAGAAGGAGTAGCGATTGACATCACAAGGTCGTTTCCAGAATCTGATTTGGAAAACTAATACATCTTGGGAGCGATGGATTAATTTACGAAGTGGACGGAGGCTTACGCCATACCTAATCAAGAGGCACTTACAGTCGCAGACGTATTAATAAAAGAGTTTTTCTGCCGGTTTGGGGTCCCGTTAGAATTACACTCCGATCAAAGTCGCAATTTTAAGTCTGGGGTGTTTCAAAAAGTTTACCGACTGTTGGAAATTAAGAAAACTTGGACGACGCCTCTTCATCCTCAATCTGATGGCATGGTTGAGCGAATGAATCGAACAATGGAAAAATACTTAGCCAAAGTAGTGTCCGAACACTAAAGAGACTGGGATCAGTACTTGCACCTTTTCCTAATGGCATACCGATCATCCGTTCACAAAAGCACAGGCCAAACACCATCGTGCGTGATGCTCGGTCGCGAAATACAACTGCCATGCGACCTTCAATTTGGATAAAAACTGGAAGAAGAAGTTGATGGAGAAGATTACTTTAGCAAGCTGACCAAGAGACTAGACCAAATGCATAAGGACGTCCATAAAAACACACAAATTGCCAGCGAAAAGATAAAGACTAGATATGACGTTATAGCACAATATGGTGGGTTTCAACTTGGCGACATGGTATAGTTGTATAATTCCCAAAGGAGACGTGGTTTGTCCCCGAAGCTGCAGAGACAATCGGAGGGCTTTTATGAAGTTGCGCAGCATATTAATGACGTTATGTATCGCATCCGAAAACCAAGCAAAAGTAAGCCAAAAGTTTTCCACGTCGATCGTTTAGCCCCGTTAGCTGGCGATAACCACAATGCGCAAGTTCAGGCCCAAACCAGAGTAATAACTAGCAGAACCAGAAATCAAATGAAAGGAACGGAGTTCGATAAGTTTATGAGCTTATACTGAGGTTCTGGAAAAGCTAGGTTTGGAGTTACCACCGAGGAACAACAAGACCTGTTCTAAACACAAAAAGATCTTGTCCAGAGGAGTTGACAGCAATCGGTAGCCGGAAAAGTTTTAAAACTGCGTGGTGACTGACGTTTCGTTTTCTATCTGGTCACCAAGAAATACTCACGTACCAAACTGTGGCAAATATTATGGAATCTCAAGGGAGAAATGGAGTTCCAGCATGTTAAGAAATTGGCAGTACCCAAACTTGGTTGTGGCTTAGATTAACTAAGTACAAAATAATCTATGTTTTTCCAAAAAGAATTTCAAAATAATAAAAACAATTTAAAAAAACCGTTAGCGGTCGTATACGCCCGCCCGGACATCAGCGGCATATTTATGTCACTGGTGCCAGCGGTCGTATTCATAGCGGTCTTGTTTATCAGATTGCTGCTTGTCAGCAAATTCTATATTAGTTCGTAAGTGTCATTGTAAGTATCCAGTCTCGCTTCTGTCGCTACGTGGAGTGCGTGTATGGCCAAAATGAGTAGCAGAAGTAGAAGAATTGTAGACCTTGCTTTGAAAGATGCTCGAAAATCAGGTAATAATTTTTTTATATTTGAATTTTTTTGCGATTTACTAGTTCGTATTTTTTGTTGTTTAGGTGATGAATCTGATCCATTTAGTTCAATTGATTCAGACCTTGACCCCATGTTCTTACAGTCTAGTGATGAAGATATGTCAGCTACGTCGGATTTGTCTGAGTTGGAATATTCAACAGGAAAGCGCAAACGCAAATTGCAACCTTGTACAAAGATTTCAAAGAAATTCAAGGTTGAAAATAGTATTGTTTTGGATGACCCTGCGCTGTTCCAAGTCACTTTTGCCCGGTAATGCCTCGCCCAAAGGAAGAGTCGCTGACATCACAACTAGCATTCATCATTGTTCCATAGAGGAAAATGAGAATATTCCTCCAAAAGAATTTGAAGAATTCTTTGAAGTTGAGACTGTAGACTCAACCACCAAATATTGGTGATAGTCAGGAATCTGACAATGATGCCGAAACCAACCAAAATGTTATGGAGCATACGTGGACAGTGCCAGTTAAAAACCATCAAGAATTTGAATACTCCGGAGAGGGTGGTTTACATGGTAATTACGCTGCAATACTAATAAACGATTTATCGCCCTATAACTGTTTCCGCACCTTTTGGACGATGAAATCATTGTGAATATGGTAAATCAAACAAACTTCTATGCTACTCAAGTACTGTGTAATTCAAATGACGTAAAAAAAGGTTGACGACTTCACCGATGGTCTCCAACTGATAAAAAGGAAATAATTAAATTTATCGGTATAGTGGCTTAATGGGCTTGGTAAAAATGCCTTCCTTGGACAAGTACTGGAGCAATGACGACCTATATCAAAATGTTCTTGTACCAAAAACCATGTCAAGAAATAGGTTTCAGTTGCTTCTTCGAATGTGGCACTTCTCCGATAAAAAAAATTGCCCTGAGGAAGACCGTCTACACAAGGTGAGGCCATTAGCAAAGCAGCTTGTCAAAAACTTTCAAACGGTCTTCACTCCTGCTCGGACATTTTGTATAGATGAGTCTATTATTCCGTTTCAAGGACGATTGCTATTTAAGCAATACATTCCACAAAAAACCCATAAATATGGAGTTAAGCTTTTTAAATTGTGCAGCGAAAATGGGTATACATGGAACCTAAAATTATACACCGGAAAGGAAAAAGGTGACGGCAACGCTTCTGTTTCAACTAACATCGTTGTCAGCCTTTCAAAGGACTTGCTAAATTCAGGACGCACTATAATAGCTGTTAACTATTATACAAGTTTTGAACTAACAAACATTTTGTTGAATAAAAGGTACGCTGAGGACAAACAGGCGTGGAAATCCGAAAAACGTCATAGAAAAGATACTAAAAAAAGGAGAGGTATTTGGACAAGAAAACGAAGGAGGTGTATGCGTGATGAACCTGAGGGGTGGCACCCTACCAGGCGCTTCCCCAGGTGGCGGATAGGAAAACGGCCTAAGTGAATGATCGTATGTAATGCTTAGGTTAATGCTAGGGATAAGGTTGCTCGTCGCTTATGAACAGAGACTCGCAGCAACCAAAGACAGCATTGTGGATCAGCTACCCCGCCCGGCTGTCGTGTTGTAGCCAAGGGCTTGCACAGGGTATAACGGCGCTGATATGTGTTTGATGTGCCACGTGCATCAACCATGTCGATATACCATGCACGAACCTGGAGTGCTCAGGTTGGTGCGGGGGGTCTCGGCTTAACCGCCTGGACCAAGAGGAGACAACCTCAGCAAAATCCTAAATCTCAAAAGTCAGGGGCTGAACCGAGGGGATGCGTGGCTGAATAGAGGATCAGCATTTACTGGCCCCAACTTCGGAGCACCGGGCACCACTCCGTTGTAATCAATCGCCTTACACGTGTGCAGGGGGCACTGCACGTGTAGACATTTTATTTCTCCCACACTCGTGGGACTTATATGTACCAAGTAAAAACAAAAACAAAATTTTCCGCCGGGGCACCTGTTACTGGTGAGCGTAAAAAACTCTCGGGGGCAGCGCGCCGTAAATTAAGAAAGGCGATGAGAGGGACTCTAAGCAACCTGTCCTTTCATCGCCCAAAGAGGGGCAACCAAGCACCTCACAGAATAAAGCTGTCTCTAGGACTGGGACGCAAAAGCGACACCGGTCTGACGACAGCACTCCCAAAGGAGGTACCTTAAAAAAGGCAAAGTCTGGGACCAAAAAGGACACCAGAACTTTCAGCGAAGCAGCAACAGGCTTCAGAATGGATTTTGTCCATGAAGACCTGGAGTGCACGTTGTCGGAGGAGGAAAGAGGGCAAATTAAAACCTGGATCCTTAATAGAATCGACACTCTGTCCATTGGGGCGGTTTCGCCCAAATTCACGGAGTGTCGCCACCGAGGGGGAGCGCTGTTAATTACATGCGCAGACCAGGTATCAGTGGATTGGTTGAGAACGGAGCTAGAAAAAGTAGCTCCGTGGAAGGGAGCTAAGCTTCGATTCCTTGAAACAAAAGACCTCCCAAAACCAGTGCTAGCACACGCCTGGATTCCCGGGGTCCATGTGGAACCGGTAAAGATTCTGAAAAGGATCGAGATCCAGAATGCTGGCGTTGTAACCAGCAACTGGCGTGTAGTGGACAGGAAGGAGGACCCCAAACGACAAACATTGATTGTCCTTATGAACGAAACTTCCTAGAACAAGATGGGGACTATTTGCAACCATAGACCCTACGTCAATCTCACTAGAGTGACGTTTAAACTCTTCTCCAAGACGAAGGTGGGGGGAGAGGAAGCGACCAGTATGGAGTGCGAAGAGACGACAGTGGTTGAGGGTCCCTCAGAGGAATCACAGCCTACTGCGTCATCCACTGCACCCCAGTTGGTAGGTACAGGTTTAAATGGTTAAACTTGTACAAATAAACCTACATCACAGTAGGGCGGCATCTGCTGCCCTCTGGGCTTATATGAATAAACATCATATTGATGTAGCCATGGTACAAGAACCTTGGACTTTAAATAGGCAAATACGAGGTCAGGGATTGAGAGGAGCGCGGCTCATTGCTGAGCCAACCGAAACCAATCCCAGATCGTGCATTACAGCTACACATAGCGTTAAATTACTGTTGCAGGGACCTGGCGGCAGTGACGCTGAAAACGAAAAGGGATGGGAGCGAGAGGGAGCTAGTACTCGGATCCGAATACCACCCCTACGACCAACCAAATCCATAGAAGTCTCCAAACTGGTAGACCACTGTCAGCGAAAAGGATGGCAAATCCTTCTCGGATGCGATGCCAATGCGCACCACACTGTGTGGGGCAGCACGGACATCAACAAAAGAGGCGAGTCTCTCCTAGATTATATTATTAATAAAAATCTAGAGGTGGCCAACGTAGGAAACGAGCCGACCTTCGTCAATATTCGACGAAGGGAGGTAATTGATATAACATTTGGAACTGTGACTGCCTGCAGCTCAGTACACAAATGGCATGTGTCGGAAGAGCCATCGCTATCTGACCATAAATATATTCACTTCGACATTGAGTCAAGCGAAGCGGCAATGGCCGTATACAGAAATTTGAGAAAAACCAATTGGGACCGCTATAGAGAGAACCTAAAGGTCAAGCTCGAGAACTGCCCCGACAAGGTCAATGACTCGGCGGGATTGGAGGTCATGGAAGAAAACCTTCGCAAGGCCATCATAGATGCCTATGAGGCAAGCTGTCCCGCAAAAGAGAAAAGAACCTCAAGAAAAATGTCCTGGTGGCATGAGGGACTCTCTCGACTGCGGTCTCAGACAAGAAAGCTCTTTAATAGAGCAAAAAACATCGGGGAATGGGGTTTATACCGAACCACACTCACCGAATACAATAAGGCCATAAGAAAGGCAAAACGTGACTCGTGGAGGAAGCACTGCGAGGAAATCGAACAGATTCCAGAAGGTACGAGACTCCAAAAAGCTTTACAAGGAGGAACAAAGGCTAGAATCGGTTCTTTGAAGAAACGTGTGGGAAGGTTACACACAGTCCGAAAAGGAGACCTTGGAGCTTCTGCTCTAGTCACATTTTCCGGGATCAAAGACCCTTACCAAATCTGACGCTAGCGTATCAACAACTTTGGAACCCCTCTTGAGGGGGAACAGGACAGATTGGGTTCTAGTTCGTCAGATAGTGAACCTAACCAAAATTAAGTGGGCAGTGAAAAATTTTCATCTATACAAATCCCCAGGGATGGATGGAATTTTCCTTGCTCTATTACAACAAGGCTTAGACCTGCTAGCTTCCACACTATGTACATTACTAAGGACAAATGAGTTACGTTTTGGCGGTGAAAGTGAAAGGTTGG
Organism: Aquatica leii; assembly: GCA_035610365.1. Lineage (NCBI taxonomy): Eukaryota > Metazoa > Arthropoda > Insecta > Coleoptera > Lampyridae > Aquatica > Aquatica leii. The sequence continues at coordinate 112,163,486 of CM069435.1, forward strand.
ACAGATACGTTAATTTATAATTTTTAGAATAACGCGTTTTAATTGTAAAAGTTAAAAAATTTTGTAAACGTAGATAAACACAGTAGTGATTTTAAAACGTAGTCGTTTGATTACGATAGAAGGTGCGGCGTGCAGATTAGATACTGTTATAATCAATGTGGTTTTTCCGGCGTGTTTATATTTTACATTCATATTATTAAAATAGTGGAATTTTTTGGAGATTTAAATTGAATTTAATTATTATTTCGTTAAGTTACAAAACAGGTGGTTTTTGGGAGATTTAAATTTAATTTAATTATTATTTCGTTAAGTTATAAAATACGTGGTTTTTTGGAGATTTAAATATAATTTAATTTTAGTTCGTTAAGTTATAAAATACGTGGGTTTTTTTTTTCTTTTTTGGTGATTTTAATATCATTAACATTTCGTTATTCAAAAAGGGCTAACTTTTAATTAGTGTAAAGTGTAGAGGAGAAGAGAAATTATGTCGGATTCCGAGGAAGGGTGGTCTGAAGGAAAAAGAAAAAGGCAAGCCACGATGGAGGAGGTGTTCAGGAAGAGCACCAAAGTAAGGAAATCACCGGTAGCGGAGGGAAAAGAGAGGAAGGATGGGGAGGTATTTGAAATGTGTAAAGAACTGTTAAAGGAGGTAAAAAGTATAAGAGAAGAACAAATTAAGATGGGTAAGAAGTTGGAAGAGAATAATAAAGAGGTAAAGGAGATGAAAGAAGAATTAAGAAAGTCAAATGAAGAATGGAAAAGGAAATTTGAAGAAATGGGAGAAAAGTATAGAAAGTTGGAGGCCAGATTGGAGAAGATAGAAAGAAGCTGGGAAAAAACGAAAAGAAAAAGGAGAACAAACATAATCATAAGAGGTATGGAAGTGAAAGAAGGAAAGAAGGAGCAAAAGGAACAAGTGGAAAATTGGTTAAAGAAGGATTTAAATATTGAGAAAACAGTAGTAGAAACTAGAAAGTTAGCAGAGCGTGTAATGTTAGTAAAGTTGGGTACATTTGAGGATAAGTTGGATGTATGGAAGCAAAAAAGAAGGTTAAGAGGTACGAGCATTTATTTAGACGATGACATGACGAGAAGGGAAATAGATATACAAAAGAAGATAAGATATGAGGCGAGTAAGATGAAGGGAGAGGGGAAGAGGGTTAAAATAGGATTCTTGAAAGTGTGGGTGGAAGGTGAAGAAAGATTTTGGGATGAGGAGAGGCGAGCTCTAGTGAAGAAGGGGGCAAAAACTAAGAGTTGGGGAGGGGGATGGATCAAATGATGTTGGATTAGCAAGTTTTAAGGAAAAAGAGATGGAAAAGCAGAATCAAATGAAATTGTTGTTTTGGAATGTGGCAGGTATAAAAAATAAGGAGAGGATTTCTGGAGATACGTAGAAAGCTTTGATATGATGGGAATGTCGGAAACATGGTTGGAGGAAAAAGACTGGGAAGTATGGAAGAAAAAATTACCAGAGGGTATAATTGGAAGGTGGAATTTGCAACTAGAAGAGAAAGCAAAGGTAGAGCAAGAGGAGGAATAATAACGGGCATAAAAAGGAACTGGTCGGGTGAAGAAGAGGAGGGAAATGAGAAGCAAGAAAAAGGGATAGTAAAAATTATGTGGTTAGAGAAGGAAAGGAAAAATATATAGTGTTAACAGTTTATGGGCGGGATATGAGGATGTTAAGTGAACAGATTGAGAATATGGTACAGGGGGAGGAAAAAGAAAAGATTATTATAGGGGGTGATTTTAACGCGAGAACAGGGGAAAAGGGAGGAGTAATTATAGGAGGGGAAGTGAAGAAAAGAATTAGCATGGATAAGACAGTTAATAAGAATGGGAAAATGTTAGTGGAGATGTGTGAGGAAAAAGGATGGTCAATCCTAAATGGAAATATAGAAGAGGGGGACAGAGGTGACTATACTTATATGGGTGGGAGGGGGGAATCGGTGATTGATTACGTGATGGTGAGTGGAGAAATGTGGGAGGACATAGAAAGTTTTAAAGTGGAGGATGAGGAGGAATCGGATCATCAGCCACTGGAAGTGATTTAAAAGGAAAGGAGCAAGAAATTAAGGAGGAACAGAAGGGATGGGGAGTAAAAAGGTGTGGACTGAGGAAAGCATAGAAAGATATAAGATGAAGTTGGAGCAAGTGATTTGGGGGAGAGGTAGGGGAAGAAGGACTAAAGGAGTTGACTGCAGAAATGGAGAAGGCAGTAGAAAAGAAAAGGTTTGAGAGAAAGCAAGGAAAAAAGAGGAACGAAAATAGGTGGTGGAATAGAGAATGTAGAGAGGCAAAAACAGAGATGAGAAACGCTAGAAGAAGATGGAAGAAAGGTAGAATAGATGTGCAGGAGTATAAGGAGAAGAAAGTGAAGTTTAAAAATGTATGTTCAAAGAGAAAGGTGTCGTATAAAGAGGAAATGGAGAAACAAGTAAAGGAAATAAAGAAAGAAAGAGAAGTGTGGGAATTTCTAAACAAGGAGAGAAGAAGAGATAAGAGGAGAGGAGGTTTAACGGATATAAAGGTGTGGCTGGATTATTGTATTGAGCGTTTGGAGGGAACAATAGAAGGACCAGGGCAGGTGATATTGCAAGGGGTAAATACAATACAGGAGGGGTGGGAGATAACGAAAGAGGAAATGGAAAAAGCAATAAATAGACTAAAATTAAGGAAGACGGCAGGAACGGACGGTACACAAGGAGAACAATGGAAATATGTAAAGGAGAGAGTGAGAGGATATATAAGGAAAATTTATAATACAATATGGAAAGGGGAGGAATTGCCAGGGAGTTGGAAAGAAAGTTTAATTCTGCCGGTTTATAAGGGAGGGGATAGGAAGGAGGTAAAGAATTATAGAGGGATTAGTGTCACTAATATAAGTTATAAATTGTATGCCATGATTATACAAAGGAGGTTGGAAAAGGAAGTGGAAGAAAAGACCGTATTACCAGATTGGCAGATGGGATTTAGGGTGGGAAGAAGGGCAATAGACAATGTTTATATATTAAAACAGTTAGTGAATGGAGAGCTAGATAAGAAAAGGGGTAAGGTATACGCGTTCTTTATGGACATAGAAGCTGCGTTTGATAATGTGAATAGGGAAAAGCTATGGAGGGTGTTAAGGAAAAAGGGAATAGAGGAACAACTAGTAAGGAAACTGGAAGAGATATATAAAGAGACTAAGAATAGGGTAAAAATAGGGGATAGTGTTAGTGAAGTGTTTTGGACGAGGAAGGGGCTAAGGCAGGGGTGTCCTCTTAGCCCTATTTTATTTGCACTGTATATAGGGGACATAGAAGAAGTGTTGAAGGGAGGTCAGTGTGGTGGGGTTGTCATGGAGGGAGGGATTAAAGTGTGGGTGTTGGCATATGCAGACGATATGGTCATGGTGGCAAAAAATGAGTTGGAGATGAAAGGTATGATAAATACGATAAAGAGGTATCTGGAAAGGAAAGACTTGGGTTTAAATGTGAGAAAGTCTAAGATAGTAGTTTTTCAAAAAGGGAAAGGAGGGAAGAAAAAAGAAGAGTTAAGTTGGGGAGAACAGAGGATAGAGACAGTAAATGAAGTGACTTATTTGGGATATAGGCTAAGGTATGACAATAAAGATGATGCGCACATAAGGGAGTTAGCAAAGATGGGTGGCAACAAGGTATTAGGGCAGGTATGGAGTTTAGGGAAAGAGTATTTGGAAAGGAGATCGAAAAGAGAAGATGGCTGTTTGAAAAGTTGGTTATAAGTGTGATGATGTACGGGGTGGAGGTATGGGGTTGGAAAGAGTGGAACCTATTGGAAAAGGTACAAATAAAATATTGGAAATGGATACTAGGTTTAGACAGGGAGACGCCAGGGTACATAATAGAGGAGGAAGGGAAGTTAAAGAAAATTAGAATAGAAGCAGGGAAAAGGGCGATGGTTTATGAAGAGAAAATGAAGGAAAGGAGAGAATGTAAAATTTTGCAATGTTGCTGGAGGACGGTAAAGGATAGTAAAAACATATATGGGCAGGAAGAAAGAAAACTGTACTATCAACGAGGAGGTTTCGCAAGAGAAGAGGTGGAAAGAAGGAGAGTGGAAGGGAGGTTAAATACGGGGGAAATAGTACTAAGAGACAAAGATACGCAGGTTCAAGAGAGGGAAGGAAAGATAAGGGAAGGAAAATATAATGTAAGATATGGGAAAATAGTATCCAGGGAGGTGCCTAAGTATCTCATGGGGAGGAGAAACCTAGCAGAAAAGCGACTAATAGCCAGGTTTAGATGCTGCAATGAAGAGAACGTAAATAAATATTAGAAGGAGGATGCAATGAGGAAATGTAGGCTATGTGGTGAGGGATGGGAGGACATAGAACACATGAGTGAGGAGTGTAGCGAGCTAAGAGAAGAAATGAGGGGGAGGAAGGTTTTGCTTGGGGAGGAGGGGAGGGATTAGATTGGATGAAATCAGTAAAGGAAAGAAGGATAAGAGGGGAGGGTTAGATCTAAAGTATTAGAATAGTAAGATGGTGATGGGAAGATTTTAGGGAAGAAAGTTTTTTTTTTGTTTTTAGTTTTTTTTTTTTGTTTTTTTTTTTAATTTCTGTACAAATTATATTAAATTATAAGAGAAAGATGTAACGTAACTCATTGTAGGGCCGAATGGCCAAACAATTAACAATAAATAATAAATAATAAATAATAATAATACTAAGGACAAACGTTGCCCTGGGATACATACCTATGGCGTGGAGAGACGTAAAAGTCGTATTTATACCCAAACCTGGGCGAAACTCACACGCCCTAGTCGTTTAAATCCATCAGTCTAAGAAAGTGGCTCTGGGGGCGTTTTTAGACATAGAGGGGGCGTTTGATAATACCGCTCTAGAATCGATTAGAGCTGCTATGGAAAGCAAAGTGGTACATGCTACAGTGGGTAGATGGATTGATACCATGCTAAGACATAGAAACATTACGTCCTCGCTTAACAACGACTCTGTAGCGGTCCGAGCTGCATGAGGATGTCTGCAGGGGGAGTTCTCTCGTCGTTACTGTGGTGTTTGGTGGTAGACGGACTGCTGAGGCAATTAAGTGAGGTAGGCTACAACACCGTTCTCTATGCCGACGACATAGTGACTGTGGTACGTGGCAGATTTTAAGAGACCGTATCAGTTGTGATGCAGGGAGCCTTAAATCTAGTTGAACGGTGGTGTAGAGAAGAGGGTTTGTCGGTTAATCCGGCAAAAACGAACTTCATTCTTTTCTCACAAAGGAAAGGCCCGACAAAGCTAAAGAGCATAGCAATGTACGGAGCCAAGCTACAGGTAGTGAGGGAAGCCAAATACTTGAGCGTAACATTAGACCACGGGCTAACCTTCATACCACACCTAGAGAGAATAGCGAACAAAGTCACAAAGTCCTTGTGGGCTTGTAGGCGAGCGTTCGGAAGCAAGTGGGGCTTATCTCCAAAGATGACCCACTGGACATACACTCGAATGATCCGATCATTACGTACGCGTCACTGGTGTGATGGCATAGGACCTTTACTCAGAGGGCCATACAGACATTCAGCAAGGTACAGCGCAGAGCTTGTCTTGGAATCACGGGGGCAATGATAACCACCCCGACGGCAGCCATGGAGACTCTCCTGGACCTGCCGTCACTACGCTTAGTAATTAGGGCGGAGGCACTCAGAGGGGCATACCGTCTGAGAGTCAACGGCGAGAACGGATCGTCAAGAGTGGGGCATTCGACCATCTTTGACGAGATCTCTAAAGACAAAAACCTCAGTATGATAACTGAGAGAATATCCAAAACAGTTTGTTCTATTAAACTGTTTAAGACAACGCGGCAAGCGCGAAACCACTCATAGGCCGTGAACGGGCTTGTGCGATTACATATAACACAGCCAACAGGAGATTCAAACAATACTCACGAAAGAGCACTGCAGACACTGGTCGAAAGTCCCAGGACACGATCATTATAAGGTCTTTCTGGAAACTCCCGACGGGGGCTTAGCAACGTCCATCTTAAAGTTAAGTAGGGCGAAGATCAAACTTGCGACAGAGATGGTGACAGGCCACTGCCGTTTAAACAAACACCTGCATAAAATGGGACTGACTGATAGCCCGTTATGCAGGGGTTGTGGCGAGGAGGAAGAAACTCCATACCACGTCATCTGCCACTGTGAAGCATTTACAAGGGCAAAGGAACGCCTACTTGGAAATAAAAAGATTACACAAGAGGAAGTAACGAAGATTCGCCCTACTGAAATCCTGGACTTTGTCAAAGATACAGGTATTCTAGAAGGGTAGGAAACATCGGGAAGCACAATAGACCTACAGGTTGCGGTGCCGGGATCATATTGGGACCACCCCTAAGTAAAATAATAATAATAATAATAATGCGTAATGAAGTGGAAAGATAAAAAAGACGTTTTAAATAAATAAGATAAAGATAAATTAGTAATAATAATCGTTACAATACGTACTTTTTGTCAATACCAGAAAATTCAACCATTGGTACCAAACGCTTATGAGGCGAAAAGCGCAGATTCTCCACAAAAACAGAAGCATAATACACCTACAAGTTTCTAAGCTAAAACAAGTAATCAAATTGTAGTTCTTACCAGTATTTTTGAATCATTTCTACCAACACAGTCAGGAGCTGCTATCCACTGTAGATCGTTTCTTAGCGCAATGTTCTTAGTAGTAATTATTTCTTCAGTTTCTAACGCTAAATTTCTATAGCTGCCCCAAACTTCGTCTTTAAAAACGTTCATGACTAAATCTTTTTTGACTTGGTTGTGAACATTTTCATCGGTTAACTTAAGATGATTAGTGTTTTTTGGAATAAAAACACATTTTATTTTATCGGGTCGTCTATGTTCGCGTATTAAGCAGTTGACAAAACCAAGAACGCCGTTAATTGGATCGTTTTCTGCTAGTACCAAAACTTTTTGATTTGATTTTAACAGATTTTGTATTTGAGGCACCCAGGAAAAATCTGAGTTACTTATGGTTATTACTTTTGGTACTGAGTAATCACTGTATTTTTTTAGCAACACTAAATGTTCTTTCTCACAGTAATAATTTGATACCATGGTAACTAAATTGTGATCGGTTTCAGTTAAATTAAAAAAGGAATCTTCTCGTGTCAGGATGAAACCTGACTTTTTGATGGATTTTAGAGCGTCACCAAGCATTTTTTTGTTTAATAAATTTGTCATAACTAGTAAGTCGTAACTTTCATCTTTTGGTAATGGTTTTTGAAATATTTGAATATCGTCAATTTCTTTTAATACTTTTGACAAAACTGAGACCTCTGCTTGTACTTCTATGGAATTGTGCAATATTTCTTGTACTGTAGGTAGTAAAGACTGTAATCTATCGCAAAATAACTCATCAATAACTTCAACTATTTTTAACTTTTTTGAAGCGGTGTTTTCCAAAATAAGTTGCACGTTTACTTGAAGAGCATTTTTTAAAGATAATTTGCCAGCGTACGGTACAAATTTGTAAGTTTCCAAAACTTCTGTTGATGATCTTTTTTGAGGTTTTAAACTCTTAGTGGTGATTTTTGCTACTTCAATTCCTTCGGTTCTGTAATAAAACGATTAAATGTGTTTACGTATGTGAATCGTGATTTACTTGATTACGTCTTTGTGCACAAAAACTTTGTTTAGGTCACTGGTAGATTTTAGAAAAGTAACGGCATCGATTGACAACTTTTCGATTCCTGTGGGAAGGTTTAAGTGTTTATCATTCTGGTGAAATAATGAGACTTGTATTAAATTATCTATAAATGCCATCCAGTTTTGGTTCCACGCTATTAAAGCTGTTTGATTGTCTACGTCATAATTTTTTATGCCGCGGAATAAGTCCCTAAATTAATATTAAAAAAATTATAGTTACGTTTTTGGTTACTTACTTATAGTGGTAACCTCTTAATCTTAACTGTTTATAAACGTCTTCTTCTAGCAGTATATTGCCTCCTGGTGCTACCCAAGAATCATCGATCATTTCAGCAGTACCAAGAGTGACTTTTCCACTAAGAATAACTTCACCAAGCCTCTCAACTTCAAATTTCTGACTGTGTCTCAAAATCCGTACTACGAACTTATCTTTTTTTTCTAAGATGTTAATAATTTTGTGCATGTGTACGTTTTCAAAAACCACTTGCATTTTGGCCTTCATTATTCCAGTCATTCTTGAAAAAGTGTCCCAGACCATATAAATAAAGCCTGAAATTGGTGTAATACATTCTCCTAAAATGTTTTAAAAAATAAGTGATTGTTAATATATTTCTCGTGTAGGTACCGTCTAAAACGTGACCGTTTAAAAATACCCAATCTTGATCTTGTTCTTTTAAAGAAAAATCAAACGTTTGTACGGAGTTTGATGGTGTAACGCCATGGCGATACAGGAACCAATCTTCATCGTGTATCCATTCTATCAAAGGCGAAATTGAAGGCGTGTTTCGACTAACTGGAAATGATACTTCTGGGTATAGTAGATCTAATTTTAAGTTACAACCAGTTTGATAAATACTGCAAAAAATTGTTCAATAATCAATTAAAAAAAAAAGATACTTACCGACCAAGCCCAGTTAAAAAGTGGTCAATAATTTTACTTTCGGTTACTTGAGGTAACATATTAATACAGGCTGGGGCATTGTGTTCCAATGTCGTTTCTCCAAATGTAACGAAAGCAGCAGAATTTAGTATATTTTGAAAGTTGAAGGTACATCTACCACATAAAAGACTAACAATATACTCTGCTGACATATAACCATCGGAACTTTTCAAAATCCACTTAGTATTCAAAGGTTTTGGTTTTAAAATGATCTTTTGCAGACCCTTAACTAGTTTTGACATGTCTCGACTCGTGTTGTTATCTGCATTATATGTGGTTATAATTTTTTTATTATTATGTGTTAGCAACTTACTTAACTCTTTGATTTGGAAACCGTTCATATAATGATCAATACATTCGGCGCTTAGCAGTACCTGCTCGAAAGATAAACTTCCATCTGCATAAGCAGCAGAAAGTGCCCCGAGAGATCTTCCTACGATGTAGTTATACGTAACTCCAATGTCGTTTAAAGTGTCGATTATCGCAGCGTGTACAATAACATTACCAACGACGTCGCCAAAAAAATCATTAACGCCAAGAATCTTATGAGCCTTTTCTGCATTGCTTTTGAACAAACTTATTTGAGACAACTGCTTTAAAACACTGCGCCAATTTTTATTAAGTTTATCAAAAACAAAACACAAACGAGTTTTTTCGAAATCCAACGAAGACTTTCTAATCTCCCCAGTTTTTGATAAAATTATAAAACCTCTTGCTTTGTGGTTTGGAATATCATGCCTAAAATGCGTTAATCTTGAAATCGTTTTAAAAACAATTGTATTTACCTATATATAGCATGCCACAATCGAATGTATTCTCTATCTAACGTTCTTCTAGTAAGGTCTCTAAAAATTGGTTCCAGGCATTTTTTATTTCGTCCACTAAAGCAAACCAAGCGCGGTAAATCATCTTCTGGTATGCCAAGATGAGATTTGGTTTTTAACAATCGTTTTAAAATGACAAAACCGTTTGCACCTCCAAAACCATACGCACTTACCGCAGCAAGATCGCTGCTGTTTTTGGGCCAAGCTGTAGTCTTAGTAACTATCTTTAAATTTCTTTTTAACATGGCACGTTCTAAATCTTTCTGATAGTGAATCTGGCAATTCGGGTATATAACATCTTCGTTCATACCCAGTATTATTCTTAACACCGAGCATACACTAGAAACTGGTTCGGTGTGTCCAATTGAAGATTTCACTGAACCAATCAGCAATGGAGACTTTCGCGACTTGCATAGAGTTTTACAAATTGCATTTAATTCTTGTGGATCTCCAGCTTTAGTGCCCGTAGCGTGTGCTTCAATTACAACCAGGCTTTCAGGATCTCTGTTACATTCGATAAAAGTTTCTTCCATTACTCGCGATATCATTTCTTCTGATGGAAAAGTTAAACCTTCTTCTTTAAATCCATCAACGTTTGTTTTAATATGCACTATCTAAAAAGCATTGTATTTGTGCTTATTATAGTAAAGATACGTACTTCGGCGTATACGCGCCTGGCGTCTTTAGCACGTTGGAGGAAAACAACCGCTACTGCTTCAGAGCGAATGTACCCGTTGCCATTAAAAACTAAAGTATCACCTTCGAGACTGACTATACCTAACCTAAAAACACCATTTTCCAACAGTGCCTACATAGAGTTGTACTTACTTATAAAAAAATTGATTCAAAATTGGGTTTAACACTATGTGAGATCCTGCAACTATAGCGTTATCATGTACGCCCATTATAATAGAACGATAGGCTTGTTCAAATCCGTGAAGACAACTGCTGCAAGCAGAATCTACATTGATCGAAGTCCCGCTTAACTTAAGGTGATAACTAATTTGTTGGGCAAGCATCGAGTGACTGCAGCCATCAAATCCAAAATGAGGCGAATCCAATTTATCGTATAACAAAATTTTTTCACTGTCGCTTAACGTATGACCTACATAAACTCCAGTTCTGGTTTTTTGTAACTCGGATAAGCTGTACCCCGAGTCTAAAATTGCTTCAACCGAGCGTTCAAGAAGTTGCCGACACTGCGGATCCATGTAATTTGCTTGGTGGTAACTAATATCTAATAGCGTTACTTCAAAATAAAAACAAAAAAATAGACCAATAAAAACGATTTACCAAAAAAACCCGCATCTAACTTCTCGTTGTATTTGATCTTTCCCATGCTGTAAGGTGTATCTTCGTAGCATCGTTTCCAACGTCTATCATCGTTGGTTACCATATAAACATTGTTATTTAAGTTCTGAGCAAATTGCTCTATGTTATCACATTCTGGAAGACGAGCTCCTATACCTATGGAAAAGTTAAAACTACATTACATTTTAAATAATATTTGTACCTGTTATTACAACTTCTTCGCCAAACGCGTTTTTAGTCAACAGGCTTCTTATTTCAATAGATTTATCGTTAGATTTATCCATATTTGTTCACAAACTGTTTACGGTAAAACAAATTTGAGCAAATTTCCACAATGCGTTTTATAGTATATTAAAAATTTACTTACAATGGATATACATATTAATTAAAACGTTTACTTTTTTGACCCCTATTAGGCATTGACCTTTAGACAATTGTGTATATCTTGTAAAGAGTAAGATTGTAGGTATTCTAAAAATTTCAATGTAACAATAATGTTGTTATATAGCTTTAAAATACTCTAGAACGTAGCATTGGATTCTAGGTTGAAAAAAAACCACTTCAATTTAAAATGGTCTAAAGTTAGGAATCTTTAACAATCGAACAAATTCAATATGTCACATATAATATGTGACGTCAAGTTATTCTAATTTGCTTATTAGATCTTGACGTCAAGTGTATTTCTAATGGTTTTTGAGTAAATTTTTTTTTAATAGTAATTATAATAAGTAGAAGATCGAGGGTAATACGGTGTGTTTATAGGATTATTTTCTGCGCTGTTTTGCTCTACTATTCTAAAACGCGCTATGTCTCAGTGTATCATACGCTGGCATGTATTTGGCAGGTTGTTTAAGTGACCTTGATGACATGATTTGATTTGATAAGTTTATGAATTAAACCAATTATCTCATTTCTAGATTAAAATGTGCATAGAGTGATCGTGCAGCTCAGTTACATCAGAATTTAAGTCACATGGCTTCGGGCAACTAGACCCAGGTGCCCAGTTACTCACATTATTACATTATCTTAAGCGATGTTGTTTTCTGATTGCAGAAAATAGGTAGAAATTACCGCCGAAAAACGGAGGAGATTGAGATTTAGTGTAGAGTGAAAACCACAAAAAAAGTGCAGATGTAGCGTAGAGTAAAAGCAACAAAAAACATTGTTTTTTGCTGTATTATTGACACGTCAAATAATTTAGTTATTAAAAAATAAAAAGTTGAAAAGTTTTAGTACATTTGCTAAACATCTTCAGTGACCAAAACCAATAATAAATCAAGTAGTAATATAAAACCAATTTTTTTTGTATTTTTTTTACTGATATTTTGATTTACTGTCACACAGGTCGCTAATTATAGTCTAGGCAAATTAGACCTAAAAAAGGTCTAAAAAATCGTCCAAACTTGGTAAGTAAAAAAATACCTTTATGAAGTTCTGCTTAAGTTGTAGTAGTCAAAAAACCGGCAAATTTCTGCATTTTTTTTTGGTTTTTTGTGTATAACTCCTAAACGACGCATCCTACCAAAAATTTTACCGCAAGTATTTTTAAAAAGGATTAAATTTTGCGTCGAATGGTTTTTGCTTCGTCAAAATTGGGACAACCGTTTAGCGGGCCATTTTTACCAACTTGTCTAAAAAGACCATTAAACACTGCCTCTCCCACGCAATTAAAATTATTTTTTATTATTGCGCTAGACACGCGCCTTTATGCTCCATATTAAAAATTGTTTGCGCAAGTTTCGCCCTTTAGATATTATCAAAAATGTCTGGGGAAGGGCAAATTAATGATCGCCTCTCCCTCTTTACAAAAAATTGTTTTTTTTTGTTCTTACAGTCGATATACTTTGGGGGTGTCAAATAGGAGAAGGGGGGCGAGTTATATATTTTTCTTTACTCCGCTAAAAGTTTTATTTGCGCTGCAGTCATTATTGAATTTGTTCTAAAAATGTAGGATTACATAATTTAGAGCAAACACCGACTAAAGACCATACTTTTTTATTTTAAATCGATTGATTGATTGCTAAAACTACAAGCAAGATTTAGTACATACAAGACAAAATTTTGAAACATTCGCGAAGTTTTTGTAAATTTCGAGAACGTTTGCGTACTTTTTTCTACGTCTAAAACGTTTACGAAAGAATGTAAAAGCTTCTCGAATGTTTGCCTAAATGTATAAATACAGTACAAACGAATCATAGGTCAGTTATTTCTCGTAATTCGAAGACGGCAGTGTTAAGAAGATTAGTCAAGTGTAAATAAATAAGTAATTAACGCGTGTTGAGATAAATATACGGAGTAAAACCTTGTACGTGACTTTAGTGTAAATAAACAAGTGTAAGAGTTTAGATAAACAGAAGTTATCCACGGACTTATCCTCGTGTAAGTGTTTTTATTAAATATCCTTAGATTTAATTAGTTCAGTTAGTTTAAACGTGTACATATTTTTAGTATAAAAAAATTAGTAATAATAATAATTGTTACACTTGGTGACAGGTGTGTGGTATCGAGTAAATAAACAATTGGTTAGCCCGTGATTTTAGTGTAAATATCATTAAGTAACTTAATATCGCTCCCGTAATAAAAACATTGATTGCGTAAATAAATAAAACTTTAGTTCGTGTGTTTGTTTATAGCGTTTAATCGTAGTTGTTCCATTTCGTTAAACCAGTGTCGGGCTTTATTAAAATATAGTGTTATTAATTAAATTTATTTTATTAAAGTTATGCCGATGACGCGTTTGCAAGTAGTTAAAATGGATTCAAAATATATGTAAACAATCTTGAATCAATAAATAAAAAAATTACAAACTTTTAATTTCACATTTAGAAATGAGATATGGAGATGCTCATCTTCAACAAGTGTATCAAGCTCAAATTAAAAGTCGGGCTTAGAAAGCTGCCAAAAGTTTTTAAGAGTTTGAGGCAAACATCGCTAGATTAACAAGGCTTGCGTATTCTACAGCACCAGATACCTTCTTGGAGCAGCTATTCAAACCTTTGTAGACGGCATCCGAGACAACAAAACGCAGCAGACTCTCCAGTTAGCTCGACCAAAGACATTGAATGAAGCTTTGGTGCATGCTTTGGAGTTTGAAGCAGCAAAACAAGCATCGCAATGAAACAGTCATAAACTTTGCTGTGCTGCAGAAGTACACTGTACTGGAAGACACTGGAAAGCATCGAAGAGATAACGCGACGAAAACTTCAGCAAAGAGAAGTGACTACTTTAAACTGCGGTGAAAGAAACCATGTACAACGGCATCATACTAAATTTAAGAAGAGAACAAGAAGAACGCTCGAAAATTGGGAACGAGGTGACCAAAAGGAACAAACGGTAATCTCGTCTAGTCAGGCTCCGGAGATTACAATTCAAATGGCATCGCCGATGGAGCAATTGCATAACATTTATTTCGATGGCAAGATCGATGGATGAAGTGTTTAGGTACTGGTTGACACGGGAGCCACGAAGACCATCATTCGTCCTGACATGTTGTTGGAAAACGAGAAGATACCACCGGTAACAGTGCGACTTCGAACGGCAACGGGGGAAGAAATACCTACTCACAGACAAGTCAAAGTATCCATTGGTTTGGGAAATGGAGTACTCGACCATCAAGTACTGGTAGCCGACATCACGGAAAAAGTTATCCTGGGAATTGACTTGATAAAGACGCATGGGTTTTATTTGGATATGAAGAACGATCTGAACATCGACAATAAAGAAATTCTTTTTTATTCGTCAGAGAAGGCAGTTGTGCGAGTCTTATTGAATAAAGACGCGACTCTGTCTGCAAGGACTGAAAGTGTAGTGATGGCACGCCTGGATGGAAATTTCAGGGAAGACTACATACGCGCGACTGAACAAATGGAGGGCGGCTTAGTTAAAAAGGAACTATTCGTTGGTAGAACTTTAGTACCAGTGATAAACACGACACCAATAAGGATCATAAACATTAACTCATATCATGTAACGTTAAAAAAGAAGACCGTTGTAGGCCAATGCACGCCAGTATCTCAAATTGTGAGAAGCGTGAGAAGTGTACACAACATCTATTGGACATTGTTATCACCAAATTTCAAAACCTCAACTAAGACCAGCTGGCTAAAGTTAAATTGTTGATTCAACAATATCAAGATGTGTTTGCGCTGGAGAGTGGTTCTAAAAGAAGAACTAACGTGGTGAAACATAAATTTAATACCGGAGACGCTCGGTCGATACGACAACATCTACACATACTTTCTTTAGCGAAAAGAGAAGAAGCCGAACCAATAATTACGGATTTGGAGCAAGAAGGCGTGATTGAACCTTTAAGTAGCTCAAGGGTATTTCCAATAGTACTCGTAAAGAATAAGTATGGATCAACGAGGTTTTGCGTAGACTACAGACAGCTAAGCAACATGATTAAAAACGATAGCTATCCTTTACCCAGAATTGACGGTACGTTAGATACCTTGTCAAGATTCTAGTGGTTTTCTACGTTAGATTTAAAGAGTGGTTACTGGCAGGTAGAATTAGAACTCAAGCATCGTCAAAAAACAGCTTTTACGATTGGAACCCCTTCGACCTGTGTAACGCTCCTGCGACGTTCAAGCGTTTGATACAAACCATCTTGCGCGGATTGTCTTGGAAGACGTGCTTGGTTTACTTGAATGACGTGATCTTGTTTGGAAGGTCGTTTGAAGAACACTTGAAGAACTTGAAGGAAGTGTTCCAGCGACCACGTGGGGCTAATCTCAAACTGAGCCCGAAGTAGTGCCAAATATTTAAGAAAGGAGTGTAATACCTTGGCCACGTCGTATCAAGAGATAGAGTAAAGCATGACTTAGATAAAATCCGAGCAGTGCAGGCATGGCCAAAACCAATCGACAAGCATCAGGTCCGAAGTTTCCTTGGGTTGTGCACCTATTATAGACGATTTTTACCCGGATTTGTCAATATTGCCAAGAATTTGACAAAATTGACAGAAGGAAGAGCAGAATTTAGATCGAATGAAAACTGCGAAAATTCTTTCCATTAACTAAAACAGACCCTAGCCACTTCGCCAATTTTGAGTTATCCAAGAGAAGATGGAAAATTTGTTCTGGATACCGATGCAAGCAATCTGGCCATAGGCGCGGTACTTTCGCAGGTTCAAGATGGACAAGAAAAAGTTATCGCGTATTTTAGCAAGGTTTTGTCCAAGCCAGAAAGGAATTGTTGCGTGACTAGGAAGGACTTGTTGGCAAGTCCATTGAACATTTCTCTAAATATTTGTATGGACGAAGATTTTTACTGCAAACAGACCACGCCATTTTAAAATGGCTATTGCAGTTCCGTAACCCGGAAGGTCAAGTAGCAAGATGGATTGAAGGACTGTAAAACTATAACTATGACACAGAACACAGTGCCGGAAGCAACCATTGGAACGCTGATGCCTTGTTCAGATGACCATGTTTGGCAAACTGCAGCAATTGTTCGTGACTGGAAGAAAAAGTTGGATGCTTGCGGAGAACTGCTATGGTTGATGACGAGTGGGAACCCGAGCAATTGCCTCACGAACAAAAAAACGACCCTGAAATAAGACTACTCCTGAACTGGAAGAAAACGGCCGACGACCAACCTGGGAAGAATAAGTGCTTTGGGCAGAAACATGAAAGCGTACTGGGCGCAGTGGTACTCTTTGATGGTAGAAGACGGTTTTTTGAGCGATCCCTAGAAAGTGTCGAGGGCACGAAAAACACACTACAATTTTTAGTGCTAAAGAGCCGGGTGTCAGAAGTGTTGAAAGCATCTCCACGATAGTACATCAGGAGGACACTTTGGCATTAAGAAGACATTGAGTAAAGTGCGAGAACGATTCTACTGGATGAACTGCAATAAGGACGTCATAAAATGGTGCCGTATGTGCACTGTCTGTACATCAGAACATGGTCCAGCGAGAAAGCGCAGAGCCGTTCTCAGAATCCGATTCGGGAAATAAATACATCCTGGTGGCGATGGATTATTTCACGAAATAAACGGAGGCTTACGCCATACCTAATCAAAAAGCAGCTACAGTCGCAGACGTATTAGTAAAAGAGTTTTTCTGCCGGTTTGTAGTTTCGTTGAAATTACACTCCGATCAAGGCCGCAATTTTGAGTCTGGGCTGTTTCAAGAAGTTTGCCGATTGTTGGGAATTAAGAAAACTAGGACGACGCCTCTCCATCCTCAATCTGATGGCACGGTTGAACAGATGAATCGAATAATGGGCAAGTACTTAGCCAAGGTAGTGTCCGAACACTAAAGAGACTGGGATCAGTACTTGCACCTTTTTCGAATGGCATACCGATCATCCGTTCACGAAAGCACAGGCCAAACACCATTCTGTGTGATACTCGGTTGCGAAATACGTTTGCCATGCGACCTCCAATTTGTACGGAAACCGGAAGAAGAAGTTGCTGGAGAAGATTACATTAGCAAGCTGACCAAGAGGCTTAACAGAGTACATGATGAGGTCCGTAAAAACACACAAATTGCCAGCGACAGGATGAAGACTAAATATAACGTCAAGACACAAAATGGTGGGTTTCAATCTAGCGACATGGTATGTTTGTATAATCCCCAAGAGAGACGTGATTTGTTGCTGAAGCTGCAAAGACAATAAGTGGGCCCATATGAAGTTGTGCAGCGTATTAATGAAGTTATATATCGCATCCGAAAACCGCCCAGAACCAAGCCAAAAGTGGTCCACGTCGATCGTCTAGCCCCGTTTTCTGGCAGTAACCACAATACGCAAGTTCAGGTCCGAACCAGAGTAATAAGTATCAGAACTAGGAATCTAATCGAAGAAATGCAGTTCGAGAAGTTTATGGACTTATACGGAGGTTCTGGAAAAGCTAGGTTCGGAATTACCACCAAGGAACAACAAGACCTGTTCCAGACACAAAAAGATTACGCCATCGCACACTGCGTGAGCGAGGATCTTGACACGTCCAGAGGGGTTGCAATCGTGTTTAAAAAGAAGTTTTGGCAGTTAGATGAATTACGAAGACAACTACCGGCAGTCGGAAAAGTTTTAGGACTACGTGGTGACAGACGCTTCGTTTTCTATCTAGTCACCAAAAAATACTTACGTATACAAAGATCTGTGGCAAACATTATGGAATCTCAAGAGAGAAATAGAGTTACATCATGTTAAGAAATTGGCAGTACCCAAGCTTGGTTGTAGCTTAGATCAACTGAATTAGAGGACAGTTCGAAACATGTTGGAGGTCGTCTTCCGAGGAACAGGCGTTCAAGTGTTGGTCTGTATTTACCGACCAAGAAGAATATCAGGCTAGGAAAAGTCCATTGACTGTTACTTTTATGGTCAAGGAAGTTGCCGAAATGGAAAAAGCTGCCGCTATCGCCACGATTCTTTTTACCGGTGTCGCATTTAGTCTCCTGTTCTAGGACAGAACAGTCTTAAGAAGGGGGCAGTGAAATGTTCGAGAAGTTATTCGCAACTTAGATAGCCTTCGCGAGGTTTTCTAGAACGTTCACCGAAGGATGCAGAACATACGGAAACGTTTTGTCAGAAGGTATATATACGGAACAAACAAATCGTAGGTCAGTTATTTCCGTAATACAAAGCCTGCAGTGTTAAGAAGATTATTCAAGTCTAAATAAATAAGTCGTTAACGCGTGTTATAAATAAATTTACGAAGTACGTGACTTTAGTGTAAACAAGTGTGTGAATTTATTCGCGGACTTTATCTTATCTTTGTGTAAGTGATAGCGTTATACATAAATTATACTGTAAGTGTTTTATTAAATTTCCTTAGATTAATTAATTCGGTTAATTTAAAAGTGTACATATTTCTAGTATAAGTAAAAATAATTTTAGTAGTTTAAATAAATTAGTTTTAATAATAAAATTCGTAACAATATCAACTGCTAAGATTTGTCTACGACTGGATGACGAGTCAAAAGGCCAGAACGCTTCTGTTCTGGCTTATGCGTTATGCAAACTTTACAATCATTGATATAAAGAATAACATCTTTAATAAAATATACAAATTAACAACAAATTTATATTTTACTTTTAAATATTCTAAATTAAAAGCAATTGTCAAAAGTTGAAATTGATAATTAATTGATGCACCACCAAAAATCGCTAAAGTAATAGCAAAGGCTTACACGGCCAGAGTCTATACTGAAATGAGAACATCTTCCGGGTTTCGACAGTGTCATTTTTGTAACCCAAATTGCCAACGTAAAAAAAATCTAAAAACAAACAACCGAAATGTAACTAAGTTTTGATGTCAACTAATTTTTTACTAAAGTTCCTATTAAGGATTCGTTTATTATCATCGAACATATTTTGCCTCAATATGGCAAGGACTTGAGTTTGGTTCTTCTTGTTGATGTGTTTATTATTCACTTCTAATTTCATAACAAATTTTACGAACGGGTTTCTGTTACCGTTATGGGCTTTCCTCTATCACCTGTTGTAGCCAACATTTTTATAAAAACTTTTGAAACGGTTGCTTTGGAATCATCAATACTAAAACCTAAAGTTTGGTTTAGGTACGACACGTTTATTGTTATCCATCATGCACTGAAAAGCTTCTTTAAAAAGTGAGGAAGACTCATTTCATCATAGTATAGACTCCGGTCGTGGAGGTCTTTGCTATTACATTTTCATACAGTTTAAAAAAAGCCCGGGAAAGTTTTTGATATAATTTTTAATGACACAAGTTTTACTGATATTTCTCATCAATATGCGAATAAATCTTTTATCTTTAGCTAAAACAAAATTACTTTAATTAATTTCTTTATTGAGCAATCAGGCAAAGTCGGATAATTAAAGCCAACAATAATTTTCTAATTTTATAATTATAGCGTTGTTGATTTTCTGTTCCTTTCTACAAAGCTTTATTCTTTACTTCCGCAAAGTTAAATGTAGACAAAAACTCACAAGCCAACCGTTCTGGCAATAAGCTCCTGTGTACGGCTAAACGGGTATCAAGCAACAGTTTTTTTTTACTCCACGAGCGTCGTGCTTTACCTCCCCCATTCCTTCAACCTTCTTCGCTATGGAAGTCGAATCTGCCTCTACCAAGCGTCGTCTTGAAGACGACAACGATATCTTTGAAGATACCAACACCCTGCCTAACAACATTTAGGAATTCTTTGACTGTGATACTCTGCATCTTACAAAGGTAATATCTGCTTGCAAGATTAACCTTTCCAGACAATCAAAAATGATGGACATTGTCAGCAAACTTCAAACGACTTTCCGAAAATTGATAATATCTCGTCGCGTTTTGCAAAAAACTGCTGATATCGCTGACCGCCTTGCGAGAGTTTAGACAGTCCTGCAATCAGTCACTGGCAAACTCTTGTTGCTGCACTTTCCGTCCAACTATTTTATGCCTAAGCGGCACGTTCCAAAATCGTCGAAAAAGTCAAAGTACTTTTAGGTAAATCAGTCGCACCTATTTTTAGGTCGACTGTTGTCATTACTCCTAAACTCGATTTCCTCTTGAAGACCGCTGATGAGACGTCAACTCTTATAAAAGTTTTAGATCCCCAAAAGTAAAGCCTTAGACTGGACCAAGTTAGCAAGAAGGGCAAAACTCTATTCGACTAGAATCCGAAAAAGCGGAGCTTACAAAAATACCTGCAGCTTTTCTCGATAAAACCTGTCTTATGGTGAAGTCCCAAAGCAAGTCGTTTTTCCGAATTTTTATTCTGGACGTTTCTGCAAAACTTTCCCTTGAGCAGGTAAAAGGAGCTATCATCTCGCAGAACTTACACGACGCTTTCGATGAAGTGCTCTATCTCGCCAATGAGCACCTTAAAGTTCAGTTCCGATTTAGCTTTAGAGACAAAGCAAATTGCTATTGGATCTTTGAGGTCTGCCCGGAAATTCGACGATACCTTCCGGCATCGCGTCGTGTGTACATGCCTGGAATGCGTGCCGAGTCAATGACCATATTTGAGTTACACACTGTTTCAACTGTCAGAAATATAGTCACCACTTTTACGACTGTAAAAGCCACTTACAGAGCGGCCATTGTGCCAAAAAACACCTGACTTAGACATGCCCCCAACTTAAATCGAAACTGCGCTTGGTTTGACCATAAATATCAAACATCGATTATGAACTTTGACAACTAACTTTAAAGTTCGCGCAAGTGAATATTTGCATCGCACGTGTTGCGACCTTTAAAGCAATCTGCTTCTAGACGAGACTTAGAAGCAAAATCCATCTGCCTAAACATAGTGACAAGTTGGACTGGCGGCAATAAACTGACGGTTTTAACGGTCAAGAATATGCCACGTCCCCGGACGGGAGACAGTCCAAATCTTTTCTTCTCACGGCGTATTTCGTTGTTATTTAAAACGGATTAAGGTTTTGGATAACGACAGTTGGTGCCGTGTGGCGTTCCTGACACCCCAACACATTAGATTCTTGCTTGTTGCAAATTCGATGACGTTCAGGGTGACTTGTTTACTACAGTCAACCTCTATCCTGAATCCCCTTTTCTATGCGGCACTACTCATCTATTGTTTTCAATAATTCAAAGTTTGTCGGAGTGGTTGCACTCATCCATTTAACGAATAACTACACTGTAGAGTCCATGAACACGGTTGGAAAGACTTTCTTGGCAATCGTCGGCGTTTATCTCCAACACCTCAATAGTATTCTTAATGAACTAAGAGACGGTCCCATCATAATAGCTACTGACGTTAATTCGAAATTGCCGCTTTGGCACTTCCCGGTGACCGACGAGCAATGCCGATGCGTTGAGAATCTCGTGAGTGAGCGTAATCTTTGTGTTGACACCAACCCTTTACCTTCTTTAGTAACTTAAACTCGACAAATATTGACGTGACTTTGGCGTCCCCTTCTGTTGCCATAAAAATCCAAAACTGGCGTGTTGTCTCAGAAAATATTGAAACTGATACGGTTTGAGTTAATTCTATTCCTACATACCTTCTACATGGTCGTTTGTGCCACGATTTTGGATTTGTAGACGTCATCACTGGTAAGTTAACCGACATGATTCTGGATTTTTGCCAAAGTAGCTTAAACCGCATATGCCTAAGCTTAAGTCTAGACCTGGTGCGCCGTGGTAGAGACCTAATGTAAATAGGTTAAAGTTAAAGTTTACAAAATCACAACCAAAAATCCCCAGCAGACTTAAAACTTTAATGGCCTACCTCTTACAAGGCCGCGTTTCAACGGTGGCAGTTAAGACGGCAAAGTATAACTCTTAGCAAAGATTCGTTGAAAAAAACTTGGCAACAAGACCGTGGGGGTTAGTTTACAGGTTGTCCTTTTGTAAGTTCCTGTCGATCCAACTGTATTCCAATTTCCGAGACGGCGACATATACACTATTTCAAAATACGAGACTATGAAGCTACTGTTTGTTCCCTGTTTCCTGACGACGCGACGATCCGACGACAGATAACTTTTTGCATGCCCAAATAAAATCCCAACTAGAGTGGATGGTCACTAGCACAAATTTGGTATTAACCTAGAAGCGAGGATAAGCCGTAAGACAAGTGCCTCGCAGCACCACGTGCTCTCGTAGCACGCACAAATACTTAGCTCATTCTACTAGTTTTATAAAACTATTCTATCAACTTGCAACATTTTTTTATTTAACCTATCCCTCTTGTGGCAAACTTGCACGAAGTAAGTTCTAGTGGTATAGTGGGTCCACTGCCTCTTCCATCTTCTCCTCTTTCTCTTCCTCTTCCTCACACAAGTTATTTACACAAAAAAAATTAAAAACGAAGCAATGCTTTTAAAGTTTATTATAACTATAATGGTGTTGATAACCTTTATTACTAAAAAAATTCACAAGTTTTGATACAAATTAAAAAAACTAACTAACAATTGTTATTTTTGATATTATCTAATTTATCAGCAACAAGCCAAACTCCGGTATCGGCCGCTAAGACAAAAGAACCAGGATCCATTCGTATTGGTACCGTTGTTTTGGAATGCAAAGAAAACTGGTAGCGTTGAAGCATCCTTGCTAATGCAACTTTAGTTTGCATCAAGCCAAATCTCATACCTAATTACATTATTAAAAACAATCAATCCTAAACTGTTTTGCTTACCAATGCAAACTCTGGGTCCATCGCCAAAAGGTGTCCATGCAGCAGGATGTCTTTTAGCTTTATTTTCTTCGGAAAATCTTTCTGGATCAAATTTATCCGGATCCGGGTAATGCTCAGGATCTTTTTGTACGCCGTAAGCGGGTATAAAAACGTAAGTGCCTTTTTTTAGAACTACGTCTGAGTTTGGAATTTTGTAAGTTTTGGTGCATTCTCGTGTGTGTATTGGAACTGGCGGGTATTTTCTCAGTGTTTCTGAAAAGCTTGCTTAAGAAAAGTTTTGACTGCACTGGTACTTACCGTTAACGCATTTGTCCATGTAAGTCATTTCCATAATGGCATCGTAACTTAAATTGCCATTGTGTTTTTTTAACACAGCAACGATTTCTTCTCTTAGTTTATCTTGTATTTTAGAATTTACGCATAGCTCGTACATGCAAAACGTCGTTGTAGTCGACGAAGTTTCAAAGCCTGCTATAAAAAATACAAAACATTGCGCCGCGAGCTCGCTTAAAGTAAGCGAAGCGTCTCCGTTTTTGGTACTATTTTTAAAACTACCTACGTCAGTATCCGTAATTTTAACGTTGTTTTTAATCTGCAGCAGTAAATGCATAAAATCCGTACGTATTATGTTGTGTTGTTCTCGATACTTTACAGTCTGTTCCACGACGTTCATAAAAAAATTTGTAACTTCTATCGGATGTGACCGAACGCGAAATATTTTAAAAAACTCAGGTACAGTAAGCGACAACAATCGCACAATTGAATCTTTTAAGCTTGTGTCAAAAAATTTTTTACCGTTTTGGCGAAACTTCGAGTTGGGATCTTTAAGGCTGTTGCATTCAAGTCCAAATGCACAAGATCCGATGATATCGGTGGTAAATCGTCCGATAATCTCTTTAATTTCAATTACAGTTTTGTTTTCAACCATTTGATCTATCACTACCGCAAGTTCGTTCGAGCAGTCTACTAACGTTTGAAACATCATTTTCATTTTTCCGGAAGTGAATGTTGGTGTTAGTTTCAAGCGTAGATTTTTCCAGCGCGATCCTTTCATCGCAAATAAGTGTGTGCTTAATGGATCGTATTCTTCGTCAACGTGCAAAACGTGATCGGTAAAATGAGCGAAGTCGGTGGTCATCATCCGTTTTATTAAGTCTAAATCGACTGGTATAAAAATTGGGCGCATGAAGAAATAGTACCCGCCAAATTTGAAGCCTTTTTTCTTGATTGCGTCGTAAGCGTTTTTAATGGCATCGCCAAAACAAACTTGTTGTAGAACGAGGTCTTTGGCATTGCCAAAAGGAATCCCCGGCTGCGGCGTGTACACACCTTTGCGTTTCCAATACCCAAAACATACCTTAAACGTCACTATCACCGAAGCTAGCAAAATTAAAGACACCGTTACAATGTCGTAAGCAAAACTGTTGGTAAAAATTGCCATTTCCCCAACTTAGCAAAAGTAAACTAAAGAAAACGACGCAAAAATTTTGCTTTATATAAACACGCTCATCTCAGCAATTAAGTTCTTACGTATTGATTAATATAATAACCATGCGTGTATGGCTAAAAAATTGCTTTATGACAGAGCAATATTTTGCATTGTAAGAAACGATTATTTAAATATTTGGGCGTAATTAAATTTTTGTCTTTAAAGTTTAAAGATTGTGAGTCCAAACACTATAAAAAAAATTGTCAATCCAATAATTAAATATTTTTACCATTATACAAGTGTAATAAAAATATTTAAGTTTGCCATCTCAAAACGTAAAAAAGTTAGTCACAAAAAATAATTTAAAATAAAGTATTGCAAGAATAAACAAAAATCAGTTTTTTAGGTAAATTTATATATAAATTATTTTTTAATGTTGTTTTGTAATGATTATAAATAATAGTTTAGTATTAAATTAATGAAAAGAACAAAAGACAACAATCTAAATCAAATAGAAAAAAAAATTGAAAAAAGCGACATTTCAGTTTTGTTGTACTTTTTGTTTTTTGTTCATTTATGTAAATGATTGTTATCAAACAAAAAAATTAAAATAAATATCATTTAGGGCTGTTGATTTTTTTCAAATTTTTATTTATTGATAAAAGTAAAATAATTTGAAAATACCAAAAATTACAATATTAGCTTCTAAAAAACACCGTACGTGTTTCAACTGCTATGTTACCATCATCATGGGTACATTAAGACATTACATTAAACTACTCTATTTATATTATGACTTGGTGCGCTTCGATGCACATGATCGGTCATGTAGATTTAAAAGTTTGGAGAAACCTAATGAAATTCGTGCGCCATTATTTAACAATACTTTTTTATGTTTTATTTTTTTTTCGAGCTTTAATCAGACTCTTTGTTTTGTTCTACATATACTTCATCGCAGTTTTTGCAGTTAATTTTATACATTCCTTAATTATACTAACATTAGAATGTCTTCCGGGTTTGGACCGTGTCATAGTTGCAACCGACGCTGCCAACGTTTCGCCCACTTTCGTAAGGGGCTTCATCAGGGCGTGAGATAAATCGCAAAACTCAAACAAGCAATCGAAATCTAACTAAGAACTTCTCAAAAGTTAGGTTATCCACTTGTAAAACAAGCCATAACCTAAACTATGAAAAGGTAAGAAAGAAAACGATAACCTGAAAAAGCAAACGAAAATCTAACAAAGAACCACTACCGAGTTAGGTAATCAACTTGTGAACCAAGCCAGATTCTAAACTAGGTAGAAGTGACTTAAGAAGAAATAGTCTCCATATTTAAAGGAACAGGATCGTCACGGATGATTAAGCTCGACCCTGATTGGGTGACGGTTGTTAGGGGGCGTGTTTTTGTTAAATGACTAATAACCGGGAACCAAAGAGGGGATAGTTCGAAACCATGATCGCGATTGAAGTTATTGGGGTGTTTGATGATTTCTATGCTTTCTCGGAATTTCCTGTTGAAAAAGAATGGAGATTTGGCAATCAACGAAACATTATCAAAATCTATCTTGTGACCTGTAGTAAAATGATGTTCAGCGACCGCAGACTTGGAAGTATACCTTTTCCTTATACAACGATCATGTTCTGAAATGCGAGTAATGACGGAACGACCGGTTTCACCAATGTAGACTAAACCACAAGAACAGGGAATTTGGTATACACCTTGAGATGAAAGTGTAGGAAATTTGTCTTTGGGAGAAGGAAGAATCTGAGAGATTTTGCTTGTCGAGTTGAATATGGATTTAATACCATTCTTACGAAGGAGTTTCCCTATTTGATCTGTAACCTTGTGAATGTAGGGTAAAAAGGCCAATTTCGGGTTAGATTCGGGAGTAGAAATGTCCTTAGGTAATCGAGTACGTGGATGTAAACGACGATTAATAACTCTATGAATATCTCGCTTGACATAACCATTGTTCACTAAGGTTCTAGTAAGATGACGGAGTTCTGAATCTAGATTCTCAGGTTGACAAATAGAAAAGGCACGATGGACCAAAGATTCAATGACAGAACGTTTCTGTGCAGGATGATGATGAGACGAAGCATGAAGGTATCTGTCCGTATGGGTGGGTTTGCGATAAACAGAATGGCCTAGAAGTCCGTCGGGCTTACGAGTCACAAGAACGTCAAGAAATGGAAGAGAACCATTACTTTCGATTTCCATAGTAAATTTGATATCTAAGTGTTGATTGTTAAGATGATCAAGAAACTTAGACAATTCAAGATGACCATGAGACCAAACAATAAACGTGTCGTCAACATATTTAAACCACACTTTAGGTTTTAATATTGATGATTCCAAAGCAACCGTTTCAAAGGATTCCATAAAAATGTTAGCTACAACAGGTGATAGAGGAGAACCCATAGCAGCACCAGAAACTTGTTCGTAAAACTTATTATCAAATTGGAAGTAAGTAGAGGATAGACACTTTTCAATAAGAGGAACCAAACTCAAGTCCTTGCCATGTTGAGACAGAATCTGTTTGATGATAATAAGCGAATCCTTAAGAGGAACTTTAGTAAAAAGTGAAGTAACATCAAAGCTCACGAGAAGATCTTGGGGTTCAAGTTTTATAGTTTCTAGACGTTGAATAAAATGCTGAGAGTTGAGGATGTGAGAAGAGGTTTTACCTGTAAGCTCGCAAAGAATGTTGGACAAGAACTTGGCTAGCTTGTAAGTGGGAGATTGGATAGTACTCACGATAGGTCGAAAAGGAATACCTTGTTTGTGAATTTTGGGAAGTCCGTATAGACGAGGTGGTTTAGAATCTGATGGGGTAAGTCGACGTTTAGTTTCAGGAGGTAGATTGGAAGATTTGATAATTTGGCTAACCTCGCGTTCAATCCTCGAAGTGGGGTTATGGGTTAGAAGAGCGTAAGTTTCCTCAGACAAAATAGAATTGATTGTCGTAACATAATCAATTTGGTTCAAAACTACAGTGGCGTTGCCCTTGTCGGCTGGAAGAACAATAATATCAGGGTTCTTACGAAGACTTTTTAGAGCTGACTCTTCCGACTTAGAAATGTTAGATTTAGGAATTTTAGATGATTCAAGGATTTTGCCAGTGTTAATACGAATGGGATCTGAGATGTGGCGAGGAAGATGCCTTATAGAAGACTCAACAGCACATAGAATATCTTCTTTAGGAATACGTTTAGGAGCAACCGCAAAATTCAAACCCTTAGAGAGCACCGATTCCTGTTCTGAAGTGAGAACCAAACTAGATAAATTGACAACCGTCTTTACTGAGTTAGTAGTAGAAGAAACTTTACGATTCTTGGATTCCAATAATTGAAACTTTTGAGATGACCTTCAGTGGTTAGTCGTAGAGTGGTATCAGACTGCTGGTAAGTAATGTTGTCAAAGAATTTCCAATCATCCGAGGATAGAGTGTTGGCCAACTCAAGATGAAGATAAAAGAGTTGTTTCGAAATGGTGTCTAACTCTCGCCTAGTTTGCTTAATCCGTTCGCCTATCAACGCTAGACTAGCACGGTGTAGGATGTTTTTAGAAGAACGTGTCTGAATGTGGAACTTAATTTTGAGGAATGCAGGAATGAGATTGTGGTCACGACAGCGACTAAGAAAGGTTAAGTTAAGCCACAAACTCGTCAAACTTTTGTGCAACTTAACCTTTCTTAGTCGCTGTCGTGACCACAACATCATTCCTGCATTCCTCAAAATTAAGTTCCACATTCAGACACGTTCTTCTAAAAACATCCTACACCGTGCTAGTCTAGCGTTGATACGCGAACGGATTAAGCAAACTGGGCGAGAGTTAGACACCATTTCGAAACAACTCTTTTATCTTCATCTTGAGTTGGCCAACACTCTATCCTCGGATGATTGGAAATTCTTTGACAACATTACTTACCAGCAGCCTGATACCACTCTACGACTAACCACTGAAGGTCATCTCAAAAAGTTTCAATTATTGGAATACAAGAATCGTAAAGTTTCTTCTACTACTAACTCAGTAAAGACGGTTGTCAATTTATCTAGTTTGGTTCTCACTTCAGAACAGGAATCGGTGCTCTCTAAGGGTTTGAATTTTGCCGTTGCTCCTAAACGTATTCCTAAAGAAGATATTCTATGTGCTGTTGAGTCTTCTATAAGGCATCTTCCTCGCCACATCTCAGATCCCATTCGTATTAACACTGGCAAAATCCTTGAATCATCTAAAATTCCTAAATCCAACATTTCTAAGTCGGAAGAGTCAGCTCTAAAAAGTCTTCGTAAGAACCCTGATATTATTGTTCTTCCAGCCGACAAGGGCAACGCCACTGTAGTTTTGAACCAAATTGATTATGTTACGAAAATCAATTCTATTTTGTCTGAGGAAACTTACGCTCTTCTAACCCATAACCCCACTTCGAGGATTGAACGCGAGGTTAGCCAAATTATCAAATCTTCCAATCTACCTCCTGAAACTAAACGTCGACTTACCCCATCAGATTCTAAACCACCTCGTCTATACGGACTTCCCAAAATTCCTTTTCGACCTATCGTGAGTACTATCCAATCTCCCACTTACAAGCTAGCCAAGTTCTTGTCCAACATTCTTTGCGAGTTTACAGGTAAAACCTCTTCTCACATCCTCAACTCTCAGCATTTTATTCAACGTCTAGAAACTATAAAACTTGAACCCCAAGATCTTCTCGTGAGCTTTGATGTTACTTCACTTTTTACTAAAGTTCCTCTTAAGGATTCGCTTATTATCATCAAACAGATTCTGTCTCAAC
The DNA here is from genome assembly GCA_035610365.1 of Aquatica leii. NCBI lineage: Eukaryota > Metazoa > Arthropoda > Insecta > Coleoptera > Lampyridae > Aquatica > Aquatica leii. Next base: position 112,192,546 of record CM069435.1, read on the forward strand.
ATGGCAAGGACTTGAGTTTGGTTCCTCTTATTGAAAAGTGTCTATCCTCTACTTACTTCCAATTTGATAATAAGTTTTACGAACAAGTATCTGGTGCTGCTATGGGTTCTCCTCTATCACCTGTTGTAGCTAACATTTTTATGGAATCCTTTGAAACGGTTGCTTTGGAATCATCAATATTAAAACCTAAAGTGTGGTTTAGATATGTTGACGACACGTTTATTGTTTGGTCTCATGGTCATCTTGAATTGTCTAAGTTTCTTGATCATCTTAACAATCAACACTTAGATATCAAATTTACTATGGAAATCGAAAGTAATGGTTCTCTTCCATTTCTTGACGTTCTTGTGACTCGTAAGCCCGACGGACTTCTAGGCCATTCTGTTTATCGCAAACCCACCCATACGGACAGATACCTTCATGCTTCGTCTCATCATTATCCTGCACAGAAACGTTCTGTCATTGAATCTTTGGTCCATCGTGCCTTTTCTATTTGTCAACCTGAGAATCTAGACTCAGAACTCCGTCATCTTACTAGAACCTTAGTGAACAATGGTTATGTCAAGCGAGATATTCATAGAGTTATTAATCGTCGTTTACATCCACGTACTCGATTACCTAAGGACATTTCTACTCCCGAATCTAACCCGAAATTGGCCTTTTTACTCTACATTCACAAGGTTACAGATCAAATAGGGAAACTCCTTCGTAAGAATGGTATTAAACCCATATTCAACTCGACAGGCAAAATCTCTCAGATTCTTCCTTCTCCCAAAGACAAATTTCTTACACTTTCATCTCAAGGTGTATACCAAATTCCCTGTTCTTGTGGTTTAGTCTACATTGGTGAAACCGGTCGTTCCGTCATTACTCGCATTTCAGAACATGATCGTTGTATAAGGAAAAGGTATACTTCCAAGTCTGCGGTCGCTGAACATCATTTTACTACAGGTCACAAGATAGATTTTGATAATGTTTCGTTGATTGCCAAATCTCCATTCTTTTTCAACAGGAAATTCCGAGAAAGCATAGAAATCATCAAACACCCCAATAACTTCAATCGCGATCATGGTTTCGAACTATCCCCTCTTTGGTTCCCGGTTATTAGTCATTTAACAAAAACACGCCCCCTAACAACCGTCACCCAATCAGGCTCGAGCTTAATCATCCGTGACGATCCTGTTCCTTTAAATACGGAGACTATTTCTTCTTAAGTCACTTCTACCTAGTTTAGAATCTGGCTTGGTTCACAAGTTGATTACCTAACTCGGTAGTGGTTCTTTGTTAGATTTTCGTTTGCTTTTTCAGGTTATCGTTTTCTTTCTTACCTTTTCATAGTTTAGGTTATGGCTTGTTTTACAAGTGGATAACCTAACTTTTGAGAAGTTCTTAGTTAGATTTCGATTGCTTGTTTGAGTTTTGCGATTTATCTCACGCCCTGATGAAGCCCCTTACGAAAGTGGGCGAAACGTTGGCAGCGTCGGTTGCAACTATGACACGGTCCAAACCCGGAAGACATTCTAATGTTAGTATAGATTCCGGCCGTGGAAGCCTTCGCTATTACATTCCTTAATTGTCTTTTACATCTAGAGGAAGTGGGAACCCGTTGAAAAAAAAGATATTCTTCGAAGTAGTCATCGCATCAAAGTGCTTCATATGTGGGGTACAATGATACTGTACCCAATTTTATTAAAATTAACTAATTTACTTATACTAAAAATATGTACACGTTTAAACTAACCGAACTAATTAAATCTAAGAATATTTAATAAAAACACTTATACTAATTTATATCACTTACACGAAGATAAGTCCTCGGATAACTTCTATTTATTAAAACACTTTTGTTTGTTTACACTAAAGTCACGTACAAGTTTATACTCTGTATGTTTATCTGACACGCGTTAATTAGTTATTTATTTAAACTTGTATAATCTTCTTAACACTGCTGTCTTCGCATTATGGTAATAACTGACCTAAGATTTGTTTGTACCGTATTTATACCTTTCTACAAACATTCGAGAAGCCTCTACATGCTTTAGTGAACGTTCTAGACGTGGATAAAAAGTACGGGAACATTCTCAAAATTTACAAAAACTTCCCGAATGTTTCACTGCCCCCTTCTTAAGACTGTTCTGTCCCAGAAGAGAAATCTGAATGTGACATCGGTGGAATGGATCGTGGCGATAGCGACAGCTCTCTCCATTTCGGCAACTTCCTTGACCATAAAAGTAACAATCAATGGTCTTTTCCTAACCAGATATTCTTCTGTTCCTCGGAAGACGACCTCCAACATGTTTCGAACTGTCGTCCAATTCAGTTGATCTAAGCCACAACCAAGTTTGGGTACTGCCAATTTCTTAATATGGTGGAACTCCATTTCTCTCTTAAGATTCCATACTGTTCACCAGAGATTTTCGTATAACGGCTTGCTACGTGACGGTACGCGACATTTGGGCGCCGGCGATTGGGCGCCAGCGTTTTGGGGCCGGCGTTTCGGCGCTAGAAAAAAGTTGAATGGAGTGAAAGTGAAATGGGATTCTTATGTTATTGGGCAACATTTTTTGACACGGGCCAGATCAAAATTTGATGTATGTACTACGTTGGTTAACAAAAAATGTATGTAAGTACAATTTCACTTTCAGTCCATTAAAAAATTTAGATACCTCAATTGATTATACTGAGTAGATATTAACTAAATAATACAATAAAATAAATAACGATGAAAAAAGAATTTATTAACATGCACTATAAAAAATAAACAAAACTGAACGTGTGACATGTTACACTTACAAAATCAAAAATTAAATTAGATGTATGTACTACGTTGGTTAACAAAAAATTCATGTAAATACAATTGCACTTTCACTCCATTAAAAAGTTATGAGAAATGCCTCTGAGATACTCAATAATTGTTTGGTTCTTAAAGTCTTGAACAATTGTGGTAATTCGGTTATCCGCAGCTTGGTATTTTCCCTTTTATGAGGAGGTGCTTGGCCACCTACAAATTTTTCCTACAATGCGTCGCGTCCTTTCTGGGCGCTTTGCAGGCCGTCGATAAATTTCCACAGCGACGGATGGTCCATACCTAATTGGCACTGCAAACTACGATGAACAGCCTCCGCAAAATTATTGGTACGATCTTCATTATTACCCACTCTTTGGTATACGTTCTAAATATTTGGAAAAAATAACGCCCTCCTGCGTGTGTGGTTTTTATTTCGCCTTCCAACGTAGTTATCTTCAAACCAGTTTAAAATTGGTTGCAATTCGTTTGGTAATTGTGCAGAAAGTTTTGCAATTGCGTTATCAATATGATCTAAAGGAGTAAAGGCTATCATCCGTGCAGAAAGAGCAAATTCGAGATCGGTATTATATTGTACCGTCAACCCATGACTGGCTATTTGTTTCTTAAAATTTTGAACAAGATGAAACAGGCAGCCTTGTAATCGTGCCGTTGGAAATTCTTCAGCAACTGATCCAATTACGGTTATTTCGTAATCCAACAAAACAGTTTCAGGTTGAAATTGCGGCCACATTTTTTTATAATTAAAAACAGCCGATCGTACGTTTGCCATTGCTTGTTTGGCAATAACGAGTACAAAACTGGAAATACGAATCCATCCCTGTTGCCAAAATAACGTAAATTTGGTGGAATAACGGAGGCGCTTGCCGAAATCATCCATCCATAAAAATTTGTTTCAAGAGCTGGCTCCATCGTGCGTTATCTTTCCTCCTAAATATTAATATTTTAAATGTGCCCAACTGCTCTGATCCGGTATCCTTCAATAAAAACATCACGGATTGTCCAAGAGCACATTCGTATAGTCTGTACGCTTCCGGAATTGGAGTTGGGGGTGCAGCAGCGATACGATTTTGCGTCCGCTGACACAATCTTCTAATAGCATCTTTGTTGGGCAACTGCCTTTGAAATACAGGCGTAGTGCCCTCCAGGGCATGGTTAAGTATTTGGGCAGGAGTCTCCATGGTTTGTTTAGCACGTCTTTTAATATCAAGTTTTATTTTAGAAACACTTACGCATGCCGCATCACTACCATGATTGTGGTTACCCGAGGAGCACAAATATTCCTCATCTACTGTTGTATGGACACGACCTAAGCACTTGTCCGCTTTTCGCTCACATCTTCAAAATTTTTTTGTTCCATTTTTGCTTGCCTTGTCAAAAACGTACATGTAACCATTATAGGACACCTTTTTTTGTTCTGCTTACTTTGAGTATCTTCCATAATTAAATGCAGACTTGGACACTATTACGCTTACAAAATTATGGCAACAAATATCTGCAGATAATTGAAGAGACTGATGTGGAAGAGTAAGTTTAAATACTAAAATTATCTAATTACACTAATCTTCTTAATTGCTTTCCGAGCACACGACAAGAGCTTTGCAAATAATAATGGGTACCTAATGACTCCAATTATCAGGATTTACACTAATCTTCTTAAATACTTTCTGATCACAGAACAAGACAATAATTAAAATATTTTCCAGATTAAATGTACAACAATTAAGAAAATACCAATATTGCAAAATTTACTTTAAATATTCAATAACATAAAGGGTAAATGTAAAGTAGCGTTTGAAAGTGCCTTGGTAAAATTTTCTTGCATAACATAATTACGGCGCCGCAACGCCTGGCGCCTATACGCCCGGCTCCGAAACGCCTGGCGCTCTAACGCCGTCGCCCAATCGCCAACGCCCTAACGCCGTAGCTCAAACGTCTTGCTTCGGCTACGTGAGTATTTCTTGGTGACCAGATAGAAAACGAAGCGTCTGTCACCGTGTAGTCATAAAACTTTTTCGACTGCCGGTTGCGGTCTTCGTAGTACATCAAGCTGCCCAAACTTTTTTTTAAATACGATTGCAACCCTTCTGGACATGTCAAGATCTTTGCTCAGGCAATGTGCGATGGCGTAATCTTTTTGTTGTTCCTCAGAACCTCCGTATAAACTCATAAACTTTTCGAACTCCATTCCCTCGATTTGATTCCTGGTTCTGCTGCTTATTATTCTGGTTCGGACCTGAACTTGTGTATTGTAGTTATCGCCAGCAAACGGGGCTAGACGATCGACGTGGACCAGCTTTGGCTTGCGTCTGGGTGGTTTTTAGATGCAATATATAACGTCATTAATACGCTGCACGACTTTATATGGGCATTTGCAACTTCGGCGACAAACCACGTCTTCTTTGGGGGTTATACAACCGGACCATGCCGCCAGGTTAAAACCCACAATTTTGTACCTTGACGTCATATCTAGTCTTCATCCTGTCGCTGGCAATTTGCGTGTTTTTACGGACCTCCTCTTGGTCAGCTAGCTAACGTAATTTTCCCCAGCAACTTCTTCTTCCGGTCTTCGTCCAAATTGAAGGTAGCGACCGAACATCACACAGGATGGTGTTTGGCCTGTGCTTTTGTGAAGGAATGATCGGTATGCCATTAGGAAAAGGTGCAAGTACTGATCTCAGTCCCTTTAGTGTTCGGACACTACTTTGGCTTAGTGTTTTTCCATTGTCCGATTCATCCGTTCAACCATGCCATCAGATTGAAGATGGAGAGGCGTCGTCCAAGTTTCTTAATTTCCAACAGTCGGCTAATCAGATCAGAATATAAATCCAACGATGCAGCAAACCGGCAGAAAACCTCTTTTCTTAATACGTCTGTGACTGTAGCTGCTTTTTAATTGGATATGGCGTAAGCCTCCGTCCATTTCGGGAAATAATCCATTGCCACCAGGATGTATTTATTTCCCAAATCGGATTCTGGGAATGGTGCTGCGATGTCAATCGCTACTCTTTCCAAAGGGCTTCCTACGTTGTATTGCTTCATGGGTGCTTTGCGCTTTCTTGCTGGACCATTTCTTGTTGCACAGACCGTGCACTTACGGCACCATTTCATGACGTCTTCTTTGCAGTTCATCCAGTAGAATCGTTCTGGCACTTTACGCAATGTCTTCTTAATGCAAAGTGTACTCCTGATGTACCATCGTGGAAATGCTTGAACATTTCTGACACTCGGCTCTTTGGCACTACCAACTGTAGTCTGTTTCCCCTGCCTTCGACAATTTCTAAGGTTGGCTTAAGAACACCGTTTTCTACTATAAAAGAGTCCCACTGCGTCTAGTACGCTTTGATGTTTCTGCCCAAATCACTCACTACCTCCCAGGTTTATCGTCGGCCGTTTTCTTTCCAGTCCAAGAGTAGTTTTATTTCAGGATCGTTTTCTTCTTTGCGCCGTAACTGCTCAGGTTCCCACTCATTCACAACCATAGCAGTTCTCCGGACACTTTTTCTTTAACCCGCGAACAATGGCTGCAGTCCCCTGGACATGGTCTTCTGGACAAGACATCAGCGTTTCGATGACTGCTTCCGGCACGGTGTTTTGTGTCATAGTCATATTCTTGCTCTCTCGATCCATCCTGCCACTTGTCCTTCCGGGTTACGGAACTGCAGTAGTAGCTATTCTAAAGCGGCGTAGTCTATTCTCAGTAAAAATTTTTGTCCATACAAGCATTTGTAGAAATGTTCGATGGACTTGACGACTGCTAACAGCTCCCTCCTCACGCAATAATTCTTTTCTGACCTGGATAAAACCTTGCTAAAATACGCGATAACTATTTCTTGTCCATCTTGAACCTGCGAAAAGACCAGATGGCCAGATTGCTTGCGTCAGTATCCAAAACAAATTTTCCATCTTCTCTTGGATAACTCAAAATTGGCGAAGTGACTAGGGCCTGTTTTAGTTGATGGAAAGAATTTTTGCAGTCTTCCTTCTATCTACATTCTGCTCTTTTTTTCGTCAATTTCGTCAAAGATTTGGCAATATTGGCAAATCCGGGTACAAATCGTCTATATTATGTGCACAACCCAAGGAAACTTCGGACCTGATGTTTGTCGATTGGTCTTGGCCATGCTTGCACTGCTCGGATTTTGTCTGAGTCAGCCGTTACTCTATCTCTAGATACGATGTGGCCAAAGTATTGAACTTCTTTCTTAAATACGTGACACTTCTTTGGACTCAGTTTGAGGTTTGCCTCACGTAGTCACTAGAACACTTCTTTTAAATTGTTTAAGTGTTTTTCAAACGACTTTCCAACCACGATCACGTCGTCTAGGTAAACCAAGCGCGTCTTCTAAGACAGTTCGTGCAAGATGGTCTCCATCAAACGCTCGAACGTTACAAAAGCCTTACACAGGCCCAAGGGCATTAAGGTAAACTACACAAACCATTTCCGATCGTAAATGCTGTTTTTACACGATCTTTGGGTTCCAATTTTACCTGCCAGTAACCACTCTTTAAATCTTGTTACGTGCAAAATTTTTATAACGCAATACCCTGTATATTGAGTTAAAATTAGATTCCGGTTTTGACGCCCTCTGCCGATCTTTTCTTGTGACTGTCATTTTACGACGAAGTCGTTAAGCTGACAACTGCATAAAATATACCTGTTTCGCTTAAAGAAAATTTTCGAATAACATCTTCTGTAATGGAAATCAAATTATAACTTCATTACGTTTTTAAAATAATGTATTCGTCACAAAGTAAGATATTTACATCCGTTTTGTTAGAATTCTTTTGTAATTAGACAAGAACTTTTATTTGAGATCCTACTCATGCGGCAAACTTGCAAACGTTTTCTTTGATTAAGTAGGTACTGGATTGTGGGTAAGTTTATTTAATTTTTTTATCGCTGTCAGAAAAGTCACTCACGGAACTTTGGCTAATGTTAATTTCCGTAATTACGATCATTGTTTTAATACCATTAAGGTAGTTTTATTAATTATTTTGTGTGTATCGCATGCTGTGTACAAACAATATTTACTACGAAATTTTCTTCGCTATTCGCTTCGACTTAATCTATGTATTGTGTGTTGCCGATACTTCTGGCGTTTATGAATTGAGAATTTGATATACTCTTGTTAATATTTTACGTTACTAAATTAAAGTTTTTATACCTGTTAATCTTTCTTTTATGGTAACATACCTTTCTCTTTTATTGTGGTTACCCGAACATCAGAGTAACAAGGATTACGAATCTAAAAATTCGTTACAAGTTTGGACCGTCTGTCTTGATCGAGGCAGAAGTGTTAATTATAAATGATCTGGCGCGCTTAATTATTATTTACTTGAACCTCCCCTATCCCCGACTGGGTGAGTTGATCGTGCAAGGTTTGTAAGACCTATAAGCTTGTAACAAACGACCGGTTTAACTAATGTAGACTAAACCACATAAACAAGGAATTTGGTATACACCTTGAGATGAAAGTGTTATTCTTGAGAGAAGAAGCAATATTCTGAGAGATTTTTTCTGTAGAGTTGAATATGGGTTTAATAGCATTCCTACAAAGAAGTTTCCCTGTTTGATCTGTAATCTTGTGAATATAGGGTAAAAAAGCCAATTTCGGATTGGATTCGAGAATAGAAATGTCCTTAGGTAATCGAGTACGTAAATGTCGACGACGATTAATAACTTTATAAATATCTTGCTTCATATACTATTGTTTACTAAGGTTCTATTAAGATGACGGAGTTTTGAACTTAGATTCTCAATGTAATAGCGAAGGCTTCCACGGCCGGAATCTATACTAACATTAGAATGTCTTCCGGGTTTGGACCGTGTCATAGTTGCAACCGAAGCTGCCAACGTTTCGCCCACTTTCGTAAGGGGCTTCATCAGGGCGTGAGATAAATCGCAAAACTCAAGCAAGCAATCGAAATCTAACTAAGAACTTCTCAAAAGTTAGGTTATCCACTTGTAAAACAAACCATAACCTAAACTATGAAAAGGTAAGAAAGAAAACGATAACCTGAAAAACCAAACGAAAATCTAACAAAGAACCACTACCGAGTTAGGTAATCAACTTGTGAACCAAGCCAGATTCTAAACTCCGTAGAAGTGACTTAAGAAGAAATAGTCTCCGTATTTAAAGGAAAAGGATCGTCACGGATGATTAAGCTCGACCCTGATTGGGTTACGGTTGTTAGGGGACGTGTTTTTGATAAATGACTAATAACCGGGAACCAAAGAGGGGATAGTTCGAAACCATGTTCGCGATTGAAGTTATTGGGGTGTTTGATGATTTCTATGCTTTCTCGGAATTTCCTGTTGAAAAAGAATGGAGATTTGACAATCAACGAAACATTATCAAAATCTATCTTGTGACCTGTAGTAAAATGATGTTCAGCGACCGCAGACTTGGAAGTATACCTTTTCCTTATACAACGATCATGTTCTGAAATGCGAGTAATGACTGAACGAGCGGTTTCACCAATGTAACCTAAACCACAAGAACAGGGAATTTGGTATACACCTTGAGATGAAAGTGTAGGAAATTTGTCTTTGGGAGAAGGAAGAATTTGAGAGATTTTGCCTGTCGAGTTGAATATGGGTTTAATACCATTCCTACGAAGGAGTTTCTCTATTTGATCTGTAACCTTGTGAATGTAGGGTAAAAAGGCCAATTTCGGGTTGGATTCGGGAGTAGAAATGTCCTTAGGTAATCGAGTACGTGGATGTAAACGACAATTAATAACTCTATGAATATCTCGCTTTACATAACCATTGTTCACTAAGGTTCTAGTAAGATGACGGAGTTCTGAGTCTAGATTCTCAGGTTGACAAATAGAAAAGGCACGATGGACCAAAGATTCAATAACAGAACGTTTCTGTGCAGGATGATAATGAGACGAAGCATGAAGGTATCTGTCCGTATGGGTGGGTTTGCGATAAACCTTTTCATAGTTTAGGTTATGGTTTGTTTTACAAGTGGATAACCTAACTTTTGAGAAGTTCTTAGTTAGATTTCGATTGCTTGTTTGAGTTTTGCGATTTATCTCACGCCCTGATGAAGCCCCTTACGAAAGTGGGCGAAACGTTGGCAGCTTCGGTTGCAACTATGACACGGTCCAAACCCGGAAAACATTCTAATGTTAGATTCTCAAGTTGGCATATAGAAAAAGCACGATAAACCAAAGGTTCAATAACAGAACGTTCATTACAGGATGATGATGGGAAAACGCATAAAGGTGAATGGCCCAGAAGTCCGCCGGGCTTACGAGTCACAAGAACGTCGAGAAATGAGAGAGAACCATTATTTTTGATTTCCATAGTAAATTTGATGTATAAGTGTTGATTGTTTAGATGATCCAGATCATTCGAGATTACTATGAGACCAATCAACGTGTTGTAAACATATCTAAATTAAACATTTGGTTTTAATTTTGATGCTTTCAAAACAACCGATTTAAAGGATTTTATAAAAATGTTACCTACAACTGGTGATAAAGGAAAACTCATAGCAGCACCAGAAACCTGTTTGTATTCCAATTTTATAGACGGCGACATATACACTATTTCAGAATACGAGACTATGAAGCCACTGTTTTCTCCTTGTTTTCTGACGACGATCTGACGACAGATAACTTTTTGCATGCCCAAATAATATCTCGCACTGATTTGCAAATAAAATCCCTACTAGACTGGGTGGTCCCCTAACACAAATTTCGTATTAACCTAGAAGCGAGGATAAGCCGTAAGAGAAATGCCTTGCAGCACCATCTGCTCTCGTAGCACGCACAAATACTTAGCCCATCTTACTAGTTTTGTAAAACTACTCGCAACATTTTCGTACTTAACCTATCTCTCTTGTGGCAAACTTGTACCAAGTAAGTTCGGGTGGTATAGTAAGTCCACTTCCTCTTCCACTTTTTCCTCCTTTTCTTTCTCACACAAGCACACAAGTTATTTACACAAAAAAAAATGAAAAACGAAGCAATGCTTTTAAAGTTTATTACAACTATAACGGTGTTGATAACCTTGATTACTAAAAAAATTCAGGAGTTTTGATACAAATTTAAAAAAACTAACTAACAATTGTTATTTTTGATATTATTCAATTTATCAGCAACAAGCCAAACTCCAGTATCGGCCGCTAAGACAAAAGAACCAGGATCCATTCGTATTGGTACCGTTGTTTTGGAATGCAAAGAAAACTGGTAGCGTTGAAGCATCCTTGCTAATGCAACTTTCGTTTGCATCAAGCCAAATCTCATACCTAATTACATTATTAAAAACAATCAATCCTAAGCTGTTTTGCTTACCAATGCAAACTCTGGGTCCATCGCCAAAAGGTGTCCATGCCGCCGGATGTCTTTTAGCTTTATTTTCTTCGGAAAATCTTTCTGGATCAAATTTATCCGGATCCGGGTAATGTTCAGGATCTTTTTGTACGCCGTAAGCGGGTATAAAAACGTAAGTGCCTTTTTTTAGAACTACGTCTGAGTTTGGAATTTTGTAAGTTTTGGTGCATTCTCGTGTGTGTATTGGAACTGGCGGGTATTTTCTCAGTGTTTCTGAAAAGCTTGCTTAAGAAAAGTTTTGACTACACTGGTACTTACCGTTAACGCATTTGTCCATGTAAGTCATTTCCATAATGGCATCGTAACTTAAATTGCCATTGTGTTTTTTTAACACAGCAACGATTTCTTCTCTTAGTTTATCTTGTATTTTAGAATTTACGCATAGCTCGTACATGCAAAACGTCGTTGTAGTCGACGAAGTTTCAAAGCCTGCTATAAAAAATACAAAACATTGCGCCGCGAGCTCGCTTAAAGTAAGCGAAGCGTCTCCGTTTTTGGTACTATTTTTAAAACTACCTACGTCAGTATCCGTAATTTTAACGTTGTTTTTAATCTGCAGCAGTAAATGCATAAAATCCGTACGTATTATGTTGTGTTGTTCTCGATACTTAACAGTCTGTTCCACAACGTTCATAAAAAAATTCGTAACTTCTTTCGGATGCGACCGAACGCGAAATATTTTAAAAAACTCAGGTACAGTAAACGACAACAATCGAACAATTGAATCTTTTAAGCTTGTGTCAAAAAATTTTTTACCGTTTTGGCGAAACTTAGAGTTGGGATCTCTAAGACTGTTGCATTCAAGTCCAAATGCACAAGATCCGATGATATCAGTGGTAAATCGTCCGATAATCTCTTTAATTTCAATTACACTTTTGTTTTCAACCATTTGATCTATCACTACAGCAAGTTCGTTCGAGCAGTCTACTAACGTTTGAAACATCATTTTCATTTTTCCGGAAGTGAATGTTGGTGTTAGTTTCATGCGTAGATTTTTCCAGCGCGATCCTTTCATCGCAAATAAGTGTGTGCTTAATGGATCGTATTCTTCGTCAACGTGCAAAACGTGATCGGTAAAATGAGCGAAGTCGGTGGTCATCATCCGTTTTATTAAGTCTAAATCGACTGGTATAAAAATTGGGCGCATGAAGAAATAGTATCCGCCAAATTTGAAGCCTTTTTTCTTGATTGCGTCGTAGGCGTTTTTAATGGCAACGCCAAAACAAACTTGTTGCAGAACAAGGTCTTTGGCATTGCCAAAAGGAATCCCCGGCTGCGGCGTGTACACACCTTTGCGTTTCCAATACCCAAAACATACCTTAAACGTCACTATCACCGAAGCTAGCAAAATTAAAGACACAGTTAAAATATCGTAAGCAAAACTGTTGGTAAAAATTGCCATTTCCCCAACTTAGCAAAAGTAAACTAAAGAAAACGACGCAAAAATTTTGCTTTATATAAACACGCTCATCTCAGCAATTAAGTTCTAACGTATTGATTAATATAATAACCATGCGTGTATGGCTAAAAAATTGCTTTATGACAGAGCAATATTTTGCATTGTAAGAAACTATTATTTAAATATTTGGGCGTAATTAAATTTTTGTCTTTAAAGTCTAAAGATTGTGAGTCCAAACACTATAAAAAAATTGCCAATGAAATAATTAAATATTTTTACCATTATACAAGTGTAATAAAAATATTTAAGTTTGCCGTCTCAAAACTTAAAAAAGTTAGTCACAAAAAATTATTTGTAATAAAGTATTGCAAGAATAAACAAAAATCAGTTGTTTAGGTAAAGTTATATATAAATTATTTTTCAATGTTGTTTTGTAATGATTATAAATAATAGTTTAGTATTAAATTGATGAAAAGAACAAAAAACAACAATCTAAATCAAATAGAAAAAAAAATTGAAAAAAGCGATATTTCAGTTTTGTTGTACTTTTTGGTTTTTGTTAATCTATGTAAATGATTGTTATCAAACAAAAAAATTAAATTAATTAGTCATTTATTTAAACTTGTATAATCTTCTTAACACTGCCGTCTTTGCATTACAGAAATAACTGACCTAAGATTTGTTTGTACCGTATTTATACGTTTCTACAAACATTCGAGAAGCCTCTACATGCTTTCGTAAACGTTCTAGACGTGAATAAAAAGTACGGGAACGTTTTCAAAATTTACAAAAACTTTGCGAATGTTTCACTGCCCCCTTCTTAAGACTGTTCTGTCTCAGAAGAGGAATCTGGATGTGACACCGGTGGAATGGATCGTGGCGATAGCGACAGCTTTCTCCATTTCGGCAACTTCCTTGACCATAAAAGTAACAATCAATGGTCTTTTCCTAACCAGATATTCTTTTGTTCCTCGGAAGACGACCTCCAACATGTTTCAAACTGACCTCCAATTCAGTTGATCTAAGCCACAACCAACTTTGGGTACTGCCAATTTCTTAACATGGTGGAACTCCATTTCTCTCTTAATATTCCATAATGTTCGCCAGAGATTTTCGTATAACGGCTTGCTACGTGACGGTACGCGACATTTGGGCGCCGGCAATTGGGCGCCAGCGTTTTGGGGGCAGGCGTTTTGGCGCTAGAAAAAAAGTTGAATGGAGTGAAAGTGAAATGGGATTCTTATGTTATTGGGCAACATTTTTTGACACGGGCCAGATCAAAATTTGATGTATGTACTACGTTGGTTAACAAAAATTCATGTAAATACAATTACACTTTCACTCCATTAAAAAGTTATGAGAAATGCCTCTGAGATACTCAATAATTCTTTGGTTCTTAAAGTCTTGAAAAATTGTGGTAATTCTGTTATCCGCAGTTTGGTATTTTGCCCTTTTATGAGAAAGTGCTTGGCCACCTACAAATTTTTTATACATTGGGTTGCGTTCTTTCTGGACGCTTCGCAGGCCGTCGATAAATTTCCACAAACGACGGATAGTCCATACTTAATTGGCACTGCAAACTACGATGAGCAGCCTCCGCAAAATTATTGGTACGATCTTCATTATTACGCACTCTTTGGTACACGTTCCAAATATTTGGAAAAAAATAACGCCCTCCTGCGTGTGTAGTTTTTATTTTGCTTTCCAACGTAGTTATCTTCAAACCAGTTTAAAATTGGTTGCAATTCGTTTGGTAATTGTGCAGAAAGTTCTTCAATTGCGTGCAGAAAGAGCAAACTCGAGATCGGTATTATATTGTACCGTCAACCCATGATTGGCTATTTGTTTCTTAAAATTTTGAACAAGATGAAACAGGCAGCCTAGTAATCGTGTCGTTGGAAATTCTTTAGCAACTGATCCAATTACGGCTATTTCGTAATCCAACAAAACAGTTTCAGGTTGAAATTGCGGCCACATTTTTTTATAATTGAAAACAGCCAATCGTACGTTTGCCATTGCTTGTTTGGCAATAACGAGTACAAAACTGGAAATACGAATCCATCTCTGTTGCCAAAATAACGTAAATTTGGTGGAATAACGGAGGCGCTTGCCGAAATCTTCCATCCATAAAAATTTGTTTCATGTGCTGGCTCCATCGTGCGTTATCTTTTCTCCTAAATATTAATATTTTAAATGTGCCCAACTGCTCTGATCCGGTATCCTTCAATAAGAACATCACGGATTGTCCAAGAGCACATTCGTATAGTCTGTACGCTTCCGGAATTACTAACGTTTCGAGATCTATCGGAGTTGGGGGTGCAGCAGCGATACGGTTTTGCGTCCGCTGACACAATCTTCTAATAGCATCATTGTTGGGCAACTGCCCTTGAAATACAGGCCCAGTGCCCTCTAGGGCATGGTTAAGTATTTGGGCAGGAGTCTCCATGGTTTGTTTGGCACGTCTTTTAATATCAACTTTTATTTTAGAAACACTTACGCATGCCGCATCACTACCATGATTGTGGTTACCCGAGGAGCACAAATATTCGTCATCCACTGTTGTATGGACACGACCTAGGCACTTGTCCGCTTTTCGCTCACATCTCCAAAATTTTTTTGTTCCATCTTTGCTTGCCTTGTCAAAAACGTACATGTAACCATTATAGGACACCTTTTTTTTGTTCCGCTTACTTTGAGTATCTTCCATAATTAAATGCAGACTTGGACACTATTACGCTTACAAAATTATGACAACAAATATCTGCAGATAATTGAAGAGACTGATGTGGAAGAGTAAGTTTAAATACTAAAATTATCTAATTACACTAATCTTCTTAATTGCTTTCCGAGCACACGACAAGAGCTTTGCAAATAATAATGGGTACCTAATGACTCCAATTATCAGGATTTACACTAATCTTCTTAAATACTTTCTGATCACAGAACAAGACAATAATTAAAATATTTTCCAGATTAAATGTACAACAATTAAGAAAATACCAATATTGCAAAATTTACTTTAAATATTCAATAACATAAAGGGTAATGTAAAGTAGCGTTTGAAAGTGCCTTGGTAAAATTTTCTTGCATAACATAATTACGGCGCCGCAACGCCTGGCGCCTATACGCCCGGCTCCGAAACGCCTGGCGCTCTAACGCCGTCGCCCAATCGCCAACGCCCTAACGCCGTAGCTCAAACGTTTTGCTTCGGCTACGTGAGTATTTCTTGGTGACCAGATAGAAAACGAAGCGTCTGTCACCGTGTAGTCATAAAACTTTTTCGACTGCCGGTTGCGGTCTTCGTAGTACATCAAGCTGCCCAAACTTTTTTTTAAATACGATTGCAACCCTTCTGGACATGTCAAGATCTTTGCTCAGGCAATGTGCGATGGCGTAATCTTTTTGTTGTTCCTCAGAACCTCCGTATAAACTCATAAACTTTTCGAACTCCATTCCCTCGATTTGATTCCTGGTTCTGCTGCTTATTATTCTGGTTCGGACCTGAACTTGTGTATTGTAGTTATCGCCAGCAAACGGGGCTAGACGATCGACGTGGACCAGCTTTGGCTTGCGTCTGGGTGGTTTTTAGATGCGATATATAACGTCATTAATACGCTGCACGACTTTATATGGGCATTTGCAACTTCGGCGACAAACCACGTCTTCTTTGGGGGTTATACAACCGGACCATGCCGCCAGGTTGAAACCCACAATTTTGTACCTTGACGTCATATCTAGTCTTCATCCTGTCGCTGGCAATTTGCGTGTTTTTACGGACCTCCTCTTGGTCAGCTAGCTAACGTAATTTTCCCCAGCAACTTCTTCTTCCGGTCTTCGTCCAAATTGAAGGTAGCGACCGAACATCACACAGGATGGTGTTTGGCCTGTGCTTTTGTGAAGGAATGATCGGTATGCCATTAGGAAAAGGTGCAAGTACTGATCTCAGTCCCTTTAGTGTTCGGACACTACTTTGGCTTAGTGTTTTTCCATTGTCCGATTCATCCGTTCAACCATGCCATCAGATTGAAGATGGAGAGGCGTCGTCCAAGTTTCTTAATTTCCAACAGTCGGCTAATCAGATCAGAATATAAATCCAACGATACACCAAACCGGCAGAAAAACTCTTTTGCTAATACGTCTGTGACTGTAGCTGCTTTTTAATTGGATATGGCGTAAGCCTCCGTCCATTTCGGGAAATAATCCATTGCCACCAGGATGTATTTATTTCCCAAATCGGATTCTGGGAACGGTGCTGCGATGTCAATCGCTACTCTTTCCAAAGGGCTTCCTACGTTGTATTGCTTCATGGGTGCTTTGCGCTTTCTTGCTGGACCATTTCCTGTTGCACAGACCGTGCACTTACGGCACCATTTCATGACGTCTTCTTTGCAGTTCATCCAGTAGAATCGTTCTGGCACTTTACGCAATGTCTTCTTAATTGAAAGTGTCCTCCTGATGTACCATCGTAGAAATGCTTGAACATTTCTGACACTCGGCTCTTTGGCACTACCAACTGTAGTCTGTTTCCCC
The DNA here is from genome assembly GCA_035610365.1 of Aquatica leii. NCBI lineage: Eukaryota > Metazoa > Arthropoda > Insecta > Coleoptera > Lampyridae > Aquatica > Aquatica leii. Next base: position 112,209,633 of record CM069435.1, read on the forward strand.
TGCCTTCGACACTTTCTAAGGTTGGCTTAAGAACACCGTTTTCTACTATAAAAGAGTCCCACTGCGTCTAGTACGCTTTGATGTTTCTGCCCAAATCACTCACTACCTCCCAGGTTTATCGTCGGCCGTTTTCTTTCCAGTCCAAGAGTAGTTTTATTTCAGGATCGTTTTCTTCTTTGCGCCGTAACTGCTCAGGTTCCCACTCATTCACAACCATAGCAGTTCTCCGGACACTTTTTCTTTAACCCGCGAACAATGGCTGCAGTCCCCTGGACATGGTCTTCTGGACAAGACATCAGCGTTTCGATGACTGCTTCCGGCACGGTGTTTTGTGTCATAGTCATATTCTTGCTCTCTCGATCCATCCTGCCACTTGTCCTTCCGGGTTACGGAACTGCAGTAGTAGCTATTCTAAAGCGGCGTAGTCTATTCTCAGTAAAAAATTTTGTCCATACAAGCATTTGTAGAAATGTTCGATGGACTTGACGACTGCTAACAGCTCCCTCCTAGTCACGCAATAATTCTTTTCTGACCTGGATAAAACCTTGCTAAAATACGCGATAACTTTTTCTTGTCCATCTTGAACCTGCGAAAAGACCGCGCCTATGGCCAGATTACTTGCGTCAGTATCCAAAACAAATTTTCCATCTTCTCTTGGATAACTCAAAATTGGCGAAGTGACTAGGGCCTGTTTTAGTTGATGGAAAGAATTTTTGCAGTCTTCCTTCTATCTACATTCTGCTCTTTCTTTCGTCAATTTCGTCAAAGATTTGGCAATATTGGCAAATCCGGGTACAAATCGTCTATATTATGTGCACAACCCAAGGAAACTTCGGACCTGATGTTTGTCGATTGGTCTTGGCCATGCTTGCACTGCGATACGATGTGGCCAAAGTATTGAACTTCTTTCTTAAATACGTGACACTTCTTTGGGCTCAGTTTGAGGTTTGCCTCACGTAGTCACTAGAACACTTCTTTTAAATTGTTTAAGTGTTTTTCAAACGACTTTCCAACCACGATCACGTCATCTAGGTAAACCAAGCGCGTCTTCTAAGACAGTTCGCGCAAGATGGTCTCCATCAAACGCTCGAACGTTACAAAAGCCTTACACAGGCCCAAGGGCATTAAGGTAAACTACACAAACCATTTCCGATCGTAAATGCTGTTTTCACACGATCTTTGGGTTCCAATTTTACCTGCCAGTAACCACTCTTTAAATCTTGTTACGTGCAAAATTTTTATAACGCAATACCCTGTATATTGAGTTAAAATTAGATTCCGGTTTTGACACCCTCTGTCGATCTCTTCTTGTGACTGTCATTTTACGACGAAGTCGTTAAGCTGACAACTGCATAAAATAGCCTGTTTCGCTTAAAGAAAATTTTCGAATAATCTTCTATAATGGAAATCAAATTATAACTTCGTTACGTTTTTAAAATAATTTATTCGTCACAAAGTAAGATATTTACATCCGTTTTGTTAGAATTCTTTTGTAATTAGACTAGAACTTTTGTTTGAGATCCTACTCATGCGGCAAACTTAAAAACGTTTTCTTTGATTAAGTAGGTACTGGATTGTGGGTAAGTTTATTTAATTTTTTTATCGCTGTCAGAAAAGTCACTCACGGAACTTTGGCTAATGTTAATTTCCGTAATTACGATCATTGTTTTAATACCATTAAGGTAGTTTTATTAATTATTTTGTGTGTATCGCATGCTGTGTACAAACAATATTTACTACGAAATTTTCTTCGCTATTCGCTTCGACTTAATCTATGTATTGTGTGTTGCCGATACTTCTGGCGTTTATGAATTGAGAATTAGATGTACTCTTGTTAATATTCTACGTTACTAAATTAAAGTTTTTATACCTGTTAATCTTTCTTTTATGGCAACATACCTTTCTCTTTTATTGTGGTTACCCGAACATCAGAGTAACAAGGATTACGAATCTAAAAATTCGTTACAAGTTTGGACCGTCTGTCTTGATCGAGGCAGAAGTGTTAATTATAAATGATCTGGCGCGCTTAATTATTATTTACTTGAACCTCCCCTATCCCCGACTGGGTGAGTTGATCGTGCAAGGTTCGTAAGACCTATAAGCTTGTAACAAACGACCGGTTTCACTAATGTAGACTAAACCACATGAACAAGGAATTTGGTATACACCTTGAGATGAAAGTGTTATTCTTGAGAGAAGAAGCAATAATCTGAGATTTTTTTTCTGTAGAGTTGAATATGGGTTTAATAGCATTCTTACGAAGAAGTTTCTCTGTTTGCCCTGTAATCTTGTAAATATAGGATAAAAAACCCAATTTCGGATTGGATTTGAGGATAGAAATGTCCTTAGGTAATCGAGTACGTAGATGTCGACGATGATTAATAACTTTATGAATATCTTGCTTCATATAACTATTGTTCACTAAGGTTCTATTAAGATGACGGAGTTTTGAGTTTAGATTCTTAGGTTGGCAAATAGAAAAAGCACGACAAACCAAAGGTTCAATAACAGAACGTTTATATGCAGGATGATAATGGGAAAACGCATAAAGGTGAATGGCCCAGAGTCACAAGAACATCGAGAAATGAGAGAGAACCATTATTTTTGATTTACATAGTAAATTTTATGTATAAGTGTTGATTGTTTAGATGATCCAGATCAATTGAGATGACCATGAGACGTGTTGTAAACATATCTAAATCAAACATTTGGTTTTAATTTTGATGCTTTCAAAACAATCGATTCAAAGGATTTTATAAAAATGTTACCTACAACTGGTGATAAAGGAAAACTCATTGCAGCACCAGAAACCTGTTTGTAAAACTTGTTATTAAATTGGAAGTAAGTAGAAGATAAATACTTATCAATAAAAGGAACCACACTCAAGTCCTGGTCATGTTGAGACAGAAACTGTTTGATGATAATAAGCAAATCCTTAAGGGGAATTCCTACATACTTTCCACGTGGTCGTTTGTGCCACGATCTTGGATCTGTAGACGCCGTCACTGGTAAGTTAACCGACATGATTTTGGATTCTTATCAATGTTAATGTTAAACCGCATACGCTTAAGCTTAAGTCTAGATCCGGTGTGCCGTGGTCACAACCAAAAATCCCCAGGAGATTTAAAACTAAAACAAGATAGCGCTTCACCGGTGGCAGTCAAGACAGCAAAGTATAACTTCTAGCAAAGATTTGTTAAAGAAAGCTTAGCAACGATCCCGTGGAGGTTAGTTTACAGGTTGTCTTCTTGTAAGTTCCTGTCGATCTAATCGTATTCCAATTTTAGAGACGGCCACATATACACTATTTCAGAATACGAGACTATGAAGCCACTGTTTTCTCCCTGTTTTCTGACGACGATCTGACGATAGATACCTTTTTGCATGCCCAAATAATATCTCGCACTGATTTGTAAATAAAATTCCTACTAGACTGGGTGGTCCCCTAGCACAAATTTGGTATTAACCTAGAAGCGAGGATAAGCCCTAACACAAATGTCTTGCAGCACCACCTGCTCTCGTAGCACGCACAAATACTTAGCCCATCTTACTAGTTTTGTAAAACTACTCGCAACATTTTCGTACTTAACCTACCTATCTCTATTGTGTCAAACTTGTACCAAGTAAGTTTGGGTGGTATAGTAAGTCCACTCCCTGTTCCACCTTTTCCTCCTTCTCTTCCTCACACAAGTACGCAAGTTATTTACACAAAAAAAATTAAAAACGAAGCAATGCTTTTAAAGTTACAACTATAACGGTGTTGATAACCTTTATTACTAAAAAAATTCAGAAGTTTTGATACAAATTTAAAAAATCTAACTAACAATTGTTATTTTTGATATTATTCAATTTATCAGCAACAAGCCAAACTCCAGTATCGGCCGCTAAGACAAAAGAACCAGGATCCATTCGTATTGGTACCGTTGTTTTGGAATGCAAAGAAAACTGGTAGCGTTGAAGCATCCTTGCTAATGCAACTTTAGTTTGCATCAAGCCAAATCTCATACCTAATTACATTATTAAAAACAATCAATCCTAAGCTGTTTTGCTTACCAATGCAAACTCTGGGTCCATCGCCAAAAGGTGTCCATGCCGCAGGATGTCTTTTAGCTTTATTTTCTTCGGAAAATCTTTCTGGATCAAATTTATCCGGATCCGGGTAATGCTCGGGATCTCTTTGTACGCCGTAAGCGGGTATAAAAATGTAAGCGCCTTTTTTTAGAACTACGTCTGAGTTTGGTATTTTGTAAGTTTTGGTGCATTCTCGTGAGTGTATTGGAATTGGCGGGTATTTTCTCAGTGTTTCTGAAAAGCTTGCTTAAGAAAAGTTTTGACTGCGCTGGTACTTACCGTTAACGCATTTGTCCATGTAAGTCATTTCCATAATGGCATCGTAACTTAAATTGCCATTGTGTTTTTTTAACACAGCTACGATTTCTTCTCTTAGTTTATCTTGTATTTTAGAATTTACGCAAAGCTCGTACATGCAAAACGTCGTTGTAGTCGACGAAGTTTCAAAGCCTGCTATAAAAAACACGAAACATTGCGCCGCTAGCTCGCTTAAAGTAAGCGAAGCGTTTCCGTTTTTGGTACTATTTTTAAAACTACCTACGTCAGTATCCGTAATTTTAACGTTGTTTTTAATCTGCAGCAGTAAATGCATAAAATCCGTACGTATTATGTTGTGTTGTTCTCGATACTTCACAGTCTGTTCCACAACGTTCATAAAAAAATTTGTAACTTCTTTCGGATGCGACCGAACGCGGAATATTTTAAAAAACTCAGGTACAGTAAACGACAACAATCGCACAATTGAATCTTTTAAGCTTGTGTCAAAAAATTTTTTACCGTTTTGGCGAAACTTGGAGTTGGGATCTCTAAGACTGTTGCATTCAAGTCCAAATGCACAAGATCCGATGATATCGGTGGTAAATCGTCCGATAATCTCTTTAATTTCAATTACAGTTTTGTTTTCAACCATTTGATCTATCACTACAGCAAGTTCGTTCGAGCAGTCTACTAACGTTTGAAACATCATTTTCATTTTTCCGGTAGTGAATGTTGGTGTTAGTTTCATGCGTAGATTTTTCCAGCGCGATCCTTTCATCGCAAATAAGTGTGTGCTTAATGGATCGTATTCTTCGTCGACGTGCAAAACGTGATCGGTAAAATGAGCGAAGTCGGTGGTCATCATCCGTTTTATTAAGTCTAAATCGACTGGTATAAAAATTGGGCGCATGAAGAAATAGTAACCGCCAAATTTTAAACCTTTTTTCTTGATTGCATCGTAGGCGTTTTTAATGGCAACGCCAAAACAAACTTGTTGCAGAACGAGGTCTTTGGCATTGCCGAAAGGAATCCCCGGCTGCGGCGTGTACACACCTTTGCGTTTCCAATACCCAAAACATACCTTAAACGTTACTATCACCGAAGCTAGCAAAATTAAAGACACAGTTACAATGTCGTAAGCAAAACTGTTGGTAAAAATTGCCATTTCCCCAACTTAGCATAAGTAAACTAAAGAAAACGACGCAAAAATTTTGCTTTATATAAACACGATCATCTGAGCAATTAAGTTCTAACGTGTTGATTAATACTATAATTAATAACCATGCGTGTATGGCTAGAAAATTACTTTATGACAGGGCAATATTTTGCATTGTAAGAAACTATTATTTAAATATTTGAGCGTAATTAAATTTTTGTCTTTAAAGTCTAAAGATTGTGAATCCAAACACTATAAAAAAAATTGTCAATCCAATAATTACATTTTTTTATCATTATAGAATTGAAATAGAAGTATTTAAGTTTGCCGTCTTAAAATGTAAAAAAGTTAGTAACAAAAAGCAATTCAAACTAAACAACTTTATATGTAAATTATTGTTCAATGTTGTTTTGTAATTATTATAAATACTAGTTTAGTATTAAATTAATGAAAAGAACAAAAAAGAACAATCGAAATCAAATAGAAAAAAAAACTAGAAAAAAGCGACATTTCAGTTTTGTTTGTTTTTATGTAAATGTTTGTTATGAAACAAAAAAAAATTAACTCAGTGTAATCTTTACGCGCCATTGAAATAAAACTTCTTCGTCGTTTGTGACAGATATTCCTGAAAATATTAAATTTAAATTAAAATAAATATCATTTTGGGCTGTTTATTGTTTTTCAAATTTTTATTTATTGCTAAAAGTAAAATAATATGAAAACACCAAAAAAAGGAAAAAAAGCTTTTAAAAAACACCTTTCGCGTTTCAATAGCTATGTCACCATCATCAATGGTATATTAAGACATTAAATTAAAACTATTCTATTTATATTATAACTTGGTTCGATGCACATGGTCAGTCATATAGATTTAAGTTTGGAAAAACCTAATAGACTTCGTGCGTCATTATTTAACAATACTTTTTATGTTTTATTATTTCTTTCGAACTTTAATCAGTCTCTTTGTTTTCTTCTACATATACTTGATCGCAGTTTTTGCAGTTTGTTTTATATATTCCTTAATTGTCTTTAACATCTAGGAGAAGTGGGGGCCCGTTGTAGTAGTCATCGCATCAAAGTGCTTCATATGCGGAGTACAATGATACAATTCATGGAGCACTTTTGTGCTGCTAGTTAAAAAATTTAAAAAAAATCTTAGTTCTATTTGTTTAAATCAAAAACAAACAAATTTTAATGAAATAATAACATTTTATCTTACTGAATATTGTACGTAGTAAGATTTACAAGAAACCGAAGAAGTGCAGCTGTTCCATTCGTCCCCGCAGTAATATTAGGCATAGGTAATTTTAGGCAAACTGAAAAATTGACTGAAGCTTCACGGAAAAAAAAATGATTTTGATTTTTTCTGTAGGTAATATATATGATACTCCAAACTATCATAT